>OY728127.1:173039145-174289145 GCA_963277665.1 Viscum album
TAGCATGATTTCAAGATTATTATAGATGACCCAAAAGACTATTGGATAAGAACCTGAGTGATATTTCTTTGCAGAGATCACTTCTTATTGGAAGGGTAAGAGTGAGTGTTTGTATGGAACTTCAAGAAAAGTCTTAACGTGTGAAATCAATTATACATTGGTTATATGTGATTCCTATTTTTTTTGTAGAGTATCGGAGTGGAACCCCCCCCCCCCAACACCCATGTAGCCCCTATACCCCCCCTACAGCCTCAACCCCACCTAGACAACCCCCCCCCCCACCCGGACAACCCCCCCACCAGAATAACCCCCACCCCCACCCCCTTGGACAACCCACCCCCCTCGACAGCCCACACCCCTCCCACACTTGGAAACCCCCCCGAACAACCCACCCTCTCCCTGTATAGCCCACACCCCCTCCCTTATAGCCCCTACCCCACTACAACCCCCCTGGACATCCCACCCCTCCCACCTGGATAGACCACCCCCACCCCCAACTGGACAACCCCCACCCCCACCTGGACAACCCACGCCCTCCTTGGACAGCCTATACCCCCCTTCCCCACCTGGATATCCCACCACCACCACCCCTAGACATCCCACCCCCTCCCTAGACAGCCCACCCCCCTCCCCACAGCCCCCTACCCCCCTATAGCCCCTCTGGACAGCCCCCCCCCCCCACCTGGACAGCCCCCCACCCCCAACTGGATAGCCCCCACCCCCACCTAGACAACCCACCCCACCCCCACCTGAATATCCCCCACCCCACCTGGACAACCCCCCACCTGGATATCCCACCCCCACCACCCCCACTTGGACATCCCCCCTGTAACGACCCAAAAATTCATTAATGAAAATTCCTCTTGGTCTATTTAAATGTCTTCTTATGGTTATGTAAAACGTATGCACTTATTTGGTTTTATGTTTTGGATTTTAAAACACTGTTAAGAATTGTGACCATTGCTAATATAGCTGTTTAACAGTGATCACATGATTAGTATAAATATAGGGCTTTAACAAATCCAATTTACTCAGACAAAGGAAGTGATTGCCTCATCCAGTAGACTTGCCTCATATGAAGCCCATTTTTAGGAGCCCTAAAAGGAGGTGACATAATTGGGATTTTCTCTTGACCAAGCCCAAGCCGATCTTGAATATGTTAAGCTTGAGCAAAACTGCCTACGGGAGAAGTGGAAGTTGATAGAGATTACCACTCGAGCGATGTTATCCGAGCCACCCCAAGAGTCTGTCACCATCGCGCACCTTACCCTAAGGTCTTATGCGAGTGTTTTAAGGGGTTATGTAACAATACACTAGCATTATTATTATGTACATTATTTTTTTATATAATAAATAATATAATTTCATTTTATTATTGTTACTTTGTAAATAGTTTTTAAAACACAAATCATATTTTTTTAGTTAATGTTCAACTAAGGAATCTATTTTGATAAATTAATGGATTTTTGAATAAAATAATATTTTAATAAAATATTATTATTATTAAATTAATTTTTATTAAGTATAAATGATTATATAATTTTTATGAATACAATTTTAATTTTTATTAAGGTTTAAAAGCTATTTTTGTCAAAACCCATGAATTTTCGATAAATGTCGGTTTTTATTTTAAAAGTGAAAATTAAAATGTTTAGAAAATTATTTGGATAAAATTAATATTATTTTTGGAATTAGGACGTCAAAATTATCCAATGGTGATTTTTTCATAATTTTTTGAGACAGTCGATTTTTTGGGTAAAAATTAAATACCGTTTAAATATATAATGTGTTTTATGACATCATAATGACCCGATAGTGATGTAATAAAATACTATAAACATTATGTTCGGCTAATATATGTTTTACCATTAAAATAATGTGATTTTTAGGTTTTTTTGATTTATTTTACAAAGCTTTACTGGACTCTTCAAGACTTATAAAACATTTTAGCCTTTTAAATTGATTTCCTTAAGAGTGTGACTCACCTCCACATAAGCAACCCTATTATTTTAAGAAGTTAGGACATTTTAATTATAAAATATTTTTTTCCACTCCCCTTTTTAAAAAACCATGGGCAAAAACCATGGGATGGTTTGTGGTTTTGATTAGTTTAATGTGTGTGTCCCAAACCTAAATAATAAAGAATTCTCTCTCCTTTCCTATATAAACCCACCCAAGATCCCACTTCCTCTTCACTAAAATCATTTTTAGTTAATCCAAAATCTTCTATACTCTCTCTATAATCCTCCCAAGGCACCCAATCTCTCAATAAGTCTCTCTCAAGCCCCTCCCAAGCCTTTGGGATCACACTTCCAAGTAAGGGATTCTCACTTTCCTTATTTATATCTAAGTTTCCTTATATTGTTATGACCTTTTATTTTCAATTATAAATATTGGGGTATGATTTCTAAACTCTCTAATACTTCCCTCTTCATGTTTTAATAATGATATATCCCCTTTCTCTCTCATTAATGCCACCCATGTACACCCGTTACCATGCTGAAATTCCATAAGGAATTTCTCTCTCCTCATTTACATTCAAGCATTTCTTTTGTATTACGTATCTAAATTCCATTAAATTTTTTGGTACATGTATATATATGACCCAATTACTTTAAATTTCATTTAAATATGATGAGACACCCATTTATCTCTCATCAACCATTTTTATGAATTCTTATGTCATGCTGTTATGCTGCCGAAATTGCACCATGTTTTTCCAAGCCAAGATAATTGTGTAGTGAATACCATAACCAAGTCTCTATCATGGGTATTCACCTTTATGAAAATATTCATATTGAATTATAATTTCATGTATTTATTCCACATCCATTTATTGTTGAATAAATGATGATGAATGATTCCATATTGTATGATTCATGTGGCACACTTATGCATGAAATGAAATGTTTAAGAAGGGTGCGCCATGATAGCGCTCCAATGCATTGGGTAAAGTATAGTATCATGATACGTCATGTGAAATGGGTGTTTACTCATTCTAATTAAATTTCAACTAGGGTTTACTTGTGCTTCATGTGCAATGAGGGTTTACTCATGCTCTATGTGCAATGAGCCTTAGCTCATGATAACTCTATGTTAAGTGTTGTTGCCACATTTCCATGTTATGACAATCATGATATATCATGCCTTTATGTTTATGTTTCTCTTGTGCTCCATTGATATTCCTATCTACTAACATGTATTTTAATATTTATGTTATGATTTTTTTACTCCCTTACTGGGCTTTATAGCTCACCCTTTTCTTATGTATGTCCTTAGGTTATCCCATGCAATGCTAAGTATGAGGGAATGTAGTGGTCATGTAAAAGAAGTTTTCAATAATATGTTGTGTTTTATGTTTTAAGTTGTTATGTAATGTTCCTAATCCCCAAATACACTAAAACTCTTGATCTTCTATGTTGTATCAAGTGAAGGTTTTGTGTAATAAATTATGTTAAGTGTGTAATAAAGAGTAGGGTTGTCATAGTTGGTATCAAAGGATAGATTTAGTTATTTTTGGGATTAGGATTAGAAAACCCTAGTGAAGCCTTAGAAACTATACTAAGTATAAAAAACATCCCTAATTTTTGGTGAGTATTGAGTAAGTGGTTTATCAAGAAAATACATCTCTGTATGGATATGAGCAGGTAGAGGCGGCTCTGGCACAGATGTACCTAGGAGTGAAAACTCCGACAAGGAGTTTCGGGCTTAACCTGGGGTATCCTAGTACAAGACAATGGGCCTTGCTTCACTCTTGGTTACGACACTCCCAGGGGATATTCTTTGGTAAATTAACAAACTTAGTATGAACCATTATTAAGGGAATTTAAAAAAAATGCCCCTAAGAATACATGTTAGAAAGTAGATCATGAATAACATATATTGAAGCTTATAGATTCATAAGTTAAGAAAATAAAAGTAATTTATAAGTCATTCATTTTTGTCTTTGGATTACCCTTTATGTGTTACCCCTAACTTTCCTTTTATTCCATCCAATGGACAGTAATATGAGGACTCAGGCTAACAACTGATGTGAAGATCAATGCGATGACTGTTCTAATGAGATCCCTAATCCGATGGGAGTGGGAATCATGAACTTTGTAATGATACTCTCTCAGTTAACTCAAGCATTGAATAGAAACATGGGTCAAGAGGAACGTTCAACCCCCCTAAGAAATAATAAGTCACTATCTAGAGCTTCATGAGACAAATGCCTCCTACTTTTAATGGATCATCTGATCCCTCAATCACTGAACAATGAATAAACTCCATTTAAAATATATTCTCTAGCCTTCAATGTTCCAAACAAGAGAAGTTTCTCCTGGATGCTTATCATATGAAGGGTGAAGCTGATCAATGGTGGACATTGATAAAAAATACTAAGCCTAAGGAGGATATTGAGGCATTGGAATGGAAGGATTTTTGAAATATGTTTTTTGATAAATATTTTCCCCGCACCCTCCGGCTTAATATGGAAAGGGACTTCCTTGAACTCAATAAAAAAGATGATGAATTCGTCAGAGAGTATGGGGAAAACTTCACAAGGCTTGCACGATACACCTCCGGCTTCGTTGTTACCCCCAAATGCAAGGTTGACCACTTCTTTGGTGGGATGAAACCTACCCTGCAGAAATCCCAGACGATCCATGACTTAGACAGCTATGATGAAATTTTTTGATGTGCCCTAAATATTGAAATGGAGATCGAAAAATCTCAGGGGTATCATGGGAATAAGAAGCGTAAGGTGGACTTCAATTCTGGTGGTCTAATGGATAAATCCAACAGTTTTAAGAAGATCCAGCACCCCACTTACCAAAGGTGCGGAAAGAAGAACCTCAGAAATTGTTTGAAGGGGATGATCAAATGATTTAGGTGTAGAAGAGAAGGGCACCTAGCTGTTAAATACCGACAAGAAAAAACCACAGCTGAAACAGAGGAGAGTAAGGCTCCATTCTAACCTCAACGTGTTGTTCATTTCTTCCACTGCAAATAACCAGGGCACCTTGCAAATTAGTTCCCTAAGACAAGGGTTTTCAGAGGCAAACAACAACCTCCAAGGCAGCAAGAGAGATATTTTTCCACCACTACCATTGAAGTGAACCCTAGCAACGAAGTGGTGACAGGTACGCTAGTTATTCATTCAAGAATAGAGAACGTACTTTTTTTTCTGGTTCTACACATTTTTTATATCCTGAAAGTTTAGTAGAATAATCCCAACACCACCACAAATCATAGAAATAAATATGTCGGTGAGTACGGAAAATGGGGAAATCATTTCATCCCATGAATATAACTCCTCCCCTGTCATAATTTTTGGATTGAACTTTCCGGAAAACCTCATCATACTCCCTTTAGTGGAATTTGATGTAATTCTTGACATGGATTGGTTTTCCTTATATAGAGCCAACATAAATTGTCATGAGAGGGAAATCACTCTCCATGTGGAGAATCGACCCCTAATTTTATACAAGTGAAAGGAGGAGGATGAATCTTATTTTGTTCCATCATCTCAAGCATGGATATTAATACCCTATGAGAACATGTATCTGTCTCAGATGATTGAGTCCAAGGAAGTAACCATCCTTAAAGACATGCCTATTGTGAGGGAATTTACTGAAGTGTTTCCCAAGGAATTTCCTGGTCTCCCTCCTAGAATAGATGTTGAATTCTCAATTGACCTTATACATGGGGAATTTCCAATATCCAAGACTCTGTATAAAATGGATGTTGTGGAGCTTAAGGAGATGAATAAACAACTACAGGAGAATCTGGATAAAGGGTTTATACACCCAAGTGCTTCACCATGTGGTGCACCAGTCCTCTTCGTTAATAAGAAGGATGGTTCAATGCGCCTTTGCATCGATTATCACGAGATCAACAAAATCACGATAAAGAACAAGTATCCTCTTCCACAAATTGATGACTTGTTTGATCAGCTATGTGGAGCACAATACTTTTCCAAGGTGGATTTTGGTCGGGATATTACCAAGTAAGGGTGATGAAGGAGGATATCCCTAAGACTACTTTTTGTATAAGGTACGGGCACTATGAATTCATAGTAATGCCTTTCAGACTCACTAATGCTCTAGCAATCTTCATAGACTTGATGAATAGTATTGAGAGATTACCTCGACAAATTTGTGGTAGTTATTATAGATGATATTCTAATATACTCCAAAACCAAGAAGGATCATGAGGAGCATCTAAGAACTATACTAGAGACCTTGTGAAAGTATAATATCTATGGAAAGTACAAAACGTGTGAGTTTTGGTTGAAGGAGGTCTCATTCTTGGGTCATATCATCACAATTAATGGGATATCAGTGGATACCTCCAAGACAGATAAAATTGGGGGATGAACGAGGCCAACATTAGTAATGGATATCCGTAGCTTCTTAGGGTTAGCTGGATATTATCTCCAATTTGTGAGAAATTTCTCACGATTGTCCAACCCTCTTACCAAGCTAACTCGGAAGGGAGTAAAGTTTTCTTGGAGTGATGAATGCGAAGAGAGCTTTAAAGAGTTGAAAATGAGGCTTATCACTGCATCCATGCTCACATTACCCATGAGTGGAGAACTTTTTATGGTATTTAGTGATGTTTTGAAGAAGGTCCTGGGTTGCGTGTTGATGCATAATGATAAAGTGATAGCCTACGCCTCAAGGTAGCTAAAAATCCATGATCAAAACTATCCCATGCATGATCTGGAGTTGGCGGCTGTGATCTTTATGTTGAAAATATGGCGACATTATCTTTATGGGGGGAAGTGTGAGATATATATTGATCACAAGAGCCTCAAATATATATTCAAATAGAAAGAGCTTAATATGCTCCAACAAATATGGATAAAACTCATCAAGTATTATGACTGCTCAATCCATTACCACCCTAAGAAAGTGAACAAGGTGGAAGATGCTCTAAGTAGAAAGGATCCAATGATTTTGTCATTGATGATAATTGAGAAGGATCCAATCTTCTTATATTTGCAGAGGATGAACATGAGAATCATTAAGAGAGGAATTTCATAAATCCTTTCTCAAATTATTTCCCAACCACCCCTCTTGGAGAAAATAGAGGATGCTCAAATAAAGGATGCGAAAATTATGAAAAAGGTGGAAGCTATCAGAAATGGGAAATCCTCAGAGTTCATGGTTGACAAGGATGGAATTGTGAGATTTGGGTCGCGATTATGTGTACCATTTGATCCAGAGATTTAATAAGGAGCTTCTAAATAACGCACATAACTCAACCTTCTCTATTCACCTGGGGAGCACAAAGATGTATTGAGATCTACGAGAAAAATTTTTGTGGGACAATATGAAAATGGAGATTGCTGAATATATATTAAAGTGCCTGGTATGTCAGCAAGTTAAGGCTGAGAGGAAAAAGTCTAAGGGGATGATGCAACCACTACCCATTCCAACATGGAAGTGGAACAACATTACCATGGACTTTGTCATTGGAATTATAAGGAAATACCAAGGAAACAATGCTATATGGGTCATTGTGGAGTGTCTTACGAAGAAATATCACTTCATCATGATTCAAGAGGACTTCTCATTGGATCAACTTGCACATATTTACATCAAAGAAGTGGTAAGTCTACATGGAGTACCACTATCTACTGTATCCGATCGTGATCTGATATTCACCTCGAAATTCTGGAAAAGTCTCCAACATGCTCTAAGCACTGAACTGAACTTCAGTATGACCTATCATCCTCAAAATGATGGACAATATGAACAAACTATTCAGAAATTAGAAGATATGTTAAGATCATGTTCTATGAACTTCAAAGGAGGATGGGACCAACATATTCCACCGGTTTAATTCTCCTACAACAACAGTTTCCACTCGAGCATCTGAATTACACCCTATGAAGCCCTTTATGGGAAAAGGTGCAGAACACCAGTGTGTTGGGATGAAGTCTGTGAGCGTAAGCTACTAGGACCTAAAATGGTCTAAGAAATGGTGGAGAAGGTGAAAACCGTTCAACAACATATCAAGATAGCCCAAAGTCGACAGAAGAGTTATTCGGATAATCATCGATGAGACCTTGAGTTCAAAGTTGGATACATGGTTTTTCTATGAATATATCTATGGAAGAAGGTCATGAGGTTTTGAAATAAGGGGAAGTTAAGTCCTAGGTACATCGACCCCTTTTAGATTCTTGATTGTGTCGGGGATATGGCCTATCGACCAGCACTTCCACCTACCATGTCCAAAGTACATGATGTTTTTCATGTATCCCTCTTAAGGAAGTACATACTGGACCCTTCACATGTACTCTCTTTATAGGTAGTATAGTTAGAGGATGATCTTTCTTATGAGGAGAAACCAATGAAGATATTAGATCATAGAGAAAAGGTTCTATGAAATAAGACAATGCCCCTTGTCAAGGTATTGTAGAAAAACCACAAGTTTGACGAAGCGATGTGGGAATCAGAAGAAGCGATGAAGCAGGGTTAGCCACATATTTTTTAGTGTTGGAAAAAGAAATTTTGAGGGAAAAATTTCTTAAAGGGGGAAGATTGTAATGACCCAAAATTTCATTAATAAAAATTAATCATGGTATATTTAAATGTCTTCTTATGGTTATATAAAACATATGCACTTATTTGGTTTTATGTTTTGGATTTTAAAATACCGTTAAGAATTGTGACGGTTGCTAATATAGCCGTTAAACAATGATCACATGATTAGTATAAATATAGGGCTTTAACAAATCCAATTTACTTAGAAAAAGGAAGCGATGGCCTCATCCAGTAGACTTGCCCCGTATGAAGCACATTTGTCGGAGCTCATAAAGGAGGTGGCGTCATTGGGATTCACTCTTGAACAAGCCCAAGACAATCTTGAATATGTTAAGCTTGAGCAGAACCACCTGCGAGAGAAGTGGAAGTTGATAGAGATTACCACCCGAGCGATGTTATCCGAGCCACCCCAAGAGTCTTTCACCATTGCACACCTTACCCTAAGGTCTTATGTAGGTGTTTTAAGGGGTTACATAACAAGAACCTAGAATTATGATTATGTACATTATTTTTTTATATAATAAATAATATACTTTAATTTTATTATTGTTACTTTGTAAATAATTTTTAAAACACAAATAGTATATTTTTAGTTAATGTTCAACTAAGAAATCTATTTTGATAAATTAATTTATTTTTGAATTAAATAATATTTTAAATAAAATATTATTATTATTAAATTAATTTTTATTAAGTATAAATGATCGTATAATTTTTATGAATACAATTGTAATTTTTATTAGGGTTTGAAAGCTATTTTTGTCAAAACCCATGAATTTTTGATAAATGTAAGTTTTTATTTTAAAAGTGAAAATTCATGTATTTAGAAAATTATTTGGATAAAATGAATATTATTTTTGGAATCAAGATGTCAAAATTATCCAATAGTTAATTTTTCATAATTTTCTAAGACAGTCGAATTTTTGGGTAAAAACTAAATACCGTTTAAATATATAATGTGTTTTATGACACCATAATGACCCAATGGTGATGTAATAAAATAATAAAAATATTATGTTCAGAAAATATATGTTTTACCATTAAAATAATGCGATTTTAGGTTTGTTTGATTTATTTTAAAAAGCTTTAGTAGACCCTTCAAGACTTATAAAACATTTTACCTTTTTAAATTGATTTCCTTGAAAGCGTGACTCACCTCCACATAAGCAACCCTATTATTTTAAGAATTTAGGCCATTGGACTTATAAAATATTGTTTTACACCCCCCTTTGTAAAAAATCATGGGCAAAAACCATGGGTTGTTTTGTGGTTTTGATTAGTTTAATGTGTGGTGTCCTAAACCTAAATAATAAAGAATTCCCTCTCATTTCCTATATAAACCCACCCAAGATCCAACTTCCTCTTCACTAAAATCCTTTGAAGTTCGTCCAAACTCTGCCCTAATCTTTCTATAATCCTCCCAAGGCACCCCGAGCTCCCAATAAGTCTCTCTCAAGCCCCTCCCAAGCCTTTGTGATCACACTTCCAAGTAAGGGATTCTCACTTTCCTTATTTATGTCTAAGTTTCCTTATATTGTTATTCCCTTTTATTTTCAATTATAAATGTTGGGGTATGATTTATAACCTCCCCCATACTTCCCTATTCATGTTTTAATAATTATATATCTCCTTTATCTATCATTAATTCCTCCCATGTACACCCGTTACCATGCCTAAATTCCGTAAGGAATTTCTCTCTCCTCATTTACATTCAAGCATTTATTTTGTATTACGTATCTAAATTCCATTACATTTTATGGAACATGTATCTATATAAACCCCTTACCATCTATTTCATGTAAATATTATGATACACTCATTTATCTCTCATCAACCATTTTTATGAATTCTTATGTCATGCCGTTATTCTGCTGAAATTGCACCGCGTTTTTCCAAGCCAAGATCATTATGTAGTGAATACCATACCCATGTCTCTATCAAGGTTATTCACCTTTATGAACTTATATATATTGAATGGTACTTTCATGTATGTATTCAACATCCCTTTATCATGGAATAAATGATGATTAATTATTCCATGTTTTAAGATCCATGTGGCACACTTATGCATGAAATGAAATGATTAAGAATGGTGCGCCCTGATAGCACTGAAATGCATTGGGTAAAGTATAGTATCATGATACTTCATGTGAAATGGGTGTTTAATCATGATAATTAAAGTGAAACTAGGGTTTACTCGTGCTTCATGTGCAATGAGGGTTTACTCATGCTCCACGTGAAATGAGCCTTGGCTCATGCTAATTCCATGTTAAGTGTTGTTGCCACATTTCCATGTTATGATAATCATTATATATCATGCCTTTATGTTTATGTTTCTCCTATGATCCATTGATATTACTATTGACTAACATGTATTGTAATCTTTATGTTATGATTTTTTTACTCCCTTACTGGGCTTTATAGCTCACCCTTTTCTTATGCATGTCCTCAGGTTATCCCATGTAATGTTAAGTACGAGGGAATGTAGTGGTCATGTAAAGGAAGTTTTTAATAAGATGTTGTGTTTTATGTTTTTAGTTGTTATGTAATTTTCCTAAGCCCCAAATACACTATACCTCTCGATCTTCTATGTTGTATCAAGTGAAGGTTTTATGTAATAAATTATGTTAAGTGTGTAATAAAGAGCAGAGTTGTCATACCCCCCACCCCCACCTAGACAGCCCACCCCACCCCCACCTAGACAGCCCCCCAGACAGCCCACCCCACCCCTAGATATCCCACCCCCTGGAAAGCCCACACCTCCCCTCCCCACCTAGACAGCCCACCCCCACCCCTAGATATCCCACCCCCTCCCCCACCCGGACACCCCACCTTGACCCCCTGGATAACCCAAACCCCTCCTTGGGCAGCCCATACCCCCTCCCCCACATCCATGTATCCCCCCTACCCCCCCTGCAGCCCTCACCCCCTGGATAACCCACCCCCACCTGGACAACCCCCCACACCTGGACAACCCTCTTACCCCCCCTGCAGCCCCCCTTAGAGTAATTTTATTTAAAACCATTTTATTTATTAATAAAGGAAAACCATCATGCATTAGCCATTTAATTCCAAGCAACCCATTCAATTTATCAAAACATGAAAAATTCAATTTATCAAAACATGAAAAATTTAATTTATCAAAACATGAAAAATTCAATTTATCAAAACATGAAAAATTCAATTTATAAGGTTCTATGGGTCACTTAGGAAATTTCATTGGGGAAAGGGGAAATCACCTACATTGTTAATTCTAATTTAAAAACTAGGCCAAGCACTTAGGAGGTGCAGTGGTGTCCAGGAGGTGCAGTGGTGTCCAGGGGGGCTGTCTAAGGGGGTGGGGGGTTGTCCAAGTGGGTGGAGGGTGTCCAGGGGGTGGGGGAGTCCAGGGGGGTGTACACAGGGTGGGGGTGTCTAGGGTGATGGTGGTGGTGGTGGTGGTGGGGGGGGGGGGTCCAAGGGGGTGGGGGTGTCCATGGGGGTGGGGGTGTCTAGGGGGGTGGGGGTGGGGGTGTCCAGTGGGGTGGGGGGAGGGGGCTGTCCAGGGGGGTGGGGGTGTCCAGGGGTGGGGGGTAGGTAGGGGGTGCGGGTTGTCCAATGGGGGGGGGGGTCCAGGGGGGTGTCCAGGGGGGTGGGGGGTGTCCAGGGGGGTGTCCAGGGGGGTGGGGGGGCTGTCCAGGGGGTGGGAGGTGTCCAGGGGGGTTGGGGGTGGGGGTGTTCAAGGGTGGAAATACCCATATAATACCTTAAAAATTACCTATACCTAATCCAACCAACATCACAATTCCAATCCATCACCCAACCAACGACCAATTCATCCTCAATATCAATACTCTTCCCATTATTCCTTAAACAAAAACTATAAATACAAAATCAAAATCCAATTTTGAACTAAACTAAAGTCCATAGAAACTACCATATCACCCCACTAAAAAATGGAAAACCACCTACACCACTACCCCAACCTTCCCCAATCCCTTCACATGGACCATCCTTATATCCATTACCCACCTCGAGACCATATTACTAAACAAACCCTTTACCATGTTTGAAGTGTAGAACAAAAAACATAAAACAAATCAAAGTGATCGGTATGCCACAGACTGCAGGAACTCTGATTTAGCCCAAATCACAATAGAAAACAGAAAAAATAGATGCAGAACATTAAAACTAAGGTAACACTTACTAATTTTAAATGTAGAAACAAAAAAATTGCTTGATTGAAGATGGATCTATGGGTGAAAGGAGTTTTGTGGCCTAGGGTAAAGAGATACCTTCTGGAGGAGCTTCGGATTAGGGTCTGCAATTGGGTGGGGTTGTAGTTGGGATGCTATGTATTTGGGGGAAAAATTTCCCAATGGGTTTTAAAAACCATTGGGAAAGCTTCTCTTTACCAATGGTTTATTAAAACCATTGGTATATATTAGATAAATTATAGATTTCCCAATGGTTTACTCAAACCATTGGGAAATATTAATTATTATAACACATTCCCAACAGTTTGAACAAACTGTTGGAAAATGATGCCTTTTTTTTATAGTATACCAACAATTTATTCAAACCGTTGGTATAAAATCGTTGGTACAAACTCTGCTTCCAGAAGTGAATGCATATAATAGGAATATCGAGATATACACAACAAAGACACACAATATCAAGGTAAAGTCACAATCCTAATGCCAGCCTAGGATTTTGGATCGAAGGTTCTACATAAAAATTGTCTGAGAGAACACATTCCACAAATTATATAGCACTGATGACATCCATGTGAGAGGTAGTTCTCATCATGTCTTGTCATAGTAAGTATACACCAGAGTATGAATATATACGATACACAGATAATGATTACTCCTAAGTTCATGGGGTATACCAACAACTTAATCTAGAACAACCTGCTAAGTAGAGGATTGGTGCCTACGTAGTGTTGGTTACAACAATACCAAGAAATCCACATAGGGTAAGAAGATAAATAGAGGATCTCACTTCAGGCCTCAAAGAAGTATTCCAACAACTCTATCCAAGAAGTCCAGCTGAAGGGATCACTGAGTTATGTGTAGGAGGCGATTCTATACCAACCCTCATGGAAAGGATACATGGAACACATCCTAACAAAACTTTTCCAAGATATAGAGTAAAAGAGCTCCAATACAACATTTAATGAGTACATGACATGTAGTAGGGTTACACGTCATGTCCCTTTGACCCTGGGTCCTGCCCATGTAAATAGCTCATGTCTGTGTCCGTGTAATAGTACACAGTGTACTGCTACCCATATACTCTTCTCGTGTATCAATACATGAATTATCCCATATATTCCTAGTGTTTCCATGTTTGTGTAGGAGTACACGACGTTCCCGTGCCTGTGTACTCCCTATTCATGTCTGTGTACCCTCTCAGGTACACGTTGAGCCATCAGGGAGGGGACACACTCAGTGTGCCATGGTTACATGCTGTGTGATACTTATCATTCTCCCAAAAACCTAGCTACCAATGAGAGGGTCCCACATGGCATGTAGCTCCACCTTACACACCTTGTTCTGTGGAAATTTCTAGAACCTTAGATTCAGATCTCGCATGGTCGACCACCCCTTCAACCATCATTCTAACCTCTCCCTTCACCAAAACCAAGGGAGATCATTGTCTGAACCTCATCGTCATAAAACATTGAGATCCAACCCTTGAATCTATTTGAAAAACATAATCTTATGTCATTATTCATTGCACACTGAAGAACACTAAAACCAAGAATCCACACCACCCAATCTTCTACCATTTCAATAATCACACCTCCATCATGTTGTGCCGATATCATATTTAAAATATCAAATTATTGTGCCAAGAAACGAGTGTTCAAAAATTGATTTCTCGATATATGTTGAACCATGGTCCAAATGAATAATCTGGGGAGAAAAAAAACAAGAACAAATCATGAGGAATGAACCTCGACAGATGTTTGTGTCGACCTTGATTCATTACCATTAGAACTAAAAATAGTGAGATAATAATTAATCATAAATATTTTCTCCCAATTTTTGAATAAAACTAACCCATACTTCAATATGCGTGATCCACGAATCAATTCATTGGTTTATTGATTCACATTCATTATAATAATTATAAATGGGAAAAAATACAAATAAACAAATGTCCTGCCTCAATTTTAATTGATTACTAGTGAAGAATGGAGCTACCCCGTGATCATTGGTGAGATCCTATGATTCTATCTTGCACCGATCATCGATCATAGATTTGATCATCATCTGCCAATGGAATCCCTCCAACACTCTCCAATAAATCTCCAATGATTTGTATGGTTATACAAATAACCCTTCAATTCTTCCATAAGCATGTTTAAAAAGAAAATAATTAGGTCTCTTCACCAATAGATGAGATAAAATAATTTTATTTAATTATTTAATTTATTTTATTCCTGCAATGACCATTCTACAAATTCCCTGCATTGACATAGGTTATGTCACACCTAGGGTAAAACCCATGTTCTGAACTCAACAATTCCCCTCAGATTTCTGATCCGGGACCCCTTTTAGGAGTTATTCCATTTTTTAGAAAAACTATATGCACATGCTGTTAAATATATTTAATATATTTCAAAAATTTATTCCAAACACATTGAGCCTTGAAATATCATGCATTCTTATTGCCTGATCTCGAAAATAATCCATATAATATCCAAAAATAATACATGGAAAATCCAAGTCATTACATTCTCCCCACCTTGGAGAATTACGTTCTAAAAAGTTGAAACAAGGGCTATGTAAAGAGATGTGGGTACTGAGTATGAATCTTAGCCTCCCACTCTTAGGTGCTCTACTAAAGATTCTTGTGTTGTAACTAGACATGTACTAATATAATATCTCATGCAAGAAGGATCCGCTCCCACTAATCCTCAATCTTTATCGGGTACTCTGTAAAGGTAGATTCATCCTTGATGTCTAGCTCACCCTAGTTGATAACATGCGATGAGTCATGCACATACCTCCTCATCTACGACATGTGGAAGATGTCGTGTACCTGGTCTAACTGTGATGATAGAGATAAACAATACGCCACCTCGACAACTCTGCACAATATCTGAAAAGGGCCAATGAATCTTGAAGATAGCTTATCGTCCCATACAAATCTCTATAGTCCATATTGAGGTGAAACCCATAGGATCACATGGTCTCCTTCCTTGAACTCCAAGGGCCTCTTTCATTTGTCCTTATAAGATTTTTGATGGTTTTGTGAAGTCCTCATCTTCTCCTGGATGATCTATACCTTTTCGGTAGTAGCTCATACCAACTCTGTGCCCACAAGTGCTGACTCTCCTAGGTCAGTCTAATAAAGTGGTGACCTACAAGTTAATCTATACAAATCCTTGAATGGTGTCATAATAATGGTGGAATGGTATCTATTATTGTAAAAAAACTCCACCAAAGGTAGTTGATCCTCCCAGCCACGACCAAAGTCCAACATGAAAGCTCACAACTTGTTCTTTAGAACCCGAATGGTCTGCTCTATCTAGTCATCATTATGGGGGTGAAATGTTGTGATCAACAACTTAGTCCCAAATGCCTCCAGTAATCCCTTCCATAACTAATATGTGAAGCGAGCATCACAGTTAGAAATTATCATCAAGGGAAATCCATGGAGTCAAACTATCTCCTGCATGTACTGGAATTCGAAGATATCTACTAGACTCTACTCCTAGATAGCTAGGAAGCGGGACAACTTGGTGAGTTGTTCTATGATCACCCAAATTCCATCATGTTCCCTAGATGTACATGGTAAGCCCATCATGAAGTCTATGGATATCCCATCCCACTTCCACTCTGGCACCTCAAGGGGTTGAGCTAATCCCGATGGAATTTGGTTGTAATGACTAATTTTTTTCATATATTATTTTTGGATATTATATGAATTATTTTCAAGATTAGGTTCTGAGATGGTGTGAGATTTCAAGGCCTGGTGTGCTGAGAATAAATGTTTGAAATATATTAAATATATTAAATAGCACGTGCACACATTTTTCCTAAAAAAGTGAAATAAATTATAAATGGGTTCCTGAATTAGAAATATGAGGGAACTGTTGAGTTTAGAACATGAATTTTACCCTAGGATTGACTTAACTTTGGTCAGCGCAGGTCATTTTTGAAAAAGTCATCATGTATGAAAAAATGAATAAAATGAATAAAATGAATAAAATAATTTATTTTTAATTCTTTTCATCGGCACAATGATTGGAGAGTCTTTAAAAAGACTGTTATGTTGGAATTATAGGTTTATCCACATAACCCTAGAATTGTTTGAGATCTTTTGGAGAGAGATTTGGAGGATTTCTCTCATAAAAATGGAAGCCGGACCATGGATCGATGATTAACGCTCAATAGATCCAAAGTATCTCACAAACAGTCATGGCGAAACCCTTTTCTTCATCAACAATTGATCTGAATTGAGGTAGGGAATTTTTTTATTTATATTTCTTTACCTGCTCTTATTTTCTACGATGAACACAAATCAATTAACAAATGGATTGATTTGAGGATTGTGCATATTGCGGGATGAGTTTTATTATGGGGATTTTATCGAGATAATTCTTTGTGATTGTTGATTCTTTGATTATCATTCTAATGAAAATGAACTAAGATCAAAACAAACATCAATCAATATCCATTCCTCTTGATTTTTCGTATGTTTTTATCCCCCGATTCTCCATTCATCGTAGGCATTATTCGTTTGGATCACGGTTTGATATATCATGATGAATCGATCATTGTGCACCCATTTCTTGGTGTAAAAATATGAAATTTTAGATCCAAGATCAGCATGACATGGTGAAGGTGTGGCGATGGTAGCAGTAGTGTATCAGACAATATAGATACCCGATTTCATGTTCTTCGACGCACAATGAAGAATGATGTATAAATACATTTTTCAAGCAGATCGAAGGTCCGAATATTGTTGTTCAGTGATGGAAAGGTTCTTCGGGCCTTGATTCATGATTTTCCGACAAGGTGGTTTCTAGATCGAACATTGGATGAAGGAGAAGATGTATTGATTCCAGATCTGGGATTCTGTAAAATCCCGAGTTAGATGGCGTGTACACTGGATCTACATGCCATGTGGGACCCCTATTCAGCGACTAGGGTTTCAGGAGATACTTAAGTATCACATAGTGTGTGTTCTCTCCTCATAGACTTATCATGTACCTCTTAGGGTACACAGACACAGGTTGGAGTACACAAGTTGGATCATGTTGTGTACTCCCCCACATGAGCACGACTTGGACCAAAGTACACAAGCTATGTCATGTACTAGTATACAGACACATGTACACGTGATAAATCCATGTACTGTCACATGGGTATACTACATGGGAATCATAAACTCTATGTACTTTTACATGGACATGTCTTGAGACATAGTTCGTTTACACGGGTAGAACCCAGGGTCAAGGGATACAGTGTGTAACCCTTCTACACATCGTGTAATTTCTTAGACATGTATTGGATCACTTATCCTCCATATATTGGAAACGTTTTGTTAAGGTGGATTTCTCTTATATTTTCCCTAAGGGTTAGTATGGAATTGTCTCCTACTCCTAGGAAAATGATCCCTTCAGCAAGGATTCTTGGATAAAGTCATTGGAATCCCTCTGTGAGGCCTGAAGTGAGATCCTCTATTCATCTTAATGCCCTAGGTGAATTTCTTGGTATCATCATGACCAATAATATGCAGGCTCCGATCCTCTACTTAGCAGGTTAATCTAGATTGAGTTGTTGGAATCACCCCATGGCCTTGGGAGTGATCCTCATCTGTGTAACATATCTATGCATACCATTAACATGTATTTATAATGGTGAGACCTAAAGATCACTACCTATTGGATGGATGTCATCAATGCTATCAGAATTAGGAGTGTGTTCTCCCAAATGAGTTATTTATGGAATCTTCAATCTAGAATCCTAGGATGACATACTACAGTTGTGACTTACCTTTTAATGTTGTTTCTTTGTTGAGTATATCTGGATATTCTTGTTGTATGTGTTATAGACATATAACTATGTAGATCTGACTGTATTTCCTTTATTACATGCTTTGTGGTTTTAGGGTGTCCTACTGAGTATTGTTATACTCACCCTTATACGGGCCTTGCCCGCATGTGTCGTGTCTTGTGCAGATGATAGACCTTTTAAAAAAGTCCTAGATGGACCTGGACCAGACGGTGCTTAGTGAGACTGGATAGACCGAGGTGCGTTCTTGCGACTTTTTGACAGTATCCCCCAACACTTACTTTCATGTTGGACTTGTGTTTCACAATATTTGTGGTGGGATTGTATTTGGATCTATTTACTTTCCTTTACTTCCTATCATACTCTGATTATGGTATTTAGATGAATGTATGCATGGTTATTCTGTTGTTTTCACATTTAAGAATTGTATAGGCTTGGATATGTGTGCATGTGTATAGGTACTTAGGTTAAGGCCTCCCATGTTAGTGATATTCCTACTCATTGTTAGTCGCCAACCCCTAGCCTATCAGAGGTGGGCTTGGGGAGTCACAACATAGGCCCCTCTAGGATGGATCGTGACATAGTGGTATCAGAGGATTCAATTATAACTTAGGACCAAGAGTCTATGAGATTGATTTGGGGCAACAATGTTAAGTGTTTTGAGTTCGGATTTCAGACTAGGGACTATAGTGTTGGTGCGGTGGATGATGTATCCATACACTAGGACTCTAGTCACATGCTTTTCAACTTAGTACATGAGAACACTGGTTTCAGGGAAAACAAGGGAAAATTCATCATATAGGAATGGGTTATGGTTTCCATGTCTTTCTTGAGTCAGCTCTCCAGATATACTCATTGACTGTGGTATATCTTGTTTACTTTCAGGATGCCTCCATGATTTATTCCAGCTAGGATTTAGCATCATAATCACGAGGATGATATGACAACCCTGCTTTTATTACAAACTTAAACATGATTTATTACATAAAACTTCACTTGATACAACAAAGAAGATCAAGAGGTTTAGTGTCTTTGGGGATTAGGATCATTATATAAAAACTTAAAACATTAAATACAACATCTTTATTGAAAACTTCCTTTACACGACCACTACATTCCCTCGTACTTAGCATTGCATGGGATAAACTGAGGACATGCATAAGAAAAGGGTGATCTATAAAGCCCAGTAAGGGAGTACACGTGGAATAACACGAGGAGTACAATACATGTTAGACAATAGAAATATCAATAGATCATAAAATAAACATGAACATAAAGGCATGATAAAGCATGATAATCATAACATGGAAATGTGGCAACAACACTTAACATGGAATTAGCAAGAGCCATGACTCATTGCACATAGAGAATGAGTAAATCCTCATTGCACATGAAGCACGAGTAAACCCTCTTTGCACTTGAATTAGCATGAGTCAACACTCATTGCACATGACGTATCATGATACTATACTTTACCCAATGCATTGGAGCGCTATAAGGGCGCACCCTTCTTAAACATTTCATTTCATGCATAAGTGTGCCACATGGATCACAAAACATAGATTCATAAAACATAATCATTTATTCCACGATAAAGGAATGTGGAATTAATACCTAAAACTTTGTAATCAATAATTAAAGGTTCATAAATGTGGATACCCTTGATGGAGAAATGGGCATGGTATCCACTACACAATGGCATTGGCTTAGAAAATCGGTGCGATTTCGGCAGTGTAACGGCGTGACATAAGAATTCATAAAAAATGGTTGATGAGAGAGAAAGGGGTTCATCATCATATTTACATGTAATGAACAGTAAGGAGGTCATATAGATACATGTCCCAAAAATTGTAATGGAATTTAGATTCATGATACAAAATTATTGCTTGGGTGTAAAAGAAGAGAGATAAGTTCCTTTCGGAATTTCGGCATAGTAACGGGTGTACATGGGAGACATTTAATGAGAGAGAAAGGGGTCTCCCATCATTCAAACAATAATAGGGAAGTATGATGGAGGTGAGAAACCATACCCCAACATTCATAATTGAAATTAAGAGGGCAATACAACTTAAATAAAATTGACAAAAATGAGAAAGGAAGAAAAAACCCTTACTTGGAAGTGTGCTTCCAAAGGCTAGAGAGAGGCTTGTGAGAGGCTTCTTGGGAGTTTGGGGCAACTTGGGAGGGTTATATAGAGAGTTGGACAGAGGTTGGACGAACTCCAAAGGATTTTAGTGAGGAGGAAGTGGGAGCTTGGGTGGGTTTATATAGGAAAGGTGAGGGAATTCTTTATTATTTAGGTTTGGGTCCCCTTACATTAAATTAATCCAAACCACAAACCATCCCATGTTTTTTGCCCATGGTTTTTGGAAAAGTGAAGAGGAAAACAATATTTTATAAGGCCAAAGTCCTAACTTCTTAAAATAATAAGGTTGCTTATGTGGAGATGAGTCACACTCCCAAGGAAATTAATTTAAAAAGGCAAGGTGTTGAATAAGTCTTGAGGGGTCCATTAATGCTTTGAAAAGTAAATCAAAGAAACCAAAAATCACATTATTTTAATGTTAAAACATATATTGGCCGAAAATAAAGATTTTAGTATTTTATTACATCACTATTGGGTCATTATGATGTCATAAAACACATTATACAATTAAACGGTATTTAATTTTTACCCAAAAATTTGACTGTCTTAGAAAATTATGAAAAATTCACTGTTGGATAAATTCGACGTCCTGATTCTAGAAATAAAATTTATTTTATCTAAATAATTTTCTAAATATTTTAATTTTCACTTTTAAAATAAAAACTGACATTTTTCGAAAATTCACGGGTTTTGACAGAAATGGATTTCAAACCTTAATAAAAATTATAACTGCATTCATAAAATTATAAGATCATTTATATTTAATAAAAATTAATTTAATAATAATATTATTTTATTAAAATATTATTTAATTCAAAAATCCATTAATTTAAAAAAAAAAATTTCTTAATTAAACAATAGCTAAAAACACCATTTGTACTTTAAAAACTATTTACAATGTACCAAAAATGACTAGAAGTTATATTCATTATTATATACAAAAATAATGTACATGAACATAGTACTACTTATTTTTTACATAACCCCTTAAAACAGCCGCATAAGACCCAAGGGTAAGGTGTACGATGGTGAGAGACTCTTGGGGTGGCTCGGATAACATCGCTCGAGTGGTAATTTCAATAAACTTACACTTTTCCCGTAGACGGTCACGTTCGAGCTTGACATGATGAAGCTCAGCTTGGGCTTGGTCAAGAGAAAAGCCCAAAGATGCCACCTCTTTTTCGAGCTCTGACAAATGGGCTTCGTATGGGGCAATTCTACTGGATGAGGCCATCACTTACTTTGTCTGAGTAAATTGGATTTGTTAAAGTCCTATATTTATACTAATCATGTGATCACTGTTCAACGACTATATTAGAAATGGTCAAAATTCTTATCATAAAACCAAAGAAGTTGACATTTTATATAAACATAAAGAGACATTTAATTAGATCAATAGGGATTTCCATTAATGAAACTTTGGGTCGTTACAATATTCCCCCCTTAAGAAATTTCACCCCCGAAATTTTTCTTTTCCCACACTAAAACAGATGTGGGTAACTCAGCTTCATCATTTCCTCTGATTCCCAAGTCGCTTCTTCAAACTTGTGGTTTCTCCACAACACCTTGACGAGGGGCATTGTCTTATTTCATAGAAATTTTCTCTACGATCTAAGATCTTCACTGGTTGCTCCTCATAAGAAAGATCATCTTCCAATTGTAACACCTCAGAAAAGAGTACATGTGAAGGGTATGGTATGTACTTCCTTAAGAGGGATACATGAAATACATCATGTACTTTGGCCATGGCAGGTGGAAGTGCTAGTCGATAGGCCACAGCCCCGACATGATCAAGAATCGCGAAGGGGTCGACGTACCTTGGACTTAACTTCCCTTTCCTTCCAAACCTCATGACCTTCTTCCACGGAGATATGCGTAGAAACACTATGTATCCAACTTTAAACTCAAGGCCTCGTCGAAGATTATCTGCATAACTCTTCTGTCAACTCTGAGATACTTTTATATGCTGCTGAATGGTTTTCACCTTCTCCACCATTTCTTCGAACATTTCTGGTCCAAGCAGCTTACGTTCACCGACCTCATCCCAACATGCCAGTGTTCTGCACCTTTTCCCATATAGGGATTCATATGGTGCCATTTGGATGCTTGAGTGGAAACTATTGTTATAAGAGAACTCAACCAAAGGAAGATGTTGATCCCATCATCCTTTAAAGTCCATTGAGCATACTCTCAACATATCCTCAAGTGTTTGGATAGTCTGCTCGGATTGACCATCAGTTTGAGGATGATAGGCCGTACTGAAGTTCAGTTCAGTATTCAGAGCATGTTGAAGACTCTTCCAAAACTTATAGGTGAATCTTGGATCTCGGTCAGACACAATAGATAGTGGTACTCCATGCAACCTTAACACTTCCCTGATATATATCCGTGCCAGTTGATCCAAAGAGAAATCCTCCTGAATAGCAATGAAGTGTGAAGTATTTGTAAGATGATCCACAACAACCCATATTGCATTGTTGCCTTTGGATGTCCTCGGAAGTTCAGTGACAAAGTCCATGGTGATGTTCTCCCATTTCCATTCTAGTATGGGCAATGGTTGCATCATCCCTTAGACTTATGCCTCTCTGCCTTCACCTGCTGACACACCAGACACTTTGATGTATATTTAGCGATCTCCTTCTTCATATTATCCCACCAAAAGTTTTCTCAGAGATCTCGATACATCTTTGTGCTCCCTAGGTGAATAGAGAAATTTGAACTATGTGCATCATCCAAAAGTTCCTTCTTCAGCTCTGGATTTGATGGAACACATAGTCTTTTCCCAAACTGCACAATTCCTTCTTCATTAACATTAAACTATGAGGATTTCCCCTTTTTGATAGATTCCACTTTTTCTTGAATTCCTGCATCATCCTTTTGAGCATCCTTTAACCTTTCCAAAAGAGACGATTGAGCAATCATTTGTGAAAGGATTGATGATGTTACCTTCTCTATGATTCCCATTTACATCTTCATTAAGTCTAAGAAGATTAGATCCTTCTAAATTCTCGTCATTGACAGAATCATTGGGTCCCTTCTACTTAGGGCATATGCCACCTTTTTCGCTTTCCCAGGGTGGTAATGTATTGAAAAGTCATAATCCTTGATGAGATCTATCCATCTTATCTGGCGCATACTAAGCTCTTTCTATGTGAATATATATTTAAAACTCTTGTGGTCAGTATATATCTCACATTTCTCTCCATAGAGATAATAATGCCAGATTTTCAAGGCAAATATCACAACCTCCAACTCCAGATCATTCATTGGATAGTTTCGCTCATGGATTTTCAACTTCCTTGAGGCATAGGATATCACTTTATCATTCTACATCAGCACACAGCCTAAGCCCTTCTTCGAAGCATCACTGAATACCACAAAAAGTTCCCCACTTGTGGGTAAAGTGAGCAAGGGCGCAGTGATAAGCCTCCTTTTTAACTCCTTGAAGCTTTCTTCACATTCATCACTCCAAGAAAACTTTACTCCCTTCCGAGTTATCTTGGTAAGAGGGTTGGACAATCGTGAGAAATTCCTCACAAATCGTCGATAATATCCAGCTAACCCCAAGAAGCTATGGATATTCGTTACCGATATTGGCCTCGGTCATCCCTCAATTGCATCTGTTTTGGAGGGGTCCACAGATATCCCATTACTTTTGATGATATGGCCCAAGAATGAGACCTCCTTCAACCAGAACTCAAACTTTCTATACTTTGCATAGAGATTCTCCTTGCGCAAAGTCTCTAGTACAGTTTTTAAATGCTCCTCATGATCCTCCTTGGTTTTGGAGTATATTAGAATATCATATATAAAGACTACCAAAAATTTGTCAAGGTAATCTCTAAAGACTCTATTCATCAAGTCCATGAATATTGCTGGAGCATTGGTGAGTCTGAAAGGCATTACTATGAATTCATAGTGCCCATATCTTGTACGAAAAGCAGTCTTGGGGACATCTTTCTTCTTCACCCTTACTTGATAATATCCTGACCGCAAGTCCACCTTGGAGAAGTATTGTTCTCTACGTAGCTAATCGAATAAGTCATCAATTCGTGGGAGAGGATACTTGTTCTTTATCGTGATTTTGTTAAGTTCACGATAATCGATGCAAAGCCGCATTGACCCATCCTTCTTCTTGACGAAGAGGACTGGTGCACCCCATGGTGAAGCACTTGGGAGTATAAATCCTTTATCAAGATTCTCCTGTAGTTGTTTCTTCAGCTCTTCAAGCTCAACAACAACCATTCTATATAGAGTTTTGGATATTGGTAATGCCCCGGGTATAAGTTCAATTGAGAACTCAACATCTCTTCTAGGAGGAAGACCAGACAGTTCCTCGGGAAACACTTCAGCGAATTCCCTCATAATAGGCATTTCTTCAAGGATGGTTTCTTCCTTGGACTCAATCATCTGAGCCAGATACGCATGCTCATAAGGCATTAATATCCATGCTTGAGATGATGGAGATAAAGGAGATTCATCTTCCTCCTTACACTTGTAAAGAATCGGGGGTCGATTCTCCATATGGAGTGTGATTTCCCTCTCCCGAAAATTTATGTTGGCTCTATATAAGGAAAGCCAATCCATGCCAAGAATTGCATCAAATTCCACTAGAGGTAGTATGACAAGGTTCGCCGAGAAATTCAATCCACAGATTATAACAGGGGAGGACTTATATTCATGGGATTCAATGATTGCCCCATTTTCCGTACTCACCGACATCTTCACTTCCATGATTTTTGGTGGTGCTGAGATTGTTCTACTAAACTTTTGAGATATAAAAGAATGCGTAGAACCTAAATCAAAAAGTACGTTCGCTATTCTTGAATGAATAACTAGCGTACCTGTCACCACTTCATTGTCGGGGTTCACTTCAACAGAAGTTATGGCAAAAGCTCTTCCTTGCTGCCTTGGAGGTTGTTGGTCACCTCTAAAAACCCTTGGATTAGGGCACTGATTTTCAAAATGACCTGGTTCTTTTCATTTGTAGCATTGAACAATGCGTTGAGGTTCGAACGGAGTGTTCCTCTCCTCTGTCACAGACACAGGTCTTTCTTGCCGACAATTAATAGCTAGGTGCCCTTCTCTTCCACACCTGAAGCATTTCCTTGTCCCCTTAAGGCAATTTACAGGGTGCTTCTTCCCGCACTTTTGGCAAGTGGGGTGCTGGATCTTCTTAGCACCATTGGATTTATCCATCGGACCACCAGCAATGAAGTCCACCTTAAGCTTCTTGTCCCCATGATACCCCTGTGATTCCCCGATCTCAATTTTGACCTTGAGGGCACATCGGACAATTTCCTCATAGATGTCGAAGTCACGGATCGCTAATGCTTTCCGCAAGCTAGGATTCAGCCCACCAAAGAAGCGGTCAACCTTGCATTCGGGGGTAACGACAAAGCCGGAAGCGTATCGTGCAAGCCTTGTGAAGTTTTACTCGTACGCTCCAACAGATTCTTCATCTTTTTGCTTGAGGGAAAGGAAGTCCCTTTCCATCTTAAGCCGAAGGGTGCGCGGAAAATATTTATTGAAAAACATCTTCCAGAAATCCTTCCATTCCAATGCCTCGATCTCCTCCTCAGGCTTAGTATTTTTGATCAACGTCTACCATTGATCAGCTTCACCCTCCATACGATAAGCCGCTAGGAGAACCTTCTCTTGTTCAGAACATTTGAGGATGGAGAATATCTTTTCAATGGATTTGATCCATTGTTCAGTGATCATGGGATCGGATGATCCACTAAAAGTCGGAGGCCTTTGCCTCATGAAGCTCTCGATAGCGACTTGTTCCTTCTTAGGGGGGTTTGGACATTCCTCTTGACCCGTGTTTCTATTCAAAACTTGAGTTAGCTGAGAGAGAAGCATGACAAAGTTCGCGATTCCCGCTCCCATTGGATTGGGCATCTCATTAGTACAATCATCACACTGATCTTCGTAACGGTTGTTAGCCTGAGTCCTCCTATTACCGGCCATTGGATGGAATAAAAGGAAAGTTAGGGGTAACACATAAAGGGTAATCCAAAGACAAAAGTTGATGACTTATAAATAAACTTTTATTTCCTTAACTCATGAGTCTATAGGCTTCAATCTAGGATTTTCATGATCTACTTTCTAACATACATTCGTAGGGGAATTTTTTAATTCCCTTAATAAGGGTTCATACTAAGCTTTTGAATTTATCAAAACATATCCCCCGGGAGTGTCATAACCAAGAGTGCAGTAAGGCCCATTGTCGTGCACTAGTTCCCGTTCGAGTCTAGCTCAAAGCGGTGTTTTCGGGTTTTACCCCTAGGATACATCTATGCCAGAGCTGCCTCTACCTGCTCGTATCCAGACATGGATGTATTTGTTTGATAAACCACTTACTCAGTACTCACAAAAACTTAGGGATGTTTTTATTATACTTAGTCTTGTATCTAAGTCTTTACTAGGGTTTCCTAATCCCAAAAATAACTAAACCTATCCTCTGATACCAACTATGACAACCCTGCTTTTATTACAAACTTAAACATGATTTATTACATAAAACTTCACTTGATACAACAAAGAAGATCGAGAGGTTTAGTGTATTTGGGGATTAGGATCATTACATAAAAACTTAAAACATGAAATACAACATCTTTATTGAAAACTTCCTTTACATGACCACTACATTCCCTCATACTTAGCATTTCATGGGATAACCTGAGGACATGCATAAGAAAAGGGTGAGATATAAAGCCCAGTAAGGGAGTACACGTGGAATAACATAAGGAGTACAATACATGTTAGAAAATAGGTATATCAATAGAGCATAAAAGAAACATGAACATAAAGGCATGATAAAGCATGATAATCATAACATGGAAATGTGGCAACAACACTTAACATGGAATTAGCATGAGCCACGACTCATTGCACATAGAGCATGAGTTAATCCTCATTGCACATGAAGCACGAGTAAACCCTCGTTTCAATTGAATTATCATGAGTCAACACTCATTGCACATGACTTATCATGATACTATACTTTACCCAATTCATTGGAGCGCTATAAGGGCCCACCCTTCTTAAACATTTCATTTCATGCATAAGTGTGCCACATGGATCATAAAACATGGATTCATAAAACATAATCATTTATTCCAAGATAAAGGAATGTGGAATTAATAAATGAAACTTTGTAATCAATAAGTAAAGATGCATAAATGTGGATACCCTTGATGGAGAAATGGGCATGGTATCCACTACACAATGGCATTGGCTTAGAAAATCGGTGCGATTTCGGCAACGTAACAACGTGACATAAGAATTCATAAAAAATGGTTGATGAGAGAGAAAGGAGTTACTCATCATATTTACATGTAATGGATAGTAATGAGGTCATATATATACATGTACCAACAATTTTAATGGAATTTATATTCATGATACAAAATTATTGCTTGAGTGTAAAAGAAGAGAGAGAAGTTCCTTTCGGAATTTCGGCATAGTAATGGGTGTACATGGGAGACATTTAATGAGAGAGAAAGGGGTATACCATCATTCAAACAATAATAGGGAAGTATGGGGGAGGTGAAAAACCATACCCCAACATTTATAATTGAAATTAAAAGGGCAATACAACTTAAAGAAAATTGACAAAAATGAGAAAGGAAGAAAAAACCCTTACTTGGAAGTGTGCTTCCAAAGGCTAGAGAGAGGATTATGAGAGGCTTATTGGGAGTTTGGAGAACCTTGGGAAGATTCTAGAGAGATTTGGGCAGAGTTTGGACTAAATCCAAAGGCTTTGAGTGAGGAGGAAGTGGGATATTGGGTGGGTTTATATAGGAAAAGTGAGGGAATTCTTTATTATTTAGGTTTGGGTCCCCTTACATTAAATTAATCCAAACCACAAACCATCCCATGATTTTTGCCCATGTTTTTTGGAAAATGGAAGAGGAAAACGATATTTTATAAGGTCAAATTCAGAACTTCTTAAAATAATAAGGTTGCTTATGTGGAGATGAGTCACACTCCCAAGGAAATTAATTTAAAAAGGCAAGGTGTTGAATAAGTCTTGAGGGGTCCATTAATGCTTTGAAAAGTAAGTCAAACAAACCCAAAATCACATTATTTTAATGTTAAAACATATATTGGCCGAAAATAAAGATTATAGTATTTTATTACATCACTATTGGGTCATTATGATGTCATAAAACACATTATATAATTAAACGGTATTTAATTTTTACCCAAAAATTTGACTGTCTCAGAAAATTATGAAAAATTCACCGTTGGATAAATTCGACATCCTGATTCCAGAAATAACATTTATTTTATCTAAATAATTTTCTAAATATGTTAATTTTCACTTTTAAAATAAAAACTGACATTTATCGAAAATTCACGGGTTTTGACAGAAATGGCTTTCAAACCTTAATAAAAATTATAACTGCATTCATAAAATTATAAGATCATTTATATTTAATAAAAATTAATTTAATAATAATATTATTTTATTAAAATATTATTTAATTCAAAAATCCCTTAATTTTAAAAAAATAGTTTTCTTAATTAAATAATAACTAAAAACACCATTTGTACTTTAAAAACTATTTACATTGTATCAAAAATGATTAGAAGTTATATTCATTATTATATACAAAAATAATGTACATGAACATAATACTACTTATTTGTTACATAACCCCTTAAAACAGCCACATAAGACCTAAGGGTAAGGTGTGCGATGGTGACAGACTCTTGGGGTGGCTCGGATAACATCGCTCGAGTGCAATTTCAATCAACTTCCACTTTTCCTGTAGACGGTCACGTTCGAGCTTGACATGATGAAGCTCAGCTTGGGATTGGTCAAGAGCAAAGCCCAAAGATGCCACCTCTTTTCCGAGCTCCGACAAATGGGCTTCTTATGGGGCAATTCTACTGGATGAGGTCATCGCTTCCTTTGTCCGAGTAAATTGGATTTGTTAAAGTCCTATATTTATACTAATCATGTGATCACTTTTCAATGGCTATATTAGCAACGGTCAAAATTCTTATCATAAAACCAAATAATTTGACATTTTATATAAACATAAAGAGACATTTAATTAGATCAAGAGAGATTTCCATTAATGAAACTTTGGGTCGTTACAGATGATTCCCTCAGTGATGAGGTATCGATAAAGGGACCAGTTCCAGAGGTGTCACCTTCGGGTGGTGCACTAGCTATACCACCACCTGTGAAGCATCACGTGGTACCCACAATACCAACAGATAAGGTGCACAGGATGAGTGAACTTCACAAGTTTCAGCGATAGAGACACCTCAAGTTTCAAGGTGAGATCGACCCACAAGTTTCTGAGGATTGGATTGAGGTAGTGTCCCTAATTTTCCTTCTATTCAAGACAAAAACGGATCATATGGTGTTCTTGGCAGTGATCCTTATTCATTTCTCAACATGGAGATGGTGGGGGTTAGTGACCCAGTCTTACGACGAGGCGACTCTTGCATGGATAGAGTTTGAGAACCCTTTCAAAGAGGAGTTGTCACCAGTTACCATGAGGTTTGTATGTATCTAGGAGCTTATGTATCTCCATTAGGGCTGCACGACAATAGTTGAGTATTCATCTAGGTTTACTAACCTCTTCAGGTACTCTATGGATATGGTTCACAACTAGTTATTCAAGACTCAAACTTTCAAGTGAGGTTTGCATAGAGACATCCAATCCAATGTTATACCTCTATGAATTCCTACTTATGTTGGGGTGCTAGAGTGAGATTTTGTGGTTTAGAGTTTCTTGGATGAGAAGATACAACTAGTGGTTGCCGCTGCCGGGCATGCAGGATCAAAGAGCATGACAGTAGGGAGATAATGTCAGTCTTAGGGACCTGGACGTGCGATACCTTTCAAGATGAGGTCCTAGGAAAGAGGATTTATGGTTCATGGATCATAGGGTGGGTCCAGGGATAGGTGGTGATACTCATGTGACGGTAGAGGACATCTTGCATGGCATTTTTTGACCCACCATACAGCTGACTGTGAGACCATGGATGGGATTCTGAGGCAGAGTAAGTGGAAGGAGCAGACAGGTTCACAAGGTAGAAAATGTGGCAGAGGAGTTGGGAGAGCAGCAGGAGGTGTTCGAAGCTTTGAATTTTTACCACCACCACCCCTAGGTAGTCCATGCTAAGCTCATGGAGTAGTAGGATAGGGGCAAGGACAACTATAGGCAGTCAAAGCTTGCAACCCTAATAATTTGGGAATGATTCAAGGTATAATATGTGTCTTTTCTACCTTAGTTTTAGTATTGATAGACACATGTGCTAGTCATTACTTTCTTACCACAAACATGAGACTTAGAAATTCTGATTAATCCCTTGGTTCGACCCTTACTACAACATCCTGTGGTTTTGAGCTAAGGTAGAATTCTATGGGAATTTTAATTTTGGAATTTAGTGGATGATCCTTATTTGAAATGAGTTTCATAACGTAATTTCAAGAGTTGGGATACTTAAATGTGTTTTTTAGATGTGGGTAAAGGTACAAGAGGTTTCTTGGGTGTCTTGTTGAGTTTCAAGAGTTTCAGGCTCTGAAAATCGATGGTTTGGGTGGTTTGCACAGGGCATACAGTTTGTCTGAAACTGTTCATCCCCTAGCAGTATACCATGTGGACTGTATCAGAGAAGCAAAAATTTCCCATATGGGCTGCGTACATTTTACCCAAATCGTGTGCCTATCCCTCATGGTTAGTTCCACTTAGTTAGTACCCTATCACTATTCATAATACGGTTAGCACATGGTTAGGCTAACCGTGCAGCACAACCATACGAGGTGGGTTTCTTTGGCAGTGGGTGTCGCACAGTTGGCACACAGTTTGGCCAAACTACGCAACCGAGTTTTTAGGGGTAAAATGACTATTTTTCCCTTAATGAGTTTTAAAACTCATTTCTTCTCTTATTTCTCTTCCAAAACCCGCATTAGGCTTCTCCCAGACACCATGGGTTCCTCCTCCTCCCCATTCTAGGCATGATGATAACTCCTCTATCCAAAGTCTGAATCAAATGTCGCCAGTCTCTATAGATATGTATCAGTGAGCTCTCGATTCCTTTTGAAACTTTCTTTGTTTAATCTTCTCTTAATCGAGTTATCATGGTGCAAGATTATTTTCCCTATTTTCAAGGTGGATGTCTATTTCTTAGATTTCTTCCAAAACAAACCGAATCATATCTTGATATTGGATGAGTGAATCATCCTAAGCATAAAGTATGTGGTCTATGAATTTTTCCTTAATTTTTTTGTCATTTTATAAATAGTGTCATTGGGCTGCACGCTGACCCTTGTTGTGCATTGCCTTAAAGTTGTCTTCTTCATTCTAAATAGGTATACACATCTAGTATTATTCCCATTGAGCATTGTTAAGTAAATTTAGGATGTAAAACTTGAACATGGACACCCCTTAGGCATGCCGAATTAAATTGGCCCTTTGTAATTAAATGAATTGATTCCTAGAAATCCATATAAGCATTCGGCTTGGGTTGATAATGGAACCACCCATTTTAAATCAATTGTCCATTTGATAATAAAACCTCCTAAGTTATATATTTAACTTTATGTTTGTTTTCCATGTTTGGTAGTCCTTATAAAATTCATCTTTTAAGTTATTTGAGTTATGACTCTTTCATATGATGATTAATTGTTTAAATGAGTTGTTTTTTATGAATAATGTCATGTTTTAATAATAAAAACCCTTGAATGAGGTGCACTATCTTCAAATTAAAAAGTGATGTTTAGTGAATTTCACGTTTCTTGGACTTATGGCATTGAGGTGTTCTTATTATTTTGACAAGATTAGACATATGAGTCATGTTTAGGTGCATGGCCTCTCTTATTTTTCTAAATAGAATTGACCATGTAGGAAATTTCCTAAGTGATTATAGCACCCATTTTTTATGTTTCTACTTGAACCTTATAAAATTAATTATCCCTCCTTTTTATATAAATTTCAAATGAACCCAAGCACCTTCTAATTGCTTGGTTTATTATTATAAATTGAATGGATCGCTTTATAAATGGGATTTCCCAAGTAGGTAAATGCTCAAATGAACCAATGAAACCTTATAACTGTTTCTTTGAGCCTTAATAAATGAATTTCTATGTTATGGTTTATTAAATGGAATGTATTAAATGGAATGGAATGTTTATGATGGATTTCCTTCCTTGGATGAATTGAATGTTTTAAATGAAATGAGTTATGGAAGGGTGGCAAGGCCATTCCGTTTGGTCATGTATTGTTAAATACTTAAATTGAATTTTTTTCCTTGATTATAATGGTTTGATAAATGTAAATCACAAGAAAGAAATGCCTCATGGATTATATTGATATTAATATGATTACACCTTTATATGGGCTATAGAATGATGGTAAGGGTGCAGTTAAGCATGGAGGAATCATGCTCCCTTATATCAGGTGTTTATTCATGACGTCCCACACCAGTGATACTAAGTGGATGATGGGCATGGTACACCTTGTCCCCTGTGTGTGTTGACATGATAGTGCACTCACTACTGTTCGAGTGTTGACATGATGACACACTCACCATCATGAGTGCCGAGCATGATGTCTCCAACTCATTATGATATGTAGGGAATGTACCCTTTGACTTGAGATTATATGATCATTTAGACTAGTTATGGATGATTGAGTTACACCCTGGTCCAAGAAAAACCTAGTATTGAAGGTATATGTCTACTTACATCCATATATACTTGGTCCATATAGGTGGATGCAATATGTAACTATACTATTTATATATTATTACTATATACATATGGTTATTATTCAGACACTCTTTTCAACCATGAGCCGAAGCAGATAGAGTCTCCAGGTGTCCTTTAAGAACCTGAGCGGGCTGTTGTTTATTTATTAAGTTTTAATTTATTATTCATCTTATATTCACACTACTTATTTATATTTATGGAATGGATTCAGTAATAGACACTATGGGTGATAAACTACTGAGATTTATATCTCGCACCTTACTCAGGACACCATTGCACCAAGTTTCCCAAGTAGATCTCATGTTCGCAGGACTATGGACTTTTCTTGTGCAGTTTTTCTTGTACTTGGGATTTAAGAGCATAGGACCAAGCTGGAGCTCAGGTTTCTCATGGAGATTTCCCTTGAGAGTTTTTTTTCATTCTTGTACTGTATAACAACCTACTGTATGTCTATTGTTTTAGGTTATGCATCATCATATGAACATGAATGCATCTATCATATATTGGCATTGAATATCTCTATTATATTCAGTTTATATTATTCCTCCGCTTCTCTATCTTTCATTTATTACTACCTCCATTTTTTTGTTTCTTTTATCCTGATACATTGTTGTGCTACTCTAATTATGAAGGCACAGTCTCCCCACTATCACCTCCTTACATCCTTGCTACTAGTCAGCAACCTATGGTATACGAGGAAGCACACTTGAGGCCATGTGATCCATTGGCATGACTATCGTTTTAGTGGAGAGTCAGGCTGAGACATTACAAAGTTCTATTAGAGGCTTTTGTTTCCTTCATATTATTATTTAGAGAATTGGTAAATAGGATATTAGGAATGTGTCAGCGCTTGGTAAATATCAATGTCTGAGACTGATCACCCCACCCATAGGAAAAAGTCTAATTGGCCAGGGATATGACTATTGTTTATGTTATTTGCTATTATAGTTGATTATTATTTCACCTTGATTGAATTGTGTACTTTTCCCTACTTATTGATTTATATAATTTATGGTATTTTACCCTTAGCTTGGTATGTCAAGGATGAAGCATTACATGCATCATTATAGGCACATAGAAACTCACATGTCATGCATATTCCATTCCATGTAGTTGCATTTATAGGTTTCTTTTTGTTGGGGCTTTGTTCCTTGAGTGTTATGCCATGCCTTTGTTGACTTTATCATACCTATTTAGATAACATGATTCAGTGATTTATTTATCATGTTGATCTACTTCCATGATCAAGTAATTAAATTCCATGTTTCTTTATTTATCTATCATGGTTCTTTGTGTTTATTGCTTATGATAGCATGCTAGTTTTGTTTTGATACATATAAATGGTTGTATGGGATAAATATATGGGTTGTGAGTAAACAAGATACAATTTTCAGTTATAATATGTATGAGAGCCTTATGATTGGGAAAAGGTAAACCATATACTCAAACCATCCTTGAGATTTACATGTCTTTAAGGACCTTTGTTAAAATTAAAAGGCTACATGAGTTATAATTTTAAAAGTTAATTGGCTTCGATTAAATGGGAATCAGTTTTTAGTTGTAAGGTGTATGGGCACCTTATAATTGGAAAAAGGTAACCCATGTACTCGAATCATATTTTGAGCTTTGTAAATTTATCCAAAGACCATTGTTAAAATGTAAAGGCTGTTAAGTTAAAATTTTAAAGGGAATTGGTTCTAGTTAAATGGAAGATAATCTGTGGTCTATAAAGTGTATGAACACTTTATGGTTTGGGGAAATGACAACCCATATAATCAGACAATTTTATATGACCATGGTATATTTTGGAAATGGTTATGAATGTAAAATTTGTTTAGTTTTCATCTAAAATGGTGTGGTTAACCTTCTAAAAAGAACAATTGAACCTAAGTAGGTCAGTTGAGGCATGTTTCTTATGAGATAACCTGCTACGAGTGTTTTCAAACTTTAAAAATTAAGAAAATTCTATTAGGTTGCATTCCAATTAACCCAAGTTGGATTAATGGAACCCTCATAGGTAGCCTTATCTATTACTACTTAGTATTTTTAAAAATGAATTTATATGATAAATTTCCTAATTATGACGGTATGTTAATAAATGTTTAAAGTTTTAAAAGGAAGTTGATAAGACTTGCCTGTTCTTTCCATCGGGTATTAGCGAAATCAAGTACCGTGTGTTTTGTTTTGTAATGGGTACTTGATGTTCTGTTTAAATATTTTAACTATTTAAATATTCAATGTGAATCAATGTAATTGACTTAAAATGGAACCCTAGGTATTTTCCTTTGTTTAAACCCCCGTTTAAGGGTAGCTTGAAATTTTCTCCTTGAGTTGCCTTGGAATGGAAATGTGAGTGTTTTATGTAGTCCTTTTCCTTTATAATAATGTCTTAAGTGATAGGTGTAAGGACTAGTGAAATCTATTTGGCGTGACCTAGTGGTAGGGTCAACGCTTATGATTTTTTAAGGGGCTAGTCATGGTAGGTAGCACTCTTAGAGCTTAAATACCTTGCTAAATGTCATGAGTTTCTAACATTTGGTGTTATTAGGGTGTTTTTGTCCCTGGTAGGACTCTTAGAATCTAAATTAAACCCTTTTTCAAATTAGTTGTCATGTTTTCTTTGGCCTTGTTATGGGCGTTAGCATCATGTAATGCTCGGTTTCAGCAGGTTAGACATGCCAAGGGCATGTCCAGCCGCTTAGTAGGTTATGTGAACCTCCTTTTCCTCAGTACTAGATGATTTGTGTGTCATCATCCAGGTTAATAGTCATATGAGGCAATATGACTCTGAGCTAAATCTCTTGTATGATGCATCAGATACTTGAATGCATAGAGAATACAACCTATGGATAGTGTCAAGAATGTGTTGCTCAACTTATGAGATTTTAGGGTGGTATGCATTGATACACGCAACACCCATAAATTTTTTAAATGATGTAATGAATTGGTTGAGTTCGGTGAAATCGTTGATCCTTGAGCTGTTGAGTACATGCTTGCGTCATCTTCGTAGTAGAGTGACCTATGAGTTAAAGGAATAAATTCATCCCAATGCTTGGGATAGATTTTCAAGAGAATCAGGTGTTTTGACATGCCGAACAACTTGGTTTTGGTTTTTGTACCAAATGCTTAAACATTTGTGTTTAAGGTGAATCAGATCTAGAGTGCTTATTAGAGGTTGGTCTATCTCTTCTTTAGATGATTAGGACACTCCTAAGGTGGGGAGCATCGTGTCAGTTCTATTAAGTGCGTGTAACACAACCAAAGCAGAGCATTTTGGAAATGGCCAGTCTTTCTTGAATTCCCTTGAGGCTTGCAATTTTTGAATCATGTTGGTGCTTTCTCGGTAGCACTACATGGATGTGGTTGGCTATGTACGCAACCCATGAGAAACACTGTTGGTCATGGATAGACTTTGGTGGTTAATCTTGAGCAATCATGGGATGCCTCGAGTGGGGAAGGCTTGTGATTGGTTAATGGTTATGCATCGGTAGGTGAAGTTGAGCTTCTTTCAAGAGGTTGACCAATAGTGGTTTGATCATTATTCTTTTGGTTTTCTTAGTCAGTTGGAAACCATTCAAATCATCTTAGTGCACTATTTTGAAAGAGATGATCATGCCCCCTATCTTGATGTCATCCTTGGTGCACTAAGAGAGCGTCGATATTACGTAGTGCTAAAGCTTTAAAAGCTGTTGGGATTGATAAGTATCTCTATCTAAGTTGCACGCTAGATGCATGGTTTTCTTCAAGGTGTGGTTAGTCCTGAGTGATATCAAGATTCCTATATAGGAATTCCTTGGATGGACTCTTGGAAACTATCCATTTTCTTTTCGACATGACCACTGGGTTGATTCCACTAGGGGCTCAGTTAGTGTTTTTATGTGGATGTCTTGGCTTTGTACCAACATCTCACTTGTAAATATGGAATATGGACTAGCTTGGGTTAGTTCCTTGGACTCCGGTTTAATGAATCCGAGGTTATCCCAAAATTTTCACTAGGCTTGGAATAAATTTTTATAGGGTGACGATTACTATGGGATGGATCTTGGTTACACCCTTGTTCATGTGGAGGCACATAAATTTTAAATGGATAGGTGATGCTTTGATCAGGGAATGTCACCAAAAGTCAGGTGTGGACTTTAGTTAATGTGCTTGTAGTAAACTCAAGATTCCTTAGAAAAAATAATTGTGATTTAGTTTGTAATGAATCGACTATATAAGCCAATATTTTTGGAAATGTCCAGCCGGAGTGGCTCAAATTTTTATCCTTCTTGTTATATTTTGTTTCGAGAAATACGGTCGATCAAGTCTCACTTTTATAACATCATTGAGTGGAGGTGAGTGCGGTGTTTGTTAGCCAATTCTTTTCATTAAAATACAACTCGACCTGTCTTAATGTGGTGGGTGGTGAATCGACCATTGAACCATTTTAGAATCATGTCATGAGAATCATTAGAATGCTTAGGGCATGATTCTTATGCAATTCTGATGGTGGGGGTGTCGTGGTTTAGAATTAGCCCCTTCTGATGTTAAGCCCTTGGTGGGGAGAACCACTGGTCATATGTTTAAAGAGATGACGATGTGATCGTGTCTCTAGCTAAACAATTTTGGGTAAGCGTCGTCTCAATTTTTCATTTAGAGAGAGAGCGATGTCTAGGGTTTTGTATGACATAAGTGTCGTACGCTTAAGAAGTGTTTGAAGGTGCATTGGGCATTTAGAAACACAACATGACCTTTGAATGAGACTTCACAACCCATTTAGGTTAGGTGATGTTTTCATTGTTCCTGAAATATTCTCAAGGATAAGAAGTTCTAAGGTGGGGAGGTTATAATGATCCATGTTTTTGAGCTAAGGTATAATTCCAAGGGAATTTGAATTTTGGCCTTTAGTGGACATGCCATTCTTTGAACCAAGCTTCAGAACATAATTTTGAGAGTTGGGACACTTCAATGTGTTGTTTTTAGACGCGGGTAAAGGCTTGAGAGGTTTCCTGGCTGTCTCATTGATTTTCTGGAGCACCGGGACCCATAAATCAAAGGTTTGGGTGGTCTTCACAGGGCACACAGTTTTTTCTCAAACCATGTGACCCTCAGCAGAAAACTGCGAGACCTGTATCAGAGAAGTAGAAGTTACCCACACAGGCTACCCATGGTTTTCCCAAGCCATGCACCTATCTTTCATAGTTAGTTCCACTTAGGAAGTACCCTCTCACTATTCATTGCATGGTTAGGCTAATCATGAAACACAACCATGTGTGGTGGGTTTCTTAGATAGTGGGTGCTGCACAGTTGGTGAACATATTGACCAAACCGTACGGCCAAACCGTGCAACCTAGTTTTTAGGGACAAAATGAACATTTTTACTTAATGGGTTTTAAAACTCATTTCTTATCTCCTTCCTCCTACAACAATTATGTGAGGCTTCTCCCAGGCATTATGGGTTCCTCCTCCCTATTCCAAGCATGATGATAAATCATCTGTCTGAATTCCGAATCAAACGTCGTTAGTCTCTATGGATCCATATCAATGAGATTTATATTTTTTTAAACCTTTCTTCATTTAATATTCTCTCGATTGATTTATTGTGGTTCAAGATCATTTTACCTATTTTCATGGAGGATGTATGTTTCTTAGATTTATTCTAAACTGGGCCAAATCAGACCTTGATATTGGAAGTGTGAAGTGTCCTAAGCATAATCTAGGTGATATATGGAATTTTAATTAATTTTCCTTTATTTTATAAATAGAGTCACTGCGCCGCACGTCGACCCTTGACGCACATTTCCTTAATTTTTTTTCTTTGTTTTAAATTGGTATACACACTTAGTATTACACCCGTTGAGTGTTGTTAATTAAATTGAGGATGTTAACATCAACCGTAGACACCCCTTGGGTGCAACGAATTAAAATTTCCCTTTGTAATTAAATGAATTGATGCCCAGAAAACCATATAAGTGTTAGTCTTGGGTTGATAATGAAACTTCCCATTTTAAATCAATTGTTCATTTGATAACAACACCTCCTAAGTGCCATGTTGAAATTTATGTATGTTTTCCATGTTTGGTAGTCCTTTTAAATCGACTATTTTAAGTTATTTGAGTTATGACTCTTGCATATGATTCTTAATTTTTTAAACGTGTTGTTTGTTATAAAAAATGTCATGTTTTAATAATAAAATACCTCAAATTAGGTGCACTGTATTCAAATTACAAATTAATGTTTAGCGAATTGCATCTTGATTGGCCTTATAACATTGAGGTGTTTTTATGATTTTGATAAGGTTAGACATATAAAGCATTTTTAGGCAAATAACCTCTCTTGTTTATCTAAATGGAATTTCCCATATAGGAAATTGACTAAGTGACTATATCACCCCCTTTTAAGTGTCTCCTTGAAACTTATAAAATGAATTAGCCCTCATTTTTATATAAATGAAAAATAAACCTGAGCACCTTCTAAGTGCTTGGTTTGTCATTATAAATTGAATGACTTTATTTATAAATGGGATTTTCCCAAGTAGTTAAATGCCCAAATGAACCGATGACACCTTCTAAATGTCTCTTTAAGCCTTAATAAATGAATTACCATGTTATGGTTAATTAAATGGAATGTATTAAATGGAATGGCATGTTCATGAAGGCTTTCCTTACTTGGATGAATTAAATGTTTTAAATGAAATGAGTTATGGAAGGGTGGAAAGGCCATGTCATTTGATCATGTATTGTTAAATACTTAAATTGAAATATTCTTCCTTGATTATAATGTCATGATAAATGTAAATCATGAGAAGGAAACACCTCATGAATTATATTGATATTAATATTATTATGACTTGATATGGGCTGTGGAACAATGGTAAGGTTACAATTGATCATGGCGTAATCACACACCCTTACATTGGGTGTTGAGTCATGATGTTTCACACCACTGATACTAAATAGACAGTGGGAATTGTGTACCTCATCCCTTGTGAGTGTTGACATGACGGCACACTCACTACTATTTGAGTGTTGACACGATGACACACTCACCATCTCAAGTGAAAAGACTGACATATCCCACTCATTATGAGATATAGGGAATGTACCCTTTATATTGAGATTATATGATCATTTAGAATGGTTATAGATTATTGAGTTATGCCCCGGTCTATCCAGCACCTAGTATTTCTAGTATATGGCCACTTACGTCCATACATACTTGGTCCATATAGGTGGATGCAATATATAACTATACTATGTATATATTATTACTATATACATTTGGTTACTATCCAAACACTCTTTCTGGCCGTGAGACGAAGTAGGTAGAGCCACCAGGTGTCATTTAGGAACCTAAGTGGGCTGCTGTTTATTTATTTAGTTTTGGTTTATTATTCATCATACCTATACACTTCTTATTTATATTTATGAACTAGATTCAGTCTTAAACACCGTGGGTGGTAACCTACTGGGATTTATATCTCACATCCTTCTCGGGATACCATTGCACTGGGTTACCTGAGTAGATCTTGTGTTCGTAGGACCGTGGACTTTGCTTGTGCATTTTGCTTATACCTGAGAGTTAGGAGCATAGGACAGAGCTGGATCTCGAGATGCTCATGGAGATTTACCTTGGGTATTTTGTTTTATTTCTTTGTTGTATTCTTGTACTGTATAATTAACTACTTTATGTTTATTATTTTAGGTTATGTATCATCATATGAACATGCATGCATCTATTGGTATCTCTTTGTAGTAGTAATGAGGCCTTATGATGTCATACTTGGTATGAAATGGTTATCCATGATTCATGCCCAAATTGACTATTTCAGGTAGTGGATGCAGTGTGTCCGCAGTTATGGGACTAGGTTCTCCTTTGTCAGTGAAAAGGAAACCCAAGAAACACAGGATGTACTCATGCATAGGAGGGTGCAGCTGATTACTCATTAGTTGTCTAGCATAACCCTTGGTGTAGTGGATGTTATGAGTTCCTAGTTTCCTACAGTGGTGGTGGAGTATGTGGATGTATTTTTGAGGATGTTCTAGGTTTACCTCCCTATTGAGAGATAGACTTATACATTGATCTACACCCCAGAATGACACTGATATCTATGCCATCATATAGGATGGATCCCACAGAGCTTCGCGATCTGAGGGTGAAATTAGAGGACTTACAAAGGAAGGGATTTATTAGACCTGGTGTTTTACCCTGGGTAGTCCCAATTTTGTTTTCCAAGAAAGTGGATGGAAACTTGAGGTTGTGTGTATACTACCATCACTTGAACCAGGTGATCGTGAAGAACAAGTATCCACTACCAAGGATCAATGACCTCTTCGATCAGTTGAGAGGGGTACAATGGTTCTCGAAGGTTGACCTCAGGTCAAGCTATCACCAGTTATGAGTACATGATGAGGATATACTGAAGACAACATTCAGATGTTGTTATGATCACTATGAGTAATTGGTGATTCCCTTTGGCATGACAAACGCCTCAACAGTTTTCATGGGACTCATGAATTGGATATTTTAAACTTTCTTAGATTAGTTCATGGTAATATTCATTGACGATATCATTGTGTACTTAACATCTGAGGAGGAGCATACGAGACACTTGAGGATGGTTCTGAACATACTCTGAGACCACTATATTTATGGAAATCTCTCAATGTGTTAGTTTTGGATGTAAGCAGTCCACTTTTTGGGACACCTTATATCAGTAGATGGAGTGGTAGTGGACTTGACCAAGGTCGAGGAAATGTTGTCTTGGGATCCACCCAAGAGTGTGACGAAAGTTCAGGGATTCCTTGGGTTGGAAGGCTATTACTAGAGATTCATACTTGATTTATACAAAATACTAGCACCTATGATATCTTTGACCCGAAAGGGGAATACTTTAATGTGGACAGAGAGGTGCCAACATAATTTTCAGTAGTTGAGGCAGAGTTTGACGAGCACTCCCATCTTGATATTTCTAGAGGAGGGTGTCGATTACATAGTGTTCTACGATGCATTAAGAACCAGGCTTGGCTGTGTTCTGATGTAGAGGAAGACAATGATTTCATATGGTTCACACTAGTTGACACCACATGAGTAGAACTACACAACTCATGATCTTGAATTAGAAGTGGTTGTCTTCTCACTAAAGATGTGGTGACAATACCTAATGAGTGAGTGATTTATCGTCTATTTTGATCACAAGGGTCTCAAGTATATCTACCCTCATAAGGACCTCAACTTAAGACAAAGGCAATGGATATAGTTACTCCAGGATTATATCTTCAAAATTGTCTATATTCCTGGGAAGGGGAACATATAGCATATGCTCTCAATAAGAGATCTTGTTCGCAGTTGCTGAATGAGGCGTCAGAGCAGTTGGCCTCGTTGCAATTATCCATTGTGGATGGAGATGGATCAGCTTACCTCCAGTAAATGGTTTTCACCCCTTCACTCTTGTAGTGATTCAAGGAGGAACAACTAGGGGATGTCGACTGTGAGACCCAAAATAATTAGATATATATTGGACATGCTCATGATATATTTTATAAAGGAGGGGAGCACGTTATTATTTTCATAGGATGCATGATGGTACCAGTGAAATTACAGCAGGAGGTTCTGAGAGAGTTTCATATGTCTCCTTTGGTGGTGTATCCAGGTGTGAAAAGAATGTACCAGGATATCTGATGTCAGTTTTTATGGCCATGGATGAAGAAACGAGTTGTAGAATTTTTCTCTCGATGCCTTACTTGTCAGCAAGTTAAGGTCGAGCACCAAGTTCCAGCAGGTTTAGCTCAACCCCTTGGGGTTCTAGAATGGAAGTCACTACAAAAAAATGGTCTGGTTAGAGAGGGTTATTTTTTAGTTTAGAAGGGGTTATAACCCCTTTTAAACACATTAGTGGTGGTTGTGGGTAACTGCCGCTAATGTGCCCTCATTATCCTATTAAGAGTGGTTTTGATGAACCGTTGGTAAAATTAAACTGAATTTAGAGGCAATTGATTTATAGGGGGTTTAAACCCCCTCTAAGTACAACCTAAATTCCTAAAAATAACTGGATTAGGGGTAATTTTAATCACCATAAATTAACTTGCTAATTATAGGTGGTTATAACCGCCCCTAATTGACATATTCCACATTAATTTTAGGTGAGGTTGTCTCACAATCGCCTATAAATTTTCACTGATTTTTTTATATATGTATTTTTACACCCAAAACCCCCATGCCCCCAAGACAACACCCCAGCCTATAGTCTGACAACCACCCAACACCACCCATGTCCCCATGACAACCCCCATTGTCCACTGGACAATCCACTAAACACCATCCATCTCCGTGACAACTACCCATGTCCTCACAAAAACCCTCCATTATCTTCCAGTCAATCACCAAGAACCATCGTACAATCACCCATGCCCCGTGTGAAACCCTGACTTTGTCCACCGGATAATCACCAAAGACCCCCCTTAAAACAACTAAGATCGACCCAACACATGCCCCCCAACACACACACAAACACGATGACGAATCTCCTCCCATACCTGCCTGCTATAAAATGTCCCACACGAGATTCGAACCCGAGCCTCGCCTATATTGTTGTGCACCTCTTCCACTATACTGAGATTTATTTTGATTAATATATACACTGAAATATATTTATTTACATGCAAAAATATATGATAATATATATATATATAGAAATAAAAATAATATAATATATTTTTGTATATATATATATATCTGTGTATATATAATATATATAAATAATTATATTTACATATATAAATATATATCTACAGATATATTTATAAACATTTATATGTGTGTGTGTATTTATGCATTTCTATAATATTTATAAATATAATATATATATATAATTATTTTTATATACTTATATGTATGTGTGTGTGTTACCATAATATTATGAGTTAATTATTATTATTACACATATTTTTTAAACTATAAAAAATTATATATTGGTTTTATAAATACCATATATTTATTTTATGATTTATATTATATTAAATATATTTATATTATATTAAATACATTTATATTATATATTTATTTATGTAATTATATGCATTTATATTATATCATGTATACACACATATATATTCACACAAAATTAAATACGTTTATATAATTGAAAATATATAATATAATTAAATAAAAAATATATATTTACTAAGTTAATATATAATTAATATCGTATACTACAATATATATAATATATATAAATTTATATATAATAAAATATTTATAATAAAAAATATATAATATAATATATATAATATGATTATATAAATATATTTTTATTTTTATTTTTATTTTTTCTATATTATATATATTTGAATATATAATATAATATAAATGTATTTATACATAAATATATATTAAAAATGTATTTAATATAATATATGTATAATATTCATAAAACCACATATAAATTTTAGATATTTGAATAAATATATTTATAATTACATTTATATCATGTATACCAATATTTATATATGTATACATTTTTATATGTATAAGTATTTATCTAAAGTATTTATAGGATGTATTTATATATATAGGTAATAAAACACTATTTTGTTGAATATTTTATTGATAATAAATGATATAATTTCCTCACATTATGTTAAATATGTTTATTTATAAAATATTTGGGATTTGATCATTCATTTGAAAATTTGGTTAAAATTCTAGTTTTACCCTTTATAGTGCACTATAGTATTTCGAAGATAAATTTTTTTATATTAATTAATTGAATTTTAAATTTTTTAACAGTGTTCCTAACGTAATTTTATACAACTTTTATTCAGGACACTAGAGCTAAAGAGTGCATTTGGATGGAATAAATTGGCCATTAATCCAATGGTGGGCTAGACTCGGCAGAATGGACATGGGTTCTGTATTTGGGCCATATCTTCTTCATCCGGGATTGGATTGAGCCCAAATGTTGAGGAAAGATTGGGGACATTATTTGGCACAAATAATCCTTCTTGAAGGCCGGTCCATTCACGCGTTTTGGAGGTAAAGTAGGAGGTGAAACTTGGAATAAAATATTTTTCCGAGTTTTTCATTTCACACTTAAAAAGTTATGTAACCCTATCCCTCACAAACTCTATTTAAAGGGGGTTTTAACTCTTTGGGAGGGCTGGTAGAGGATTTGGGAAGGTTTGTCCGAAAGGGTGTCTCTTGGGAGACCCTAAAAACTCTTGGAATAAGTAAGACTTTGTGCAAACCTCTCTTCCAAAAAGGCTCTCCTCTCCCACCTCTTCTTTGTATTTATTTTATTTCATGTTTGTTTCTTGAATTTTTCTTCAAATAATCTTCTGTGTTATTCTCTTTTCTTCTTATCTTAATCTTATTAATTGGTTTGGAATCAATAGTGGAGACATGATTGGGTTCTACCCTTTCAATCCTTTGCTTATGCAAAATGTCTCCACGATGACTACACCGCCCATGGAAGAGTAGTTCTTTTTAGTAATCGATTAAACTCTATCCTTATTCATTTAATTATTTTGAATCATTGAGCTACTGTAATTAATTTAATATGATTCATGAATTGTGTTTTTAAATTGTAAGAAACTAATAAAGCAATTGAACAATTAACACAAAACACGCGAGGTCGGGAATTGTGTAAATTGTGAGAGCACGATCTTAATCGGTAATACAAGACCATACAAGATAAATTTGTAGAGTTCAAATATAATCCCTAAACACAATTCATCCTCATTTCCAGAATGGATATGTTCTCTAATTAACCACTGACCATAATCTAACCTTAGAACAACAATCAAATCAGGGTGCTGCGATTGCGTGTTCTGAAGCTGGCCTAGGGTTTAAGTAATTTCATCTTTGTGATTAAGTTAACTCTCGTAGGGTTCGAGGGATAACAAATTAGGGGATAATAATTAAGTGGATAATGATTTAAATGATAATTATTAATAATTGAATGAATAGGTATATTTAGATTTATTACTCCTTTTAAAATATTTTCTAAAAAACCATCTTTTTGTTGTGTCGTTTTAATCAAACTTCATTTCAAAACAAAAAACAAAAAAAATACAATCTTCTTCCAGAAAACTTCTTTTAGATTCATAAACTATAACCAACCCCCATCATTTAAAATAGTGTTATTATTCTCTTTTATTTTATTTTTAGAATATCTTTAAAAAGTTGTTTTAAATCTACTTCCTCCTTTGAGAGACGACCTTGGTCAGCCACTATGCTGCACCTAAGTACCCCAAAATCACACTAATCAATTGAGGGAACCCGCGACAACGCTCTTTAAAATTGGTGTCATTTCCGGGGAGTCAAGTAATTTATTCAACTATTTAGATTTATTTCTCGTATTTTTCATTTTATTATTTTCTTCACCTCCCTCTTTCATCTTTCCCCTTTCTCAAGTTTTCATTTTTTTTCATCCTCTTCTTTTCTTTTTGGACCATCAACTCAAACTTCTCATTTTTATTTTTCTATGGTCCACTTTATTTATTTTAATTTTTATTTGATTTATGACACGAACTAATCCCGAAGATCTCTTAGATCTTGACCCGGAGATTGAACGCAGCCTTAGGGCATGAATCAGACATTCTCAGTCTACGGGATGTTTCAATATTCAACCAGTTGGTGAATTCCTCTCTTCTGGAAACATTAAAATTAGAAGCTATTCAAATTCAAACATAAAAAAAGAACCAATGGCTGGAAATAATAACAATGAGCTAAATATAAACATTCGAGAATTGGCTACACCTGATATTAACTATCAACCAAATTGTATTGCATACCCAAATCTTGAATCGGACTTTGAACTGAAATCTGGGTTAATTCACTTACTTCCAAAGTTTCATGGCCTCTATGGTGAGGATCCCAATAAAAATTTGAAAGAATTTAATGTGGTTTGATCAACCTTGAAACCAATAAATGTTTCTGAAGATCAAATTAAATTAAGAGCATTCCCATTCTCACTTGATGGAGCTGTAAAAGATTGGATGTATTATTTGCAACCTGAAGATGTAACATGTTGGAATGATTTGAAACGTCTTTTCTTGCAAAGATTTTTTCCAGCATCAAGGACCACATCCATTCAAAAGGAGATATCGGGGATCAAGCAAGCCCAAGGGGAGTCAATGTATGAGTACTGGGAGCGATTCAAGAAGTTGTGTGCAAGCTTCCCACATCACCAAATAAGTGAGAAATTACTCATCCAATACTTCTACGAAGGACTCACACCCATGGAGAGGAGCATGGTGGATGCCGCAGCAGGAGGGGCATTGGTGGACAAGACACCAGTATCCGCATGTGCATTGATAGACAAGATCGCACAAAACTCCCAAAAATTTGGTGATCAAGGTACAACACATGTCAGGGGAGTACATCAGGTAAGTCCTTCTTCTCTTGAAAGTCATTTGATTGATACAAAGTTGGAAGAATTGACCACTATTGTGAGGTAGATTGCTTTGGCTCAAAAGAAATCCCAAACCACTCCTTCAAGGCCTTGTGGAATTTTCACTGAGACAATCCACCCAACTGACTGTTGCCCACAACTACAAGAGACAGAGGATTGCATAGTAGTATTCCTAGGGAGAACATTTCAGTAGTAACAACAACCATATCCCCAAAAGAAGTTTGATTCATTTGCTCCAACATACAACCAAGGGTGGAAAGATCAACTGGACATGAGTTATGGCTCTGGAAAACAACAAAGGCCACCCTTTCAACAAAACTTCCAGCAGCCTCCGCCTTACCAGCAGGGTTTCCAACAACCCCAAAGGAGATTTGAAGCCCAAGCATTAGCAAGCGAGCAACAAGGGAATCCCCCACCCAAGGTAGATTCTAACACTGATGAACTTTTGAAGAAAATTGTTCTTAATCAACAGAATGAGCTAAAGAGTCAAGGTTCGGAGCTGAGGGAGTTGAAGACTCAAATGAGCCAGATTGCCACCGCCCTCCATGAACTTGTAAGTAAGAATTCTGGAAATCTACCCTCCCAACCCACTCCAAATCCAAAGGGGAATGTTAGTTCCATCACATTGAGAAGTGGGAAGAAAATGAACGATACATATGTACCTACCATTTCACCGGGATTCACCTCAACTCCAGAGAAGCCACATTCCATACCAACTGATGAGCAATCCAAGGAGAAAGATAAAGGTAAGAAAAAGATTGATGATGTTCCTCCTAAACCCCTTCCTTTTCCAAACAGGGTTGTTCAAACCAAGAAGATGGCTGAAGAGGCAATGCAAAAAGAGGTTTTGGACACATTCAAGCATGTGGATATCAACATTCCGCTACTTGAAGCCATTAAGAAAATTCCAAGGTATGCCAAATTCTTAAAATAACTCTCCACTAATCGAAGAGGGATCAAGGGAAATGAGAGGATCAATCATGGAAGGAATGTGTCAGCACTCATTTCACCAACTCTAGCAATGCCGACCAAGTGCAAGGATCCAGGGACATTCACCATCCCATGTACCATAGGGGAGTTTCACTTCTCTGATGCACTTTGTGATTTAGGTGCTTCTATAAATGTGATGCCTCACTCTGTATTCTCTTCCTTGAAAGTTGGTGAGTTGAAGCCAACAAGATTAGTGGTGCAGTTGGTGAATAGATCTAAGGCATATCCAGCAGGAGTCCTTGAGGATGTACTTTTCCAGGTAAGAGACATGATCTTTCTAGCAGATTTATATGTTCTTAACATGGAGGATGATTAGGTAAGTTCTCATGCTCCCATAATCTTAGGTAGGCCCTTCCTCAGAACTGCAAAACTATCATAAATGTCAATGAGGGTACACTTTCCATGGAGTTTGGAGATGAAGTTGTGATATTTAATGTTATAGATTACATGAAGTACTCCTCATAGGATCACTCTGCATTTGTTATCTCCCATTTTGAACCACCAAATAAAAATTCCATGGAATTTGATTGTCCTATTCTTAGGGAGATTATGAATATTGGTTCGAGTTTGACGTCTAAGAGCACTTCCACACATGTTGCTGATACACAATCCTCTCTTAGATTTTATTTGGATTCATATTCTGATTTTGATCATGTTCACTCTGATTATGACATGGCTGTTGAGTATGCTGATGGATTTGATGCTTTATTCTCTGATTTTGATGATGTCTATCCTGATACTGATGCTCTTTGTGCACATATTTCAGTTCCTTCAATGTCTCCATCCATACTACACCATACTTCATTAGAACTCAATACATTGCCACCAAATCTGAAATACACATACTTGTTGAGTGGTGAGAGATTACCTGTTATCATTGCTAGCAATCTCCCTTTTGAACATGAAGAAAAACTTTTGAATCTTTTGAGGGAGAACATCAGGGCAATCGGGTGGACCTTGGCTAACATATCAGGTATTAGCCCCTCCATTTGCATGCATAGGATTCTCTTGGAGGATGGGGCTAAACCAGTGAGACAGCCACAAAGGAGACTCAATCCAACCCTTCTGGAGGTTGTTAAAAAGAAGTTGAAAAATTGATCGAGGCAGGTATAATCTATCCCATTTCAGATTCTCAGTGGGTAAGTCCAATTCAGGTTGTGCCTAAGAAAAGTGGTGTTACTGTTGTTAAAAATGAGAAAGATGAGTTAGTTCCAATGAGGGTACAAAATAGTTGGCGTGTGTGTATTGATTATAGGAAACTAAATGATTCCACTCACAAAGACCATTTTCCCCTCCCATTTATTGATCATATGCTTGAGAGACTAGCTGGGAAGACACACTATTGTTTCTTGGATGGATTTTCTGGATATTTTCAGGTTCCTATAGCTCCAGAGGATCAAGAGAAGACTACATTCACCTGTCCCTTTGGCACATTTGCCTACCGAAGGATGCCATTTGGACTTTGCAATGCCCCAGGTACCTTCCAGAGATACATGGTGAGAATTTTTTCGGATTTTATTGAGACCTGCATGGAGGTATTTATGGATGATTTTACAGTGTATGGGTCTTCATTTGATTAATGTCTAATTAGTTTGGGAAAGGCGTTGAATCATTGTATTGAGAAGAATCTGGTATTAAATTTTGAAAAATGTCATTTCATGGTCGAAAAGGGAATTGTCTTAGGTAATATAGTCTCACAACATGGCATTGAAGTTGATAAATCTAAGGTAGACATTATTTCATCCCTCCCATATCCTACATGTGTGCATGAGGTTCGATCATTCCTTGGACATGCTAGATTTTATCGACGCTTCATCAGAGATTTTAGTAAGATTGCTCTACCCTTATCTCGATTGCTTCAAAAAGATATTGAATTCAATTTTGATGATTCATGCAGGGTATCATTTGATGGGATAAAGAAGTGTCTGACCACTCCACCGATCATACAGCCCCCACGGTGGGACCTTCCATTTGAGCTTATGTGTGACGTCTCCAACTTCGCGGTTAGAGCTGTCTTATCTCAGAGGGTGGAGGGACGTTCACATGTGATCACCTATGCATCTAGGACACTAGATTCAGTCCAATAAAACTACACAACCACGAAAAAAGAGTTTCTTGCTGTCATATTTGATTTAGATAAATTCCGTTCATATTTATTGGGCTCTAAAGTAGTTGTTTTTTCTGACCATGCAGCTTTGAGGTACCTCCCAACGAAGCCAGATGCAAATCCACGACTTATCCGTTGGATGATCCTTCTTCAGGAATTTGATATTGAGATAAAGGACAAGAAGGGATCAGAGAATTTGGTGGCAGACCACATGAGTAGGCTTACTCACACACTAGAGGATGACACCTTGGACCAGGTACCACTTCGGGACACTTTCCCCGATGAGCATCTCTATACCATCTCAGGTACGCATCCTTGGTATGCAGATTTAGTTAATTATATTGTTTCCTCTAAATTCCCAGGAAATTTGAAGAAGCATCAAGTCCAAAAATTAAAAAGTGAGTCTAGGTATTATGTGTGGGATGATCCTTACCTCTGGTGCATGTGTATTGACCAAGTCATTAGGAGGTGTGTTCCCGATCATGAGTTTGATTCTGTTTTGCATTTCTGTCATACACTTGCTTGTGGTGGACACTTTGGACCCCAACGGATAGCTAGGAAGGTTTTGGACTCTGGATTATATTGGACTAGCTTGTTCCATAATGCCCATGTGTTTTGTAAGTCATGCTCTCATTGCCAACACACTGGGAATATTTCTAGGAGACATGAGATTCCCCAACAACCCATACTATTCTGTGAGATTTTTGATGTATGGGGAATTGATTTTATGGTTCCTTTTCCTAGTTCATTTGGATTTTTTTGTATTTTGGTTGCTGTTGATTATGTGAGTAAATGGGTGGAGGCCAAGGCCACCAGGACTGACGATTCTCATGTTGTTGTGGACTTTGTCAAAGCACATATTTTTTGTAGGTTTGGAGTACCAAAGGACATCATCAGTGACCAAGGGACACACTTTTTCAATAGTAATTTTTCTTCCCTCCTTCGAAAGTATGGGGTGACACACAAAACATCAACACCATACCACCCCCAAACAAATGGCCAGGCTGAGGTTTCAAATCGTGAGTTGAAACAAATTTTGGATAAAACTATGCAGCCAAATAGGAAGGATTGGATCAAGCGCTTGGATGATGCATTGTGGGATTATATGACAGCATACAATACCCCCATTGGTATGTCCCCATTTCAGATTGTTTTTGGGAAAGCATGTCATCTCCTAGTGGAAGTCGAGCATCGAGCATATTGGGCTATAAAGAAATGCAACATGGATTTGGCCCAAGATGGAATCCAAAGGAAGCTCCAAATTCAAGAGCTTGAGGAGATTAGATTGTCTTCATATGAGAAGTCAAGGCTCTATAAGGAAAAATCAAAATCATCTTGTGATAGAATGATCCAACAAAAGGAGTTTCATGTTGGAGAGAAAGTCCTTCTCTACAGTTCGCGCCTGAAGCTGATGCCTGGTAAGTTGCATTCCAGATGGTTAGGTCCTTATATTATGTCTAATGTTTTTCTTTATGGTGTAGTGGAGATCACACAAGAGGACACTGGAAGGATATTTACAGTCAATGGGCAACGTTTAAAGAGATACATTGAGGGACTTCCTACTGATGCAGTGGATTTTATCACACTGCATGACCCTATCATCACTTGATCACATCAGGCTGTTCCTAACCCTTTCAATTTTATATTATTTTTCCAATTTAAAAATTATGCATTTCATGTGAACATATCATCTCATGGGTTCACATTGAGGACAATGAAATATTTTAAGTGTGGGGGAGTAGGGAACCTTTTAGTTTAGTAATTTCAATTGTTTTCCTGTTTTAAAAAAAACCAAAAAAAAATGTGTGTTTTTCATATTTTGTGTGTTTATTTTTCAATTTTCTTTTTGTTTTTGAAATTTTTGAGCTGAAATTATTCTCATCACAATTTTTAAATTCATATCAATGAGTGAAACAATTTATCCCTTGAAACTAATCTTAAATGAATGCTGAAATAACTTTGTTTCAAGTTCAAATATTTAGTAATTTCATGAAAAGTACACCAAAGTTTGAATCCCATGCCACATCTCACTGTCTTTATATTTGAAATCACTTTCCTGTGAGGCTTCTTAACCATTATTTTCATATTCTTTACATTCAACTCACTTCTTGAGAGAACCAAACCATGCTTTATTTAACCAGAATTTGATTTATTCCTGTCAAAACTTGAGGTTTTGAGGTACTTATGTTTAAATGATTGAGGCATTTGTTTGGTATTAAAGCCCCTATTTCAAATAATCCTTTTTATAATGACCTAACTTGAACATTTAATCCTTATAGCCCTTATAATCCATGCACATCCTGTTAGGTTATCCACATTACAATCCAATTTTCCCTATCCAACCAACTCTTGAAGTGAAATTGCATAATCTAGTTGAGCTTAAGTGTGGGGGAAGCTATCTTGTGTTGTGCTACCACATTCTGTGATACTTTGGGTGGAAAATTAAATTCTTAAGAGATGTGTTTTCTGATGAAGAAAGTAATTATATTGAAAGCTGTGCCTTTTCTGGAGCTTTCATGACAAGTGAAGTTGTGCCTTTTCTGGAGCTTCTAATTGAGGTCGAAAGTTGTGCCTATCTGGAGCTTTCAAGAAAATCATGTTTGAGAAGATTGACATTTTTGATGCTTAAATGATGAATGGTGTAAAATTTTCATGACTTTTCATGATGATGGAGATGAATTGATACTATGGGGGTTGAGGAGAAGACCATATTTAAGTGAAAATTAGATTAATGCAATTTTGCTTCAAAAAGAGTCAAGCCCTCCCCATTCAGCCTCAGAATTTTTCACATCTAAATACTACCAACCGAAAGCCACAGAACAACCCTGAAAAGTAATCATGATAAACATATGTCCTTGACTCACATCGTGTGGTGATGTAGTAATCTATCAAGCCTATGGTGACCCTTGTATGAGTTTGTATGAGAAAGACATTGAAAAAAAATTGATATTTGAGTGATGAGAGAAAATTCAAGAGAGGTAAGTGTTTTGTGCATGGGAGGATAAATGAAGTGGAAATATATTGAATGATATTAATATAGAACTTTAAATAAGGTTTTTTATGAGGTATGATATCTTTTGATTCTTGGTGCGGAATTGATGGATCCCATTGATATGTGTTTTAAAATTGGTTTTGATTTGATATTGATGTTTACTTGACATGGGGTTTTGCCCAGGAGTGCAAAAGGGTAAGTGTGGGGGAGTTGATAAAACAATATTTTGTTGAATATTTTATTGATAATAAATGATATAATTTCCTCACATTGTGTTAAATATGTTTATTTATAAAATATTTGGGATTTGATCATTCATTTGAAAATTTGGTGAAAATTCTAGTTTTACCCTTTATAGTGCACTGTAGTATTTCGAAGATAAATATTTTTTTCTTTATTATTTGAATTTTAAATTTTGTAAAAGTGTTAATAACTTAATTTTATAAAACTTTAATTTAGGACACTAGAGCTAAAGAGTGCATTTGGAAGGAGTAAATGGGCCATTAATCCAATGGTGGGCTGGACTCGGCAGAATGGACATGGGTTCTGTATTTAGGCCATATCTTCTTCATCCGGTCTTTGAGTGAGCCCAAATTTTGAGGAAAGCTCGGGGAAATGATTTGGCACAAATCATCCTTCTGTAAGGCCGGTCCATTCACGCATTTTGGAGGTCAAATAGGTGGTGCAACTTGGAATAAAATATTTGGACGAGTTTTTCATTTCACACTTAAAAAGTTATGTAACCCTAGCCCTCACAAACTCTATTTAAAAGGGGTTTTAACTATTTGGGAGGGCTGGTAGAGGATTTGGGAAGGTTTGGGAGAAAGGGTGTCTCTTGGGAGCCCCTCAAAACTCTTGGAAGTAGTAATACTTTGTGCAAACCTCTCTTCTAAAAAGGCTCTCCTCTCCCTCCTCTTCTTTGTATTTCTTTTATTTCATGTTTGTTTCTTGAATTTTTCTTCAAATAACATTCTGTGTTATTCCCTTTTATTCTTCTCTTAATCTTCTTAATTGGTTTGGAATCAAGAGTGGAGACAATATTGGGTTCTACCCTTTCAATCCTTTGCTTATACAAAACGTCTCCACGATGACTACACCGCCCATGGAAGAGTAGTTCTTTTTAGTAATCGATCAAACTATATCCTTATTCATTTAATTATTTTGAATCATTGATCTAATTTAATTCACTTAATAGGATCCATGAATTGTGTTTTTAAATTTTAAGAAACTAAGCAAGCAATTGAACAATTAACACAAAACACGCGAGGTCGGGAATTGTGTAAATTGTGAGAGCGCGATCTTAATCGGTAATACAAGACCATACGGGATAAATTTGTAGAGTTAAAATATAATACCTAAACACAATTCATCCTCATTTACAGAATGGATATGTTCTCTAATTAACCACTGACCATAATCTATCCTTATAACAACAATCAAAGCAGGGTTCTGCGATTGCGTGTTCCGAAGCTAGCCTGGGGTTTAAGTAATTTCATCTTTGTGGTTAAGTTAACTCTCATAGGGTTTGAGGGATAACAAATTAGGGGATAATAATTAAGTGGATATTGATTTAAATGATAATGATTAATAATTGAATGAAGAGGTAGAGTTAGATCGATTATACCTTTTAAAATATTTTCTGAAAAAACATCTTTTTGTTGTGTCGTTTTAATCGAACTTCATTTCAAAACAAAAAACAAAAAAAATACAATCTTCTTCCAGAAAACTTCTTCTAGATTGATAAACTATAACCAACCACCATCCTTTCAAATAGTGTTATTATTCTCTTTTATTTTATTTTTAGAATATCTTTGAAAAGTTGTTTTAAATCTACTTCCTCCTTTGAGAGACGACCTTGGTCAACCACTCTGTTGCACCTAAGTACCCCAAAATCACACTAATCATTTGAGGGTGCCCATGACAACACTCTTTCAATAGGTTTATAATGTATTTAAATACATTTATATAATGTGTTTATGTAACACACACACACACACATATATACTTGGTCCATATAGGTGGATGCAATATGTAACTATACTATTTATATATTATTACTATATACATATGGTTATTATTCAGACACTCTTTTCAACCATGAGCTGAATCAGATAGAGTCTCTAGGTGTCCTTTAAGAACATGAGCGGGCTGTTGTTTATTTATTAAGTTTTAATTTATTATTCATCTTATATTCACACTACTTATTTATATTTATGGAATGGATTCAGTAATAGACACTATGGGTGGTAAACTACCGAGATTTATATCTCGCACCTTGCTCAGGACACCATTGCACCAAGTTTTCCAAGTAGATCTCATGTTCGCAGGACTATGGACTTTTCTTGTGCAGTTTTTCTTGTACTTGGGATTTAAGAGCGTAGGACCAAGCTGGAGCTCAGGTTGCTCATGGAGATTTACCTTGAGAGTTTTTTTTCATTCTTGTACTGTATAACTACCTATTGTATGTCTATTGTTTTAGGTTATGAATCATCATCTTAACATGAATGCATCTATCATATATTGGCATTGAATATCTCTATTATATTCAGTTTATATTATTCCTCCTCTTCTCTATCTTTCATTTATTACTACCTCCATTTTTTTGTTTCTTTTATCCTGATACATTTTTGTGCTACTATAATTATGAAGGCACAGTCTCCCCACTATCACCTCCTTACACCCTTTTTACTAGTCAGCAACCTATGGTATACGAGGAAGCACACTTGAGGCCATGTGACCCATTGGCATGACTATCGTTTTAGTGGATAGTCAGGCTGAGACATTACAAAGTTCTATTAGAGGATTTTGTTTCCTTCATATTACTGTTTAGAGAATTGGTAAATAAGATATTAGGAATGTTTCAGCGCTTGGTAAATATCAATGTCTGAGACTGATCACCCCACCCATGGGGAAAAGTCTAATTGGCCAGGGATATGACTATTGTTTATGCTATTTTCTATTATAGTTGATTATTATTTCACCTTGAGTGAATTGTGTACTTTTCCCTACTTATTGATTTATAGAATTTATGGTATTTTACCCTTAGCTTGGTATGTTAAGGATGAAGCATTACATGCATCATTATAGGCACATAGAAACTCACATGTCATGCATATTCCATTCCATGTAGTTGCATTTATAGGTTTCTTGTTGTTGGGACTTTGTGCCTTGAGTGTTATGCCATGCCTTTGTTGACTTTATAATACCTATTTGGATAACATGCTTCGATGATTTATTTATCATGTTGATCTACTTCCATGATCAAGTAATTAAATTCCATGTTTCTTTATTTATCTATCATGATTCTTTGTGTTTATTTCTTATGATATCATGCTAGTTTTGTTTTGATACATATAAATGGTTGTATGGGATAAATATATGGGTTGTGAGTAAACAAGAGACAATTTTCAGTTATAAGATGTATGAGAGCCTTATGATTGGGAAAAGGTAACCCATATACTCGAACCATCCTTGAGATTTACATGTCTTTAAGGACCGTTGTTAAAATGAAAAGGCTACATGAGTTATAATTTTAAAAGTTAATTGGCTTCGATTAAATGGGAATCAATTTTTAGTTGTAAGGTGTATGGGAACCTTATAATTGGAAAAAGGTAACCCATGTACTCGAATAATATTTTGAGCTTTGTAAATTTATCCAAAGACCATTGTTAAAATGTAAAGGCTGCTAAAGTTAAAATTTTAAAGTGAACTGGTTCTGGTTAAATGGAAGATAATCTGTGGTCTATAAAGTGTATAAACACTTTATGGTTTGGGGAAATGACAACCCATATAATCAGACAATTTTATATGACCATGGTATATTTTGGAAATGGTTATGAATGTAAAATTTGTTTAGTTTTCATCTAAAATGGTGTGGTTAACCTTCTAAAAAGAACAACTTGACCTAAGTAGGTCAGTTGAGGCATGTTTCTTATGAGATAACCTGCTACGAGTGTTTTCAAACTTTAAAAATTAAGAAAATTCTATTAGGTTGCATTCCAATTAACCCAGGTTGGCTTAATGAAACCCTCATAGGTAGCCTTATCTATTACTACTTAGTATTCTTAAAAATGAATTTATATGATAAATTTCCTAATTATGACGCTATGTTAATAAATGTTTAAAGTTTTAAAAGGAAGTTGATAAGACTTGCCTGTTTTTTCCATCGGGTATTAGATAAATCAAGTACCATGTGTTTTGTTTTGTAATGGGTACTTGATGTTCTGTTTAAATATTTTAACTATTTAAATATTCAATGTGAATCAATGTAATTGACTTAAAATGGAACCCTAGGTAGTTTCCTTTGTTTAAACCCCCGTGTAAGGGTAGCTTGAAATTTTCTCCTTGAGTTTCCTTGGAATAGAAATGTGAGTGTTTTATGTAGTCATTTTCCTTTATAATAATGTCTTAAGTGATAGGTGTAAGGACTAGTGAAATCTATTTGGCGTGACCTAGTGGTAGGGTCAACGCTTATGATTTTTTAAGGGGATAGTCATGGTAGGTAGCACCCTTAGAGCTTAAATACCTTGCTAAATGTCATGAGTTTATAACATTTGGTGTTATTCAGGTGTTTTTGTCCCTGGTAGGACTCTTAGAATCTAAATTAAACCCTTTTTCAAATTAGTTGTCATGTTTTCTTTGGCCTTGTTATGGGCATTAGCATCATGTAATGCTCGGTTTTAACAGGTTAGACATGCCAAGGGCATGTCCAACCGCTTAGTAGGTCATGTGAACCTCCTTTTCCTCAGTACTAGATGATTTGTGTGTCATCATCTAGGTTAATAGTCATATGAGGCAATATGACTCTGAGCTAAATCTCTTGTATGTTCCATCAGATACTTGAATGCATAGAGAAGACAACCTATGGATAGTGTCAAGGATGTGTTACTCAACTTATGAGATTTCAGGGTGGTATGCATTGATACATGCAACACCCATAAATTTTTTAAATGATGTAATAAATCGGTTGAGTTCGGTGAAATCGTTGATCCTTGAGCTATTGAGTACATGCTTGCGTCATCTTCGTAGTAGAGTGACCTATGAGTTAAAGGTATAAATTCATCCCAATGCTTGGGATATATTTTCAAGAGAATCAGGTGTTTTGACATGCCGAACAACTTGGTTTTGGTTTTTGTACCAAATGCTTAAACATTTGTGTTTAATGTGAATCAGATCTAGAGTGCTTATGAGAGGTTGGTCTATCTCTTCTTTAGATGACTAGGACACTCCTAAGGTGGGGAGCATTGTGTCAGTTCTATTAAGTGCATGTAACACAACCAAAGCAGATCATTTTGGAAATGGTTAGTCTTTCTTGAATTCCCTTGAGGCTTGCAAGTTTTGAATCATGTTGGTGCTTTCTCGGTAGCACTACATGGATGTGGTTGGCTGTGTACGCAACCCCTGAGAAACACTGTTGGTCATGGATAGACTTTGGTGGTTAATCTTGAGCAATCATGGGATGCCTCGAGTGGGGAAGGCTTGTGATTGGTTAATGGTTATGCATCGGTAGGTGAAGTTGAGCTTCTTTCAAGAGGTTGACCAATAGTGGTTTGATCATTATTCTTTTGGTTTTCTTAGTCAGTTGGAAACCATTCAAATCATCTTAGTGCACTATTTTGAAAGAGATGATCATGCCCCCTATCTTGATGTCATCCTTGGTGCACTAAGAGAGCATTTATATTACGTAGTGCTAAAGCTTTAAAATCTGTTGGGATTGATAAATATCTCTATCTAAGTTGCACGCTAGATGCATGGTTTTCTTTAAGGTGTGGTTAGTCCTGATTGATATCAAGATTCCTATATAGGAATTCCTTGGATGGACTCTTGGAAACTATCCATTTTCTTTTGACATGACCACTGGGTGGATGCCACTACGGGCTCAGTTAGTGTTTTTATGTGGATGTCTTGGCTTTGTACCAACATCTCACTTGTAAATATGGAATATGGAATAGCTTGGGTTAGTTCCTTGGACTCTGGTTTAATGAATCTGAGGTTATCCCAAAATTTTCACTAGGATTGGAATAAATTTTTAAAGGGTGACGATTACAGTGGGATGGATCTAGGTTACACCCTTGTTCATGTGGAGGCACAAAAATTTTAAATGGATAGGTGATGCTTTGATCAGGGAATGTCACCGAAAGCCAGGTGTGGACTTTGGTTACTATGCTTGTAGTAAACTCAAGATTGCTTAGAAAAAATAACTGTGATTTAGTTTGTAATGAATCGACTATATAAGCCAATATTTTTGGAAATGTCCAGCCGGAGTGGCTCGAATTTTTATCCTTCTTGTTATATTTTGTTTCGAGAAATATGGTTGATAAAGTGTCACTTTTATCACATCATTGAGTGGAGGTGAGTGCGGTGTTTGTTAGCCAATTATTTTCGTGAAAATACAACTGGACCTGTCTTAATGTGGTGGGTGGTGAATCGACCATTGAACCATTTTAGAATCATGTCATGAGAATCATTAGAATGCTTAGGGCATGATTCTTATGCAATTCTGATGGTGGGGGTGTCGTCGTTCAGAATTAGCCCCTTATGATGTTAAGCCCTTGGTGGGGAGAACCACTGGTCATATGTTTAAAGAGATGACGACGTGATCGTGTCTCTAGCTAAACAATTTTGGGTAAGCGTCATCTCAATGTTTCATTTAGAGAGAGAGCGATGTCTAGGGTTTTGTATGACATAAGTTTCGTACGCTTAAGAAGTGTTTGAAGGTGCATTGGGCATTTAGAAACACAACATAACCGTTTGAATGAGACTTCACAACCCATTTAGGTTAGGTGATGTTTTCGTTGTTCCTGAAATATTCTCAAGGATAAGAAGTTCTAAGGTGGGGAGGTTATAATGATCCATGTTTTTGAGCTAAGGTATAATTCCAAGGGAATTTGAATTTTGGACTTTAGCAGACATGCCATTCTTTGAACCAAGCTTCAGAACATAATTTTGAGAGTTGGAACACTTCAATGTGTTGTTTTTAGATGCGGGTAAAGGCTTGAGAGGTTTCCTAGCTGTCTCATTGATTTTCTGGAGCATCGGGACCCATAAATCAAAGGTTTGGGTGGTCTTCATAGGGCACACGGTTTTTTCTGAAACCATGTGACCCTCAGCAGAAAACTGTGAGACCTGTATCAGAGAAGTAGAAGTTACCCACACAGGCTACCCATGGTTTTCCCAAACCAGGCACCTATCTTTCATAGTTAGTTACACTTAGGAAGTACCCTCTCACTATTCATTGCATGGTTAGGCTAATCATGAAACACAACCATGTGAGGTGGGTTTCTTAGATAGTGGGTGCTGCACAGTTGGTGAACAGATTGACCAAACCGTGCGGCCAAACCGTGCAACCTAGTTTTTAGGGACAAAATGACCATTTTTCCTTAATGGGTTTTAAAACTCATTTCTTATCTCCTTCCTCCTACAACAATTATGCGAGGCTTCTCCCAGGCGTTATGGGTTCCTCCTCCCTATTCCAAGCATGATGATAAATCATCTGTCTGAATTCCGAATCAAACGTCATTCGTCTCTATGGATCCATATCAATGAGATTTATATTTTTTTAAACCTTTCTTCATTTAATATTCTCTCGATTGATTTATTGTGGTTCAAGATCATTTTACCTATTTTCATGGAGGATGTATGTTTCTTAGATTTATTCTAAACTGGGCCAAATCAGACCTTGATATTGGAAGTGTGAAGTGTCCTAAGCATAATCTAGGTGATATATGGAATTTTAATTAATTTTACTTTATTTTATAAATAGAGTCACTGCGCCGCACGCCGACCCTTGATGCACATTTCCTTAATTTTTTTTCTTTGTTTTAAATTGGTATACACACTTAGTATTACACCCGTTGAGTGTTGTTAAGTAAATTGAGGATGTTAACCTCAACCATAGTCACCCCTTGGGTGCAACGACTTAAAATTTCCCTTTGTAATTAAATGAATTGATGCCCAGAAAACCATATAAGTGTTAGTCTTGGGTTGATAATGAAACTTCCCCTTTTAAATCAATTGTTCATTTGATAACAACACCTCCTAAGTGCCATGTTGAAATTTATGTATGTTTTCCATGTTTGGTAGTCCTTTTAAAACAACTATTTTAAGTTATTTGAGTTATGACTCTTGCATACGATTCTTAATTGTTTAAATGTGTTGTTTGTTATGAAAAATGTCATGTTTTAATAATAAAATACCTCAAATTAGGTGCACTGTATTCAAATTACAAAGTAATGTTTAGCGAATTTCATCTTGATTGGACTTATAACATTGAGGTGTTTTTATGATTTTGATAAGGTTAGACATATAAATCATTTTTAGGCAAATAAACTCTCTTGTTTATCTACATAGAATTTCCCATATAGGAAATTGACTAAGTGACTATATCACCCCCTTTTAAGTGTCTCCTTGAAACTTATAAAATGAATTAGCCCTCATTTTTATATAAATGAAAAATAATCCTAAGCACCTTCTAAGTGCTTGGTTTGTTATTATAAATTGAATGACTTTATTTATAAATGGGATTTTCCCAAGTAGTTAAATGCCCAAATGAACCCATGACACCTTCTAAATGTCTCTTTAAGCCTTAATAAATGAATTACCATGTTATGGTTAATTAAATGGAATGGCATGTTTATGAAGGCTTTCCTTACTTGGATGAATTGAATGTTTTAAATGAAATGAGTTATGGAAGGGTGGAAAGGCCATGTCATTTGATCTTGTATTGTTAAATACTTAAATTGAAATATTCTTCCTTGATTATAATGTCTTGATAAATGTAAATCATGAGAAGGAAACACCTCATGGATTATATTGATATTAATATTATTATGACTTGATATGGGTTGTGGAACAATGGTAAGGTTACAATTGATCATGGCGTAATCACACACCCTTACATTGGGTGTTGAGTCATGATGTTTCACACCACTGATACTAAATAGACAGTGGGAATTGTGTACCTCATCCCTTGTGAGTGTTGACATGATGGCGCACTCACTACTATTTGAGTGTTGACACAATGACACACTCACCATCTCGAGTGAAAAGACTAACGTATCCCACTCATTATGAGATATAGGGAATATACCCTTTATATTGAGATTATATGATCATTTAGAATGGTTATAGATTATTGAGTTATGCCCCAGTCCATCCAGCACCTAGTATTCCTAGTATATGGCCACTTACGTCCATACATACTTGGTCCATATAGGTGGATGCAATATATAACTATACTATGTATATATTATTACTATATACATTTGGTTACTATCCAAACACTCTTTCTGGCCGTGAGACGAAGTAGGTAGAGCCACCAGGTGTTCTTTAGGAACCTAAGCGGGCTGCTGTATATTTATTTAGTTTTGGTTTATTATCCATCATACCTATAAACTTCTTATTTATATTTATGAACTAGATTCAGTCTTAAACACCGTGCGTGGTAACCTACTGGGATTTATATCACACACCCTTCTTGGGATACCATTGCACTGGGTTACCCGAGTAGATCTTGTGTTCGTAGGACCATGGACTTTGCTTGTGCAGTTTGCTTATACCTGAGAGTTAGGAGCATATGACTGAGCTGGATCTCGAGATGCTCATGGAGATTTACCTTGGGTATTTTGTTTTATTTCTTTGTTGTATTCTTGTACTGTATAATTGACTACTTTATGTTTATTATTTTAGGTTATGTATCATCATCTGAACATGCATGCATCTATTGGTATCTCTTTGTAGTAGTAATGAGGCCTTATGATGTCATACTAGGTATGAAATGGTTATCCATGATTCATGCCCAAATTGACTATTTCAGGTAGTGTATGCAGTGTGTCCGCAGTTATGGGACTAGGTTCTCCTTTTTCAGTGAAAAGGAAACCCAAGAAACACAGGATGTACTCATGCATAGGAGGTTGCAGCTGATTACTCATTAGTTGTCTAGCATAACCCTTGGTGTAGTGGATGTTATGAGTTCCTAGTTTCCTACAGTGGTGGTGGAGTATGTGGATGTCTTTTTGAGGATGTTCTAGGTTTACCTCCCTATTGAGAGATAGACTTATACATTGATCTACACCACAGAATGACACTGATATCTATGCCATCATATAGGATGTATCCCACATAGCTTCACAATATGAGGGTGAAATTGGAGGACTTACAAAGGAAGGGATTTATTAGACCTGGTGTTTTACCCCGGGTAGTCCCAATTTTGTTTGCCAAGAAAGTGGATGGAAACTTGAGGTTGTGTGTAGACTACCATCACTTGAACCAGGTGATCGTGAAGAACAAGTATCCACTACCAAGGATCAATGAACTCTTTGATCAGTTGAGAGGGGTACAATGGTTCTCAAAGGTTGACCTCAGGTCAATCTATCACCAGTTATGAGTACATGATGAGGATATACTGAAGACAACATTCAGATGTTGTTATGATCACTACGAGTAATTGGTGATTCCCTTTGGCATGACAAACGCCTCAACAGTTTTCATGGGACTCATGAATTGGATATTTTAACCTTTCTTAGATTAGTTCATGGTAATATTCATTGACGATATCCTTGTGTACTTAGCATCTGAGGAGGATCATACGAGACACTTGAGGATGGTTCTGAACATACTCTGAGACCACTATATTTATGGAAATCTCTCAATGTGTTAGTTTTGGATGTAAGCGGTCCACTTTTTGGGACACCTTATCTCAGTAGATGGAGTGGTAGTGGACTTGACCAAGGTCGAGGAAATGTTGTCTTGGGATCCAACCAAGAGCGTGACGAAAGTTCAGGGATTCCTTGGGTTTAAAGGCTATTACTAGAGATTCATACCTTATTTATACAAAATACTAACACCTATGATATCTTTTACCCGAAAGGGGAATCCTTTAATGTGGGCAGAGAGGTGCCAACATAATTTTCAGTAGTTGAGGAAGAGTTTGACGAGAACTCCCATATTGATATTTCTAGAGGAGGGTGTTGATTACATAGTGTTCTACGATGCATTAAGAACCAGGCTTGGCTGTGTTCTGATGTAGAGGAAGACAATGATTGCATATGGTTCACACTAGTTGACACCACATGAGTAGAACTACACAACTCATGATATTGAATTAGAAGTGGTTGTCTTCTCACTAAAGATGTGGTGACAATACCTAATGATTGAGTGATTTATCGTCTATTTTGATCACAAGGGTCTCAAGTATATCTACCCTCATAAGGACCTCAACTTGAGACAAATGCAATGGATATAGTTACTCCAGGATTATGACTTCAAAATTGTGTATATTCCTAGGAAGGGGAACATATAGCATATGCTCTCAACAAGAGATCTTGTTCGCAGTTGCTGAATGAGGCGTCAGAGAAGTTGGCCTCGTTGCAATTATCCAATGTGGATGGAGATGGATCAGCTTACCTCCAGTAAATGGTTTTCACCCCTTCACTCTTGTAGTGATTCAAGGAGGCACAACTAGGGGATGTCAACTGTGAGACCCAACATAATTAGATATACATTGGACATGCTCATGATATATTTTATAAAGGTGGGGAGCACGTCATTATTTTCATAGGATGCATGATGGTACCAGTGAAATTACAGCAGGAGGTTCTGAGAGAGTTTCATACGTCTCCTTTGGTGGTGTATCCAGGTGTGAAAAGAATGTACCAGGATATCTGATGTCAGTTTTTATGGCCATGGATGAAGAAACGAGTTGTAGAATTTGTCTCTCGATGCATTACTTGTCAGCAAGTTAAGGTCGAGCACCAAGTTCCAGCAGGTTTAGCTCAACCCCTTGGGGTTCTAGAATGGAAGTCACTACAAAAAAATGGCCTGGTTAGGGAGGGTTATTTTTTAGTTTAGAAGGGGTTATAACCCCTTTTAAACACATTAGTGGTGGTTGTGGGTAACTGCTGCTAATGTTCCCTCATTATTCTATTAGGAGTGGTTTTGATGAACCGCTGGTAAAATTAAACTGAATTTAGAGGCAATTGATTTATAGGGGGTTTAAAACCCCTCTAAGTACAACCTAAATTCCTAAAAATAACTGGATTAGGGGTAATTTTAATCACCCTAAATTAACTAGCTAATTAGAGGTGGTTATAACTGCCCCTAATTGACATATTCCACATTAATTTTAGGTGAGGTTGTCTCACAATCGCCTATAAATTTTCACTGATTTTTTTATATATGTATTTTTACACCCAAAACCCCCATGCCCCCAAGACAACACCCCAGCCTGTAGTCTGAAAACCACCCAACACCACCCATGTACCTGTGACAACCCCCATTGTCCACTGGACAATCCACTAAGCACCATCCATCCCTGTGGCAACTACCCATGTCCTCACAAAAACCCTCCATTATCTTCCAGACAATCACCAAGAACCATCGTACAATCACCCATGCCCCATGTGAAACCCTGACTTTGTCCACCAGATAATCACCAAAGACCCCCCTTAAAACAACTAAGACCGACCCAACACATGCCCCCCAACACACACACAAACACGATGACGAATTTCCTCCCATACCTGCCTGCTATAAAATGTCCCACACGAGATTCAAACCCGAGCCTCGCCTATATTGTTGTGAACCTCTTCCACTATACCGAGATTTATTTTGATTGATATATACACTAAAATATATTTATTTACATGCAAAAATATATGATAATATATATATATAGAAATAAAAATAATATAATATATTTTTGTATATATATATATATCTGTGTATATATAATATATTTAAATAATTATATTTACATATATAAATATATATCTGCAGATATATTTATAAACATTTATATGTGTGTGTGTATTTATGCATTTCTATAATATTTATAAATATAATATATATATATATATAATTATTTTTATATACTTATATGTATGTGTGTGTGTTACCATAATATTATGAGTTAATTATTATTATTACACATATTTTTTAAACTATAAAAAATTATATATTGGTTTTATAAATACCATATATTTATTTTATGATTTATATTATATTAAATACATTTATATTATATATTTATTTATGTAATTATATGAATTTATATTATATCATGTATACACATATATATATTCACACAAAATTAAATACGTTTATATAATTGAAAATATATAATATAATTAAATAAAATATATATATTTACTAAGTTAATATATAATTAATATCGTATACTACAATATATATAATATACATAAATTTATATATAATAAAATATTTATAATAAAAAATATATAATATAATATATATAATATGATTATATAAATATATATATATTTTTTATTTTTTCTATATTATATATATTTGAATATATAATATAATATAAATGTATTTATACATAAATATATATTAAAAATGTATTTAATATAATATATGTATAATATTAATAAAACCACATATAAATTTTAGATATTTGAATAAATATATTTATAATTACATTTATATCATGTATACCAATATTTATATATGTATACATTTTTTATATGTATAAGTATTTATCTAAAGTATTTATAGGATGTATTTATATATATAGGTAATAAAACACTATTTTGTTGAATATTTTATTGATAATAAATGATATAATTTCCTCACATTGTGTTAAATATGTTTATTTATAAAATATTTGGGATTTGATCATTCATTTGAAAATTTGGTGAAAATTCTAGTTTTACCCTTTATAGTGCACTATAGTATTTCGAAGATAATTTTTTTTTTATATTTATTAATTGAATTTGAAATTTTGTAACACTGTTCCTAACGTAATTTTCTACAACTTTTATTCCGGACACTAGAGCTAAAGAGTGCATTTGAATGGAGTAAATTGGCCATTAATCCAATGGTGGGATGGACTCGGCAGAATGGACATGGGTTCTGTATTTGGGCCATATCTTCTTCATCCGGGCTTGGATTGAGCCCAAACTTTGAGGAAAGATCGGGGACATGATTTGGCACAAATAATCCTTCTTGAAGGCCGGTCCAGTCATGCTTTTTGAGGTAAACTAGGCGGTGAAACTTGGAATAAAATATTTGGCCGAGTTTTTCATTTCATACTTAAAAAGTTATGTAACCCTAGCCCTCACAAACTCTATTTAAAGGGGGTTTTAACTCTTTGGGAGGGCTGGTAGAGGCTTTGGGAAGGTGTGTCCTAAAGGGTGTCTCTTGGGAGCGCCTAAAAACTCTTGGAATAAGTAATCCTTTGTGCAAACCTCTCTTCCAAAAAGGCTCTCCTCTCCCACCTCTTCTTTGTATTTCTTTTATTTCATGTTTGTTTCTTAAATTTTTCTTCAAATAATCTTCCGTGTTCTTCCATTTTATTCTTATCTTAATATTATTAGTTGTGTTGGAATCAATAGTGGAGAAAATATTGGGTTATACCCTTTCAATCCTTTGCTTATGCAAAACGTCTCCACGATGACTACACCGCCCATGGAAGAGTAGTTCTTTTTAGTAATCGATCGACCTCTATCCTTCTTCATTTAATTATTTTGAATCATTGAGCTACTAAAATTCAATTAATATGATCCATGAATTGTGTTTTTAAATTTTAAGAAACTAAGCAAGTAATTGAACAATTAACACAAAACACGCGAGGTCGGAAATTGTGTAAATTGTGAGAGCGCGATCTTAATCAGTAATACAAGACCACACAGGATAAATTTGTAGAGTTCAAATATAATCCCTAAAAACAATTCATCCTCATTTCCAGAATGGATATGTTCTCTAATTAACCACTGAACATAATCTAGCCTTAGAACAAAAATCAAAGCAGGGTGCTGCGATTGCGTGTTCTGAAGCTAGCCTAGGGTTTAAGTAATTTCATCTTTGTGGTTAAGTTAACTCTCGTAGGGTTCGAGGGATAACAAATTAGGGGATCATGATTAAGTGGATTCTGATTTAAATGATAATTATTAATAATTGAACGAAGAGGTAGAGTTAGATTGATTACTCCTTTTAAAATATTTTCTAAAAAAACATCTTTTTGTTGTGTCGTTTTAATCAAACTTCATTTCAAAACTAAAAACAAAAAAAATACAATCTTCTTCCAGCAAACTTATTTTAGATTCATAAACTATAACCAACCCCCATCCTTTAAAATAGTGCTATTATTCTCTTTTATTTTATTTTTATAATATCTTTTAAAAGTTGTTTTAAATCTACTTCCTCCTTTTAGAGACGACCTTGGTTAGCCACTATGCTGCACCTAAGTACCCCAAAATCACACTAATCATTTGAGGGTGCCCACGAAAGCGCTCTTTAAAATTGGCGCCATTTCCGGGGAGGCAAGTAATTTATTCAACCATTTAGAGGCATTTCTTGTATTTTTCATTTTATTATTTTCTTCACCTCTCTCTTTTATCTTTCCCCTTTCTCAAGTTTTCATTTTTTTTCATCCTCTTCTTTTCTTTTTGGACCATCAACTCAAACTTGTCATTTTTATTTTACTATGGTCAACTTTATTTCTTTTAATTTTTATTTGATTTATGACACGAAATAATCCTGAAGATCTCTTAGATATTGACCCGGAGATTGAACGCAGCCTTAGGGCACGAATCAGACATTCTCAGTCTACGGGAAGTTTCAATATTCAACCAGTTGGTGAATTCCTCTCTTTTGGAAACATTGAAATTAGAATCTATTCAAATTAAAACCTAAAAAAAGAACGAATGGATGGAGATAATAACAATGAGATAAATAGAACCATTCGAGAATTGGCTACACCTGATATTAACTATCAACCAAATTGTATTGCATACCCAAATCTCGAATCGGACTTTGAACTGAAATCTGGGTTAATTCACTCACTTCCAAAGTTTCATGGACTCTATGGTGAGGATCCCAATAAACATTTGAAAGAATTTAATGTGGTTTGCTCAACCTTGAAACCAAGAAATGTTTCTGAAGATCAGATTAAATTAAGAGCATTCCCATTCTCACTTGATGGAGATGCAAAAGATTGGATGTATTATTTGAAACCTGAAGATGTAACACGTTGGAATGATTTGAAACGTCTTTTCTTGCAAATATTTTTTCCAGCATCAAGGACCACATCCATTCAAAAGGAGATATCGGGGATCAAGGAAGCCCAAGGGGAGTCAATGTATGAGTATTGGGAGCGATTCAAGAAGTTTTGTGCAAGCTGCCCACATCACCAAATCAGTGAACAATTACTCATCCAATACTTCTACGAAGGACTCACACCCATGGAGAGGAGCATGGTGGATGCTACAGCAGGAGGGGCATTGGTGGAAAAGACACCAGTAGCCGCATGTGCATTGATCGACAAGATGACACAAAACTCCCAACAATTTGGCGATCAAGGTACACCACATGTCATGGGAGTACATCAGGTAAGTCCTTCTTCTCTTGAAAGTCATTTGATTGATACAAAGTTGGAAGAATTGACCACTATGGTGAGGCAGATTGCTTTGGCTCAAAAGACATCCCAACCCACTCCTTCAAGGCCTTGTGGCATTTTCACTGAGACAATCCACCCAACTGACTGTTGCCCACAACTACAAGAGACAGAGGATTGCACAGTAGTATTCCCAGGGAGACCATTTCAGCAGCAACAACAACCATATCCCCAAAAGAAGTTTGATTCATTTGCTCCAAAATACAACCAAGGGTGGAAAGATCAACTGGACATGAGTTGTGGCTCTGGAAAACAACAAAGGCCACCCTTTCAACAAAACTTCCAGCAGCCTCCGCCTTACCATCAGGGTTTCCAACAACCCCAAAGGAGATTTGAAGCCCAAGCATCAGCAAGCCAGCAACAAGGGAATCCCCCACCCAAGGTAGATTCTAACACTGATGACCTTTTGAAGAAAATTGTTCTTAATCAACAGAATGAGCTAAAGATTCAAGGTTCGGAGCTGAGGGAGTTGAAGACTCAAATGAGCCAGATTTCCACCGCCCTCCATGAACTTGTAAGTAAGAATTCCAGAAATCTACCCTCCCAACCCACTCCAAATCCAAAGGGGAATGTTAGTGCCATCACATTGAGAAGTGAGATGAAAATTAACGATACATATGTACCTACCATTCCACCTGGATTCACCTCAACTCTAGAGAAGCCACATTCCATACCAAATGATGAGCAATCCAAGGAGAAAGATAAAGGTAAGAAAAAGATTGATGATGTTCCTCCTAAACCCCTTCCTTTTCCAAATAGGGTTGTTCAAACCAAGAAGATGGCTGAAGAAGCAATGCAAAAAGAGGTTTTGGACACATTCAAGCGTGTGGATATCAACATTCCTCTACTTGAAGCCATTAAGCAGATTCCAAGGTATGCCAAATTCTTAAAAGAACTCTGCACTAATCGAAGAGGGCTCAAGGGAAATGAGAGGATCAATCTTGGAAGGAATGTGTCAGCACTCATTACACCAACTCTAGCAATGACGACAAAGTGCAAGGATCCAGGGATATTCACCATCCCATGTACCATAGGGGAGTTTCACTTATCTGATGCACTTTGTGATTTAGGTGCTTACATAAATGTGATGCCTCACTCTGTATTCTCTTCCTTGCAAGTTGGTGAGTTGAAGCCAATAAGAGTAGTGGTGCAGTTGGCGAATAGAGCTAAGGCATATCCAGCGGGAGTCCTTGAGGATGTACTTGTACGGGTAAGAGACATGATCTTTCCAGCAGATTTCTATGTTCTTAACATGGAGGATGATCAGGTAAGTTCTCATGCTCCCATAATCTTAGGTAGGCCTTTCCTCAAAATTGCAAAAACTATCATAAATGTAAATGAGGGTACACTTTCCATGGAGTTTGGAGATGAAGTTGTGATATTTAATGTTATGGATTCCATGAAGTACCCCTCATAGGATCACTCTACATTTGTTATCTCCCATTTTGAACCACCAAATAAAAACTCCATGGAATTTGATTGTCCTATGCTTATGGAGATTATGAATATTGGTTCGAGTTTGATGTCTAAGAGCACTTCCACACTTGTTGCTGATACACAATCCTCTCTTGTATTTGATTTAGATTCATATTCTGATTTTGATCATGTTCACTCTGATTATGACATGGCTGTTGAGTATGCTGATGGATTTGATGCTTTATTCTCTAATTTTGATGATGTCTATCCTGATACTGATGATCTTTGTGCACATATTTCAGTTCCTTCAATGTCTCCATCCATACTACACCATCCTTCATTAGAACTCAAGACATTGCCACCAAATCTGAAATACTCATACTTGTTGAGTGGTGAGAGATTACCTGTTATCATTGCTAGCAATCTCCCTTTTGAACATGAAGAAAAACTTTTGAATCTTTTGAGGGAGAACATCAGGGAAATCAGGTGGACCTTGGCTAACATATCAGGTATTAGCCCCTCCATTTGTATGTATATGATTCTCTTGGATGATGGGGCTAAACCAGTGAGACAGCCACAAAGGAGATTCAATCCAACCCTTCTGGAGGTTGTTAAAAAAGAAGTTGAAAAATTGATCGAGGCAGGTATAATCTATCCCATTTCAGATTCTCAGTGGGTAAGTCCAATTCAGGTTGTGCCTAAGAAAAGTGGTGTTATTGTTGTTAAAAATGAGAAAGATGAGTTAGTTCCAATGAGGGTAAAAAATAGTTGGCGTGTGTGTATTGATTATAGGAAACTAAATCATTCCACTCACAAAGACCATTTTCCCCTCCCATTTATTGATCATATGCTTGAGAGACTAGCTGGGAAGACACACTATTGTTTCTTGGATGGATTTTCTAGATATTTTCAGGTTCCTATAGCTCCAGAGGATCAGGAAAAGACTACATTCACCTGTCCCTTTGGCACATTTGCCTACCGAAGGATGCCATTTGGACTTTGCAATGCCCAGGTACCTTCCAGAGATGCATGGTGAGTATTTTTTCTGATTTTATTGAGACCTGCATGGAGGTATTTATGGATGATTTTACAGTGTATGGGTCTTCATTTGATGAATGTCTAATTAGTTTGGGAAAGGTGTTGAATCATTTTATTGAGAAGGATCTGGTATTAAATTTTGAAAAATGTCATTTCATGGTCGAAAAGGGAATTGTCATAGGTCATATAGTCTCACAAAATGGCATTGAAGTTGATAAATCTAATGTAGACATTATTTCATCCCTCCCATATCCTACATGTATGCGTGAGGTTCGATCATTCCTTGGACATGCTGGATTTTATCGATGCTTCATCAGAGATTTTAGTAAGATCGCTCTACCCTTATCTCGATTACTTCAAAAAGATATTGACTTCAATTTTGATGATTCATGCAGGGTATAATTTGATGGGCTAAAGAAGTGTCTGAACACTCCACTGATCATACGGCCGCCACGGTGGGACCTTCCATTTGAGCTTATGTGTGACGCCTCCAACTTCGCGGTTGGAGCTGTCTTATCTCAGAGGGTGGCGGGACGTTCACATGTGATCGCCTATGCATCGAGGACACTAGATTCAGCCCAATAAAACTACACAACCACAGAAAAATAGTTTCTTGCTGTCATATTTGCTTTAGATAAATTTCTTTCATATTTATTGGGCTCTAAAGTAGTTGTTTTTTCTGACCATGCAGCTTTGAGGTACCTCCCAACGAAGCCAGATGCAAATCCACGACTTATCCGTTGGTTTCTCTTTCTTCCGGAATTTGATATTGAGATAAAGGACAAGAAGGGATCAGAGAATTTGGTGGCAGACCACATGAGTAGGCTTACTCACACACTAGAGGATGACACCTTGGACCAGGTACCACTTCGGGACACTTTCCCCGATGAGCATCTCTATACCATCTCAGGTACGCATCCTTGGTATGCTGATTTAGTTAATTACATTGTTTCCTCTGAAATCCTAGCAAATTTTAAGAAGCATCAAGTCCAAAAATTAAAAAGCGAGTCTAGGTATTATGTGTGGGATGATCCTTACCTCTGGCGCATGTGTAGTGACCAAGTCATTAGGAGGTGTGTTCCCGATCATGAGTTTGAGTCTGTTTTGCATTTCTGTCGTACACTTGCTTGTGGTGGACACTTTGGACCCCAACGGATAGCTAGGAAGGTTTTGGACTCTGGATTATATTGGACTAGCTTGTTCCATGATGCCCATGTGTTTTGTAAGTCATGCTCTCGTTGCCAACACACTGGGAATATTTCTAGGAGACATGAGATGCCCCAACAACCCATACTATTCTGTGAGATTTTTGATGTATGGGGCATTGATTTTATGGGTCCTTTTCCTAGTTCATTTGGATTTTTGTATATTTTGGTTGTTGTTGATTATGTGAGTAAATGGGTGGAGGCCAAGACCACCAGGACTGACGATTCTCATGTTGTTGTGGAATTTGTCAAAGCACAGATTTTTTGCAGGTTTGGAGTACCAAAGGCCATCATCAGTGACCAAGGGACACACTTTTGCAATAGGAATTTTTCTTCCCTCCTTCTAAAGTATGGGGTGACACACAAAACATCAACACCATACCACCCCCAAACAAATGGCCAGGCTGAGGTTTCAAATCGTGAGTTGAAAAAATTTTTGGATAAAACTATGCAGCCAAATAGGAAGGATTGGAGCAAGTGCTTGGATGATGCATTGTGGGCTTATAGGATAGCATACAAGACCACCATTGGTATGTCCCCATTTCGGATTGTTTTTGGGAAAGCATGTCATCTCCCAGTGGAAGTCGAGCATCGGGCATATTGGGCTATAAAGAAATGCAACATGGATTTGGCCCAAGATGGAATCCAAAGGAAGCTACAAATTCAAGAGATTGAGGAGATTAGATTGTCTTCATATGAGAAATCAAGGCTCTATAAGGAAAAATCAAAATCAGCTCATGATATAATGATCCAACAAAAGGAGTTTCATGTTGGAGAGAAAGTCCTTCTCTACAGTTCATGCCTGAAGCTGATGCCTGGTAAGTTGCGTTCCAGATGGTTAGGTCCTTATATTGTGTCTAATGTTTTTCCTTATGGTGCAGTGGAGATCACATAAGAGGACACTGGAAGGAGATTTACACTCAATGGGCAACGTTTGAAGAGATACATTGAGGGACTTCCTACTGATTCAGTGGATTTTATCACACTGCATGACCCCATCATCACTTGAGCACATTAGGCTGTTCCTAACCCTTTCAATTTTATATTATTTTTCCTATTTAAAAATTATGAATTTCATGTGAACATATCATCTCATGGGTTCACATTGAGGAAAATTCAATATTTTAAGTGTGGGGGAGTAGGTAACCTTTTAGTTTAGTAATTTCAATTGTTTTCCTGTTTTAAAAAAAACCCAAAAAAATTGTGTGTTTTTCAAATTTTGTGTGTTTATTTTTCAATTTTCTTTTTGCTTTTGAAATTTTTGAGCTGAAATTATTCTCATCACAATTTTTAAATGCATATCAATGAGTGAAACAATTTATCCCTTGAAACTAATCTTAAATTAATGCTGAAATAACTTTGTTTCAAGTTCAAATATTTAGTAATTTCATGAAAAGTACACCGAATTTTGAATCCCATGCCACATCTCACTGTCTTTATATTTGAAATCACTTTCCTGTGAAGCTTCTGAACCATTATTTTCATATTCTTTACATTCACCTCACTTCTTGAGAGAACCAAACTATTCTTGATTTAACCAGAATTTGATTTATTCCTGTCAAAACTTGAGGTTTTGAGGTACTTATGTTTAAATGATTGAGGCATTTGTTTGGTATTAAAGCCCCTATTTCAAATAATCCTTTTTATAATGGCCTACCTTGAACATTTAATCCTTGTAGCCCTTAGAATCCATGCACATCCTGTTAGGTTAGCCATATTACAAGCCAATTTTCCCTATCCAACCAACTCTTGAAGTGAAATTGCATAATCTAGTTGAGCTTAAGTGCGGGGGAAGCTATCTTGTGTTGTGATACCACATTCTGTGATACTTTGGGTGGAAAATTAAATTCTTAAGAGATGTGTTTTCTACTGAAGAAAGTCATTATATTGAAAGCTATGCCTTTTCTGGAGCTTTCATGACAAATGAAGCTGTGCCTTTTCTGGATATTCTAATTGAGGTGGAAAGTTGTGCCTATCTAGAGCTTTCAAGAAAATAATGTTTGAGAAGATTGACATTTTTGATGCTGAAATGATGAATGGTGTAAACTTTTCATGACTTTTCATGATGATGGAGATGAATTGATACTATGGGGGTTGAGGAGAAGACCATATTTAAGTGAAAATTAGATTAATGTAATTTTGCTTCAAAAAGAGTCAAGCCCTCTCCATTCAGCCTCAGAATTTTTCACATCTAAATCCTACCAACCGAAAGCCACAGAACAACCCTGAAAATTCCTCATGATAAACATAGGTCCTTGACTCACATCGGGTGGCGATGTAGGAATCTATCAAGCCTATGGTGACCCTTGTATGAGTTTGTATGAGAAAGACATTGTAAAAAAAAATTGATATTTGAGTGATGAGAGAAAATTCAAGCGAGGTAAGTGTTTTGTGCATGGGAGGATAAATGAAGTGGAAATACATTGAATTATATTAATAGAGAACTTGAAATAAGGTTTTTTATGAGGCATGATATCTTTTTATTCTTGGTGCGAAATTGATGGATCCCAATGATATGTGTTTTAAAATTGGTTTTGATTTGATATTGATGTTTACTTGACATGAGGTTTTGCCCAGGAGTGCAAAAGGGTAAGTGTGGGGGAGTTGATAAAACACTATTTTGTTGAATATTTTATTGATAATAAATGATATAATTTCCTTACATTGTGTTAAATATGTTTATTTATAAAATATTTGGGATTTGATCATTCATTTGAAAATTTGGTAAAAATTCCAGTTTTACCCTTTATAGTTCACTGTAGTATTTCGAAGATAAATATTTTTTTATTTATTATTTGAATTTAAAATTTTTTAAAAGTGTTACTAACTTAATGTTATACAACTTTTATTCAGGACACTAGATCTAAAGAGTGCATTTGGAATGAGTAAATGGGACATTAATCCAATGGTGGGCTGGACTCGGAAGAATGGACATGGGTTCTGTATTTAGGCCATATATTCTTCATCCGGGATTTGAGTGAGCCCAAATTTTGAGGAAATATAGGGGACATGATTTGGAACAAATCATCCTTTTGGAAGACCGGTCCATTCACGCATTTTGGAGGTCAAATAGGCGGTACAACTTGGAATAAAATATTTGGCCGAGTTTTTCATTTCACCCTTAAAAAGTTATGTAACCCTAGCCCTCACAAAATCTATTTAAAGGGGGTTTTAACTCTTTGGGAGGGCTGGTAGATGATTTGGGAAGGTGTGGAATAAATGGTGTCTCTTGGGAGCCCCTCACAACTCTTGGAAGTAGTAATCCTTTGTGCAAACCTCTCTTCTAAAAAGGCTCTCCTCTCCCACCTCTTCTTTGTATTTATTTTATTTCATGTTTGTTTCTTGAATTTTTCCTCAAATAATCTTCTGTGTTCTTCCCTTTTATTCTTCTCTTAATATTCTTAATTGGTTTGGAATCAAGAGTGGAGACAATATTGAGTTCTACCCTTTCAATCCTTTGCTTATACAAAACGTCTCCACGATGACTACACCGCCCATAGAAGAGTAGTTCTTTTTAGTAATCGATCGACCTCTATCCTTCTTCATTTAATTATTTTGAATAATTGAGCTACTGTAATTCACTTAATATGATCCATGAATTGTGTTTTTAAATTTTAAGAAACTAAGCAAGCAATTGAACAATTAACACAAAACACGCGAGGTCGGGAATTGTGTAAATTGTGAGAGCGCGATCTTAATCGGTAATACAAGACCATACGGGATAAATTTGTAGAGTTAAAATATAATACCTAAAAACAATTCATCCTAATTTACAGAATGGATATGTGTTATAATTAACCACTGACCATAAGCTAACCTTAGAACGAAAATCAAAGCAGGGTACTGCGATTGCGTGTTCTGAAGCTAGCCTGGGGTTTAAGTAATTTCATCTTTGTGGTTAAGTTAACTCTCGTAGGGTTCGAGGGATAACACATTAGGGGATAATAATTAAGTGGATATTGATTTAAATGATAATGATTAATAAGTGAATGAAGAGGTAGATTTAGATCGATTACGCCTTTTAAAATATTTTCTAAAAAAACATCTTTTTGTTGTGTCGTTTTAATCGAACTTCATTTCAAAACAAAAAACAAAAAAATACAATCTTCTTCCAGAAAACTTCTTATAGATTCATAAACTATAACCAACCTCCATCCTTTAAAATAGTGTTATTATTCTATTTTATTTTATTTTTATAATATCTTTAAAAAGTTGTTTTAAATCTACTTCCTCCTTTGAGAGACGACCTTGGTCAGCCACTCTGTTGCACCTAAGTACCCCAAAATCACACTAATCATTTGAGGGCGCCCACGACATCACTATTTCAATAGGTTTATAATGTATTTAAATACATTTATATAATGTGTTTATGTAACACACACACACAAAAATATTTTAAAATTTAAATTTATATGATATTTATTTTAAAAAATAAATAAAAATTTAGATGGGGTTAAAAAACCCCTCCATTCAAATGGATTAACGATGATTCATGAACTCAATCTAATTTATTCAATTATAGGGGGTTCAAAACCCCCTCTAATGTCATAAATGAGAGGGGGTTCACGACCCCCTCTAATTTATTTAATTAGAGGGGGTTCAAAACCCTCTCTAATGTTATAAATTAGAGGGGGTTCAAAATACCCTCTAATATAAGGGATTAGCTGTGGTTCATGAACCCCCTATAATGTCATACATTATTGGGGGTTCAAAACCCCCCATAACATCCAATTGAATATATATATATATATATATATATATATAGTGACTCTACAATCCAACTGAACATATAGCACCGCTGATGTCGGAGGTCTTGAAACATATTTGTCACACCTGGATATACCACCAAAGGAGATGAATGAAAATCTCAAAATCTCCTCCTACAATTTGACTAGTACCATCATGCTTCCTTTGAAAAGAAAAACATGCTCCCCAAATTTATAAAATCCATCAGGAGCATGTCCAATGGATATCTGAGTATGTAGAGTCTCACTGTCAGTATCACTAAGATGTGGCTCCCTAAATCGCTTTAAAAGTGGATGGGTAACAACCATCGACTAGAATTAAGTTTCTCTATCTCCATCCATAAAGGATAAATGTAATGAGTACAAATGCTCTGATGCCTCACTCAGCGATTGTGAACAAGATCTCATGCTGAGAGAATCTGCTACCACGTTCCCCTTCCCAAGAGTATAGACAATCTCAAAATCATAATCCTGGAGGAACTCTATCCATCACCTCTGTCTCAAGTTAATATCCTTCTAAGAGAAGATATACTTGAGAATCTTCTGATCAGAATAGATAATAAACTACTCGCCAATTAGGTAGTGTCGCCGCATCTTTAATGTGAAGACTACTGCTACTAACTCAAGATAGCGGGTCGCGTAGTTCTACTCATGTGGTCTCAACTAATGTGAACCATATACAATCATTTCCTACCTCTGCATAAAAAAAAACCAAGCCTGGTTCCTGATGCATCGCAGAATACTACGTACTTGACACCCTCCTATGAAAATCTCAATATGGGAGCACTCTTCAATCTCTACTTAAACTTCTGAAAATTCTGTTGGCACCTCTCTATCCACATGAAAGGCTACCTCTTTTGAGTCAAAGCTATCATGGGTGATGATATCCTATAGAAGTCAGGTATGAATCTCCGGTAATATCCTGCCAACCCAAAGAAACTCCACAATTCCGTTACGCTCTTGGGTGGCTCCCAAGCTAACATTGCCTCAACCTTGGATGGGTCCATTGTCACTCCATCTACTGAGATAACGTGTCCTAGAAAGTGAACCTCCTATTTCTAGAACTAGCACTTTGAGAGCCTTTCACAAAGCTGGTGCTCTTAGATTACTCCTAGAACCATTCTCAAGTGTCTCGGGTGCTCCTCCTTGGACGCCGAGTACACTAGGATATCATCGATGAAGACCACCATGAACCAGTCTAAGAAAGGGTGAAAGATCCAGTTCATGAGTCCCATTAACACTGTTGGGGCGTTCATCACAACAAAAGGGCATCACCAAGTACTAATAGTGACCATATCAACATCTGAATGTTATATTTGGTATATCCACATCCATTACAGGAAAAAATGATTTACAGGTGGTTTTAAAAACCACCAATAAATGTTTTTTAATGTTTTTTTATTTTTTTAAAATTTATTTTTTAAAAAAATTTAAATTAATTTTTAGTGGTGGTGTTTTAAAATATCGCTGGGAAATAACACTGTTTTTTTTAAATCACCGCTAAATTAAAGGAAAAAAATTTAAAAATAAAGATATTTAATTATGATTTATTATTTACCATAATATATATTTTATTATTTATAATTTTAATTAATTATAATGTGTTAATTAATAAATATTAATAATTATTAGTTTATAATAATTTGAAACTTAAAAAAAATCTTCAATAACTTGAAAATGAGACTTAGGCATCAAATGACTATAACTTTTGATCCGAGAGTCCATTTTAGCTCCACAACCAGTCAAATTGAAGATTAAGAAATGAAATAAAACCAAATTATATTTTAAATTTGTAATAATTAAAAGAATAAAATTTATTATAGTTTCAAGAAAAGTAGGAAACCAAACTTGAACTTCAAACAACCATAATTTTTGATCCGGGAGTCCGTTTGGGATCTACCACATATCAAATCAAATCTTGCGATGAGATCTATGAACTAGTGATTGGGGAGAACCCCAATCACATTTTTTGAGGCAAAAAATGACCATAAGGCATCCAGAACAGAGTTTTTAGTACGGGAATCCCAATTTTTTAACGTTCGATGGAATTTCAGCGGTGTTTAAGGGGGTTTTATTATCTTTTTTCAGCAGGGACTAAATTTATGCTCAGGGATTACTTTCATATTGATATTATGGTTATGAATTTTTATAAAATTTCACCATGTAGTTTTATTTATAATTAAATATATGTATATTTTATTATATTTAATTATAATAAATCAATTGTATAAATACATATTTACATAGAAATGTATTTGTAAACATATAAACCATATGGAAATAAATATTTTTTATTCATTTCATTTAAAATAAATAACTATATATTTTATTTAACTTATAAAAATGAATTAATTTTTATATATATACCTATACAAGTAATGTTTATATATAAACATGTGTGTGTCAATAAAATATATATATTTATGTGTATATTATAATATATGTAAATAAATACATATAAATATTTGTGTGTGTATTTGAGAAATATAAAATTGTAGTTCTGTGTCAATAATATTGTGTGTATACATAATATATAAATGTATTTTTATATAAATCTATCATTATCATTAAATATAGTATATAAATGAATTTCTAGTAAAACTATAAGAATATATATATATAAACATATGTTAATAATGTTGATATATAATATGCGTGTGTATTGATAAACAGATATATATTCATATTTATATTCTAATATATGTAAATAAATATTAATATATAATATATTTAAATAAATTTAAGTGTATATATATCATACATATTTAATGAGATTTCATATTTGTTTAAGAGTGTCTTCATATGCTTCTTATGTTGTTTATGATTTTATTCGATTGATTTACATTCCTATTGATTTGATGGTGTTGTAATTATTGTGCTTTCCCCTCTTTTGATAATATATTATTAATTATATACATCTGTTTATATAAATTTATGAATATTTGTGTATATTTATATACATTTGTAAATATTTATACACATTTATGTTTATATATTTTTATACCATATATGTGCAAGTATATATATATATAGATATTTATATTTACTTGTGTATATATATATTTATATTAATATACAATTATATATATGACTATGGTTATATATAATTATGTAGCATAAATGCATGTTTATATATATTTATGCAAATTTTGTTATATGTATATGTATTTATAGATATTTTATCCATTTATTATTTTATTATTTATTATTTATTATTTATTATTTTAATATTTATTTATTATTGATTTATTTTTATTATTAAATTACCATTAAACAACTATTTAATATTTATCTATTATTTACTATTTAATATTTAATTATCATTCATTTACTATTTATTTATTATTAATTTATTGTTTATTTATTGTTTATTTATTCATTTTTTATCATTTATTTATTCATTATTAATTATTTATTATTTATTAATTAATTAATTGATTATTTATTTATTTATTTATGTATTTATTTATTAATTATCATTATTTTATTATTATTTTTATTATTTAACTATAAATTTTTTAGTATTTATTTATTGCGTATACATTAATTATTAATTTACTATTATTTTATAATTAATTTATTATTAATGTATTATTTATTATTTATTTATTTTTCATTATTATTTTATTATTTATTCCATATTTATTTGTTTATTATTTATATATTTATTATTATTATTTTTTATTTTTTATACATTAATTTTTAATTTTTTATTAATTTATTATTAACATATTATTAATTACTTATTTATTATATATTCATTACTTATTAATCATTAATGATGGAAAAGGTGTGGGTTAGGGAACACCACTTCAATGGCGATTCTTCTTCTCTGGTTTAGGGTCTCCCTATGTCGTTAGCTCATTACCTTGGATCCGGGCTTTTGGCTAGCAGCAAGGAAGCTATTCGGAAAGATGGGGCAAGGTCGACCGAAGGCAGCATGCGTTGATCCCTGACGACTTCTGTTGCAGTGGTGGTGAATCAAGATGTTCAGTGTAAATCAGATCTGTCGGTTGCTCAAAAGGATGTAATGGCAACTGGAGTTGGTGTCGTGCATAGATCTGCAGCGAGATTAATTGCAACTATGGTGAATGATGAAGATGATGCACGTAGATCACATTTGATCGGTGCTTCCCGGGTTTTAAAACGGAGTTTGGGTGCGACTAGATGTCCTCATCCAAAATCGGATGACGTCCATCCAACTTTGGCTTCTTTTGAGGATTCTTGTGCTGGAAGAATCCTTTGAAAGAGATCAATAACTCACGTTGAAGCAAACTCTGAAGCATTTCTCGATAGACTTATAATTGAGAAAATCTCATTGACTACGCATATTGTTTCACCTAAAGGTGATAAGCCTTGGAAGCTGGATAATTTGGTTCATCAGATTTCATTTTTTTGGGGCTTCTCTGACTGGAGGGGTGTCTCACTTGGTCACGATTTTTTCATTGCCTTTTCTCTTCAGACGATTCTAAGCTTCGGGTGTGGAGCATTGGTTCTCTATTCTTGAAGCCTAGATAGATTCATCTACATGAATGGTCTTTTAATTTCAATGTCTCGTAGGAAAGAAACGCCTTGTCTCAGGTTTGGGTTCATCTTCATGGAATTTATTGGGTCCTTTTGAATATGAGGATTCTGCATGATATTATCATGGAAATTAGGACTCATATACATCTTGATAAAGAAACCGAGTATGCGCAGTTTGGGAATTTTTCCAGAATGTTAATGGAGATTGACTTCAGTTTCGCCATTATTGTAAGGTAACTCTTTCCACTCCCACTGATGATATCCAAATTGATGTTGAGTATGAAAGAAAATATCTTTTCTGTAATGCTTGTATGGTTGTTGGCCACTCGCTGGAGTTATGTCAGAGGAAGGTCTCCTGTTAGAGGTGTGGGCTGAAGGGTCATCGAGCTACCCTATGTCACATAAATCCAAAAATGAAGGATGTTATTGTGTTAAAGTTACTTTCTCATGATGGAGATGTTCCTGGAAAGCCATTTTCCAATGGGGTTGATGTGCCAAACTATGATAAATGTAAATCTCAGATGCCTAATTTGATGGGAAATGGGATGCTGTTGGATGAGTCTCTGGATAGAGTTAATAGCGGACCCTATAATTCTCGGGTAGATCCTGTAGAGGAGGTAACATCAAATGGTTGTGCTACTACTTCTATAGGATTGGCTGAAGCTTGAGTTGAGATGAATATTAATCCCATGGGATCTGAAATGGTTGGATCTAGTTCTCCATCCAGTATGTCTGAAGGTGTAGTTGGTATTGTTGCTGAGGGTGAGGTCTCTTATCAAAATGGGATTTTATTTGACATGGTTGATGCTTCTTCTACTATGATGGTCAGCCTGGGTGAGGTTGCATAAATGATAACTAGAATTAGTTAGGAGAAGGGCCTTATTTCCACTACTTATCCTGTTGATATGGATTTTAGTGCTTCCCTAAACTCTCAAAATGCTAGGCAAAGTGAGGACTTGCAACTTGAGCCCAAGGTTGTGGATTTCCACAAAGTTATCTAGGATTCCTGGTACAATTCCAATTCATAAAAAATTGATAAATGGGGAAACATCTTGGATGATGGAAGTGATAAAGAACAACATATGATTTTATTGGACACCACTCAACCTATTAGTAGTGGTGGAGCTATTTCCTTTAAGGATGTTGTCATAAATGGAAAGGGGAAGAAGAGTGGCTATGAAGGGTCAAATATGACTCCTCAAAAAAGAAGGTCATGAAAAGATTATTCCACTCTTCTAAGGAATGTTTCTACCAGACCATCCTCCAAACCTTTAAAGATCAAGACAACTTCGGAGCAGGAAAGGTCCAAGGTAGTGATGCTTAGGATTATCAATCAAGCTAACTCACAGTCGGAGTGAGAACAACTGATGACTCTGATTATGGCTATGGAAATGAACTTTCATTTTAAGACTCTTAAACTGGATTTTTGGACAAGGTATTGTCTCTTTGTTTGACCTTGTTCGCTCTCTTACTATCCTTTTCTTTTATCTTTAATAAAATTTCATGAGCTTTTCTTCTGGCTAGATCTTCTTCATATTGATTGTTAATTATTAATTATTAATTACTAATTACTAATTACTGATTATTTTCTTTGTATATATTTGTTATGTATTACTTTTTTCTTAATCAATATATATATAAATATATTAAATTCTATCTATTCACAACATGAATAGCCTACTGAAGTGGTAAAGTCTATGGATAATAAGAAAAAGGTAAGAGGTTCAAATCTCACCAAAATCATAATTTATATATATGACACATGCATGCATGTGCATAGTAAAAAATACCAAGTAAAAACATAAATTAATCACGCGAATTAAAAAATTAAAAAAATTAATAAAATAATAAAAATAATAAAATAATAAAAAATAAAAAATAAAAAATAAAAAATAAAAAATAATAAAATAATAAATAATAAATAATAAATAGTAAATAATAAATAATAAAATAATTAATAATTAATTCTGAGAATAATAAAATAAGAAAAAAATAAAAAAATAAATAAATTAATTAAAATAATTATAAAATATTAAAATATTAAAAAAAAATTATGAAAGTTTAAAAAAACTAAAAAAAATAAAAAATAAAAAAACCACTATAAAATGATTTAGTGGTGGTTTAAACCGCAACTCAATGATTCCCCCAATTTAAAAAAACCACTACTAAATCGTTCTACAATGGTTTTGAAAAACCACTACTAAATAAATGCCGATGCATGATTTTGCAGCAGTTTTCCAAAACCATCGTAGAACGATTTTGTGGCGGTTTAAATCGCTGCTAAATAAAAAAAAGCACTTCTAAATGCTTATTTTGGTGTAGTGACTATGTAATCACAACTGGTGATAGCTTAACTTGAGTACAGCCTTCAAGAATCATCGTTCCCCTCTCAACTGATTAAAGATGTCATTGATTCTTAGTATTGGATACCTTTTCTTTAAGGTCAGATTCAAGTGCTGGTAATCCGCACATAACCTCAAGATCCCATTCTCCTTTTTGGAAAAAAAACTAGGGTTGCCCAAGGTGAAACACTGGGTCTTACAAATTCCTTCCTCTACAAGTCCTCCAACTACACCCTTAGCTCGCGAAGCTCTACGGGAGCCATCCGATATGCTGGTGCATATATCAGTGTTGTTCTGGGGTGTAGATTAATGCAGAAGTCTATCTATCGGTGGGGAGGTAAACCTGGAACATCCTCATGGAAGACATCCTCATACTCTACCACCACTATAGGGAACTAAAAACTCATAACATCCACTGCACTAAGGGTCATGCTAGCCAACTGATAAGTAATCGGCTACACCATCCTATGCATGAGTCCATCCTATGCTGCCCGAGATTCTTTTTCACCAAAAAAGGAAAAACCAATTCCATCATTGTGGAAACACTGAATCCTCCGCCATAAATAATCAATATGGGACCAAAATGTAGATAACAAGTCCATACCTAATATGACATCGTAAAGCCTCATCACTGCTACAATGATATCCCAACAGAAACTCTCACCTATAAGAGTTAGGTACCACTGTCGACACAAGTGTGTGATCGCCGAGTCATCTCCAGTAAGAGTATCCAAGCACAAGGGTCAAGCCAAGGGCTCAACCAAAACCTCTAAGTCTAAAACTAGATAGGTGATAATAAAGGAATGACTAGAATCTGTGTCTATCAGTACTACAGATAAGGTATAAAAAACACATATCGAACCTCATATCATTCCTGGAGCCTCTAGGTCATAAGCCTCAACCGCCTGCAGCTCTCCCCACCCTTGTCCTCCAGCTCCCTGAGGCCAACATGAACCACCTTGGGTTGGTGGTAGTAACAGGTCAAAGTGTATACCACCTACAACTGCTCTCCTAGCTCATCTTCCACGTCTTCTGCCCTGCGGACCCGTTTGCTCCTAATGATGCCTCTTCTTAGGAGGCCCATCCACTATCTTTCCATAAGCTGTAAAATGGGTTGGATAATCTCATAAAAGATTTCCCCTACCATCACATTAGTAACATTTTCTCTCTCTGTGCTAATTGGACTCATCCTGTGAGCCCCAAACCGAATACCCTATATCTTGGGATCTTCTCCTGAAACATCTCGCACTTCTAAGTCCCTGAGATCGATGTCGGATCCCTGCTGCCAAGGTCTCTATTCCTATGGGCCCACTATCGGTAACTACTGTCTGCGTTTACTCATCCAAGAAACTTTCAACCACCAAATCTCACTCTAGCACACCAGTATAGGTAGGAATGCATAGAGGTATAACATTGGCCCGAACATCCCTACGAATTTCCTAATCAAAGGTCCGATCTTGGAAGAACTGATCCCGAACCATATCCATAAAGTACCTAGAGAAGTTGGTAAACCTCGATGAATGCTCAACTATTGTCATGTTTCCCTACTGAAGCTATAGAAGTTACCAGATGTGTACAACTCTCAACATAGCTAAGGAGAACTCCTCTATAAAAATATGCTCAAAATATGACAACGTTAGAGTCACCTCATCATAAGAGTAGGTCACTAAACCCCACTATCATCCTATTAATCCATGGAGAAGGCTCTCTTCTAGAACCACCATCTGATCTGCTGGTTTTCTAACTAGATAGAAAACCCACATCACCATCTCAAGCTAGTACTTAGTCACCTGTGGTTTGATATCACCTTAGAACCTGAGGGGTATCTATCATTGAAACTCATAAAGTGCACTCAGACTGTGCACCTCATCCACTGGTACTATGAGTACCATATGCTTCCCTATAAGTGGTGGTATAACTGGTGCAAAACTTTGAGTTAGAACCTCTAGAACTGGTCGATGCATCGATGCCTCATCACCGAGGGGATCATCCTTGTGATCCTGATGCTGAATCCTAGATGACATATGTCATGAAGGCATCTTGAAAGTAAAAAAGATGCACCATGGTTAATGAGTGTATCTGGAAAACTAAATCAAGAAGGACATGGAAACCACAACCCATTACTTTTCGATGCATGTACCATTGTTTTCCCTGAAAATAATTTTCTCACGTACCGAGTCAAAAAGCAGGTGATCAGAGTCCTGGTGTATAGATACATTATCCACTACACCAACATTGGAGTCCCTGTCTTGAAAACCCAACTTAAAACACTTAACATTGTTTCCCTAAACCAATCTCACAAACTTAGGTTCTAAGGTAGAACTGAATCCTCTAATACCACTCTATCATAACCTGTCCCAAAGGGGACCATGCTGCGACTCCCCAAGCCCGCCTCCAATAGGACAGGGGCTGGATACTAGCATCTAGTAGGGATATCACTAACATGGGAGGCCTTATCCTATGTACCTAGACACACACACACACACACACAAGCCCATACAATGATGAAATATAAAAACAACTGAACAAATATGCATGAATACACCTAAATCCTAGAACCAAAATTTGATAGAAAGTAAAATAAAGTAAACAATTCCAAATACAAGACCACCACAAAGAGTCTGAAAACAATTAGAACTTGAAAATAAAGATAGGGACTACTGTCAAGATATCTTAGGTACACACCTTGGTATATCCAGTATCATTAAGAACCTTTTAGTCCTAGTTTATCTAGGACTCTATCAAAAGGTCAATTGTCTGCACAAGACATGACACGTGTGGGAAAAAACCATGCAGGGGTGAGTATAACAATACCCAATAGAACGACCTGAAACCACAAAGCATACAACAAAGGAATAATAGTCATCTCTACATAGGTATATATCTACAATGAATATAATAAGAATATCTAGATATACTCAACAAATACACATAGTCTCAAGGTAAATTCACAACTATAATGCCAGCCTAGGATTCCAACTCAAAGTTTCCACATAACACTCATCCAAGATAACACACTCCATGAGTCAGATAGCACTAATGATATTCATACAAGAGGCAGTTATCATCGGGTCTCGTTATAGGAAGTATACACTAGAGTCTTAAGAGATACAATACACATATGATGATCATTCCCAAGGTCATGGGGTATACCAACAACTAAATCTGGAACAATCTTTTGAAGTAGAGGATTGACGCCCATATAATGTTGGTCATGAAAATACCAATAACTCCACCTAGGTTAAGAAGATGAATAAAGGATATCACTCTGGGTATCACGAAAGGATTTCAACAAATCTATCCAAGAAGTACCGCTAAAGGGATCATTGTAATATGTACAGGAGTCGATTTTATACTAACCCTCAGGGAAAGGATATAGGTAAAACACCCTAGCAAAACTTTTCCAAGATATTGAGTATAAGGGATCCAAGGCAACATTTAAGGAGTACATGGCGTGTAGTAAGGTTACACACTATGTCCCTTTGACCCCGAGTCCTTCCCATATAAATGGACCATGTCTATGTTTGTGTAATAGTACATAGTGTGATTCTACCTGAATACTATTCTTGTGTATTAGTATATGACTTAGCCTGTATATGCCTATCCCGGACATGTCTGTGCAGGAGTACACAACATGCCCATGCCTATGTAATCTCTAGCCGTGTCTGTGTACCCTTCGTGGTACACACTGATCCATCAAGGAGGGGTCACACTCTGGGTGACATGATCACACACCATGTGATAATTATATTTCTCTCGAAACCCTAGCTACCACTGAGAGGTCCCCACACGACATGTGGCTCCTCCTTACACTCCGTGTTCTATGGGAATTTCCAGAATCTCAGATCTAGATCCCACATAGCCTGCTGCTCTTCCGACCATCATTCCGGGCACACCCTTCTCTATAACCAAGACAGATCTTTATTTGAACCTCATTGTCATCAAACATTGGGATTTTGACCTTAAATACATTTGGAAAATGGACTCATACATCGTTATTCATTACGTGATGAAGAACACAAAAACTAGGAATCCACACTACCCAATCTGCTTTTGTTTCCATCGTTGTACCACTACCATGTCATGCTAATCCCATATCTACAATATTGAATCATTTCTCCAAGAAACAAGTGTGAAATGATTGATTTCTCAGTGTATGTCGAACCATGGGCCAAATGAAGAACACCTGTGATGAACGAAGAATCTGGGGAGAAAATCACAAGAACAAATCATGTGAAACAGACCTTGGTTGATGATCATGTTGAACTTGATTAATTTTTGTTAGAAATATAAACAAATAGATAACAATTAATCACAAAGAATTTCTCCCCATTCCCGAATAAAACTAACTCATCCTGCAATACACATGATCCGAAGATCAATTCGTTGGTTGATTGATTCACATTCTTCATAGGAATAATAAATAGGGAAGAAGTACAAATAAAAAACATCCTACCTCAATTTGGATCAATAAATAATTAAGAATAAATCTGTGTTATGATCATTGGCGAGATCCTCTGATTCTGTCTCGCACTGGTTTTTGATCTTCGATCCAGCCACCATCTGCTGATAGGATCCATCCAGCACTCTCCAATGATTTTTAGGGTTATACAACTAACCCTAAAATTATACCATAAGTGTGTTTAAAAGGAAAAGAATTAGTTCACTATTCCAACGGATGAAATAAAATAATTTTATTTAATTATTTCATTTATTTTATGACCACGATGACTTTTCCACAAACACCTCACATTGATAAAGCTTATGTCATGCCTAGGGTAAAAACCACATTCTGAACTCAAAAGTGCCCTCAGATTTCTGATTCATGTCCTCATTCAAGAGTTATTTCACTTTTTTAAGAAAACTAGATGTGAGTTCTATTGAATATATTTAATATATTTAAAAATTTTATTTCGGGCACACCAGATCTCATAACCACATGCCGTCTCAGCACCTGGTCTCGAAAATATTCCATACAATATCCAAAAATAATACATGGAAAATATAAGTCATTATAATGTTGATATGTAATTGAAGTAATTGATTGATCTGCCCTCAATTTTAACCGACTATGAATCTTCTTGAAAACATCATCCAATGTCACACAATCATGAAGATTTTCCACTCTTAAATGTGGAAAACTATAGCTAAAATTATGCTCGATATAAATTACCTCACCATTGAAATATATTTTCCCAGACATGATTACCTAGAAAAAAACAATAAAATATTATATACTACATCATGAAAATTTTAAAATATTTAAATTGGTTACGATTAAAAAATTGACTTGATATTGAGACTTTTTCTATGTTTTGGTTTATCATTATTTGATGAACCAACCAAAACCTAGGGGGGCTCCCAACACCTCTATTATCTCATTCTTCAGCAACTATCAGTCTCCTCTCAGGTATGGTGTAAAAATACAGCTTCAAAAAACAACATTTATTATCGAACATATTTTTTATTATAATGTTACACAAATACAAGTGAGGGGGTCTAGGGGTTTTAGATACATAACATTTTTTATGTGGATATGCAGGTCCTTACATACTTAGAGAGAGAAATGACATGCAATTCATCAATGAGGGAAAGAAAATACAATTATTACAAATTATATAACAAAAAAAATATGACATGAAATTTCAATCATACATTGGTCGGTTATCTCAAGATCATTCAATTATTAAAAATTAAATAATCAGAGATAAAAAATACAACATGAGATTTCAATCATACATTAGACGGTCATCTCAAGATCAGTCAACATACTAGATTTCTAACATGTTTTTTGAGATATTTATTATGTTATAAATCTTGTAACTTTACTTATAATTATATTCATTAATATATATATATATATATATGAATCTATTTATATTCACACTTTCATGAATATTTTTCACTGTTACATGTGAAAAACTATAATGAAAACCTTGATCGATATAAATGAACAAACTATTGAAGTATATCGACGATGATATGATTACTAATAAAAATTTAATAAAATGTTATATATATTTATACCACATCATAAAATGTTTGAAATATTTTAATTACTTATGAATAAATAACTATGACTTGATATTGATACTTTTTATGGATTAGTTTATCATTATTTGATAAACCAACAAAAACCTAGGGGTGGACTCCTAGAGTCTCTATTATCGCGTATTTCAATAACCATCAGTCCCCTTTCAAATAGCAATGCATCTTGTCGAACACCTCCTGTCAAACATATCTTGTTAAATGCCTTTTTTCGAACACCTTTTTATTATAAAGTTACTCACATGCAAGTGAGGAGGTCTAGGGGTTTGAAATGCATAACATTTTTTAGGCAGACACACATGTCCTTACATACTTAGATAGATGGACAAATCACAGGTCATCAATGAGGAAAAGAAAATGCAATTATTACAAATTACATAACCACATACACAAAAAAAGACATACAACTTCAGTTATGCATTGGTCAATCATCTCAAGATCAGTCATCATACAATACTCTTAACATTTTTTTGGATACTTATTATGTTCTACATATTATATAACTTTACCTATAAATGTATCCAATATAAAATAAATATCTACACATTATTTCCAATATTTAAACTTTTCAATGTGTCAATGTATATATATTTTTAGGTAGATTCACTTTATTTACCTCTATGTATCAAATATTATAATTTAAATTTACTTTAATCTAAATATAATATACAATAATACATATATATAAATATATTTAAATAATATAACATAAATATAAACAAATTTAAATATATTCAACTTTATTTATTAATATTTTAAAATATAATTACATATACTTTTATAAACTATAGTTTTCTAAATATAAGTATTATTAATCTATACATAAATACTGAAAATATTATTAATAATTTTTTTATCAAATTTAATTAATAAATGTAATATAATTTACACTAATATAATGATCATTAAAATACTGTAAATTTATGTTATTTTTAATTTTATAAAATTACATATGTATGTATAAATTTTTTGTTATATTTCCACTTTCCAAAATTTAGGTAATTATATTTTATACTTCATTACTTGGAATAATAATTTTTTATACTTAATATAATTTAAAATTATTATTTAATTTTTTATAGTATTTTTTATACCGTTAACAAAAATAATATTATATATATTTATTTAAATATATTTAAATATGATACTTAATATAAGTAGTATTTTTTTAATTATATAATTTTTTATAAAATATTTATCCAATTAACTATGTGGATGGAATATTATATTTTAAATTTATGTTACTTTAAATATAATATATTTTATATACATATAAATCTATTCAAATATAATTGCTCAACATTTAAATTAAAAATATATATATAAAAAATCCATAAATATAAATTATATTTTATACATAAAATTTAAATTATATAAACACCATATTTAAATTACCTAATTCATTCAATTTAAATTAAATCATACAAAAAAAATAACTCCAGAAATTAAATAATACAAAGGACAATATTTTAAACATCCGTCCATCCATCCATCCATACATCTATATATCCATACATATTAAATAAATAAATCATACAAAAAAATAAAAAATAAAAAAAATTAGACCATTAAAAATTTTAATATAAATTTTACCTTCTTAAAAGAAAGAAATATATGTTGAGAAAGAAATACAGTAGGGATTCACAAAAAAATATAGAGTAAAACATTTGAAAATGGCAGGGGGATGTAGTCTATTTATAATTTTCGCTCGCCAGGAGGCATGAACCTCGTTCTTTCCTCCTTTGTAATTTTTTTTAAGGAAGCGTGAACAGGGTTCACACTTGCTCCGCCATGCTGAAGAAGTGTGAATGAGTTTCATGAATTCTTGATGGAAGAGAGAGAGATGTGAACTCCATTCATGATTCTCAACAAAATGGAGAAGCATGGATGAGATTCACTCTTCTCCGAACTTTTTTTTAAATACTTAAAACCCTATCCCATAAAAAAATTAAACTTGTTTAAAAAAACTCATTGTATTATGTTCTAAAAAAACCATTTAGATGAATATATATGACTTTTTAAAATTATTTTCAGACATATATTTGTTTTGGACATCAATTTTACGTTATTATTACTATTTTTGTTAATAAAATTATTTTTTTATCGAAATTTCTACCAATTAATTATATTTTAGTATTGTACTTATGAGGGAACAGTCCAGTAGTTGTGTCTCTATAGGGTCTTAGGGAGGTTTCATGGTCAAGTCTCTCTAAGTACATTATAAGTGATAGTAGAATTTATTTTTAATTTTAAATTCTCACTCCCAGTAGTTTGTAAATATTTTTGTATTCTTTTTTCTTATAAAATATTATGTACCCGTTTAAAATTAAAAATATTTTTATAAGTATTATATTTTAATAAAACAAGTAATAGTGAAGGATATAAATTTTATTTTCCTTTTTGGTTGTTAATAAAATTTAATTTTTATTTGTTAATTAGTTTATTTTATTTTAAATATATATATATATATATATATATAACATGAATATGTTTTAGGATATTGAAATATTTTTGATGTGATATTATATGGTAAAATATTAATTTTTTTGTGCTTATATACATAAATTTTCCATTTGAGAAACATATTAAATGGCTTGGAATCTATTTTTTTGTTGTTTTTATAATGACCTGCATAATTACAGGTTGAGAATTCCTATAAAAATTTGAGTTTTTCATATGATGGATGGTTCTTTTTGAGAACTAGGGATTGGGATTGAGTTTTGAGGGTTTGAACGTCCATGAAGGGTGTTTTTGGATAGGTTTTAAGACCCTAGTGGTGACTTTAGGATTTATGAGAATGTCAGAGGAGGAACGTAGTGGTGGGGGTGTGACAGGGGCTACTACAGGCCCTTCATGTCATGAAGCAGGGATTCACAACATGATTTTTTTGAGACTGGGGGTTGAGCCCCCTTATAGGATGGTTCACAACATCACCCATTTTGCCACACTGTGATAGGTTGTTTGGTTTTTTTTTTCAAATAGAGGGGGGACCCCAGTCCCTTTTTTGATCAATTGAGGGTGTGTGTAAGAGAGATGACAATCAGATCTCCCTTATCTTCTCACCCCTTGATCTGGGTCAGTTTTGAGCAGTGTTTCACAGTGATTCCAGGTAAGGCTCTCCATCTGTTCTTATTTTACTTTGTTGTACCCTAATTTTGGTGATTTTGTTTAGTGTTCTAGTTTTGATTCCCCTAGAGCATGGTAGAAATCAGATATAACCAAAGGGGATTTCATACTGCCTAGCTAGAGGGAGTCTCGAGATGTCTTCTACATGCCATTGCTTTCTATTTCGATGAGGTATGTAGCTGTGGTGGATTTTCTAAGTTTTTCAGATTAAATTAAATTAAATTGGTGATTAACCAGGTACCAGTGGTTAGATATTTCATTCAATGTTAGGATGGGGTGTGAGATTGGCCCTTGGGGTGCAGTTGGATGTGGTACGAGCATGAAAATGACGTTTGGTGAGAAATTGGGTGTTATATATTTTTGGTTAAAATAGTTAAAATAATTATAAATGGTTATAATTAATTAAGTTTTATGTCTTGGTATGTCGTAGGTTTCTAGGAGCATGAGTGCTGATCGGTTGAGCCAAGATGAGCTTGGGTAAGGACAAACAACGAGCTGTTGGGTGGTGAAAAAATGGAAAAAGGGATTCAAAATGAATTATATGGTCCCACATGCTATCCCTATGGTTTATATGTGTGTTTATGTGGTATGATGTCTATAGGATCACCATTGGAGGTGATTCCCCTTCAGTTAAATTAAGTAAAAAATCAGAACTAAATGGTTAATTGGGATTAAAATGAGAAATTGATTGAACGCCTTTAGTGAATTGAACTAAATGGAAAGGCCCACATGGGATCTTATGATTTGGGATTATGCCTCAGTCATCGATAGAAAATTCGTTTAACTTTGATATTTTAGGTTAATTTCATACCCCTTGAGGGGGATGACTGGACCTTATGAGATGTAGTGGCCTTAGAGTAGGATCCTTGCCTGGATTTTGAAAGAGGTGTGTCATGACTTGAGACGACCAGCCCAAGAGGGCCAAGTGAGAACCTTGAGGCACCTCCAAGAAGGAGGTGAGGTTGACATGGAGACCTTGGACCATCTAGGACTTAAAGGACTTTTGGTATTCCTTTGAGCTAAAGGGAACTTAGTCTTGGTTGGGAGTGATCATGTTTTTCCTTTAGTAGTGACTTAGCCTAGGTGGACAACCTTTATCTAGATTAGGATTGAGTTGGGTGAGTGGACCAACTGAGTGGAACCATGGAATTGAGATGGGACATGATTCATCTCCCTAAACTGGTGTTTATGTGGATTTACCTTTGATTCCAAGAGGTTGTTTATGTGTTGACACTACTGGGAAGCATGTTTTCCCCAAGATATGGGCGTTGGACTTAGAGACAAGTTCATAACCAAGAATACCAAGAGGGATGCCTCCACTTATGTTTTGACCCAAGGATCCCAAGAGGGATGCATCCACTTATGTTTTGAATCAGATGATCCTAAAAGGGATTACCCTACTTGTGTAGTGACCTAAAGGATCCCAAGAGGGATGCCTCCACTTGCGTATTGACCCAGAGGACCTGAGTGGGTGCCCTTTGATAGACTAATTATAAGTGGGTGCATGTGTTGGGTAGTGATAGTTATAGGTGTCACCTTATAACTCAAACCAACATAGAAGAACGATGGGTCTGATATGATAGTGATGGGTGTGCTCATTTGACCAACCCTTGTTTTATTTTTTTATGTTTGTACTCAATGATTGAGATTTCTTAGGATGCCTAGAAATCATCCATCATGCCTGGTATTATTCTGATTTTCTAGGATGCCTGAGAATCACTTGATGAGATGGATGAGGCCCAAGGATATGCCTAGTATGACTAGCATTCAATGATATGGTTGATTTGGCAGTGGATGCCTAGGGGTGGTACCAAGGATCCCACATTTGAGTTATATGATAATGTGCATAAAGGAAAGATTAGGATGCCTATGATTATAGTGAGGATCATTGTGAATGCTCAGGGATTTTGGGATTCAAATGGTGATGCCATTAGTCCATTGTAAAAGCCTAGGATGCCTAAGATTTGAATGGAGGTATGAGGTGTTGGGTCGGTGTATATACTTGAGAACAAATATTGTAAATCCCAAGAGTGATAGTTGAATCCCCTCGATTGATGCCTAGGATAACCTCTAGACTCATTTGGAAACACTAGTGATGGTTTGTCTGAGATTCATGAGATATTATATTTCCACGAGATTGACTGTGGGTGTGATGTCCCAAACCTGATTTAAGAATAAGTAATCGAATCAGAGGGCCATATGGCCTCAAGAGCACCTCCACATATGTCGTAGGCTGGAAATAATTAGTGAGGGTCTAATGGTGGTATAGTGGAGAGACTATACCCTCTTGATTATTACTAAATACAATAGAAAATAAATGAAAATGAATAATAGGAAGATAATAATAAACTAAAAACTTGGAAAGTTTCAATAATAACCAACCATGAAAAAATGTATGATGCTATATGTACAAGGAGATCAACACACACAACATGAAATACTCATACAATAGGGATATACAAAAAAGAATAAATAAATAATATAACTAGACTCTTATAGGCATTCTGTGTATACACTTGGTCCATTGCTCCCATTCCAAGTACTAGCCCAATATAAGTAATATAAAAGAGGCACCCGCCATATTCCTAACCTATAGCCAAGAGATTAGTCGGGTACTAAGTAGTGACCTGAATAGGGTGTGAGTAAAACTTGTTAGGCCACCATCAATAATGTTTAATTCATATCCAGTCTATGAGTTTAAAACATAATGATGTGAAATATATAAGTAAGAAAGCAGTAAAACAAAGAAAAATCAAGGAATACCACTTTCTTTGGCCTAAGATGACTGTCTCTAATCATGTAAAATAATAAGGGGTCATAGGACCCATAAAATATAGCTCAAGTGTCCAATATGAAGTATCAAAGGCGAATACATGGAATTGTTTTAGGCATTCCCACACAATGGAACCATATAAATCCAATGAAATATATAAGGAATTCTAGGTGTGAAAACAGCAAGCCAACCCATGGTGATCAAGACAAGATGTATAACTCTAGAGTATAATATTATGGATGAACCCTAAACATTACTCTTTATAAAGGGGATCCAACTGAACCCAAGGTGAAAGTCCTTGTTAATTTTTGGAAGGGTCTTGATTTGGATTCAAGGAGATTATATGAGGCATTTTGTGTCCGAGGTTATCAAGTAAAATCCAGGAACTTATCCCATACATTCTAATGTATTTGGAGTTTCTAGGTGAATCTACAATGTCAATTTGAGGCATTCATGAAAATAAGACATTGACCGAATCCAAGGTAGGATTTCCCTTGACATTCACATCAATGAATCACATGACATCCATCGGGTTCGTGCTTGGAATTCAACTTTATAATATAAGGATTACCCATGGAATGTTTCACTTTTAATCCATAACTAGTCACATTGTAATAATAAGGCTTACACAACATAAAGTCCCTTTGATGGAAAAAATACATAAATAAGAAAACATACATCACGACTTAAGTACTTTCATTTGAAATAGACCCAAGAATTCCATTAGTTATCAATCTATTAAATTTCATATTCTCATTCCAAAAATTATATTATTTAATGAAGGTAATCATAACTCACCAGCACCATTGCCTTAATTTGTAAATCTCAGGGAATCTAAAGTTTCAACATCCCTTTGTGAACTTTATTACTTAAATGAGGGATTTTAGAAGTTACCATTTTATTAACCAACAATAGGTCTCACCCTAGACCCAAGGGACATAAGGTTACTGGGTCTATGTTCTAGTTTAAGGCACCCTAGTTTATGCTAGGTTTAAAATAATAGACCGATTACCACATGGATATCCCTTACTTGCAGGTTATTCATACACTAGTTTCAATAAATTAAATTACGAGGTTATTAAATAAGGGGAGTTCACAATCTAAGGGTTTGAACTTGATTCTCCCTAGGTTTATTCAATTAGTTACCTAGGTCGTAACAATCCTAGAGTCACTACCTATTTTAGAAAAATATTATACAAATTAAGGGCACCTCATGGGTGACTCAAATAATAGGTCAAGACTCTTCCATGGACCTTACTTGGTCCATGGAATGAGTGATTCAATCACTCAAACACACCTAGAAAGTAAAACTTAGAGAGGTTTATAACTTAAATAAATTTATTTATAGAATTAATGTTGGGATGTACAACCCCCATGTACCATACTCAAACCTTGGGTCAAATTGTTAATCTAAAGAGACAACTTAAGAGGTATGAATTAATTTAAGGGATCTAGATTAGGATGAAGGAAATTAAAGTCCAAAGTTAGGTCGGTGTCGGGTTTGCAATATGATGCACAATAGATATATTTTATAAAATAATGATACTTTAAGGTAAATCACTAAACCACCCACCAAAATATTGGGAAGCTTCACTCATCTATTGATGACCATTAGTTTAAGCTAGAATAGAATAAAATTAGGAACTAGGAAAAATCCATGAAAAGAGGGCATATTAGCTCGCATGATGATAAAATTTAAAGAGGTTAAGAAAACAAAGGAATAAGGGAAGAGGAGTGGAATACTTACCTTTATCCTTCCTATGATTCGAATAGAATAATATTTAGAGAAGAAATGAAGGAGATCCATCGAGAGGAGAGGAGGAGGAGGCAAAGTGATCTAATACTGCAATAAGGGTGAAATAGCCCCCAAAATTTAAGTGGGGGGGGGGTAAAATGACCATTATAAACCCCTTAAAAAACCCCCAATAGATACTGGATATCTAGTGGCTCTAGTATCCTTACCTAACTACCCGATCCTCCATCGGCAACCCTATGGGACTGCATCAGCACTCTACAATCCCAACTCTAACCTGAACCCCTTTAGTTTGCTTCTAAGACCTCTTGAACCCCTACCACACTTCCAAAACCACATACCTGAGTTTTCATTACCCTCAAAACCCTCTTCCAAGTACCCAATAAACTAATGAACCTCCTAATACCAAGAGTCAAAAGGAAAAGTTAAATCACTTTGAAACCAATAAACACCTTCACCAAGGCATAACCATGGGGTTTTGGGGAAATTAAGACAAGATGTACCACTGCTCATTGAGCTACAAATGATTTAATAAAAATTCAAAATAGTCCAAAAATGTGGGTTTTTAAATCCTCCCCACCATAGGTAAGCTCATCCCTGAGCTACACTCATATAAAAATAGTACATTAAAACATTCACATAACCACAAGTTAATTATAAACCAAAGCTCAGAATTAAATCCTGAGGATCGGTTCCAAACCCATCCCCCTCTTTGGAGTTAAAATATGAAATTACATGAATTAAAATTCAAAATAAACACCCAAAGAGTACAAGTTCTAATGATCACACAAAAATATTACCTCAGTTGTCACTTCATGGTCATACCACAACATTCTCCTCAAATTACTAAATGTAACTCGACAACATAAAACCAGTACTAACCAGTTACATTGGATCATTTCAAGCCATAATTGGTTTAATCACTGAATCATTACTATGTGAATCCTGAATTATTTTCCACTTAATCATGTTCTATTTGGAAATGATTAAATTTTACTCTATCCCTAATATATTTCTATCATTATCACTCTATTCTGACCACCGACATGTTACTTGTAGTATCTTGTGTTTTTGGACCAGATGAATTTTCCTAAGAAACTTGAATTTTTAGTTTGGTGGATGGTTTGTTCTTTAAAATGAGGCTTGAAATGTAATTTAGAGAGATGGAATACTTAAATGCATTGTTTGTAGATGTGGTTAAGGTCCTAAGAGGTTCCTCGGTTGTTCAGTTGAGTTTTGAGAGTGTCAAACCTCGAAACCTCATAACCAGAGAAGGCATAAAGGGGAACACGGTTTATCTGAAACCATATGACCCTCTAGAAGAAATAGTGCAGATGATCTAGTGGAGCTGGAGGTCTCACATGGTTTTTTATAATCATGTGGGTGGATCTATATGGTTGTGTGATTGTTGCAGGCATCTTGACAGTAGGATTTTGTATGGGCTATGTATGGTTAGCCAAACCGTGTGACCATCCCGTACGAGGGGGTTACTTGGGCAGTTATAAATGAACGGTTGGCACAAAGTTTTTCTAACCATGCAGCCAAACCATGTGCCTCATTTAATGGGGTGAAATTCCCATTTTCCCATCCAAACTTTTATTTTTATTCTCCCCACTTTTCTTCTCCCCCTTCATGTGCAATAGCCAATGAGGGTTCCCTCCTCCTCTTCTCCTTCCATGGATGGATCTCCTCCATCCGGTGTCTATTTCAAGTGCCATAAAGTGCATTAGATAGACCTCAGTAATTCTATGACTCCCATTCTCTCTTTTATCATTTTCTTTTTCCATCTAAAATGCTATCTTGGTTGAGATAATTAACCCTATTTTTAGTGCATTCATCCGTTTCTTCGATTTCTCTCGAACCATAACAAATCAAGCCTCGATATTGGATGTGTGGGTCATCTTTAGAATGAGGTAGGTGGTGTATATATTTTCCACTAAAAGTCTCATAATTTATAATTTACATCACTGCATCATGCATTGGTATATCCATGAGACACTTTTATTATGTGAAATACTTGATGTCAAACCTAATGCCCTAATTCTATCGGCCTTGTATATTAAACTGGAAATATTGAAGGTTATGGACCTCAAGATGTAGCCACACTTTTAGGGTGTGTACCATGAATTCATTTTAATTAATTAATTGTTTTCTAATAAAACCCCTCATTGAGGTGTGTTATCTTATAAAACATAAATGGGTTAATTAATTGTAATGTGGAAGGATGAAACCCTCCACTAAGTTACCCCTTAGTGGCCTAGACATATCCTAAGTGGTTATGACCTATTTCTTACAGAATGAACTTGATGATTTGTTATGGAATGCATGTTAGCATGACCTATCTTATACAATTACATATTTGGTGTTATTTTCTATGGGTAGTCCACCTGGCCTTAATATATTTACCCAAAACTTATTATTCCTTGATAATGGAATGAACCACTAAATGAATTAGATGACATGATTATGGACATGAACCTATTTTAGTGTCCTTCTAATGTGTTATGGAATGTTTATGAAAATGGACTTCTCCCTTATTAACTTAAATGATTAAATTACTTGTGATATGCATTGAGTGATACTCGAGTTACATTTATGAAATTCCTTGGAAAAGCTCATGGGTTGTTAGAGATTATATGTACCTTGGGAGATACTTGGGTATCCTATTTATAGAACACCAAGGATGGGATCATAGGTTACTTGAGTTGTGATATGCCATGAGTGATACATGGTATGCCATAGATGAGCTCACCATGTGTTTGTCCTACCTCCACATGAGTGATACCGATTCCATAGGCGAGACACCATGAATGGGATCAATGGCTAGATGGTTATACCAGGCCATGAGTGATACTCGGTCCCCTATGTGAGATACTAGGGATGATCTCATAGAGGTTTTGTTATCACTCCATGATGAGAGTGATACTTGGGATTCCATTTATGGATCACCTTGGATGAACTCTTACGGTATTGGGTATTTATAGTGACCCTAGAGTGATACTTGGGATTCCTTTTTGGATCACCTTGGATGGGATCAGGGTGCCTATTATTAAATTTTAATGATGACCTTTATAATAAAGATTGAGAATTCATAACTATTTCCAAGGGACACGTTCTCCAATCCAAATTACATGCTTGGGTTTGATCTATTATTGATGCTTGTTTATGATGACCCATTATTACACTCGCACCCTATCTTCATAGGTTTAACTATTTCTAGAGGCATTCTAGCTTAGGAAAAAATAGGTATGGTCGACCAGGTGTCCATTAGGAACCTGAGGTGACTTGTTTGTTTTTATTTATTTACTAATTTACCTGTCATACTTTCACACTACTGTATTTTATATTCACAGACTGGATTTTAATGTCTTGTATTTTCTGTGTATTATTTTTGGATATTATATGGATTATTTTTGAGACCATGTTTTGAGATGACATACGATTCTAAGGCTCTGTGTGCCCAAAATAAATGTCTAAAATATATTAAATATATTAAATAGAATGCACACATAGTTTTCTTGAAAAAGTGGAATAAATCCTAAATGAGGGCACGAATCTAAAATCTAAGGGCACCATTAAGTTCATAATGCAAGTTTTACCCTAGGTATGAAATAATTTTTGTCAGCACAGGATGTTTGAGAAAAAGTCATCACGTACATAATTAAATGGAATAAATTAAATAATTAATTTATTTTGTTTATTTTTTGATGCAGTGAATAACATATCCTTTAAGTATAAGACTATAGAAATTGTCTCAGGGTTGACTGCTAAACCTTGGAGACCTAGGAGTCATTAGAGGAGATCTTTATTGGTGAACAATGAAAAATTGAGATTAGATCACTGATTGTTGTGACAACAAAGTTGGAAGATATTTTCAATGATAGAAACAAAATCATTATTCATCAATAATTAATCCAAATTCTAGACAGGATGTTATTATTTGTGATTTTCCATTATTTTCTTCAATACCAAGTGAATGTTGATCAATTCCATGAATAAAATTGATTCACGCATCACCGATATATTTAATTTGATGAATTTTTTAGTTTATTCATTGATTTATCCTTTTTCATTCATCCTTTCTACGATAATGAATCAAGGCCAAAAGAACAATGGATGATTTTCATTACTCACTTTTTTGGCTTATTGATTTCTTCCTCCGTTATTCACATGTTCATCATGGGAATTTTCTTTTGGCCCATGATTCGACGAATGCCCAGTATTTGATCATTGCACAATTATTATTCGATGCAATGGATCAGTACTATGGATGTAGTTCATGATCAGTGGCATGATCAAGGTGAGATGATCGTGGTAGATGATTGGTGGTAGATTATATTGGATTTGTGGGTTCCGTTTCTCTCAGTTTTGATGCATGAGGAAGAATGGATTGACAGTTTGATTTCTGAGTGAATTTGAGTCAGGTTTTTCATTGATTGGTGTTGGAAAGGACCAGAAAAACCTCAATATATAGGTTCTAGTGAGGGCAGAGGCTCTGATGACATATAAGTTGTCGTAAAATAGATCCCGATGGATCTAGAAAATCCCAAGCAACATGAAGTGTACTTTGGTTTATATGCCATGTGCCCCCTGGATGTGGTGATAGGGTTTCAACTAGAGTTAAGGATCACATGATGTGTAAACCCGGTTACATTGTGTGGTACCCCTTCCATGTGGATCAACATGTACTTTAGAGGGTACACGTACATTGGAAAAAGTACATGGCCAGGTAGCACACCATGCACTTGTACACGAACACAACATGGTGTACACGAGCCGATACATAGATATGACCACCGTACACGAACACGACCAGGCCACACGGGTAGGATACCATGTGTCTATACATGGTGTGTACTTATTATAAATGTCGTGTATATGAAGACTATATTCCATGTGAATCTCTTCCACATGGTTAGGCATGGGGATAACTGGACACACTTTTTACCCATTGGTGCACGCTGTGTACCCCCTTCATGAGTGCTTGTGTCTCTTTGTTTTCTTAGTTTGGACCAGTATAGATTGAGTGAGTTCCCTTGGTCCTTTCAATCGAGGGTAAAATGTGTAATTACATCCATATCATAGGATTTCGATCCCCTCTAGAGGATGAGTCTCAGATAGAGTTTTGGTGTCCCTACATGAGACTGGAGTGATATCCTCTATCAACTTTGTTTCCTAGGTGGAGTTTATGTAATCAAAGTGACCTCCATGAGCAGGGTATTGACCCTCCATCTATCAGGCCATATCAATAGGAATTTTGGAATTCTTGGCATACAATCCCCAATATAATAGGTTGATACAGATTGGATTTATGGTATCCCCCAGCAGTTCTGGGCATGACCCCCTATTTGTGTACCATGGTCTTCTTAGAATAGTGATATTTCATTGGACGGGTCCAATGTACTAGACCTATTCGTTAAGCGTCTTTGATGATGACATGGATCATGGACTAGACTCTCCTGGAATGAGTGTTTCTTCGAGAAGAATCCTATGGCTAGTAGTTGGTTATGATCACCTAGTGATGTGGTGTATTTCTTGAGTATATCTTGGTGTCTCTATTATAAATTGATTGTTATATCTTGTATTGAGATGAATGTACTTGGTGCTTTGTGTTTAGTGTTTTTGGGGTGTCCTATTGAGTATTTTTATACTCACCTCTGCATGGGATTTTTCTGCATGTGTCGTGTATTATACAGATGATAACCCTTTTGATGGTGTCTTGGGAGGACCAAGAGAGGGTGGAGTGTATCTGGAGTTTGTTAGAATGAGGTTTTTTAATGGGAGATTTATTTTGACTTAGTCCTCTACCTTAGAGCAGGTTGGAATCTTTACAGTTTTTGGTTGGGCTTGTATTTGGCCCCGTTTTCCACTTTCACTACTTTTATTGTCATACTCTGTTGTGGGATCTTTGATGTATGCATGCATTTTTCATTTTTTTACATTTCAGTATTGCAAGGTCTTGGATATGGTTGTGTGTGTATTAGTACTTTAGGTTAATGACTCCTATTTGTGGGATATGCCTACTCAGCACTGGTTGCCAGCCCCTGGCCTATTGGAGGAGGGCTTGGGGTCATCATGGGTCAGACCTCAGTGAATCAGGTTATGAAAGAGTGGTATCAAAGTAGTTGGTTCTAACTTAGGACTAGATTCAGTGAGTTTGGTTTAGAGTAATATTGTTTAGTGTTTTGAGTTTGGATTTCAGGCTAGAGACTCCAATGTTGGTGAAACGGCCAACGTATCCATACACCATGACTCTGATCACCTTCATTTTGACTTGGTACATGTAAACATTGGTTAAAAGGAATTTTTTGGTACATGCTTCATATATGAATTATTGTATTTTCCATTTCCTTCTTGAATCAACTCCACAGATATACTCTTTTGACCATGGTATATCTTGTTTACATTGAGGATGCCTCCATGCAGATAGTTATCTAGGATTCCACTATACGATCATGAGGATGATCCACCTAGTGACGAGACATTGATACATGGGATTATACTAGAGATAACACCTCCAAGTGGTTTACCAACTATACCACCATCCATTGAGAAGTAGCTAGAGTTGGAAGCACCAGTTGAGGATGCACATAGGATGAGTGAATTTCATGAGTTTCAGAGGTAGTGACTTCCCAGGTTTCGAAGTGAGCTAGATCCCCTAATGGCTGAGGATAGGATAGAGGCTATCAATAACATTTTCTACTATTTTAGAATGCTTACAGATCAGATGGAATTTCTCACAGTGAGTCTTCTTCAGGGCTATTCTAGGAGATGGTGGAGTTTGGTGACTCAGTCACATGACAAGACATATCTATCCCGGTCATACTTTGAGCATCTCTTCAGGGAGGAGTTCTATCCAGCCATGTTGTGATCAGTACACATACAGAAGATTCTAAATCTATAGTAGGGCAATATGACCATGACAGATTACTCAACGAGGTTTACAAATCTCTCGCGTTACTATTTGGATATGGTGCTAGACTAGTTCTTTAAAGATAGGACCTTTGAGTAGGGATTTCACTAGGAAATAAAATCTTCAGTATTATCCCTTTTAATCCCCCCTATGATGGGGTGCTTGAGAGAGAATTATTGGTGAAAATATTTTTAGCAGAGTAGACACTGATAGTGAGAGCTAGCAGTGGTCACCCGATAGTTGAGACCTCGATAGCAGGCAGCCGACAACAGTCATAGGGATCCAAGAATGTCAGACACTTCAAGAGGTGATCCTATGATATAGGTTCATTGGTGAAAGGATATCAGAGTGTCTTAAATCAATCAAGGGATAAGAGACATTTCTCCTCCGACAATCGAGGACATCCGACTTGAGATTGTCCGAACCACCATAAAACTGATCATGAGATGGTCAAGGGACCACCAAGGAAGAGATAGAGGTAGGAGGTGGTCAAAAGGTAGAGGGGCCGAAAGGTCAGCAGGAGTTGGTCAGAGGTTGGACCTATCACCACCACCACCCCCAGATGGTCTACGTTAATCTCAAGGAGATGGTGGAAAGGGACAAGGCTAGCATAGGTATAAAGTCTTATAACCCTGAGGTTTTAGGGATGATATGAGGTATGATCTGTGTATTTTCTACTTTAGATGTAGTATTTATAGACAAAATTTCTATTCATTCCTTCCTTTCCACTTCTCTGTTTCAAGAATTAGAGATTCTGGCTAAGCATTTGGCTTGACCTTTACAACTGGAGACTCCAAAAGGCGGTGACTCAGTGATTGCACACTTGTGTCGATAGTGTGATCTGGTGCTTGGAGGTGAGAGTTTTTATTACACACACCTCTTTTACATTATTTATTTTATTAATTTTCTGGGCATCGGGTAGTCCGGGTTGAAGCCTGACTTAATTTTTTTTTGAGTTTTTTTTAAAACGCACATTTTGGCCTTGACTTCATCCCGCGCACCGCGGTCAAAGCCACACGGCCTCGCCTGGGTCACCACGTGACCTCACCCGGATCACTGCATGCCCTGCCGATGTTCAATTAATTAAATAAAATGAATTAATAAATAAAAAAAATAAAAAAAAGAAGTGTAATAAAAAAATTAATGGATTGGTTTAATGATAATAATAATAATAATAATAATATTATTATTATCATTTTTGTTAATGTTTTAATTAAGTTATAAGTAATATTATTAACATTATTATTATTGTTGGTATTTTATTAAGTTATCATAATTTTTATTATAATTATGATTATAATTATTATCATTAGTTATTATTAGGATTTTTTTTTTCATTTTGTTAGGGTTTCACCCCTAGTTTCGGAGCCCCTACTACCCCAATTCGCGCCGCCCCCTTGCTCCCCTAGAACCCTATCATGCCATGCCCCTTTGCTCCCAACCAGACCTGTCACGCCGCCCCTTTCTCCCTTGTAACCCCACAATGCCGCAACTCCTTACCCTCCTCGGCCATCCCCCTAGCGCCGCGTGCCCTCCCTCTCGGCCAACCCATTCGTATTGTGCCCCTGGTTCAACCATCCGCAAGACTACCCACCTCCCTCCCGGTCGGCCTTCTCACCTTCCACCATCGCACCTGCTGCCCCTGTTCCCTAACCTCGCATGCTCTGCCACTGCACCCTGCCTCCCGGCCAGTCGTCAGACTCCCTTCCCCCTCCTAAACAGCTCACCGTCTCCCACGGACGACCTCCCTTTCCCCTCAGACCAGCACGCCTCACCTTCCTCTGGTGACCGTGACCTTCCGCGGGTACCCCACTCTCCTCCAGCGCGTGCACCTTCCTTTGGGTAGACCATTCTTTCTTCATGCTAGGGTTTTGGTCTTAGTTATTTAGGGTTTTGTTTACAGTTGGTTCAATTTTAATGCATTTTCAGATATCTTGTTTTTTAAGGTTCATTTCGAATTTGTTGTGGTGCGTTTAGTAAGCATTTGGAGTCGCGCATCGAATTTTCGGAGTTTTCCTACACCGAGGTGGGTAGTTCCATGACTTTGCATATTTTAGATAATTTAATTTGTTTTTAGTTAATTTAATATGTTCTATGATTTAATTTCATGGTGAGAACTATGTTTAGAATGTTTTGGCATGATCATTTGATGAAAATGGATTTCCAAAATAATATAGTCTTATCGTTTATATGTGTGTTGTTGTATAAATGTTTGGTAGTGATTTATAGGTTGTGATAAATGCACTTTAAAAAAAATTATGACATGCGTGCGTGATGAAAATTGCACTTTATTTTAGAAATTGTCATGTTTTTCATTTTGACTTTATCGTGGTAAATTCTAGAAGTGTTTAATCAATTGTTTATGGGGCTCGAATGAGGTTTTATAAGGGTTGAGTTGTGAAATTTATTTTAAAATGATTTCTTTTGCATGTGATATGTTTTATAAACTGAGAAATTGTTATTTAAGGGGTATTTGGGATGCGAAACATGGTTGGAAAGGTGTTTGGGGTCATCTGGTCGGTGCGAAATGTGTTTTCAGGGTCTTTGAGGTGTGTGTGTAATTAAATGGACATTTTCAAAGGAAAATGAATCACTTTGGGTGTGTTTTTTGTGTTGTGTACTTCTAAAATTTAATTTAAAATTGTTTGAACAAGGGGTTGCATGTTTTGATATGCATATTCTGTACTTTTGGTTTTAAAGTGGTGTTCTTATATGAAATCAGGTGTGTCTTTCTTGTGTAAACCCTTTATTGCTAATTTTAAGTGTTTTATAAATTGTTAACTGGATTTATTAAATTATATGTGAAGTGCGATAGTTTTATTTAATAGGATTACATGTGCGTTAAGTTTTTAAAGGAACTCTTATATGTGGAACTGGGCATTTTTCATGTGAAAAACCTTGTTGTTCTATTTATAAATGTTCTTTAAATTGTTTAAACAATTTATCAAGTCATAAAAGTGATGCAAATTATGTTGTTAAATGGTTTTGGTGTGTGTGTGTTTTTAAAATGGTGTTTGGGTATGCATGTGGTGGCTTCTGTTTGTAATTTCTTGTTTGGTTTTTGATATGAGAAAGTGATATACTATGTGAATGTGTAACTTGATTGAGCACAAGGGAAAACCCCGAGTACCTACGTGGGTGGATTAGGACTAGTACGCTAGATGTTACAGAAGTGGTTTATCCTGGTTTCATCTGACATGATTGAAGTTACAAATCTAACTAAACTTTTGTGATGATTGGAGACCACTAGGTTATGGTTGTGTTTCCCTACTAGTGGCTCGTGTACGAGAGTGTTGATTATTGTGGTTCCTATTCCACATTTACACTGAGGTACGATGTCTCTAGCATCCCACACATACTAGTTACCTTAGGGGATTTATCTGCAGTGCTATACTATTTATGACGTGGTGCCTTCCGTCAGCATACAGAGGACCACTTGAGTGTGTGTGTCTTCCTTATGTATCTTCTCATCCACTTTAAAGTAGTATTTGTGAAATGGTTTTTCTTCAAAAATTCTTTTCCTTTTTTACTTTTAACTTATAAGTGTTTTCCTTAACAATATTTTTTAAATTGTTTTTTATATAAGCATATTAAATTATCTCTTAGATGTTGTTGCATGAAACCTTTTTATCGGGTGGTATCCTACAAGGCTATTGGATCACACCCTACACACACCCTTGGGTGTATGTAGACCTCATTCTTTGTGTATTCTAGGTTGATGCATCATGATTAGTGATGGTGGTTGGGGTTGCTGATGACCTTCTCATGCAGGTTGGTCTTGGTAGCCTGGGTATGTGGCCTCTCTTGTTCCTTGGAGGTTAGAGTTAGAGTTTTAGTTTTCTTTATTGTTGTTTCTTTTTGGATGTTAGTTCAAGTTATAAACCTTTAACTCTAAAATTCGTTAAGGTCCTATTTGGTTTTTTGTTTTTAGTTTTATTTTATTTATCTTGTTAGTTGTTTTGTGTTTACTATTTTGGGTAAATTATTCCCATGTGTTATTTTTGATACCAGGGCACTTGTGCCAGCCCGTGGGGATTGGGAATGCCCCTCAGGCCATGTCGCAGACCGGGTTAGGTGCCGGGTTGGATGGTGACCCTTCTTGGTTCATGAAAAAATGGTATCAGAGGGAGGTTTTCTCTCTTGGGCTGTGTTATTTTGGGATAGAGTCATGGTAGACCAAAGTTAAGGGTGTCAGAACTCGACGTTATAGCTACGAGAAAGTTTCTTGGCCAACACACCTCATGGTGGGACTCGAGTTACTATGGTAAATTGAGGTTTGTCTAAGTATTTGGTCATTGTGGTTAATCTTGTATAGGGGAAATGAAAAGGGAGTGGGGTCAGTGATCCCAATGAGATCGTAGGGTCTAGAAAGCCATGTGGAGCTGAGGGAATTGTCCTTGAATAATATCTGTGGTGGTGGTGTGATTGGCGTATGGCTGCCAACCATATTTCCCAGTCACCTGCAGACACTAGTATCCTCCTACATTGTTTCTTGTCTCTTTGTTTTGGAATCATGGAAGTCTGGGTTTTAAGTAAAAATGATTTGGTCTTGGTAAAATGTTTTGAAATGAATCGCTTTAAAAATAAAATGATGTATGAGGTTTGAAAAGCGTGGGTTGAATGTTTTGGTTTTGAAAAATGGAAAGGTATGGTTTTGATCCTTGGTGTTCTCATGGTAAACCACATGCATGGGCGTATATGGAAGGATAAATGGTCAATGGAACAAGCAGATGAGTGCCTAGATAGACATGAGGTGGGTGTCGGTGTGGCATGGGAACATGCATGTGTGAGTCCCATGGGACACCATTGGTGTTTGTGCAACCCACCAGCTTCGTTTATTTTCAAAAAGTTTTGTTAAAGGAAAATTTTTTGTTTTAATAACCAGTGATTGTGTGGTGTGTCCTTATGTTTTAGAAATGTTGTATGTGAGGCTTTTTGAGTTTTGAATCCTTTTTGGCTGATTTGTTTCTTGAGTTCGAATTTTTATTTGTAAGTTGGTGTGAAAGCATGTGGTTAGTGGATTCTTTTGAAAAGTGCTTCGGGAAGCCCTTGCAGTGCCCCCCTGCACGTTTAGTATTCTCTTTCAGTATGTCTTGGGCATTGGACTAGTTTGATTGGGTCCATGGTTTTCTTTCTTGACTAGTGCATGACCCCATAAAGTATTAACATGTTATTGAGGTGTGGCCACAAGCAATTTTCCGTTGGTAGTCCCTCTAGTTGATTAAATTAAGGACTCTCCCTTTTTAGTGAAAATGCTTTATCTATCCATTTTACTTTTCAGTTAAGAGCATCCTGTCACAGCCGGATGACAGACACAAGGGGAGTTGAAGGGATTTTTGGTGTCTTTGAGTTGTCTGAGTCGTTGGGTATGAAGTTTGACACTGTTGCATCTGAAGGTTCCCCTAGAAGCGGTGAAAGAAATTATAGAGGGGAAGGTTGAAGGTGGCTTGGAGTTATTAGTGTTGACTGATGTTTTGAAAGGCTTGTAGTGATTTCATCGGCCATAAGGGTCATATTTGGTGATGTCTCGCAACAGAGTTCTCTTTGAAGAGTAAAAGTGGATTTCATAAAACCCTCCAAGAATCCCTGTTTTCATAGGAGTGTGTCATCCTCTTAGGGAGTTATAATTTTTCTGTTCAAAGGGGAGTGTTTTTCATGCATCTTTCCTTCTTAAGTTTCTTGGTTAAGGTGAATATGTGTTGCATGTGCATCATCTAAACCCCTGTTTTGGTGGATGTGCCGCAAGAAAGTAGGTGGATGTCATGGTGTGTTGTGTTTGCTAGTGTTTTCTTGGTTGCGGTGTGGTTGTGTGTGGCACCAAAAGGAGAAGCTCCATTTTGGAGTCTTCAATACCTGACAGTGAGGCAGGAGATGCTTCAAACATCAGGGCTCCATCCATAGGCCACAGAGTGAAGTTGACGTGTGGTCAGGAACCCCATGAGTGTATGGGATCCCGACTTTATTTATGTCATCGGTATTGAAGGTGAAGGCAGTTTAAATTGTTTTATGTGGTTTTTCCTTTCTGAACAACCCATTTGGGTGCATGAGGTTTCCCGTTTTTATGAGGAAGAATGGCCGTCTCATCACCTTGAAGTCCTGGGGGTTGCGTCCCACTGAATGTAATCAATTTTAGTGGTCCTTATGGGGTCTGTTGGGTAAATCGGTCTCAAAGTTGAATACTGCTCATCCAGGGATTTTGAGATGTTGGTATATCTTCGGCTGTGGTTTTGACACCCCAGTAGTTGGGCCTAGCCCTCCCCGCCCCTTGTGGTGGGGTGTTTGGTCACTGTTGGGAAATTTTTGAAGTTCCCGTATCTTTAGTCAGTTCTAATGGTTGGGAGTCTGCTAGGGCCTCCTCGTGTCGATTTTCCAGTTTCATCTCGGGCATTGGTAGGTTTCTAATGGTGGGTAGACCCTTCAGGATTTCCATTATTGGCCTTTTAGTTCTATTCCTAGAGATGACTTGGTGGTAGGTGATTAGAGTGTTCCTTGGACGTGCTTGGTTTTGTTTGTTCATTCCAGTAAAATAGTGCGGTTCTCGTTCGTTGGTGCTTGAGGTATTTTGGTTTGTGAAGTTGGTTTCTGTGGGTGCGAGAGTTACTTTACTTGATTAGTCAACTAGAGGTGTTCTAGATCTTTGGGGTGGGCGACACATATCATAAGTCTTTTTATGAGTTTCTTGAGGTTGTCATTTAATTCACTTTCTCTAAGATCGGTGCATTTGCCTCTTTTCGGTTGTTTTTCATAGAGATAATCTATGAACCTTAAAGGGGGTATTGTTTTATACTTTGAGTCTCAACCTTAGTTGTGGATTTACGGGGATGGAATGATTTATGGTGGGGATAATTGTCACACCTTCCTCTTTTCCATTATTTATTTTATTAATTTTCTGAGCATCGGGTAGATCGGGTTGAAGCCCAGCTTAAAATTTTTTGAGTTTTTTTTAAAACGCATGTTTTGGTTTTGATTGCGTCCAGCGCACCACAGTTGAAGTTGCGCGACCTCGCCTGGGTCGCCGCATGACCTTTCCTGGATCACCGCATGCCCTGCTGATGTTTAATTAATTAAATAAAATGAATTAATAAATAAAAAAATAAAAATAAGAAGTGTAGTAAAAAAAATTAATTTATTGTTTTAATGATAACATTAATAATAATAATATTATCACTATCCATTTTGTTAATGTTTTAATTAAGTTATTAGTAATATTATTAAAATTATTATTATAGTTGGTATTTTATTAAGTTATCATATTTTTTATTATAATTATGATTATAATGATTATAATTATTTATTATTAGGATTTTTTATTTCATTTTGTTAGGGTTTAACCCCTAGTTTCGACACCCCTACTACCCCAATTCGTGCCTCCCCCTTCCTCCCCTGGAACCTCGTCGCGCTGTGCCCCTTTTCTCCCAGCCTACCCTGTCGCGCTGTCCCCTTTCTCTCCTGGAACCCCACCATGCCGCACCGCCTTACCCTCCTCGGCCTACCCCCTAGCACCGCACACCCTCCCTCTCGGCCAGTCCCATCGCGTTGTGCCCCTGGTTCAACCAGCCGCCAGACCACCCACCTCCCTCCCGGTCGGCCTTCTCGCCTTCCGCCATCGTATCCGCTGCCCCTGTTCCCCAACCTCGCATGCTCCGCCTCTGCGCCCTGCCTCCCGACCAGACGTCAGACTCCCTTCCCCCTTCTAACCAGCTCACCATCTCCCCCATAAGACCTCCCTTTCCCCTCAGACCATCACGCCACACCTTCCTCCGATAACCGCAACCTTCCGTGGGTACCCCACTCTCCTCCAGCACGTGCACCTTTTTTCGGGTAGACCATTATTCCTCCATGCTAGGGATTTGGTCTTAGTTATTTAGGGTTTTGTTTACAGTTGGTTTGATTTTAATGCATTTGTGGATATCTTGTTTTTTTAAGGTTCATTTCGAATTTGTTGTGGTGCGTTTGGTGAGAATTTGGAGTCACACACCAAATTTTCAGAGTTTTCCTATACCAAGGTAGGTGGTTCCATGCCTTTTCATCTTTTAGATAATTTAATTTGATTTTTTAGTTAATTTAATATGTTCTATGATTTAATTTCATGGTGCAAACTAAGTTTAGAATGTTTTGGCATGCTCGTTTGATGAAAATGGATTTTCAAAATAATATAGTATTGTTGTTTATATGTGTGTTGTTGTATAAATGTTTGGTAGTGCTTTATAGGTTGTGCGAAATGTGATTTAAAAAAAATTTTCACATGTGTGCATGATGAAAATTGCACTTTCCTTTAGAAATTGTCATCATTTTCATTTTGACCTTGTCATGGTAAATTCTATAAGTGTTTAATCAATTGTTTATAGGGAGCGAATGAGGTTTTAGAAGGGTTGAGTTGTGAAATTGATTTTAAAATGGTTTCTTTTTCATGTGATTTGTTTTATAAACTGAGAAATTGTTACTTAAGGGGTATTTGGGATAAGAAACATGGTTGGAAAGGTGTTTGAGGTCGTCTAGTTGGTGCGAAATGCATTTTCAGGGTCTTTGAGGTGTGTGTGTAATTAAATGGATATTTTCAAAGGAAAATGAATCACTTTGGGTGTGTTTTTCATGTTGTGTACTTCTAAAATTGAATTTAAAATTGTTTGAACAAGGGGTCACATGTTTTTATATGCATATTCTGTACTTTTGGTTTTAAAGTGGCATTCTTATATGAAATCAGGTGTGTCTTTCTTGTGTAAACCCGTGCTTGATAATTTTAAGTGTTTTATAAATTGTTAACTGAATTTATTAAATTATATGTGAATTTTGAGAGTTTTATTTGATAGTATTACATGTGCGTTAGGTTTTTGAAGAAACTCTTATATGTGGAACTGTGCATTTTTCATGTGAAAACCCTTGTTGTGCTATTTAGAAATGTTCTTTAATTTTTTTAAATAATTTATCAAGTCATTTAAGTGATGAGAATTTTGTTGTGAAATGGTTTTGGTGTGTGTGTGTTTTTAAAATGGTTTTTGGGTATGAAAGTGGTGGATTTTGTGTGTAATGTCTTGTTTGATTTGTGATATGAGAAAGTGATATACTATGTGAATGTGGAACTTTATTGAAGCGAAGGGAAAAACCTGGGTACCTAGGTGGGTGGATTAGGACTAGTACGTTAGATGTTACAGAAGTAGTTTGTCCTAGTTTCATCTAGCATGATTGACTTTACAACACTAACTAAACTTTTGTGATGATTGAAGACCACTAGGTTATGGATGTGTTTCCCTACTAGTGGATCATGCATGAGAGCATTGATTATTGTGGTTCCTATGCCACGTTTACACTGAGGTATGATGTCTCTAGTGTCCCATGCATACTAGATGGATTAAGGGATTTATTCGCAGTGCTATACTATTCATGACGTGGTGCCTTCCGTCGGCATATGAAGGACCATTTGAGTGTGCATGTCTTCATTATGTATTTTCTCATCCACCTTATAGTAGTATTTGTGAAATGGTTTTTCTTCAAACATTCTTTTCCTTTTTTACTTTCATCTTTTAAATGTTTTCCTTAACAATATTTTTTTAAAAAACATGTTTTTTTATATAAGTATATTAAATTATCTCCTAGATGATGTGGACTAGAACCTTTTTATCAGGTGGTATCCTGTTGGGCTCTTGGCTCACACCCTACATACACCCTTGGGTGTATTTAGACCTTGTTCTTTGTGTATTAAAGGTTGAGACATCATGCTTAGTGATGGTGGTTCGGGATTCTGATGACCTTCTCGTGTAGGTTGGTGTTGGTGGCCTGGGTATGTGGCCTCTCTTGTTTCTTGGAGGTTTGAGTTAGAGTTTTAGTTTTCTTTGTTGTAATTTCTTTTTGGATGTTGGTTCAAGTTATAAAGCTTTAAATATGAAATGCATTAAGGTCATGTTTGGTTGTATGTTTTCAGTTTTAGTTTATTTATCTTGTTAGTTGTTTTGTGTTTACTATTTCAAGTAAAGTGTTCTCATGTGTTATTTTTGATATTGGGGCACTTGTGACAGCCCATGGGGATTGGGAATGCCCCTCGGGCCATGTTTCGGATTGGGTTGGACGCCGAATCTGATGGAGACTCATCCTGGTTCATGAAAGTTTTGTATAAGATTTCTTCATTGAAACAATGAGGCCTTACGACATCATCTTAGGTATAAACTAACTATCCACAGTATAGGCCCAGATTGACTGCTTTAGATAGAGGATGAATTGTGTCTGTAGTAACAAAATGAGGTTTTCCTTTATAGTTAAAAAGGAAACCTTGGTGGAGTAGGATAATCTTATGAATAGAAGAGTGAAACCGATTACTCACTAGTTGACTAGCATGGCTCTTGGAGCAGTGGATGCTTTAGGATATTAGTTTCCTATAGTGGTGGAATAATATGTGGACATCTTTCCTGAGGACATACCTGGTTTACCTCCCTGCCAAGAGCTAGACTTCTGCATCAACTTGCATCTCGAGACGACATCAATATCTGAACCAACATATCAGATTTATTCTTCAGATCTTTGATATCTTAGGGTGTAGTAGAAGGACTTATAGAAGAAGGGATTTGTAAGACCCAACATTTCACCTTGGGTAGCCCCAGTATTGTTTGACAAGAAGGTGGATGAGTGCTTGAGGTTATGTGTGGATTAACAATGCTTGAACTAGGTTACCATGAAGAATAAGTATCCACTAACAAGTATCAATGATATATTTTATCATTTGAGAGGGGCGTGATGGTTCTCAGAGATTTACCTCAAACCAGGCTATCACCAGTTGCAAGTACGGGAAAAGGATACAAAAAACATGACATTCAGATGTCGCTACAGTCACTATAAGTAATTGGTGATTCCTTTTGGAATGACAAACTCCCCGGTAGTGTTTATGGGACTCATGATCCAAATATTTTAACCCTTCTTAGATTGGTTCATGGTAGTCTTCAACGATGAGATCCTAGTGTACTCAGTGTCTGAGGAGGAGCACAGGAGACACTTGAAGATGGACCTAGACACACTTCTAGAGAACTAGATTTACACGAAACTCTCAAAGTGTCATTTTTGGATTCGATAGGTCCACTTTCTGGGACAAATAATCTCAGAGGCTAGATTTTTAGTGGATCTAGCAAAGGTAGAGGCAGTTCTTGCTTGGGAGCCACCCAAGAGTGTTAATAAGGCACAAAGTTTCCTTGGGTTGGTAGGGTACTATCAGAGGTTTGTACCCAACTTATCTAGAGTGGAATCACATTTTATAGCCTTTAATCGAAAGGGGAAGCCTTTTATGTGGATGGAAATGTGCCAACCGTGATTTCAGGAGCTAATAAAGAGGTTAAAGAGTGCTCTCATATTGAGATTTCTGGAGGAGGGTGTTGAGTATGTAGTGTTTTGTGATGCATCAGGGACCAGACTTGGTTATGTTCTGATGTAGAGGCATGCAGCTATTGCCTATGGTTCATGCTACTTGAGACCACATGAGTATAACTACATCACCCATGATCTTGAGTTAGTAGCGGTAGTTTTCATATTGAATATGTGACAACACTACTTGATGGGTGATTAGTTTATCATTTACTCTGACCAAAAGAGTCTCAAATATATATTATCATAGAAGGATCTTAACTTGTGATAGAGTCAATGGATAGAGTTCCTCCAGGACTATGTCTTTGCGATTTTCTATACTCCTGGGAAGGGGAACGTGGTGGAAGACACTCTCAAAAGGAGATATTGTTCTTAGTTGTTGGATGTGGTGTCAGAGTATTTAGCCTAATTGTAGTTTCTATTCATGGAAAAGGATAGTGATTCATATCTTCAGTCAATGGTTATTACCCCACTTATTTTACATCATGTTAGGGATGATCAACATGGAGATATCGACTGTGATACCATACATACTAATATGTCCACTGGACAAGCTCCTGATGGATATTATGAAGGTGGGGAGCATGTTATACTTTTCAGAGGATGGACAATGTTACCTTTGAAGTTGTGGGAATATATGTTGTGGGAGTTTCATACGTCCCCTTTGGAAGTACGTAAATGTATGAAAAAGATGTACCAAGACCTCCGAAGTCAGTTTTGGTGGTTAGGAATGAAGAAGGGAGTTACAAAGTTCATCTCTAGATGCCTCACTTTTTAGTAGGTGAAGGTAGAGAACAAAGTTCCAACAAGTTTATATCAACCCATGGAGGTTTTAGAGTGGAAGTGGGATGAGATTTATATGGACTTCATGATGGACTTACCACGCCTGTCTAGGGGACATGATTTCATCTGGGTGATCATAGACTGACTCACCAAGTTGGACCACTTCCTATCCATTCAAGAGCAGAGTTCAGTAGAGATATTGGGACACCTCTATATACAGGAGATAGTTCAACTCCATGGAGTTACCTCGACGATTGTCTCTGACCATGATTCTCACTTCATATCTCGGTTATGGAGAGGATTACAAGAATACTTTATGACTCAGTTATGCTTGAGCATGGTGTTTCACCCCTAGACTGATGGCTAGATAGAGTGGACCATTCAGGTCTTGGAGTAAATGCTATGGGATTTCATGTTAGACTTTGTCTAGAGTTTGGAGGATCACCTACCCTTGGCGTAGTTTGCGTACATCAACAAATATAACTCTACCATTGGTATAGAACCATTTTAGTATTTGTACAGGTGAACCTATAGGTCACCACTTTTTTGGACTGATCTAGGCAATTCAAAACTCATGGGAATAGATTTGGTGAGATCTACTACAAAAAAGGTGAAAATCATCCAGGAGAAGATGAAGACTACATAGATCCATCACAATTATTATACAGACTGATGATAGAGGCCTCTAGAGTTTAAAGAGGGAGAACATGTTCTCCTGAGAGTATCACCTCAATGTTTATTGAGGAGATTTATCTATGATATAATTTTTTCTCAAAGATTCATTATTCCCTTCTAGATACTCTGTAGAGTTGGTGAGGTGGCATATCAATTAGCTCTACTACTATAGTTAGACAAAGTACATGATATCTTCCACATGTCGTAGCTAAGGAGGTACGTTCATAATCCATCACACATTATCAACTAGGGAAAGCTATACATCAAAGATGGAGCTACCTTTGTAGAGTACCCAGTGGATATTGAGTATCAATAGGAGAGGATCCTTCATGGGTGCTTGATTCCCCTTGTGCATGTTCGGTGGTAGCACAAAAATCTTCAGGAGAGCACCTGGGAGTAGGAGACCCAGATGAGAGCCTAGTAACCTCATCTCTTTGAGTAGGTTTTTCTTTTTTTGGGATGAAAATACCTAATTTAAGGATAATCAAATATCTCATATTTTACATGTATTATTTTTGGATATTATTTATATTATTTTTGAGACTAGACATTGAGACGACGTGCGATTCTAAGGTCTGGTGTATCCAGAATAAATGTTTTAATTATATTAAATATATTCAATGGAATGTATGTGCAATTTTCCTAAAAAAGTTGAATAACTCCAAAATGGAAGCCTGTAGTAGAAATATAAGGGCACCGTTGAGTTTATAACGCGATTTTTACCCTAGGCGCGACATAATATTTGTCGACGCGGTCCGTTTGCGAAAAAGTCACCATGGGCATAATTAAATGGAATAAATTAAAAAATTAATTTATTTTGTTTATTTTTTAACATAGTAAATGACATATCCTTTAAGTATATGACTATGGAAATTTTCTCAGGGTTGTATGCTAAACCCTGTAGACCTAGGATTTATCAGAGGAGATATTTCTTGGAAAAAGATAATGGATTGGGATTAGATCACAGATCGTTACGCCAATGGAGTTGGAGGATATATTCAATAATGGAAACACAATATTTCTTTATAAATGATCAATAAAAACACCAGATAAGATATTTTTCTTTATGATTTTACACTCATTCTTCAATATCGGGTTAACACATATCAATTCTATGAACATAATTGATTCACGCATCTCCAATAGATTTAATTTGATGGAATTGTTTAATTTGTTCATTGATTTATCCCTATTCATTCATCCTTTTTACGGTAATTAATTGTGAACAAATTAACAATGGCTGAGGTTTATTACTCACTTTTATAGCTTATGGATTTCTCCCTCCATTCTTTTCATGTTCATCGTGTGCATTTTCTTTTGGCCCATGGTTTGATGAATACTCAGTATTTGATCATTGTGAAACCATTATTCGATGCAATGGATTAATACCATGGATTTGGTTCATGACTGGTGGCATGATCAAGGTGCAATGATGGTGGAGGATGATTGGTGGTGGATCAAATTCAATTTTCAGGTTTCGTTTCTCCGAGTTTTGACACATGAGGATGAATGACTTGGTGATTTGATTTCTAAGTGGATTCGAGTCTGGATTTACATCGATCAGTGTTGGAAAGGACCGGAAAAACCCCAATCTTCAAGTTCCAGTAAGGGAGGCAGCTTCAGTGACGTGTAGGTCTACATATAATAGATTCTGACAGATCTGGAAAATCTAGAGAAACATGGTATGTACTTAGAGTTACACGCTGTGTGGGGCCCCTGGCTATGATGCTAGGGTTTCAGAAAGAGTTAAGCATCACATGACATTTGAACTCTTCCATGTGGATTGACATGTACTTCAAAGAGTAAATGGACATGGGAAAATGTACATGGCTAGATGGAATGCTGTGTACTTGTACACAAACACAACTTGGTGTATATAGGCTGGTACATGGACACAACCACTATACACAAATATGGACATTACACACGGGTAGGATACCATGTGTCTCTATACATTTTGTACTTCTAAACATCATTTATATGAATACTACATGGGGTGTGATGCTCTTCCACATGGGCAGACATGGAGATAGATGGACATGCCGTGTAACCCCTGGTATACGCCATGTACCCCATTCATGAGTTCTTGTGGCTCTTCATTTTCATAATTTGGACCAGTATAGGTTAATCGGGTTCCCTTGGTACTTTCCCTCAAGGGTATAGTGTGGAATTACATCCATATCCCAGGATTGTGATCCCCTCTAGAGGATGAGTCTCATATAGAGTTGTGTTGTCCCTCCATAAGACTGGAGTGTGATCCTCTATCACCTTTGTTCCCTAGGTGGAGATTATGGAATCACCATAACCTCCCCAAGTAGGGTGTTCATCTTTTATCCATAAGTACATATTTATAGGGTTTGTGGAATCATTGGAATATGATTTCCTATGTAGCAGTTTGATCCATATTGGGTTCACGGTGTCCCCCAATGGTTCTAGGCATGGCCCCTATCTATGTATCAGGGTCTTCTTAGACCAGTGAGATTTAATTGTATGTGGACCAATGACCTTGAACTCTTTATAGAGCATCTCTTATGATAACATAGCCCATGGAGTGGAATCTCCTAGAATGAGCGCTACTTCGAGCAAAATCTTGTGGCTAACAGTTGGTTATGACCGCCTGGTGGTGTGGTGTCTTTCCTAAGTATATATAGGTGTCTCCATTATACATTGATTGTTATATATTTTATTGAGATGATTTTACTTGGTGTTTTTTTAGTATTTTTGGGGCGTCTAACTAAGTATTGTTATAATCACCCATGCATGGGCTTTACCCGCACGTGCCATGTCTTATGGAGATGATGACCCTTTTGACGGTGTCTAGGGAGGACATGGAGTGGGTAAAGCATAATTGGAGATTTTTAGAATGAGTTGTTTTACTAGAAAATTTCTTTTTTACTTAGTCCTCTCCCTTGGAGCATGTTAGACTCTTTATAGTTTTTGGTTGGGCTTGTATTTTTCCCCATTTCCCACTTTCAGTACTTTTACTATCATACTCTATTTTGGGATCTTAGATGTATGCATGCATTGGTTAGTTGTTTTACATTTCATAATTGTGTGGGTTTGGAGATTTGTGTGTGTGTACAAGTACTTTAGGCTAATGCCTCCCATTTGTGGGATATGCCTACTCAGCACTGGTCACCAGCACCTGGCCTATTGGAGGTAGGCTTGGGGTGGTCACGGGTCAAACCTCAGTGGGTCGGGTTGTGATAATAGATTATGCTTTATACACTGTTGGTGGTGGCCTAATGAGTATATCTCACACCTTGACCAAGCATCCATTACACTAGGGTACCCAAGAAGATCTCATTTTCACAGGTCCATGGATTATTTCTTATGATGTGCATTATGCATGGGAGTTAGGAGCACATGACTGAGCTGGAACTCAGGATGCTCGTGTAGTTTTCCCTTGGGGTTTTTATTCTTTTTCTTTATTCATGTATTGTCCTGTATTGTCTTTCCTACTGTATTCTTCCTTCTTGTACTTATAGTATCATATGAACATGCATGAATTGTTGTATATTATTACCCGTGACCATTTTTATTTAGTTTTTATATTTATCTTATGCTTCTTGTCATTCATTTATACTGCTTCTACTATTGAGTAATTTATTTATTACCTCTTATACCATTGTTACAATTTGATCACGAGGGTATAGTATCAACACCATACCACCATTAGATCTTCACTGCTAGTTGGTAGCCTATGGTGTATGGGGAGGAACTCTTGAGGTCATGTGGTGAGCGGTCCGACTATTGGATTTATAGTCAGTCATTCCAAGATGTTATAAAGTGGTATCATAACATTTTCTTTTCATTTATCTTATTGTTTTGGTCTTGTAAATAGGAAACTAGGAATGTTTCAGCACTTGGTAAATATTCATTCCTGGGAGTGATCAACCCATATATGGGGAAAAGACCAAGTGTCCAGGGATAGGATTGTTGTTCGTGATTTTTGTTGTTATAGTTGATTGTGATTCCACCTTGAGTGATTGGTGTACTTTTCACTGCTTAATAATTTATGGCATTTTACCCTTATATTGGTATGATAAGGAATTATCATTACTTGCATCATTATAGTCACATTGAGATTCAAATTCCATGCCATGTAGATTTCATTGCTAGGTTATTTGAGATTTGATGATGTGCTTTGTGTGTTTATTATCATGCCAGTTATATACATGTTAGGTATTTTAATAACTTGATTAGTTAGATACCTACTTAGATATTATAATATCATGCTTGTTTATATAACATGATGTGTGATTTATTTAGTATGTTTTCCTGTACAACATGATTCTATGATTTTATTGTTATGATTAACATGTTGATATGTATACCATGCGTGGGTGTTTACCTATTTTCATAGAGACTTTCCATGTTTGTTTCTATTCTTTGTGATTATTAGCATTTTACTTTTACCAATGATTATGATAGAATACATAGCTATAATACAATTGGTTATTAAAGTTCCAACATCAACCTAAATGGTGTTTTCCCACATAGATTGATGGTGACACCTTAACTAACCAAAATTGACATGTTTGATCCATGAACCATTAGTTGCATAGACTGCAACATATTAGATATGATTAAATAGGATCCAATTTGAAATCTATAAAGTGTATGAGTGATTTATAAATTAGGAAATGGTGACCCATATAATTGAACCATATTATTATCTTAATATATATAGAAACTGTGGTGTAAATGTACAAGCTTTCAAACCTTAAATCTAAAAATAAATGGATTATTTATGCATCTTATACTTGGATTGACCTAAGTAGGCCAACCTTGGATCATTATGATTATGATATGAACCCATTAAGGGTGTTTTAAATATTAATGTTTAAAATTATTAAATTTGTATTTAGTGAACCCAAAATGGATTGAAAGGACCCTTGTAGGTCACCTTACTTTGATATGCCGTAGTACTTAACCCCATGGGGTTATGTTTAAATGATATAGGACAATTATTTAAATTGTCTGAAACCACATATATGGATTCACATATAGACATATGGTACCATATTACTTGACCAGTCCCCTATTTAATAAATAAAAGACCTATTATCTACTTTTGAACTATACTTATATGATGTGTTAGTTAATTAAAATTCCAATTTCAACCTAAAGAGAGTATTCCTTTATAGATTGGAATTGACATTTTATTTAACTAATACCAATATGTTAGAACCTTTTTAGATAAATAAAATGAATAAAATGAATTTATATGATAAATTTCCTAAATAATATGGGATTTTATTGATGAACCATTTTCGTATGCGCTCTCAAAAATATTTATAACTAAGTGCATCATAGGGCTGACCTAGGTTGTTCTCTTGAGGAGCTTTTGCGACCAAGAACTCACTACTTCAAAATGACTTTTTTTATTTATGAAAAAAATGAATATAAATATAGATTTTATAATTCAGAATGAAAAAATAAAATTAAATATGTAGATTCAATGAAAACAAAGTTAATGCAAAAAAATGATGTTAAGAAGAAAGGAGACATTACTAAGAGAATCACCCAGATTGAACCTTCATTGTCTTATTATTAGTTTCAAATTTACTTAATTAACACACTACACCATATGTATGAAAATCATACTCTTCATATGGTTGTTAATATATGATGCACTCAACGATTTCTGAGATACCATACATCCACCGCCTCAATCGATGGAAAATTTTACATAAGCGAAAGCTAAATCTCGGGCGGCAAGTGGAGACACAAAGACACCTTTCCAACTAAGATCCCCCTAGTACTAATTATAAAAAAATAAGAAAAATTAATCATGAATGTTCAAAGACTTGGGTTCATCACTGGAATAATCCACCGAGAACATCCTCAAGTTAGCTACTCATGATCATGATCATAAGAGTTTACTGTGGAGAAGGTCGGGGTGGAAACACAAAAGATAAAAATATGATAAAATGAGAGGAATAAAAAGATGAATAATATATAATAAAAATTTATAATACTATTAAAACATAAATGAAACTAAAAAACTATAGAAAATGGCCAACAAAGGCTACCCCTAAGTTTACAACACTTTGGAATGAATATGGAGTACATTTTTATAGGTAAAGGGAGGAAATTTTTGCTCCAAATATATCCAATAAATGTTTCCAAATGGTATACCCATTAAATAGACTTATTTTAAAATGTAGTATTCTTAATTTTTTTCACATATCTCTAATATTTTACCCACAAAAATTTAGATTAATTGTCTGTGATATGTAGTCTTTATGGCTGATTCAAGCTGAGAAATTAATTATGGACTGGTGACACTTCATTTTCCAATGCTCTACTTTACCATGCATTAATGAACTTTAAGAAGGAAAAATCAGGTGAATCCATAGTTGAATAATTTTTTCCTAAATATCTCCTCTTAATCATTGTTGAATTTAATCTCTTTTGGAAAACCCATTTATGAGATATGATCTTAACATCCATAATCACCAGATCTATGCACATTTTTTTAGGCATGCTTTGTGAGCTAGTTTTGGGCCCTCAAATGGTGGATTGATCTTTGGAAACTGAATAATAAAATAAATCCCATAGAATATATGATCCTAAAAAATAATAATTTTACAATTTGGATCAATGTAAAAAATTTATGCCCAAAATACTGAATAAAAATAAAATTGTTAAAATCCAAAATAGGTCATTTTAGAAATTAAGCTCAAAATACTTATAAAACCATAAAATGTGACAATTTAACTTAAAATAACACATTTTGGGGATTAAAAACATTGAAATTAAAAGTAAAATAAATGAAAATATTTTCTCTATCAATTCTTCCACACTTAAACAATACACTCCTGGGCAATCATCTTATGCCATGGTCAAAGAAAACTTCCCAAATCATAAATGACAACATGACTTGATTATCATACCAAAGAAAATATCATACCTCCTACATGGATAAAAATTCACTCAATCCTAAAAAATCATAAAAATCCATTAAATCTCACATTAATCCTCACATGAATGTTTTACCTACCTCCCTAGAAAAATATTTCTCTCTTTACTCAAGGATTTTTTTGTGGAGTTTTTCTCATTCTCAAGAAAATGTGTGATTTACATAGGATTTCTATACTCCTAATATCTACACTTCATAGTGTAAAAAATGTGTCAATCATGAGGTCTTTTTCATGGGTTATTCTAAGGATGAGGGTTGGTTGGTTTTAAATGTAAAAACATTTGTGGTAGAATGAGGAGGGTTCAGCTCTAAAGTGAAGTAATTACATGAAAACAATTTTTCTCAAGAATGGTGTACTCCTCAATCAGCTAAACAACAAATTACCTAAAAAAACCTATTTATTTGGGAAGTTAACACTTAAAATTTCAGCATCAATGATAAATTTCTTCCCTCTTTTCCCCAATTGTAGCATTTTTTCATCTTGAATGCAGGTATGAATTTCTCTTCAGAATCATGTTTTTGAGAAAAATAGAGGCAAATTTTGATCTTCAAAATTTTGTGAACACCCGAACCATATTTATAATGATATTTTAATCCACCCATAAATATTTATATCATGAAATTTCTTCCACCCAAGAAATAATAAACATGGAAACACCTTCAATTCATCTCAAACAGATTTTTCAGGAAAGAAAAATACAACTCATCTTCTCCCTCCCCCACACTTGAGTTCAACAAAAATCATGCATTTAACTTATAGATCATGTTGAAAAGGGATAAATGGATTGTAATTTTTATTCCTAATAATGTATTTTATGGATAAAAGGGGATTAAAAAAGTTTAGATGAAAAGGTAGGCCAAAATTAGATTTGAATGCAAAAAGGGATTTCAAAGTGGTTCCTCAATCATACTTGACACATTCAATGGACTCTAACAGCTTTGAAAAAGATAAAAAAAACAAGTTATGGTTCACAAAACATGTCTAAATATTATAAAGAGAAAGATAAATGTAAATAATATGTAAAAAAGGTTTATAAAACTCTCAGGATGGGTATGATATTCAATTCAGATAGTACTAGTGCACATGAGTTTCACAATCAATCAAACATCATAAAATGAAAAGACAAGAAATCAAGAAAAAAATACATTCAATAATCATTTAAATACTCAAATACTCAAATCAATAAATGTTCCAAAAATACCAAAACGATTTTAATTTTACAAAGTATTCTATTTATCTCAAGAATCCAAAAAACAAACCAAAAAAATGAAAAATAAAACATGAAAAATTCAGAAAAAGTCATGAAAAATAAAATAGAAGCACACAAAAAATTCCTAAAAACAAATTTACATACCTCCCCCACACTTATTACATTTACTAACCTATTTTTAGTTCAAATAATATCAAAAAATATTTTCATACAAAAACTTAATTGAGAAACAAATAAAATAAAGAAAAGGAAAGACATAACCTTATTTATTTTTCAGTGATAGCCTTGACTTAAGATCCTAGATTATACCACTTTAAAACTATAAGAAAGAATAAAAAAACATAACATAAGAAAAATAAATAAAAATAAAGAGAAACGGGAAATAAAATGTATAATTCTTGGCTTAGACCCCCAAGTGGTGGCAGTTGCAATGGATTATCCCCAATTAGAAGGTGGGTGTGGTTTCTTTGATATGAACCACCACTTGTGCTTTTCCCTAGTTTCCATGATTATACTATGATATTGGAGAACCACAAAGAAGATAATAAAGTTCCCGAACTACAATAAATAAGAAATTGAAAATTTTAGGTCGAAAGTGGGAGGGAAAAGAAAATAGGAGTGCTCTCTGTTGACTCATGTGGTGTCCTCCTCCTTATGGTATGAAAGTTGTTGTAGAGAAGGCAGTCACACCACAACCAAATTTTCCAGCTATTCTTCTTTAATCACCACCACTTGGGTGGAATATTCCTTAAAATCTAAGGCCTAATCAATTTGTTCTATATCATAAATTTCATAAAAAGATATTTCAAAAACAATTAATCTTGAATAAGATTAAAACATGATGAATCAATAATGAAATCACCCCTTTCAGGTATGTCATCTTGGAAGTTGATCTCTTCGAGAAACATTGTTGGAAAATCAATCTCAGTAGGTGAATCTTCATAATTGTATTCCAAATAAAGATAGAGGTGAAGAGGTGATTATTTTTTATTATCAATAATGGGAAGATCAAGTTTCAGGTTATATTCAACCAAGGTATTCCAGGATTCTTCCAAAAATTGTTGATCTCCCATAAGTGAATCAGATTGAATGTGTACTTCATGGACCCCCTAGAGAAATGGTTGAGTGAAATATGATGTGATTAATTCATTTAGTAGATGATTATCACCGAAATTAGGTTCTTTAACATATAAAATTATTGGTGAAATATCTTCCACCACTTGTTTTGATTCAAGTTCTGGTTCAGGACCTTGTTCCGATTGCTCTTGAAATGCATGTACGTATTCAGATATTCACTCTATTTGGATCTCTAAGTTTTTTACTACATCACTAATACTTTACAACTGAGCATAAAAATCATTGTAAACATTTTCTTGTACCTAATATTGGTTAGTATATGTATAATAATTTGAATTTAAATACACCATGAATTAAGATATTTTTTTTTAGTTTTTGAAATTTATGTTTTTTGTGTTTTTTTGAAAAAAATGAAATTATTTAAAAACTATGAATAAAAATAGTGAGTGAATACCACATGGATCCCCAAAAATGGTTCCAATTTGATAAAGCATTATCTTAAGCACTCTTAATAATATTTATAACTAAGTGTAGCATATGGATGACCTAGGTCATTCTCTTAAGGATATTTTTCGGTCAAGCACTCAATAATTCAAATTCACTTTTTTATTTATAAAAAAATGAAAAAAATGATATTTTATAATTGATAATGAAAAACTAAAATTAAATATGCAGATTTAATGAAAGTATAGTGAATGTAGACAAAATGATGTTAGGAAGAAAGGAGACATTCCCAAGAGAATCACCCAGACTGAACCTTCATTGTATTATTATTAGTTTTGAATTTACTTAATAAATACATGCCATCATATGTTTGAACATACTTCTATACATATGTTTGTGAATATACAACACCTTAAATGATCGTTGAGCGAATGCACATCCACCTCCTCAATCGAGGGAAAATATTACATAAGCGAAAGCTAAACCTCGAGTGGTAAGTGGAGACACAAAGGTGGATTTCCCACTAAGATCCCACTGACCTAACTATAAGAAAATAAAAAACATTAAGAATAAATTTTCAAAGAATTGGGTTCATCACTGGATTACTCCCCTAATAACTTCCTCAGGTTAACTACTCATGATCAAGAGCATAAGAGTTCACAGTGGAGAAGGTCAGGGTGGAAACACAAAAGATAAAAATATGATAGAATGATAGGAATAAGAAGAAGAATAAAATATACTAAAAATGAATAGTACTATTAAAATAGAAATTAAAACTATATAAAATTGACAACAAAGTCTACCCCCAAGTTTCCAAAACTTTGGAATGAAGATGGGGTATATTTTTATAGGAAAAGGGAGAAAATTTTCACTCTAAATCGGTCCACCACATATTTTTACATGGTATACCAAATAAATGGATTAATTTGAAAAATTTTTCTTATTAAAAGTTGTTAAAATATCTATAATCTATTTACCCACAAAATTTTATCTTAATTGGACTTGAGATGTAGGATTTATGGCTAATTCAATCCGATAAATTAATTATGGATAAGTGACACTTCATATTCCAATGATCCACTTTACCATGCATTAATGACCTTTAAGAAGGAAGAATAAGGTGGTACATATTTAAATAATTTGTTCCTCATGATTTACTATTACTCCATGTTGAATTTAAGCTCCTTTGGACAAGACCTTTATGAGATATGGTCCTAACATAAAAAATATCTAGATCTGTGCATAATTTTCAAGGCCTGCTTTGTGATCTAGTTTTGGCCCCTAAAATGATGGATTTATCTTTGGGACCTGAAGAATAAAATAAATACCATAGAATATATAATCCTAAAAAAGAATAATTTTTTCAATTTGGATCATTTAAAAAAAATTTATGTCTTAAATATAGAATAAAAATAAAACAGTTAAAATCCAAAATAGGCTATTTTATAAATTAATCTCAAAATACTTCTAAAACCATAAAATGTGACTATTACCCTTAAAATAAAACATTTATGGGATTGAAAACATTGAAATTAAAAGTAAAATAATTGAAAATATTTTATCTATCAGCCTGTTAAATAATCAATCTTTAAAAGGAAGTTTAATATGACTTGCCTATGTTGCCTTACGGTGTTAGTTAAATAAAGTACCAAGAAAATTTACCTTATGAATAGTGCTTGGAACTATTTAAAATATAACCCTTGAAATTTTTAAAGAACTAAATTATAATTAGTGAAATTACTTAAAAATTAAACCTTAAGTGGTGTTCTTAGTCTAACCCTCATTTAAGGGTAGTTTAAATGTTTCTTTGAGCTTGTCATAGAATGGGGACATGAGTGTTACCCATAGGCCTCTTATTTTATAGATTGAACCTAAGTGATAGGTGGTAGATCCTAGTGAATTTTTCCACATTTCCTAGATATAGGTATGATACTTAATTTTCTTTTTAAGGGGATATCCTGAGGTAGGTAGTTCCCTTATAACTTAAAATCCTTGCTAAATGATATGAGATTTTTGACATGTGATACTGTTCGGGTGCCATATTTCCCTAGTGGGAATCTTAGTTTCTAAAATGACACATGGTATGGATGGGTGTTCATTTGGTACTTGACCCTAGTTTTGGGAATGATCATTGATTAATGATTGGTTCCAAAAAGTTATACATGACTAGGGCTTGGTCGACTGCTTAGTAGGACGTGTAACCTTTCTTCTTCTTCTTCAGTGTCGGATTGTCAGACTATTTAACAATCATAAGGGATGATATGAATCTTGAATTAAAACTCTTGTATGATCCATATGATATTGGGATTCATAGGGATGATAATCCCATGGATAATATCAAGGATGTGCCATTTTTCTTGTGAAAATGAATCTTGGGGTAGTATGAATTGATACATGCAGTACCATCGAGTTGAGAAACGGTTCAGTGAACCTGATGAGTTTGGTGATAATCATTTTAATCTTGAGATTCTATTATTTAATCATGGGTCATATTCAAAGTATAGTGTCCTAGGAATTATAGTAAATTAGACTCATACCAATTCTCAAGATGAAGTTGAAAAAGGTATAAGTGTTTTGACATGTTGTTCAGTTAGTTTTGGCTTTTATGTATAAGGTGATGGTGCACATGGACAAAACTCAAGAGGAGTGTCACATGTAAACCTAGAGTAAATATGTTCAAGATTACTTCTAAGTGGTAGGTTCCCTTCTATTTTCATGTTAATGTTTGATAATAGTGTGTTGTTCATGTCCAAGACCCATGGTCAGTGGTCGATGGAGTGTGTTCCATGGGATGGGTTCCCTTTCTTAGTACGTGATGACTAGAAAACTCAAAAGGTGGGGAGAATCATGTCAATCTAGGTGATTCATATCCTTAAAATTATAAGGAATACAACCAATAATTACCATTTGGAAATGGTTCGTGTCACTTTTGAATGCCCATAAGGCTGGTGAGCTTTCAAGTGTGTCGATGCTTGTGAGGTAGCACAATGATGGTATGGTTGAAAGTAAATGCAACCCTTGAAAAACCCCATTATTCATGGGTGGAATCTGGTGGTTGTGATTGATTAATCATGGTATGCCTCAATGGTGATGGAATTTTGGTCAATTTATGATGATGCTTTGGAAGGTGCAACCGTGATTCTTCAATAGAGTCAGCCATAGGTGGTTCGACTATCCTTTTGTTTCTTAGTAGGTTATGGTTGGTTTAGAACCATATTGAGAACTACATTTTGAAGTAGCAGGAGTGACTTAGGTCCTTTTTGTAAATCATTCAAATCCTCTTGGTGTACTCTTGGATTAATGATGACCATGTCCTCTATTTTGACATTTCCTGGGTACACTAAGTGAGCATCAATTATACACTGATCTAAAGGTTTAAAATGCCCTTCTATTTTAGGAAAGAGAATTTGTGGAGTTGCACTCTAGAAGCATGGATGTTTATAAAGGCATGGTTAGTCCTAAGAGATCCTTGGGTTTCTGAGTCAGAATTTCTTGGATCAACTCATGGACACCAACCGATTCATGTCTTGACTATTATTAAGCTCAGACAGTGTTTTTGGTGTGTGGACATTCGACCTTGTATCGACGTCTCACTTATGAAAATCAGGGTATGGAACACCTTGTATAATCTCCTTGGACTTTATTTCATGATTTTAAGATTACCCTAGACTTCAATTGGGTTCAAATGAGATGTTTTAAAGGGAGATGATCCAATTTTACTAGATTGGGTATACACCCATGTTTGTGATAAGGAACAACAACATAAATGAGTGTTTTGTCCAGGATACATCACCAGAAGAAAATTATAGGCTTAGGTGGATGTGCTCAATGTAAAAGTGAGGTTACTTGGTAGAAGGAATCTTGTTTTAGGTTGAGATGTGCCAGATGTTTAATCCAATATCTTTTGAGAATAGTCAGTCGGAAGTGGCTCGACTTGTTTTCTTTTATTCTGTGAATGTGGTCAGTGAGGAAAAACTTTTGGCACGTCATTAGGATGAGGTGAGTTTAGTGTGGGTCAACTGGGGGTTTTCATGAAAATTAAGCTAGACCTAGCTAAATGAGGTTGATTGGGAGTCGACCATTCATTCAAACTGAGATCATGAGTGTCATTAGAATGCTACGAGCACACTTAAAAGAGATAATTTCAATGGTGTTGATACTACAACTCAGAATTGGTCGTTCAATGGTAAAGCATATGGTGGGGAGATCCATAGGAAAAGTAATTAAAGATATTATGAAATGATTATATATCTAGTTTTACAGGATCAGGTAATATCCATCTTGATGTTTTAGTTTGGAAAACGAGCATTGAATTAAGTTTTAACAGCTATTGTAGCTTACGCTTTAAGTGATGCTTGGAAATACGTTGGGTGTTCAGAATGAAACATGGTTGTCTGGATGAAGATTCATAACCTGAATAGGTTGGGTGTTTCTTTTTTCATTTCCCTATGGATTCTTAGGGATGATAAATTATAAGGTGGAGAGGTTGTAGCATCTAGTGTTTTTGGACTAGATGATTTTTTTGAAGAAACTTGAATTTTCAATTTGGTGGATGTGCCATTATTTAAACCAAGTCTCAGAATATAATTCCAAGAGTCAGAACACTTAAATGTGTTTTTTTAGATGTGGTTAAGGTTCTAAGAGGTTCCTTGAGTGTTCTTTCAAGTTTATTGATCATTAGACCCTAAAACCTCAAAATCAGATAAGGATTATAGGGATGCATGGTTTGTCTGAAACAATGTGACCCTCCAAAAGAAACCATGTGATTGATCTAGTGGAGATAGAGGTCTTGCACAGTTTGGTATAATCATACGAGAGGATTTACATGACCATGTGGGTGATGTGGACATCTTTATAGAGGGATTTTTCATGGGATAAGTATAGTTATCCAAACTTTGCGGCCAGCCTGTGCAAGGGGGTTCCTTGGGCAGTGATGAATGCATGATTGGTGCATGATTTGTACAACCATGTGGACAAACCATGTGCCTAATTTAATGGGTTAAAATTCCTATTTTTACCCTCCAACATTTTATTTTATTCTCCCCTTTTTTCTCCTCCTCCTCAGTGTGCAGTATCCAACGAGGGTTCCCTCATCCTCCTCTCCTTCTATGGAGAGATCTCCTCCATCTGATGTCCATTTCAAGCACTATCAGATGCATTGGATAGACCTCAGTAATTCTATGAATACTATTCCCTATTTTCTCATTTTCTTTTACCATTTAAAATGATATCGTGGTGCGATATAATTCACCTTATTTTGAGGATGTTATTTTGTTTCTTTAATTTATCTAGAAATGGACTGAATCAATCCTTGATATTGGACATGTGGGTCATCCTAAGAAATGAGGTAGGTGATCTATAGATTTTCCCTAAAAGTATCTCTGTTTATAATTTATGACGTTGTTCTACGTGCTGGTATATCCATGAGACACTATTAAAATGTGAAATACTTGATGTCAAACCTAATGAACTAATTCTAGTAGCCTTGTATATTAAATTTTCACCATTGATGGTCTTGGAATTCGAGTTGTTTCCACCCTTTTAGGGTGCATACCATGAATGCATTTTAATTAATTAATTGTTTTCTAATAAAATCCCTCATTGAAGTGTAGTGTCTTATAAAATGTAAATGAGTAAAATAATTATAATTTGGAAGGATGTGACCCTCCACTAAGTTACCCCTTAGTGACCTAGCCATATCATAAGTGGTTATGACCTATTTATTATGGAATGAACATGATGATTATGCATGGAATTCATGTTAGCATGACCTATCTTATAAAATTTCATGTATGGTGTTATCTTCCATGGGAAGTACACATGAACTTAATAAATTTACCCAACAATTAGTATTCCTTGATAAAGGAATGGACCACTAAATGAATTATATGATATGGTTATGGTTATGGCCCTCTTTTAGTGTCCTTGTAATGGGTTATGGAATTTTTATGAACATGTCCTTATCCCTTATTGACTTAAATTATTAAATTAATTGTGATACACATTGAGAGATACTTAGGTTCCATTTATGGAATGCATTGGAAGGGTTTATGGGATGTTAGAGATTATATGTACCTTGGGAGATACTTGGGTCTCCTATTTATGGAACTCCAAGGATGGGATCATATGTTACTTGAGTTGTGATATTCCACGAGCGATGCATTGTATTCCATGTACAGGCTCACTGTGAGTTTTTTCTACCTCAGTGTGAGTGATATTGCTTCCCTAGGGGATACACCATGGATGAGCTCAGTGGATAGATGGTTATACCATACCATGAGTGATAATAATCCCTCTATGTTAGATACCAAGGAAGATTTTGGAGAGATTTTATCTTCACTCCATATCGAGAGTGATACTTGGGATTCCATTTATGGATCACCTTGTATGAACTCTTATGGTATTAGGTATTTATAGTTACCCTAGAGTGATTCTTGGTATTCCTTTTCAGATTTCCTTGGATGGGTTCAGAGTGCCTCTTATAAAATTTCAATGATGACCTTTATAATAAAGATTGATAATTCATAACTATTTTCAAGTGAAATTTTTTCCAAGACAAATAACATGATTAGGTTCAATATATTATTAATGATTAGTTTATGATGACCCATTATTACAACTGTACCCTATCTGCATAGGTTCTCCTATTTCTAGAGGCATTCTGACTTAGTTTGAAGTAGGTATGGTCAGTTAGGTGTCCTTTAGGAACCTGAAATTACTTTTTTGTTTTTATTTTTTTACTTCTTTACCTGTCGTACCTTCACAATTCTATATTTTATATTCACAGACTGGATTATGATTTAGACCCCATTGGTGGTGGCCTACTAAGTACATATCACACCCTACTTAGGCTACAATTACACTAGGGTACCCAATCATATCTCATGTTCACAGGTCCATGTATTATTTCTTGTGTTGTGCATTGTACATGGGAGTTTGGAGCACAAGACTAATTTGCTACTCAATATTCTCATGGAGATCTCCCTAAGGGGTTTTTATTCTTTTTCTTTATTCATTTATTGTCCTGTATTGTCTTTCCTACTATATTATTCTTTCTTGTACTTGTATTATCATCTGAACATGCTTGTATAGTTGTATATTATTGATCGTGGCCATTTTTTATTTAGTTTTTCTATTTATCTTATGCTAGTTTTTAGTCATTTATACTGATTCCACTATTGATTAATTTATTTTTACCTCTTATACCACTATATAACTCTGATCATGAGAGCATAATATCCCCAACATACCACCATTAGACCCTTGCTGCTAGTCGGCAGCCTCTGGCGTATGAGAGGTGTGCTTAAGGCCATGTGGCGACCAGTTTGGCTACTGGATTTATAGTTAGTCAGTCCAAGATGTTACATTTCAAACCATTGAGTTATGAAACTTCACTCATAAATACATTTCCATATTTTCCCTTTTTATTAACATCAGACCTTATAGTCTTGTTTCATGGGTTTATAACAGTCCACTTCTTACCAACATACTTATATAAGAAACTGTAGTCTTACTCCTGAGGCTACACATAAGAACATAATTCAGACTTCCTATGACCGACCTTACCCAAAGTACTTAGTTTTAACTATTGATGCATGCTGTTAACTCGTTCGATCATGATGTTGTAACCCATAGGGAATCTCGTAATTTTCTAAACACACCCACTGAAGTCTGCACCCAAATTATGGTGAGATTTCCAAGGTTGGATGATCAACCAACATTTTCCACACTAGAAATACTATGAGCACAAGAAAAATTCCACAAAACTAATTTAAGATAGTGTCACGTGATTTAATTGTCCATGGTGGCTCCCCACCATAGGACTTAACTTATTACTGACCCATGATAATTATTCTACTAGATATTTTTACTAGTTACACACTGACCTGTATGAGCTATGCTCAATTTATTTAAGGGATCTCTTACTCGATCTTGCTTGAAACTCCTTATACAGTGGTGTCACACGCAACCCATGACCTCTATTTAATAGCCAAATATTACCATTCACATGATCCTAATGGTTTAGAATTAAGGTTAGTACCAGAAACAGACTCATTTTACTTAATAAAACATACACAAAGTGGTCTTAGCTCATGGCGTTCACTTGTTTACTGAAATTCCAATCAGGACACTTTAGTCCAACCTATTTAAAGGACATACAGATTAATAGTTGATGCCTTACTAAAGGAATCAATCACATGATATTCAATTCCAAAGGAACCCTGTTATTGTTCAGATGTACCCGTCGAAGTCTGAACCTGACTCACAATCTTCTTTAATGACTGCGTACTCCACTAAAGATTTTCCACCATGTTGTGTTGTAAGAACTTACACACCATTGATCCATATCAATTCTTATATTTCATACACACCTTGATCCTGAATCTAATGACTAAAATAGATCTAAACTCATACCTAAGTCTTAAATTCAACACCTCCTCCAAGACCAGAAAACTAGAATTCACGAGCTCATCGTCTTCTATAAGTCATTCTGACCATTCATAATCGGTCTTTCTACAACAAAAATCCTTTCCTCATGAAGGTTAAAATATCCATGACTAAATTGAAACTACCCACCATAGGAGTGTCCTAGTAATAATTTAATTGAAAATGGAAAGCTATTTACCATGACACACTCTCCGTCCACCACCGAACATAGTTTCTGGATGTGGATCAACACACTTATACCATGTTTCATCATGACACTTTGGACTTGGCACATGATGGAACCTCATTCATGATAAATTTACCTTCCCTAAAAATCCATTAGTGTGCTTCCCACCACATGGATTTAATCTATCCACTTAAAGGCATAACTATATTAGTTTCATACATAGACTCATGCATGCTGATTTTTCTGATCCATGCTCACACATGTCATCAGCACCAGACACTACTTCCCAAAATCTAACCTAGATCAGTGGTGTTGTAACACCTGATCCTATTATATATTCATCCCTAGAATTGATTTATCCCCCTGTAAATTTTGAGATTATATTAAATGAATTGAATTTTTTAAATTAGTTTGGTTCATTTGGTTGTGTTAATTTTCTTTGCATGGATTATAGGATCTTGCATGGAACTGTGTAAGAACATTTTTTTATTTTCTATCGACATTACTTTTACATGATTCTTCTTTGGATCCTATGTGAATTTGGATTCCTTATTTTATAGTGGTCTGTAATCTAAAACGTTGATCATCCATGATCCAACGACCCAATGTTGCTCCGAGTGTGTTTCTTTGTACGAATTTGATCTGTTGGTTTCTCTGCTGCTCTAATCCAGCCATGCCACCTATAATATACATTGTCCCAATATTTGTTACATGAACCATCTCATGAATCTGGGCCTTCCACATGGTAGTCATCCCATGCCTCCATATAACTCTCCCTGTAATTCCTTGATTGCATTGTCTATGAATTGACTCACCCCAGGATGTTTTCTTTTCTTGATGTGCCTCTCATCTAGTTCAAGGTTTTCTCTGAAGGTGAGGTGCTACTTTGATTTCATAGAGAAGAAGGAAGAGATTCGGGTATTCTGGCCACCAGAATATCCCTTTGCTGAGTGTGTGCCAATCCTGTAACCAGAGTTCTTCTCCAGTGTAGATTCAGTGGGGAATCATCTTAGTTATGGGTTCCAGACGACTGTGCTCCAAGAAGGTTTTGGTTCCCAACACATCTTCAATCATAACCAAGATTTGGTACATGATTCTTGGATCTGTAGCAATTACTTTTCTTTTGTCATGTATTTTGTTGTATCCTTCTTTCTTGTGTGTGTGAGTCCATCTAGGAGTGGATGGGGCTGACTCTATGTGACAGGGTTGACCAATTCCACCTAGTTTAGTAATCCCGACCTCCTAGGAAAGTTTCTTTGGTACTTATTTGTTCTATTTTTGAGTCTGTAATAACCTTGCATGTTTAATTGCTTCTTAATAAATCTGTTACCTAAGTGGTGTTCTCATCGTGCACGTAGGTCCCAAAGGGGCCAAAGCACGTTATATCTACTGTCCATTTACATTTCTATATTCAGTGTTTACGTTATTCCAATAACTTATTTGTTAATAATCTTGATCTATTTGTTTGAAATCAATTGATTAATCAAACTTATCACATTGTTATCTATCATACACGATAATGGGTCTTGGGAATTCTAGGGTTTAAGTATACAACCCCAATAAGTGGTATTAGAGCCTAGTGTAACGTTAGTTATGGGTTATACTAAATTTTATATTGATAAGTTTGATGGTGAAAATGACTTTAATCTTTGGAGAATTAAAATGACAACCTTGTTAAACCTCAATGACCTAATATATTCCCTTTCTAGTTCTAAGAAGAAAATAACCGCCTCTTACCCTAATGGGAATTTTTTCATTAGTTATCTTGATTTCCTTGAGGAAACCCTTAGGAAATTCCATAGTCTAATAATTTTACCTTTAGGAGATAAAGTTTTAAGAGAAGTTGCATATGAATCCTCTTCCACTGGTATATGGTCTAGACTTGAATCCCTTTATATGACTAAGTCTCTTGTTAGTATATTATATAAGAAAATGAGATTGTATACTTTCAAAATGCGCCCTAGAATTGTAGTTAGGATATAAATTGATGAATTTAATAAAATCTTGTTAGATCTAGCCAACATAGATATTAAATTGGATGATGAAGACTAGACCATTATATTGTTAAAATCTTTATATGATTCCTTTAATTCTGTTAAACGCTCTATGATGTATGGAAAATACACACATACTCTTGAAGAAGTAAAATATGATTTAATATCTAAAGACCTTCAAAGTAAGAGAAATATTAAGACTGAGGTTGAGGGTTTAAGTGTTATGGACATAGGTGAGTATAGGGAAAGAAGAAAATCTAGAGACAGAAGTGAGTCAAGGGGTAGGAGAAAAGAAAGGGTATAGTACAAGAAGCAAAGAAACAAGTCTAAAAATAGAGTTATAAAATGTTACCAATGTTAAAAACCTATACATATTAAGAGGAACTACCCTAATAGGAAATTTGTCTATAGATATAGTAGTAATGACCATTCTCTATTAGTTGAGCATGACTTTGACACTACCAATGTGTTAAATGATTCTGACGTAGCCATCTCTAATGAATAGATCTTAAATTTAGGATGTTCATTCCATATGTGTCCCAGGAAGGAGTTTTTTAATGAGTTAAGGGAAAAAAATCTAGAAAGGTCTATCTAGGGAATAACAAAAGCTTCCAAACTGTGGGAATAAGCTCTATTCCATTAGAGATCCATGATGGAGCAGTTAAGTCTCTTAAGGAAGTTAGGTGGGTACCTGAATTTAAAATAAACCTAATATATCTAGGAATCCTTGACTATAAAGGGTATAACTTCAAGTCAAGTTCTATATGTATTATAGTTTCCTAAGGATCCCTCATAGTTATGAAAGGAACCATTCACAATGTCCTATATGTGTTAGATGATAAGGTCCATATAAGTGAATTTAACACCTATTCTAGTTCAGAACTTGATTCCACCACTTTGTGGCATAGGAGATTAGGGAAAATTAGTGCCAAGGGTCTTAGTAACCTAAAAAAACATGTCCTTTTGAGTAATGTTACTTCTAGAAGTCTACCATTATGTGAGGATTGTGTATATGGGAAGTTCAGAAGAGCCAACTTCAGTAGGTCTGCATATAAGGCTAAAGAACCCCTTGAATGTGTACATTCTGACTTGTGGGGTCCTTCTAAGGTTACCTCCCATGGTGGAGGCTTATACTTGATGAATTTTATTGATGATTTATCTAGTAAATTCTATATTTATATACTCAAACACAAGTTTTATACCTTTTAGACCTTTAAAAAATGGAAAGCCGAGGTTGAGAGTGAGAGTAATAGGAAAATTAAAGAATTAAGGAATGATAATGGTTTAGAATATCTATCCATAGAATTTATTGAAATATGTGAATCTTAGGGAATAAAAAGATACCAGACTATTTTGGAAACCCCACAATAGAATAGATTAGCAGAGAGAATTAATAGAACTATTATTGAGAGGGTGAGGTGTATGCTCTGCCACTAAAAACACCCCAAGTCCTTCTGGGATGAGGCTTCCTCTACAATAGTGTATCTCATCAACCATTTCCCATCTTCCACTAATTCATTTAAGACACCCAAGGAACTTTGGAAAGGTATACCCCTAAGTCCAGAACACCTTAGGATTTTTTGATCCATAGCTTATTCCCATACACGTACTAATAAGCCAGATCCTAGGGCTGTTAAGTGCATATTCACGGGATATACAGAGGGTGTTAAAGGGTATCATTTATGGATAGATAAACTAAGGTATCAGAAATGTATCATTAGTTGAGATGTAGTGTTTCATGAATTAGGTCTATCTAATGAAAAGGGACTTGAACCTATTGAAAATTTTGATAATGTTGCAGGACCCTCTGGGGTATCAACACCCCTACGTGTTGAGGTCCCTTTTGAATCCAGTGGCAACTCCTAGTCCATGTCTGAACCTACTCCCCCTTCTGTCTAGACCCAAGTTGAATCTGAATCAAGTTTATATTCTGAACATGAAACTGAGGAACCCGATGATCTGAGTAATTACCAACTCACACGGTATAGAGAGAGGAGAGTTATTATACCTAAAGTCTGTTTTAATCAGGAATACATTGCTTCCTATGCATTTAATATAGCATATGACTTGTTTAACCTCAAACATATAAGAAATCCATTAAGTCCAAAGAAGCCACCAGGTGGCTGAGTGAAATGCAAGAGGATATGAATTATCTTCTTAAAAAAACACTTGGGTTGTTGTTTCTAGACCCAATAACCATAAGTTCATAGGTTCTAAATAGATTTATAAGAATAAAGAGAAAATTTTGGAGAAACTAAAATCAACTTTAAAGCCTGAATGGATGATAAATGATTTATTCAATGTGAAGGCATTGATTATAGTGAAATTTTCTCTCAAGTTGTTAAAAATTCATCTATTAGAATTATTCTTACTTTTTCTACTAAGTTTGATTTTCATTTTGATCAATCAGATGTGAAAGCTACTTTTCTATATGGTACTCTTAATGAAACAATTTATATGACTACTCCTAAAGGATTTTTAAAACTATTAAAACCTAATCAAGTTTGTCTTTTTAAGAAGTCCTTATATGGGCTTAAACAATATTCAAGAAAATGATATAAAATGTTTGATTCTTTCATGATTGAAAATTAGTTTTCCATAAGTAGATTTGATGAATATATGTATTATAAAACTGTTAAACATGAGTCTATTTAAATATTGTAATATATTGATGCCATGATTTTAATCTGTAAAAAAATGAGGATTATAAATTATTTCAAGAACCAATTGAATTGTGTCTTTGAAATGAAAGACTTAGGTCTTGCAATTAAAATTTTAGGTATGGACATAATGAGATATATGAAGGCTAAAACCTTGCACCTATCCTAATCTACTTATGTTAAGAAGGTATTAAGGAGATACCTGTTTGAGCATATGAAAACTATTAATATTCCTTTAGGAAAACATTTTAAACTTTCCTTGAAACAATCCCATATAAATGATGATGAATTTTCTTTCATTAATAAGATTCTGTATGATAATGTTGTTAGAAGTCTTACGTATGACATGGTCTGTTCTAGGCTAGATATTGCATTTGCTATTTGTAAATTGAGAAGGTTTATGGGGAAACCTGGTAGCCTCATTGGCATGAATTAAAATGGTTATTGAGGTGTGTTTCTATGTCTAATAAATTAGACATTAGATATAGATTAAATAGTATTTTTGATGATGATATAGTTGTATTTGTTGATTCTTATTATGTTAAAAATATCGACACCTAAAAGCCTATCATTAGTTTTTTATTTCTTGCATATGGAGGACCGGTATCCTGGAAGTGAAATATTAAACCAGTGATTTCACTTTCCACTACCTAGGCAGAGTATATTGATTTTATAAAATCTATTAAAGAGTCCATATGGCTGAAAGGATTTATTTATAAATTTTCATTATCTACTGATATCATAGTGGTCTATTATGATATCCAATTTTCTTAAATTTATCTAAAAACTATGTATTCCATGGTAGATCAAAGTACATTGATATTATACTTAATTGTTTTGGGGACATTATAGAATCTAGGACAATGATTTTCACAAAGAGACCCACATGAGACAATCTGAACGATAGTTTGATTAAGGCCGTGCCATTTTCTAAATTCATGCATTTCCTTAAACTAATGAATTTGGTAACAATTCTATAACTTAGGTTGTGAGAACATAATCCTTATATTTCTTTTAATTGTAAGGTGGATATTTGTTCATTTATACCCCTAAATGTTTTTAGTTTCAATTAAATGAATTGAATTTGTTAAATTAGTTCAGTTCATTTGGTTGTATTAATTTGATTTTTATGGCTTATGGGATCTTTCATGGCACTGTGTAAGTGCATTTTTTTATTTTATATCGATATTAATTTTACCTGGTTCTTTTGTGGATCCCATGTGCATTTGGATTCCTTATTTTATAGCGGCCTGTAATCTGGACTGTTGATCATCCATGATCCAACAACCTAATATTTATCCAGGTGTGTTTCTCTATCCAGCTTCGATCTGCTGGTTTCACTGCCACTCCAATTAAGCAATGTCACCTATCCCATGCACTGCCCTGCAGTTTGTTATAAGAATCGTCTCACGAATCTAAGATGTCCACATGACAGTCATCCCACACCTTCATCTGAATCTCCTTGGAATTCCTTGATTGTGTTGTTTGCACATTGATTCAACCCGGGTTTCTTTATCTTTCACGGTGTTCCTCTCATCTGGTTCAAGGGTTTCTATGAAGGTGAGGTTCTTCTTCGATTTCACAGAGAAGAGGGAAGATATCTGAGGATTATGGAAACCAACACTCCCCTTTTTTGAGTTCGTGACACCTCCTACAACCAGAGTTCTTATACAGTAGAGATTAAGTGGAGAATCATCTCAGTTATATATGACTGCGCTCCAATAAGGTTTTGGTTCTTGACACATCTTCAATCGTAACCAAGCTTCGGTACATGATTCTTGGCTCTGTAGAGATTAATTTTCTTTTTTCATGTATTCTTCTATATCCTTCTTGGGTGTGTGCGTGAGTCTGTTCGGGAGTGGCTAGGGTTGACTCTACGTGACAAGATTGACCACTTCCACCTAGTTTAGCAAGCCTGGCCTCCTCAGATAGTTTCTTTGTAACTTCATTATTCTACTTTCGAGTCTATAATAGCCTTGCATGTTTCTGTTCTTCTTAATAAATCTATTACCTGGGTGGTGTTCTTACCGTGCACATAGGTCCCAAAGGGGACAAAACACATCATAGATGCTATCCATTTACATTTTTTCATTTGCCGTTTAAATTATTCTAGTAACCTATTTTTCAGTAATATTGATCTATTCATTTGCAATCAATTGATTAATCAAACTTATCACATGTTATCCATCATACATGACACTGGGTCTCATGAATTCTAGGGTTTAAGTATATAACCCCAACACCTAGCACTGGTATAACTCAGTTTTTCTACTAACAACTCATGGATACATCGCTCACCAAAAAACTCTTAACACCCAAGTCACCTCACTTGGGGAGTAACCAATTAATACAACCTAATAACACCCAATGACTCTTAACCAATTAGTCATGAGATAAAAACCTTCAAGTTCATACCTGTGATCACATCGATCAAACTCTTGGAGACTTGAACGAATAGCACATAACCACACATGAATTTCTTCACCAAAACTTAATTCAATGGGAACTGAATATAATAATTCATACCTCTATATCACTTCAACACAATATGTGTACCCATTTCATATGATTCATATCCCCAATGAGACTATGCATTCCCAATATCCACTAGCCTACTAAAAAACATTGAACCCATATTCATGTTACCCCACACAACTATTTAACCTAGATGATGAATTATTGAGTCATACATTACCAAAAATAATCTCACGCAACTAACTAAATGATCGACCATTCCCTTTTCATGTTAGTTCAATTAAACTCAAGAATCCATGATGCTCGCAACTTAAGAGACCTACCTGGGGTGTTGCTTCACAATTTAAGATTCCTATAAAAGCCCAAACAACATATGGAAAACAATCTCTATTACTAAAAATTTGATGAAATCATCCATCAATGCGTCTTATCTCCAAGTATGATACCAAACATACCAACCCCTCAAAAACACAAGGCATCGACTCTGAAGTTTGGGTCATACCTAAAAGGTCACTAGGATATCCCACCTAACCCTTATTCCAATATAAAAATACATCAACTAAGACTCAGAAGCAACGTCCATGACCCCTTCCAAGGAATCTACTAAGGAAAATCTAAAACTATTACCACACTAGGGTCTTCTATAATAATATATTTATAAGGTTTTATTTAAGCCATGTCATAAATTTATATCCATTTTAAGAATTGAGGATGGTTTTTAATCCACAACACTGAACCACTTAATTATACAAGGATAAAACTAAGATAATCATTTATTCACTAATTATATATTTATATAAATAGAGTGTCATTGCTCTGGACAATCCATCATATGAAAGTGAATTCATATGACCTAACTAAGTAGAATTCCACTAAGAATCTATATGGGAAAACTCTATTTAGATTATTTTTGACACTTTAAACAAATGAATCCATTTAATATGTATAACCCAGATGGGTAAATCACAAAGGCATGTAAAGATAATATAGACCTATCAGGGTCAAGTCATGCCAACCTGGGTTTAGTTATACGTGTACCCACTCCCAAGTTATAAAGGTATGATCCTTATAAGTTGAAGTTGTCATCCCATTTAAGTGGAACCTAGTAATAGTTAATTAATTAAATTAGAAGGTATCTTAGTATGTGATCTCAAGGGGTTTAATATATACATATACTGAAAATATCGACCTACAAGTGTTGAGTTATACATATAAGGATTTAGTTATATGGGTTTCCATTCACAATTTATAAAGGTACAAACCTTATAATTTTCAATTGGAACACCATTTAAATAAAATCCATTTTTAATCACATGAATTTATTGAAAAGAAAATACAATTCTTTTAACATTTAAATATTTCCATTATAGTTAATTCATTAACTGTTTTAAGATTATTTTATTTCCTTAATTTATTTTTGGTTGGTTGAATAGAATTTCATCATTAATATATGAAAGAAAACAACATTTAGGTTTATGTAAAAAATTTATTAACCAACCTATACCATATATATAAATAGGGTAGAAAATCATATAAGCATGAAATACAAATAATAAAGTAATCATGCTAATGGAATTTGGATCCTATGTTCCTGAATGATGAACGAACACATGCCATCATGCCGTACTAGCCCACAAGTAGAAATCCAATAAATCAGTAACCAGAATATTGATGAGCAATCCCTCAAGATGAAATAACAATCAACTATAATAATGAATAACTTGAACAACAATCTTATTCCTTGCAACTTGGTCTTTCCCCCGTGTGTGGGTTGGCTATTCCTAAACACGATCTATTTTCCAAGTTCCAAAAAATTCCTACTCTCCTATATACTATCTCAAAATAGTAATACAAAGAAAAAATAAAGATTTTATGCCACTTTGTTATGTCCCTGACCCGATTCATGAATATGTAACCAAAATAGAGGGCCACATGGACTCAAGCATGCCTACCTATATACTAGAGGCTTCTAACTAGAAACATGAGTCTAATGGTGGTACAATGGTGAGATTATACCCTCTATATTAGTACTAAATACATCAAAAATTAAAAGAAAATGAACCATGGGTAGATAATAATAAATGAAAACCTAATAAGTGCCAATAAAAACTAACCATGCAAGAACATTTGATGCTATATGTACAAGGAAGTCAATATATACAATATGAAATACTCATAAAATAGGTCTAGAACATAATATTAAATAAACAAGATAACCCAACTACTGTAAGAAGTATGAGTACATGCTCGGTATACTACTCCCATGCTAAGTCCCAACCTAAGATAAGTAATAGAAAAGAGGCACCATCCATAGTTCTAACATACAAGCAAGAGATCTGCTTAGCTACCAAGTGGAGGCCCAATCAAGGTGTGAATGAAACTGAATAGGCCACCACCAATGGTGTCTAATTCATATATATTCCATGAGTATAAAACATAACGATGTGCGGTATATAAGTAATAAATAAGTAAAGTGGAGACAGATCAAATAATACCACCTGATTTAGCCTAAGATGACTATATTTGATCATGTGACCCAATAAGGGGTCATAAGGCCCATGTAATATAGCCTAGTAATCCAAGATAAAGTATCAAAGGTTAATCCATGCAACAGAACCATAAAAATACAAGGAAATCTCCGAGTCATTCTAGGTGTGAAACTAATGAGCCAAACCATGGTGATCAAGACATGATTTATAACTATAGAGTAGAATCTGAAGGATGAAAACTCAAAATTCCACTTTCTAATGGGGCTCTAAACAAACCCAAGGTGCAAGTCCTTATTAATTTCAATAAGGGGATTTATTGGGATCCAAGGAGGTAATCTGAAGCATTTCATGTTCAAGGAAATCAAATCAAATATGGGAACTTATCCTAGGCATTCTAATTCTTTCAGAGTTTCTAGGTGAATCCATGACATCAACCCAAGGCATTAATGAATATAAAACACTGTCTATATCCAAGGTAGGATTTCCCATTATATTCACATCAATTATTCATGTCATATCCATTAGGTTCATGCTTGGAATTCAAATTTGTAATATAAGACTTATCCATATGTCTCTTGTTTAATCCATAACCAGTAACATTTTAATGTTAATGATTACACAATATAAAGTCCTATTGAAGGGGAACAAAGACATAAATAAGAAAAATTACATCACCACTCAATGCCTTTCATTTGAAATACACCCAATACATCCATGAGTTATCAATTAAATAAATTTCATATTCTCATTTAAAAAATTATCTTATTTAATAAAGGTAATCAAAACTCACAAACACTATTTCCTTAATTTATAAATTTCAAGGAATATAAAGGCTAAACATCCATTCGTTAACTTTATCACTTAAATAGGGGATTTTAGAAGTTACCTTTTTATTAACCAACAACTAGTATCACCTAGACCTATGGGACATAAGGTTATTTGGTCCAGGTTCTAGTTTAAGGCACCCTAGTTCAATCTTGGTTTAAAATAATAGACCAAGTATCACATAGATATCCCTTATTGCATGTTATTTATACACTAGGTTCAAAAAATAAATCATGAGGTTATTAAACAAGTAGAGTTCACAATCTAGTGGATCGACCTTGATTCTCCCTAGGTTCATTGGAGTTGTTCCCTAGGATGTAGTGCTCCTAGAGTTGCTACCTATTTTAGAAAAGGATTATAAAAATTAATGGAACCTCATGGGTGACTTAAATAATAGGTCAAGACTCTTCCATGGACCTTACTTGGTCCATGGAACAAGTGATTCTATCACTTAAACACTCATAGAAATTAAAAATTAGTAAGGTTCATAAATTAAACCAATTGATTTCTAGAATTAAGGTTAAAATGTAAAACCCCCATAGACCATACTCAGTCCTTGTGATAGTTAATTAATCTAGAGACACTACCTAAGAGTTATGAATTCATTTAAGGGCACTTAATTAGGATGAAAGAATTTAAATTCCAAATCTAGGTTGACACTAGGTTTCTAAAATGATGCACAATATATATGTTTTATAAAAAAATGATAATTTAAGGGGAAGCACTTAGAACAACTACCTTAATCTTAGGAAGCTTCACTCGACTGTTGATGAACCTTGGTTTGAGTTAAAATAGAATAAAATGAGGAACTAGATAAAGGCCTTGAAAATAGGGAATATTAGATCGCAAAATAGTAAAATTTAGAGAGGTGAATAAAATAGAGGAATAACAGATTAGGAGAAGAATCCTTACCTCTATCCATCATATGCTTCAAACATAATAATATTTGGAGAAGAAATGAGGAAGATCCACTAAGAGGAGAGGAGGAAGAGGTAGGGCACTCCACTACTACAATGAGGGTGAAATGAACCCCAAAATTTGAGTGGAGGGGATAAGAAGGGTTGATGGGGGTTAAATGATCATTCCCCCCTTTAAAAAACATATTTAGTGGCCATCAGCTAGCCTCTAGGTGTCCACCAACTAGCCTATAGAACAAGTGACACAACCTGGCTATTGGACCCTCCATTTTATAGCTAGTGGGTCTACAACAACATGATATAGTCTCATATCTTGCTCGAACCCCTATGGTTCACTTTTGATACCTCCATAACCCCTACCATGCTTCCAAAATCATCTACTTGAGGTGTCATAACCCTCAAAACCCTCTTCTATGTACCCACTACACTATCAAACCTACCATAACCGAGAGTCAAAAGGGAAATTTTAACCACTTAAAAACCAAGAAACACCTTCACCATATGACATAACCATGGAGTTAAAGGGAAATTAAGATGAGGCATACCTCTGTTCATCAAGCCAAAATAGGTTCAAGAAAAATTCCAAATGGTCCAAAAAGGTGGGTTGTTTGAGTAGGATCTAGGGAGGGTATTCCATTTGATTGCTTAGGTCTCCTTGGAATCTGTCACACCTGGACACATATTATTTACTAGGCCCCCTCCTAGGAATTATATATCAACCTGATATCGAGAATTACTAAGTACTATCATGGGGCTCGACCCGAGGGCTTAAGGATGAGGTATGCCTGGTGATTCCCCAAGGTTTGATACTCATAATTGGAGGTATAAGTGTGGGATACCCAGAGTGAGGACAATGATACCTTGAGGTTATTCTCATGTTTAGAGACATTCTAACACTAGATGAAGTATGTATGGACGATCGGGGTTTCATACTTGAGGATCGATGCTGGTTATTGGGATCGAACCGAGTTATATATGTGCACCCATGGGGCGATGGTGATATTGTGGTTGGAATGGTCAGCATGACATGGTCAAAGACATTTTATCATTGGCCAAAGATGGTATTTTGGGCTGTTTATTTATCAGTTTATATACAACAATTTTTTTGTTTATTCTAATAGATCTTATCACATGAACATATAACAACATATACTGATTAGTACGAGATCGTGTTGGTGGTTCCTTATTTAGTTATCTACTCACACCCTACTTAGGACACCATTTCACATTGGTAATAAAGCGGTTATCACTTGGTTTCAGGCATGGGTTGGGTTGAGAACCAATATTGTGTGTTCGAGCTGGAGTAGCTAAAGTAGAATCGGGATATTAGAAATGAGGCCTAGAGCTGAGAGAAGGAAATCTTGGGTAACTTTGTTTATTTTTCTTTATTTACCTTGTATATGTGATTTACATGGTGGGAGACCATTATTGTATGCCATAATAATTATTCTAGTATGTTTTTCTTTTGCATTCATTTATTATTGATGGATATGTTTATTTATTTTGCGTACTATGATGTGATTATTTGGATGTTATTGGGAGATTTATCCATTATTGTGCACTCTAATACAAGGGGTATAGTCTCCTCACATTACATATTAGACCCCTGCTACTAGTTGCTAACCTCTGGTGTATGAAGAGGCATGCCTATGGTCATGCGGTGAACTGGGTCATGGAACCAGCCGAGTGGCCTATGACCCGGGACATTACAGTTATTGATGTTAACATGTTAAAACTATACAAGGTAAAGTACATGTTAGATGAAATTCAATTATGATTAACATTATAATAAAATTATTATTATTATTTTTAATTTTTTTATAAAACTTAAAATATAAAATAGAATTTGATTATATTTTAAAATTAAAATCCATTTTAATTATTATTAAAATAAAATTAAACTTTATAATGTTCTTTTCTGAGATGATAATGAAAATGATGATTTTTTAAATATATATATATCATATTATAAATAAACTATATGATGAATATGGATGTATCAATTTCTCATGGATAGTGATTGACACGGGATCCATTTCCATTGATGGAATTTCTCATGATCATTAATTCGCAACTTTTATCACATTTCATTGATCCTAACCATGTGATCTTTCTTAGATGATAGGTATTAATCCAAAATGTTGATCATATGTACGTATGGATTATATATATGTGTTGGAATAATAATGAAATATGGATTTTCTCCTCCACCGTTTTATTTTTTATTTATTTATTTATTCTATTATTCCAATTATTTATCCATCATTAATCTACCTTCACTCGACGTTTCTTCATCTACACTTAAGTCTACATTTTGATTTTGATTTTCTTTGCACTCTTAATAAATGTTTTTACAACGATCTTATAATATGTTATTGGAATGACTAAGATAGAAAGTTCAGTATAATTAAATAAGACATTCTTTCCATGATGAAATTACTAAACTCAGTTTCATCCTCCTTAATTATTTATAAAAGATATCATGATTACATAATAAAATATTTATCTATCATTAACTCTTAAAGAGTAACCACATAACTTGATCAAATAAATCAACTTCATTTACTGAAATGAATGATATTGTAGTCAATATCATTGTAAAAATGAACATGATCGAGTTTGATGTAAATAATATTATTAATATAGTCATAAACTAAATAAAAATGTGAAAAGTACACCACCATGAGTGATCAAATGATGATAACCCACACCCAAATAAATCAAATCATGATGAAAGTGAATATTTATGATGTGACATAAAAGGGAACTATTCACATACCTATCATACATCAAATTTTTTTGTTGATATTTATCAATAATCAATAAAATAAAAAGAGGAAGGTGATAAAACAAATTTTGTTAACCAAGTCATGAAATATAATGATAGTATCATGATTTTTAACATTTTAATTTTTTTTGTAAACCCAAAAGGCATTGAGTTTAACAATAATATATAAATGATCATGACAAAGAAGTTATTTGTTTCTATAATGATTTTAAATAATTATTATATGTTTTATTTTTTTCTCTTTTATTTCACTTATATATATATATATATTATTGGTTTGAGGGAATACAAAAAACATGAATACAACCATGTTTAATGGAGGGTTTATCCCCATCCCTCCCAATTAGGATTGAATAACACCCACTAGGTCTCCTTATTATAATTTCAAATAGCCCAAAGGCATTGTGGTAGCCTAAAGACACCAATAAAACTAGACCAAATCCCAAAAGGGAATCCTCCCTATTTTTCTCTGGTACTATCAGAACCAAGCCACATCACGTGCCCCCTCCCATGTACTGCCAGTGTTCCTGTAGCATCCATCACCACCTACTGACCCTGCACCTACCACCAATCCCACCTTTGAGTGGGGATATTGTGTGCCTACGGTGTTCGTTTCCATACATCAGTTACAATAATAGCTGATCCTCCTGCTCCAGTTTATAGCCCCATCGTCGAGTGGGGATCCCTGTTTCTGACCATTCAAAGCATGAATCTTCCCCCCCACAACTAGGGTCGGCCCTGGGGCAAGCCCCAAGAACCCATGGGCTAGGGAAATGCTCAAGTAAAGAAACATTCTACAAAGAAATGGCATCAATTTGAACATTTTACTGTAGCTCTGAATGTATTTAGGGAAATTTTTTTGATATTGGTCTGGGGAAATGAATTTTTCGGGCCGTTCCTGCCCACAACACCCCTCCATCATTCACCTTAGCCAACCCGCAATGTCTGCCACCATCCACCGACCATAACAATGATCAACCCTCTTGATCCTGTTTCCAGATCCACCATTGAGTGGGGGATCCCTATTACCAGCCATGAAAAGTGCATCTCCCCTCACCCCTGCCTCCTGCCACAGTCCACCTCAGCCAGACACCCATGACACCCTATGCATGAGACCTCATAAAGGAATCCATTCCCCTATTGACATCAATGAGGGATACCCATGCATAGTGAATATGAGATAGAATCCCTAGCCACCCAATTTAATTATGGATTCTGAGAAATGAGGGGTTTTGAACCCCTGATGAGTGGATGCAAATTAAAGGCCACACCCAACCAGATGGTGGCTCATTCACACACACACACACATGTATATATGTTTTCATTTTCTTTTATTATACATTGATGAAAATATTTAATTATATATTTGTGTTATTGGTCTTGAAATTTTATATACATAAATTAAATAATTTTATTTCATTCCCCCAAAATGATTATAAATAATTTTAAAATCATGGTTGGAGTGAATATGAAACATCGTATCCCTAAAGCATAAAATGAAAATAATTCCTTTTGACATTATGTTGAAAAAAACATATATTTATCAAATTTTGTTCCTATAGTAACAATATTGAAATATAAATCTTTTATTGTTATGTCATTATGAATTAACCATGTTATGTCATATAACCAAATAACCCCTGAAGTGGATGTTATTTTTTTAAATCTCATTGTGGGATTTTATAATAAAAAATATGTTATACTATTAATCTTAATATTAGAATAGCTAAATGATGATCGTATTTATAAATAATACAAGTCTTTTTGTACAAGAATATCATTGTTTCTAAATAATGAATTTTCATTCAAGAATCATGAAATCCAATAAATGATTTCTCAAATTCATTCCCTAATGTGAATGAAATTTTAATGGTTTTATTTAATCCATAAAAGTAAATAAAATTATTCATGAAAATTATTATAAATTTTTTATTTACAATTATGAATATTTGAGAAATTATATAATTGTATAAATTAATTTTTCTTCAATTACCTGAAGAAAATATTAAAATAATAATTTTATTAATTGGAATTATCATTATGGTGAGGTATGGGTCATGAATCCTGATTTTTTTGACATTGTTTCTCAAAGCCACATGCCTTGAAATATGTGATGGCTCATCCAACTAACAAACATATTTTAAAAACATTCAGGTGAAAAGATCCAAAGAAGATAATATACTCTAGGCAATGATTCTATCTCATTGTGATTATATTATGAATTAATTAATCAATGATCAATCATCATAAGTGAAAATTATAAAAATAATGAAAAATGTGAGAATTTTAGGTTTTCATTGCATGTCATAAATAGATTAAATATGCATAATGTAAAATCCTAAAAATATTACATTTCTATCTTAAATCAAAAGTTTTATAATTATTATTTTAATTAAATTCTTCAGAAGAGTTAGTCCATGTTCATGTAAGATCCTCATCTGGTAGAGCAAAATTAATTTAAGCCTCCAAAATAGAAAATATATGTCTAATTAATGGTACATTTTTTTAATAATTAATGTTTTGTTTTATCTCATATATCTATGAAATATATTGGTCTTTAAATATATTATTAAAGATTAATATCCTATGGGGACCTTGAATGAATGAGGTTTCGAATATGATGTGGTATTTATTTTACATAGTTTTTCCACATCTTTTTAATTAATTTTTATTGGTTTTAATTAATTATTTGTTCACTTTTGACTATATATTAACACTTTTATATTTTTATAAATAGTTTATCAATTAATCATTTTTTATAATAATTCATGTATTTTAAGCTTTAAAATAGTTAATTTATGTTTTACTTTATTCTTATAGTCTTAAAATTTATTATTTAGTTTAGTGTCTTAGCCTTTATATTTAATAATTTGACTTTTTTATTAATTAATTAATTAATATCCTTAATTACATTTAAATTACTTAGTTGTTAATTTAACATTTCATGTATTAAATATTAATTAATTTAAAATAACACAGTTTTTAGATGTATTTCCACAATTCATTAATTATAAATTTAAGATTTTAAACTCACTACTTTTATTAAACCTCATTAATTTAATTTCATTTATTAACTTAATTGTTTAACGACAAAATAATTAACTGACTACTTTAATAAATTTAATTTTTTAGTAGTTATTTTAAATAATTTAACTTTGTTATATAGATGTTTAGTTTAAGTTTTTTATAAATTTTTAATAATATAGTTGCTTATTAATTTTAAGATTATAGTTAATTTTAATTTAAGTATTTTATTTTGAAACTTTTATTAAAGTAAGTTTAGTTTTTATTGTTTTATAAATTCATTTAAGTATTTGAGTATTAATAATTTTAGTTAATTTTTATGTTGTTTAGATTTTATTTTAGTTTTAACCTATTTTTAAATTTTCTTTGATTTTAAATGTACCGGTGACACAGTTAACTCCTCGCACCGTTTATTTTATGGTGCCACCACACATCGTTCCATTCCTTTGTCAATATTTCTTCACTTTATTACTATTTCCAATTATCTACAACTAATCTCACCACAACTGACTACTACCGGTGTCTCTGATTCCACACATTCTGACGGTGCCACCATCACCCCATCTTTGATTCATCAATGCGGCGTCACCGATTTCCCAAGATATGCCATCGTTCCCATGTATCTTAATGAAGCCCTTACCCATCTCTCCCACCGTAAACCAAATTAACTCCATGGAATCACACCTCTTCCATCCATCTCCACAAATACAATTAAGAATCTTTCAACAGACTCAAACTAGAAATTTGATTCAACTCCACTCAGATTTTGTAAAAAAAAAAACAAATCCCTTTTTCCCAAGGCCACACACCTTTGCCATGGAACCGTCGTAGGGAGCTGCTGGAGGATCAAGAAGCAAGTTGAAGGAGGAGTTGTACTCGAAGAACACCGCAACCATGAACCTGCACCGTCGTGCTGATGTTGACCATAGGACCTGACTCACCTCATCACTATTTCTGCGTGAGCCGAACCCTAAACCAGATCTGCCCTACCACTAGAGGAACCAGTTCTTCACCGCAAGAGGTTTCCGCCATTGAGACTGTCACGAGGGTCACTACCCGAGCCTAAGCATCCACCGGCGGTCACTGGTGGAGGAGGGAGGAGAGCCAGTTCAGCTTGTTTGGAAAGGAGAAATGAAGCCCCCTGTAGCGCTGATATTTGGGGGGGAAGGGATAAACCTAAGTTAAAATAAAATAAAATAATAAATAATAACAATAATAAAATAATAATAATTATAATATAATTTTTTTATAATAAATAAATAATTAATCATAAAATAAAATTAAGATATAAAATTAGTTAATAAAATAGAGCTTATTTAAAACTAAAATAATATTAACTTACAAATAATAATAATTAAATTTAAATTAACTTTATAAAAAATTATTATTATAACAAAAATTTTAAACTAAATAAAAAATTTAATAAAAAATTTCCTAACTCAAAAATATCATTAAGTTATAATAACTATTTACTAATAATACTAACATTAATAAAATAACCAAATAGTTAATATTTAATTAAAAACTTAATAACTTCATCTAATTAAAGATTAAATAATAAATTAATAACTATAATAATAATTTTTAATTAAGTAAATAATAATTATTAACTTAATTATTTAATAATTAACTTTAATTAATTAGTAATATAACATTTATTTAAAAAATGACTTTAATATTTTTTAATTAACTTTCTTTGTGTTTTTACTATTTTTTTGTTCTTTCATGTACTGGTTCAAGCAGGAGCTTAAAAATACATCCAGTTCCATTCAAATAACTCATTGAGAGTTAGTTATGAAGGAATTTTTAAAACAACGTGAGTTTCATGAAAAAATACACGTGTGCGGTGCATAAGTGAAGGACACTTGAAGTCAGTGGAAAACAGAGGGTGATGTGAAGCAAATGGCAGTGGGTTTTAAGGAAGAGTAGAAATAGAATTTTAGAGGACTCTCATCTTGACTCTCCCTGATTTTTCACGATCACACAATTTGAGAGCGAAGAATCTTGGGAGAAGCACTGGAGTCGAGATGGAGGTCAAGGGGGATAAGAACAGAGCATCACTGTGGGATTTATTTTCCCCTCTTGTACTTAATTTCATAGTACTCTATAATCAATTTTTTTCACTATTTAAATCAATATGTTCATAGGATAATTCTTTCTTAGCTCAGGAATTCGAATTCAACTAGTTTTAATCTTATATTTCTTCACGTGCTTTACATTTTTTTCAGAATCATAATCAATCGACAAGATTGATTTCTGATTCTCTGTTTAATTGTTTCACTCTTCAATTGTTTTCAAAATTCATAAATTCAATATCTACTAGAGAGGTAGATTTTGAATTCATTTATCGAGGCTTTTAATTTCATTAAATTTGGAAGTTTTATGACAAGTTTATTTCCAAATGTTATCTTTTTTACTTCCTTCAACAGTTTGATTGATTCGAGAGTGGTGAACTTGAAGAGTCAATGTACTGCTTGTTGAGTCTCCTGGCGAGGGGGATTTTTCAGCTTGTCTTTGAGGAGTGATTCAATATGAAGTACCGAAGAAGTTAATCCTTTTAATCAGTAGTTCAGAATTCTCGAGTGACTACTTAATCTACACTCCCTTTCCCTTACTGCTTAATATTACTTTATTTCTATAGTCTATCAGTACTTAGTGTAAATTTTAGTTTCTTTATAAAAAAAACTTGTTTCATCATCCGGTTTCTACTTCATCATAAAAAAAATTAAAAAGATGTTCAATCCCTCCACTACTGAAAACAGTGGAGTTTATTTTGTTTAAAACATTAGAAAACTCACCTGCCTTCTTTGTGGATCTACCATGCACCACTATGCTAGTGTAGGTTTATAAATGTAATTTTGAGGGCCGTGATGACCTCTGGCCTCATCAAAATTTGGCGCCATCCTTAGGCATTGTGCTAGTGTAGGTTTATAAATTTAATTTTACATGGTAAATGAGAGTCCCAAAAATATTTAATATTTTTTTTAAAATTCCTACCTTGGCCTTCATAGAAACCCTTCACAGCACCGGTACCACATCTCACAGTCTCACCATCACCAGTTCAAAAGCCATCTTACTAGTGCTCATCATTTTCACCATAAACCGCTATCACTGTGAATCACTAACATTAAAATCCTTTCACCAATATAAACCAGAAAATTCAATTTCAACTCAAAATAAGACCAGGGTTTAATCAGAACATTTCATCAACCCTATCTCTAGAATCGAGCTGCCTGAAGATTCGAGCTGCATCTGGGATTGGATACACTCCCGTTGTTTCTTTAAGGGACCCACGATGCTTGGGTCTCCGAGGCTGATCCATGATCCCGATCCCACTTCTATATCGTATGCTGATGGCTTTTGAAGTCAAGCCCGAGCTGAGGTCTACCAAGGAGAAAATTTTACAGTGCTGTGCGCCTTGAATGAAGCCTCTACACCAGAGGAGAGACACCGCTGTGAGCAGGTGACACCGTCATCGCTGAGGTATGAAATCGAAGCCGTTACTTGAATGTGATGGGAGGAGGAGCTAAAGCTGGTGCCTAAGCTAGGAGGATGAGCCATTTCACCTGAAGGATGCCAATCCGCTGGTGTTGGATGCTTTGACGAAGAAGAAATGGACCCTCCCCCCCTTTCCCCTTCGAGTTACAGCGAGATTGGGGGGGGGGGGAGTAAATGAATAAAAAAATAAAGAAAAGATAAAGACAAAAAATAATAACAAATAATTAAAAAATTAAAACAAGTAAATATAATATAATATATAATAATTTTATATAACTATTATAATATTAATAAATAGAAAAGTTATAAAATAAAATATAAGACAAACTAATAAGAATTTATAAAATTAAAATATAAACAATAATAAATTACAAATAAAATTATTTATTAACTAAAATAAATATATTAACACTTTATTTATAATTTAATTTCAACATAATAAATATAATAATTAAAGTAATAAAGTAATTGATATTAATCTAATTTAAGAATTTAATTTATTTATAATAACTAATTATTAATAATACTTACACTAATTAAATAACTTAATTAATAATAATAAATTAAAAACTTAATAAATTTATTTAATTAAAAATTTAATAATAAATTAATAATCATAACTATAATATTTAATAATAATTATCAATTAAGATATTTATTAATTAACTTTAATTACTTTTTAATAAGTATTATAACATTAGACTTAAAAAAATAATAATTATTTAAATTTCTTCGTGTTTTAACTGTTTTATTCTGTTCTAACTATGCAAGTTCATTCAAGAGTCAAAAACACGTCCAAGTTCTTCCAACTAACTCATTGGAAGTTAGTTACAAGGGTAAAGTAAGCGTGACGTGTCAGTCATGAAAAAACACACATGAGCGATGCTCAAGTGATGGAACCTTGAAGTCATTGGAAAACAGGGGGTGGCGGGTAGTTTATGACAACATGATACAAAAATAGAGCAGTAGGGATTATTGGGGTGGGGGATTCGATCTTCCACTTCTATCCAGAGCAAAGGAAGAACTTAGGGCAAATCTTGGAACACTTCTCGGAGAAACACTTTCTAGAGACCTGAGGACCAAGAGCAGGAGCGATTCAAGCTTGAAGAGGGAGATCTTTTCCTTTGTTTTCATTTAAATTTCTTTATTTCTTTGTAATAAAATTATTTTTTTTACGTAATAAAGATGATTTAAGGATAATTCTTCCAGTTCGGGGTTAAATTTGAAAATGCTGGTTATCTTTCTTATTCCTTCTCACAAATCATTTTTAATGTGATCAGAATTGATTGGTGAGATCATCTATGAATGCATTCAATTGCAATGTACCACTAACACTTAATCTTGGAACTCCATAATCATTTAGTGAGTCTGATTGTGGATTAATTTTCTTTAACATTTAAATTTAAATTAAAACTTCAGAACTTACAATGAGTTTATTCTGTTGTCTTTTTTAAATCAAAATTCTCAAAGTTGATTAATCTTGGAGTGTTGAACTTCAAGATTTGTCATCTCGAGTGATTTATTTCTTGGTGAGGGAAATAAAACACTACCTTTTAGTGGTACTCATTTTAATCACTATCTTCAAATGTCATATATCATGAAATAGTAGATGTTATGGTCTATACGAGGGATCTCCATAACATGGTGAAAGTCACAATGTCTTGGTGCTCATGAATGGTGTTTATCACATTATGTGATAACATGTTGTCTCCTTTATTTATCCATCCCTAATGCTATCATTCATAGTTTATCATCATAAGATAATGATTATGTGGAGTATTAATACATAACATGAATGTTTAAATGTTAAACATTAAATATGAGGGTTAAACTTAGCATTACAAAGGAGTTGTAACATTTTGTATGTTTAAATGTTTCAGAAATGTTTCAATTAATAAATGGATGAATGTTTGAGTTCTTGAGGCCTATATATATTCAGTTTGATCCTCATGTAGTGTGTGTGATGGTTATAATTCTTCAAGGATGAAAGTATCAATCTCTTGATCCTCTTCTGCATTTAAACACAATTTTCTAACAAACCATGGAATGGGGGAGATCCTTCTCGAGTGTCAAGATATTTGAGAGATCCGTGTATACCCTAGGAGGGAGGAACCTGTTGGTTACTTCTCAGTGATCATTATCAAACACTTATTTGAAGCCCATATTGACTATTCTAAGGTATTTCATTATATTATTAATTTTATTATTCAATCCAAATGTATACATAGATTTTGGTTTTTATCAGGCTTTGGATTTGTCTTCCATTATGTTTAGGATGTGTGTCATCCCTATGAAACTCATCTGTGATGTTAGAGAAGGTCTATCAATTTTTGGGTTTTATCAGGCTTTGGAGTTCTCTAATCTATGCACTTTTATTTTGATCTTTTCTTAAATTATTTCAATGTGATCTAAAAATTATATATACCATGGTCCCTCTCAGTTGATGTTGGGTGTTATTTCACACCAAAAAATAAAAACTTATAAATTATGTCCGCTCTATATTATAAAGTTTTGGATTTATATAAAAACAGTAATTATTAAAAAAATCAAGAATAAAATTTATAAGGTATTAATATTTATTTTATTAATGTGTTGATTAAGTTTAAAATTGGTTCAAGTTAAAATTCAATTAATATTTCAATTTTGATAGATTTATTTTAAGGGAAATTTTGATTGCTTTACTATCAATATGGGATTGAAAGGCCTGATTAGAAAACACATAATTTTTTACATTACATGAAATTATTAAAACCCCATTATATGAAGGTTTAAAAAAATGATATTATATGATATTAAATTCACATTATTAGATAATAAATATGAATTTTTTATAAGTGTATAAAATTTTTTATGTTGCATTATGTATAGTTATTACACATTAATATAAAGGATTTCAATATTATGATTTTATATATATGGTATTTTATTATATCATGGCATATAATTATGAAATTAGGGATATAGGTGACAAATATAAAGTTTTAATTATGTACAAATGTTCTTTTGTCTTCTAAAATTACAGTTTTTATGATAAACTAAGTTGTTTTTCTTATAATTATGTATTCATGTATGTTAAATTTCATTTTTATACACAGAAAAATAGATTGATTTAAAATGGAATTGACTTAAATATTATTTCTATGATTTTTGAAGTGATTAAAATAAAGTGAACATGTCTTATTTCCTTAAATAAATCTTGGATTTGGTAATGAAATTTGGTTTGCAAATTAATACATAGTTAGTTTCCTTGTGCATTAGATATAAATAATTTTTTAGAATTATGATATGATATTATACATTAAGATTGAATAATTCAATATTTTTTTTTGTAATTATTGAATTATCATGAGCATTAGTCACATTCCAATTGGTTTTATTCTTATGTTTTTAATAAATATGTTATGTTATAGTGTTTTTTCACTATATAAGATGATTTTTGAGGTTGAGTTGTACTTGGATGGTCTATATTTTTAAACTTCTTAATCATTTAGATTGATTATCTAGGTTTTCATAGAATCATGACATACATATACCTCTCCACTATCATGAATTTTCTAGTTATAATTTGATATGTTTATATTAATATAATTTTTTTTTTGTTTTTTAACATAATTGATAAAATTTGGATGTATGATACTGATTGTATCTCAAATGATATTAAAAAGAAGTTGGATTTTTTTAGATATTGAATTAAATAATTATTTAGATAGAGGTGTTATACAATTCCCTTCTTACAGTTGCATTGGAAGAACTTAGTTAAGTCATGAAGAAGTTAGCTACCATATACAAAAAACTAGGTTTTGAAACAAACAATTATGCCTGGAATCATAATTGAGAGAAAAGAAAATCTCAAATATTTCATGATCAAAATTAAAGGAGTGGAATAGAGAATTTGGCATTTGATAAGTTTCTATTTATTAATCATAATAAGAAAAAATGTATTACAATGCAAGAATATAATGACATGAGTACACATGGTGCAACTAATGAAAATGATAATATTAAGAGAGTTAAAAGTTAATGGATGATTCCAGGACTCCTGTATACTATAAATGTGGTAAAATGAAAAGGCTATAATTCTTAATGCAACTTTATCATGAGAAAACCATGTATGGAATTTCTAATACCACCATCAATTATATTCTTACATTTTTGAATTTCTTACTTCCTAATGATGTAGATATTCCCTCAAATCATTATATAGAAGGGAAATCAATTTTTCTACTTGAATTTTCTACAAATAAAATTCATGTTTCCTCAAAATATTGTAGATTAATATGGGAGGAATCTACAAGCCTAAATGAATTTAAGGAATGTGGTACATCTCGGTGGAATCCAAATATAGATGGAACACTATCTTGTGCTCTACATAAAGTAATATTCCACTTTACATTGATTAATTGGTTCCAAAATATGTTTATATACGATGAAATATCCATAAATATGTGATGAAATGATGCTAATAGAATTATGTATAAAGAAAATTTGGTTCATGAAGTGTTTAGGTATGTAGCACACTGAGGGGGGGGGGGTGAATCAGTGGTGATCTTTTTACAATTTCCTTCACTTGTAAATAAACTTCTACAACTTGTTATAGTTTCGATCTGCTTAACTTTTTTACTGAAACTCACCCATATATAAAGATAATAAAGATAAATGTAAGACACACATTTTTTACATGGTTAGATCCTAATATGGGTACCAACTCCTTACTATGTTCAATATCACCGAATATATATATTTACACTAAGTCTTGTCACAAATACCAAATGGGATAGGGAAGGAATCACCCCTAACTCAAATGATGATGGGAAGGGATCACCCTTGACCCAAGATAGTTAGTTATCACAAGTTACAAAAGTTTCCTCCACCAATCTAAGAAATATCTCTTGAACTAGTAACTTATTCAAAAATAATAAATATCTTCCTCTAAGCCTATATATAATAAAGATTAATTTTTTTCTCACAAACTTAACCTTATGAAACTTTGTGTTTGGACCTTGGTATTCTTATTTCGAAACATATGAAACTTATTTGTTCAAAATCTTGTGTCTGATACTTAAACTAAAAAAAATCTATGAAGTTTCATAGTTGGAAGCTCTCAAAAACTCTTATCTTAATAGCAGTAGGAACAAAAACATATCAATGAGAATTATCCCTTTTATATACTCAAAATTACTATAAAAAACAAAGAGGAAGTGTGGGATCAAAATTTTAATTTACCTCTTTACTCATTCTTTATTTTACCACCTTCAAAGCTTCTAAAAATTCAATGTCAACATTCTTCATCAAAGTTTCCTCAAATATCAGTGTTAAAAAACTCTTCAATATTTCCTTAAATACAATTAGAATCAAGAAATTTTCTTCTTGAATATTGAGTCATTGAACATCCATCTCAACATCATCACCTTGTTTAGAGCTTACAAAAATGTAGGTAGCTCTGTCCAAAATAGTGTAAGAACTTCGTCATTTGGTTTTTCTTCACAAGAAATTATCTATCTGGTATTTATTTATAATAACTTCTCCATCTGATAATTCTATATCTGGTACTTCTTTTTCCAAATATTCTTCATCTGATACCTCTTAATCCAAAGCTTCTTTGTCCAAATCCCCTCTATCTATAAACCTTTATCTGATGAACTCAAGTTATGAGTTTACAAACAAAAAGTCTTCTCCATTCCAAATAATATTCAATGTCAATAAATTCTCTATACTATACAAATGTTCATCTAAATTTCTAAATCAAATAAAATCATATAAGTTCTTCATATGATAGATTTAAAATTCCTTATATCCAAAAAATTACATCTAGAAAAATCATGCTCATGTTTCTCCATTAGAAAACCTCTATATGAAATCTTTAAATTTTACTTTATCCAAAAACACTCTATCTGATGGATTAAAAAAAATTATATGGTACTTTTATAAGATTCCATCCATCTAGTTTTTTTTCAAATAACTCTTGAATGTTTATTTGGTAAAATCAAATTTCTTCATCTATAATTATACAAACTTTCTTTTTACAAGAATTTCATGAAAAAACTTATCTTGAATCATGAATAATTTTAGTAAACATGATGTTAGAAACTTTGAGGATCAACAAATAACTATTTGAATTCATATCCAAAACTTTTAAAAATACCATTCCAAAAATTTTCAGAGTTATCCTTTCAAAAATTTCCTTTTAAACATGGTATCCTCAAAACTTTATATACAACACAATCTCACAAACCTATTTTCTTAAGGAAAAAAATACAACAACTTTAACAAAACTATGGGTTCTTTAATCCCCCTTGTATTTTTATCAACATTAAAAAAACTCACTTTTTTTTTAAATAAAAATTCTCCATCAAACCATAGACCTTATCAAAGAGAAATGTTCTAGAAATATGTTCAATGTACCCACTACCCAATCAATTCAACTTTCAAATTATCCCCTTTTTTATAACAACTAGAACATCATATTCATAGAATATTGAAGAATAATTCTAAACTACTTATACCCCTTTGAAAAATAATCCATAATAAAGTAGGGGTTACCCATATATTTTGTTAAGTGTAAGGGGTACATTGAATATAAAGTTTAAGCATTCATTCCTTAAAATTTTCCCTCGACAAAGATTTGTTGAAGACATAAGCAATTTGATCCTTTGTTAGAATATATTATAGTTATAATTCTCCATAAGTAACTTTTTTTTTGATAAAATTATATCTTATATCAATGTGTTTTGATCTTGAATGTTGTACTAGATTTTTGAACGATCATTCTCACTCTTATTTTCATAGTAAAATTTCAAAGTATTTTCAACTTCTACTTTCAAATCTTCCATCCGAGTCTTTATCCACATCATTTGTGTATAATAATGTGTAGTAACAATATATTTAATTTCATATATACTTAAGGTCACTAAGATTTTTTTCTTATTATACCAACATAAAAAAAATTTCATCCAAGAAAAATGTTCCTCTGGATGTTGGCTTAAGATCATCAGAGTCTCTATCACAATCAACATCTATGATCCCTAACAACTTCAACACGTTTCCTATTTTTTATATTAACCCAAAGTTTAGATTTTCCCTAACACATATCAAAATTATTTCAGTATACAACATTTGATATTCCTCACGATCAATTTAATATCATGCACATAATGTTACCACAAACATAATTTTTGGTCAAGATGTTGTAAGATAGAGTAAACTTCCAACCAACCTCCCAAAGTCCTTCCAATTCACCTTTTTTATAGCTTCATCTTTACTTAGCTTCATATTAAAAAAAATAGGTATATAAATTACCTTTGAATATTTCAGGCCAAATTTTATTAATAATTACTTGGCATACTTTTATTATGAAAGAAAGATATATCTTTTAGTTTTCATGATCTGTATCCCAAGAAAGAAATTCATTTCATAAAGCATAGAAATATCAAAGCAACTATTCATATATTCTAAGGTCTCTTCTCACATATGATTTCTATCACCTATAAATATTATGTCATAAAAATAACCAAAGTTTTGGAACTTGTTACCTTTATATAAATATTTATGTCAATTTTTATCTAGAAAAGTTTAATGATTTTAGGCAATTATAAAGTTTTGAATACTAGGCTCAAGGAGCCTACTTCCACCCATACATGGATTTATTTACATTACAAACTTTAATTATATTATTTTCAAGGATGAATCCTTATATTTGTTTAATATAAAATTATTCACTAACTTCTACATTTAAGAATTCCGACTCAATATCTATCTAATATAATTTGTACCTTAGATGTGAATCAATCACCAAGAACATTCAGATAGTTTCAAGTCTTATAAAAAGGGTGTATGTTTCTTCAAAATGAACAACTTAAACCTTTTTATACCCTTTTTAGATGATCCTTGATTTATTTATTGAAACCCCTACATTTTCATTCAATTTATTCTGGAACACTCATTTAGTTCCCATGATATTATAGCCTTGGAACAAGTTTCCAAGTATCATTATTTTCAACCTTCTCTAACTCTTCAATAATATATTCCAACTATTATTTATGTTTAATAGCTTCTAATAATGATCATGGTTCTATTTGAGAAATGAGTGTTGTTTTATTTTTCATTCTTAGTTTTCTTCTAATCTAAACTGGAGCTTCAATTCTTTCGATAATATTTACTGGTTCAACCTATTTTTGTATCTTCTATAATTTGGAGTTTTTGTTTTCCTCAATATCTTACTCATCACTAAAAGCATCATATCACATTTTTTGTAACTCCTACATACTTCTTTCATTTTTTCTATTTTTTTCTCGAAGAAGGTTATAAGATTCCTTATGTTCCAATTTTAGAACACCCATTTCCTTTATCTATTTCTTTGAACTTATTTTCAATAATCTTAATATCACATGATTCCATAATTTTGTGTGATAATTTACTCCAACACTTTTATCTTTTTTTTGGTTGTATATCCCAAGAAAATTACTTCCTCATCCCTCTCATCAAATTTTCCTATGTTTATATTTTTAATCTTCATCAAGCATATAATCCTAAATACCTTGAATTATTTAATAATAGTATTCTTTTTATACCACATTTAATAGTTTTTTTATTTTTGGTCTTAGAAAGCATCCATTTTGAACATGTAATTCCATACAAACTTCTTCCCTCTAAAAGTATTTTGAGAGTTTATACCCCAAAAGCATAGCTCGTACCATTTCAACTAGACTTTAGTTATTCCTATACACTACTCTATTTTATTGTGGAGAGAAAGAAGCACTGTATTGATGCATAATCCGATGCCTTAATAAATAGGATTGAAAAGAGTTACATGCGAACTATTTTCAATTGTCTATTTCTAATTTTATGATATATACTCGTTACTTTTGAACCTCCATCTGAAATATTTTGAACATATCTATAGCCACAAATTTTTGTTTCATAAAAATTACTTGAGTCATCCATGTAAATTAACCAATGAAGGTTATTAATTATAGATCACCTTTGGTGGATTTATGTCTCATTAGTCTATAGGGATCAGAGTGAATAAGTTTAAGAGGTTGATTAGACTGAATCTCCACCTTCTGATGTCTTTTGTTGACTATTATTCATTTTTCATATATTTTACAATTAATCTCTATTTCATAATTAAGTCAAGAAATATCTCTCACAACTTATTTCTTAGATATTTTACTCAGATTTAATTTACCGAGATACCAATTCTCTTGTGCTATAGTTCATTTTAATATTTAGCACTTAAATAACAAGAGTTACTTAGATCAGCGATTTGGAACAAATCACCCCCAGTTCTATCTACCTTGGTAATAATATTTCTATATTTTGAATAATTTATTATGAAAGAATATATTTTGAAGATGACTTAATTCCAATTATCACAAAGCTATTTAACACTTAGTAAATATTGTTTAAGTCTATAAATAAGTAGAACATTTTTGGAATTCAACATTCATAATTCAATTTTTGTTATACCAATTTCTTTAATTTTTAGGGGAAAATAACTTCCAAATGTAAAAATTCTCCATAATATTATCAAATATTTTTTAGTATTTTAATATCTCCTGAAATATGTGAATATAACCCATTATCAAGAATCAAAGGCTCCCCCTTTTTATAATATTTTAATGAAACCTCAGATAATAATGACTTTTCTTTAATATTACTTTTTTCTAAGTTTCTTTTATTTCTTGATGAGAGGAACCTGTATGGGTAGAGTATTCATACATTCTTCTGAATGATGACCAAATTAATCACATCTTCCATATACCTCATCAATACATTCATACATGTTTTATCTTTAAGACTATTTAACTTATGAAATTTCCTTCTTAACATCATTTTTCAACTTCCGAACTTTGTTATTACTATTATCATAATTTCCAATCCTTTTGATATTACTCTCCCTTGAATCATGCCTTGCCCAAGGAAGTGACATGTTGCACCAATAGTTGTATGCTTTATTCACAAATTCTCCCCAACACCAAAAATACCCATTGATTCTTGATATTCCACAATGATATAAATTTTTATTGAAATATTTTCATTTAGGTTCATCGAAATTTGTTACTTCCTTATTCCTTTTCTATAGAATATTAGTATTCTAGGAGTAAATATATACTTTTGATTTATTTTGAAAGGAAGTAAATTTTTAACTATCCTTTTTAATCCATGCATTCCCTTCTCTTATCATTGAACCTATATGGTTAGTTAAAATAATCTTAGTAACTATTGAATTATCATACCGAGTTTAAAAATATTTTGTTCAATTGGATTATATGAAAATTCCTAATGATTATTGTTTTACTTCGTTTTCTTTACAAAAGTATCCATTCATACTTTTTAAGGATTTTTCATCTTTGATACATATGGATTAAGTCTTTAGCAATTACCATTCCTTCATGGAAAGTTTCACATCATTTCATTTTAACATGTTTTATTTCCCTGTAATCCTTCTTGAGTTTAGTATTTTTATTGAGAAAAGATTCAAGTTCTAATCTTATAAAATATTATTTGTATGTTTATTTACCTTATCATTCTTCACTACTAAAATTTTATTCATATTTCTCAACATGATCCATGAAGTTAGTGATTTTTTCTAGAATATCTTCATTTGATGAATTAATTTCAGTTGAGTAATTCTCATATTCTTTACAAATCATGATTGTTCTTCTTATTCTTCCATAATATCTTATTTTGATCTCACTATTTTGTTTTAATTATTTATAAGTTTTAACCCACTTCTTGTTTAGAGTACTATTCATTCATTCATCTTCCTCAGTCTTGTCCCTTTTATAACTTGGGTAGTCAGAGGCAACATGAACGATTTCTCCATACTTAAAACATTTTCGAGGATGTTTTCCCTTATACTTGATTTTTTTTGTTTTTTGTTTTTTTGAGATAGAATACATCACACATGAATATTCTTTTTCATCTAGATATTCATATGGTAATATATTTAAGTACACTTCTTCTTCTAAAATCTTGAGTTTCTTCATTGATTCAAAATAAATTTCACCCTTCTATTTCTTCTCACAGATTGTATATTTTCTTATTTTATGAGTAATTTGAATCTTATAAATCTCATCAAGAGAAATTGTTTCTCTATCCCCAATAAAATATATTTTGGGATCAAATCAATTATGAAAATTTCTCATCATTTTTAATAATGGTTATATCTAAAAAAGTTTCTCTAAAACCTTTGATGTTACTAACTATTTCATTTACCATTATGAAATATTCATCAATGGTATATTCCTCTGTCATTTTTATATATTCAAATTTACTTCTTCAGATCTAAAATTTCATTTCCTTCACTTTAAGATTATCTTAAGAAATACTTTCAAGTTTGTTCCATGTTTCCTTGGATATTTTAAGACCCATCACCTTTTTATAAACAATATATGAAAAATACATAAGAATATATTTTTGAGCCTTACCATCAATTTATATATTCCTCTTATCAGCAAAATTCATTAGTTCATCATTTTCTCTAGGTGAAAATACAATGGTTACTACATCAACCACTTCTAAACCAAGTGAAACTAGCCATGATAGTTTTTTTAATCAAAAGTAGGAACTCCTCAACTATTAATAAAATTTAAATTATACATAATTAAACAAATAGATATATAGAGGTAACCTAGATTTGATACCAATTTAATTATATAAGTATTTATCTCCATTGATAAGGGGGGTTCAATCAATGGTGATATTTTTACAATTTCCTTAACTTAGAAATAAACCTCTACAAATTGTTATAGTTTCAATATTCTCAAATTTATAACTTATATTAACTTGCATGTAAAGATAATAAAGACTAATATTAGTCACATATATAGTTACTCAACACATTTATCCACCCAAATAGTACTTCAGGCTGGTGGGCCACTGACCTTAGGTGTGCCTCCGCGTACACCAAAGGCTACCGACTAGAAGCAAGGTTGTAAAGAGGTGACAATGGAGAGACTATAACCATTGAAGGAGATAATAGTAAAGGTATATATGTATATAAAATAGATAAAAATACCAAAAGAAATAAAGGACTAGTAACCCATTGTAGTAGAATCAACATCAAGCAACAATGTAAGCATAAATTGAAAACAATAGTAATAGACAACATGCTCAACATACCATTTGTAGAATAACCATAACATGATACCATTTGTATCTAAGCATACATATCACAATAGGTCATACATAAAAATGAGAATAAAGTTTCACACATGGATGAACATAATGGTATATAAATATAAGCATGATGATACAAAATAAAAAACTCAAAAGATAACTCTAAGTGATGTAGGAAACTCAAAGGCCCCTTACCATCCATCCCATGCCAAAGGTCCTACACGATCACTAAGGTCCAAATCCTAAGCTCAATACCTTACCCAATCAAAAGATAAAAAAGTATACATGTGTCCCGAGGGTCCCATATAGGGTGTGAGAATAATCTCAATAGGCCACTACCAATGCATGCCTAACTTAAATATGTGATAAAGTAGGTGTATCTAAATATAAATAAAAGTAGCACATGCACAACATATATATAACAACCCTATTATTTACTACACATTAATTCATGATTTATTATATAATGTTACACTTAACACAACCTGGAAGATCAATAAGTCTAGTTTATTTGGGAATTAGTTACATTACATAACAATTTAAAATAGTAAAACACCATCTTTATTGAAAACTTCGTTAACATTCCCTCACTTAAAATTGTATGGTATAACCTGGGGATATACATAAGAAAGGGTTTAGCTATAAAGACTAGTAAGGGAATAAATATGGAATAAAATGAAGAGAATAATACATGTTAGAAAATAGTCATATCAATAGGGAATAAAAGGAGTAGTAATCATAAACATGAACAATGAGAAAATATATAACATAATAATCATAAAGGAAACATGGGAAATTTGGAAACAAATTAAAACACTGCATCATAAATATAGGTCAAGGATAACTACCAAGAAATCATGATGGAAAAATTTACATAAAGTAATCAAGTTCACTCCCTATCCCAACATGACGTCTCATGATACTAAACATTACCCAATGCATTCTTGCACTATATAATTCTAGGAACACCCGTCACTTTCATTTCATCCTCATGCTTAAATGTGCCACATAGATCATACAACATGGATTCATTCATCATCATATTTTATTCCATGATCAAGGAGTGTGGAATAGATATATGTAAGCCCCAATTCAAATAATTATAAGTGTATAAATGTGAACACTCTTGATAGGAAATGGGTATGGAATTCACTACACAATTATTTTGGCATGGAAAACCGTGGTGAAATTTCAGCAGCATAACAACATCACTTAAAAATTCATAAAATGGATTGATGAGAGAGAAAGGGGTCTCTAATAATTTTTTACATAAAATTATAAGTAATAGGGATATGGAAAGGCATATCCCAACATTAGGAATTGGAAATATAATTCATAAGATAATAAAGAAACTTGAATAAAGAATAGAAGATGAGGATCCCTTACTTGAGTGCGTGACTCCAAATGCTTGGGAGGAGATTCTTCAGAGCTTGGGGGAACCTTGAGAGGACTATAGATAGGGGATGTAATAGAAATGAAATTATATAAGAATTTTTAGTGAATATAAATGGAATCTTCGCTGGGTTTGTATAGTAAAATAGAGGGGAATTCTTTATTATTTATCAAACTTAGGTTTTGGACTCTATACAATAAAATAACAAAAACCAAAAAAATTACCATGGTTTTTTCCCATGGTTTCTAAAAAGGGTAGTTTTTATAATTGTTTATAAGTTTAAGGGACGAAATTAATAAAATAATACTCTTGATGATGTGGAAGTGAGTCATACTCTTAAAGAAATGATTTTGAAACCATAAAATATGTTATAAGTTTTGAAAGATTCATAAAGGATTTATAAAATTTAAAAAATAAAAATAAAATTACATTATTTTAAAGGGAAAAATATATCTGGTCATGTAAACCATTTATAGTATTTATTACATAACTTTTGGGATATTATGATGTTATAATACACACCATATATTTATATGGTATTTAATTTCTACCCAAAAATTCGACTGTCTCAGAAAATTATGAAAAATTAATCATTGGATAATTTTGGTGTTTTTATTACAAAAATAATATTTATTTTAACCAAATAATTTTAAAAATATTTGAATTTTTACCTGTAAAATAAAATCAATATTTATTTAGAAATGCTGGGTTTTTTGACAATAACAGTTTTCAAACCCTTATAAAAATTACATTTGACTTCATAAAAATAATATGATCATTTATATTTAATAAAAATTATTTAATAATAATATTTTATTAAAATATAATTTATTTAAAAAATTCATTAATAAATCAAAATAAATATCTTAATTGAAATTGAATACTAATTAAAAATACCATTCATGTTGTATTGTATAAAAATAAAAATCATTTTTAAAGTAATGATAAGAAGAAAATATGAAAATTATTATATTAAAAAATACAAAATACATATTTATATTATTATGGAATTTATATATATACCTTTAGTACACTAAAAAATTCCCTAAGAGTAAGGTGCACGACAGTGAAACTTTCATGGGGTGGTTTGGTGTACATGGTTTTAGCCGTGATCTTGATGAGTTTGAACTTCTCTCGTAAATAGTTTTGTTTATGCTTATGTTTTTGGATCCTAGATTTGACTTGGTCAAAGGAAAAGACCAAAGATTATATATCCCTTGTAATCTCTAATAAATGGGTTTCATAGGGTACGAACCTACTGGTTGAGGCCATCACTTCCTTTGTCTGTTTCAATTGGATTTGTTAAAACCCTATATTTATTCCAATCATATGATCACTATTCAATGACTATATTATCAATGGTAAAGATTCTTAACTTTATTTTAAATCCTATAGGATATAATAAAACCAAAGGAGTGCATGTGTTTTATATAACCATATTACATAACAATACATTTAATTAAAACACATGATGAAATTTTATTTATAACTGTTCAGGTCGTTACAATATTCCCCCCTTAAGAAATTTCTCCCTCAAAATTTCCATTTCCCACACTAAAAAAGATGATGTTAATTCTATTTCATCAATTCCTATGGTTTCCACATTGCTTCTTTAAACTTTTGGTTTCTCCACAAAACTTTGACCAGGTGAATTATCTTATTTCATAGAACTTTGTCTCTATGATCTAAGATCTTCACTAGATGATCTTCATAGGAAAGTTCATTCTCCAATGATAGCACATATGGATTGAGTATATGTGAGGGTATTGGTATGTACTTCCTCAAAAGGGACACATGGAATACATTATATACTTGAGATAGGTTAGGTGGGAGTGCTAGTCGATAGGCCACCGCTCCAATGCGATCAAGGATCTCAAAGGGGATGATGTATCTTGGAATAAGCTTTACCTTCTTTCTAAATATCATGAATTTATTCCATGGAGATATACAGAGTAAAACCATGTCTCCAACATCAAACTCTAGGTCTCATCGATGATTTTTAGTATAAATCTTTTGTCGATTATGAGAAGCCTTGATGTAATGTTGAATGGTCCTAACCTTTTCCACTATTTCCTTGACTATTTTAGGACTTAACAGATTTTATTCCCCAAATTCATCCCAACATGTAGGTGTTCTACACCTCTTCCCATAAAGGGAATCATAGGGATACATTTGGATTCTAGAGTGGAAACTGTTATTGTATGAGAACTAGACTAGAGGAAGATGTTGATCCCATACTCCTTTAAAGTTAATTGAGCATGCTCTCAACACGTCTTCAAGTATCTGGATAGTCTACTCGGACTGGACATCATTTTGAGGATGATAAGTCTTAATAAAGTTCAACTCAGTATTCAGAGTGTATTGGAGACTCTTCTAGAACTTAGAGGTAAATCTTGGGTCTTGATAAGATACAATAGATATTTGTGTTCCATACAACCTCACCACTTCTTTGATATATATCCATGCAAGTTTTTTGAGTGAGAAGTCCTCTCAAATTGAGATAAAGTGAGATGTCTTTGTAAGATGATCCAAAACAACCCATATATCATTGTTTCCTCTAGATTTATTCAAAAGTTTGGTGACAAATACTATGGTGATGTTTTACTATTTCCATGTTGGTATGGGTAATGGTTGAATAATCCCCTTAGACTCTTTCCTTTTAGCCTTAACTTGGTGACATACTAGGTACTTTGATGTATATTTAGTGATATCCTTATTAATATTTTCCCACCAATAGTTATCTCAAAGATCTCGATATATATTTGTGCTCCTTGAGTTAATAGAGAAGGTTGAGCCATGTGCATCATCCAACAACTCCTTAAACTCAAGATTTGATGGTACACATAGTCTTGAACCAAATATCACAACTACTTCTTCATTACCATTGAACTATAAGTATTTCCATTTTCTTATAGTTTTCACTTTATTCTGAATTCCCACATCATCTCTTTAAGCATCCTTTAACCTCTCCAAAAGTGATGGTTGAGTAATCATTTGTGAAAGGATTGATGATGACCCTTCCTTTATTATTACCATGTCTATCCTCTTCAAGTATAAGAATATTAGATCCTTATCAATTCTCATCGATGATAAAATTACCAGATCCTTTCTACTTATAGAATATTTCACTTTATTCACTTTCCCAGGATGGTAGTGAATTGAGCAGTCATAGTCCTTGATCAGCTCTAACCATCTTCATTGGCGTATATTCTTTTCTTTTTGTATGAATATATACTTGAGGATTTTTTGATCTTTATACATTTCACATTTCTCACCAAAAAGATAATGCTGCCATATTTTCAAAGTGAACATCACTTCAGAAAACTCTAGATCATGTGTTGGGTAGTTCTGTTCATGAAATTTCAACTACCTTGAAGCATAGGTTACCAATTTTTCATTCTGCATTAACACACAACCCAAGCCCTTATTTGAAGAATCACTGAATACTATGAAAATTTCTCCACTTGTGGGTAGTGTGAGTATAGGTGTAGTGATAAGTCTCATTTTTAACTCATTTAATCTCTCTTCACATTCATCATTCCAAGAAAACTTGACTCTCTTCTGAGTTATCTTGGTCAGAGGGTATCAAAATCACAGGAAATTTCTCACAAATCGACGATAGTACCCAGCTAATCCAATGAAACTATGGATATATATCACATATGTTTTCCTAAACCATCCTTAAATTACTTCTATTTTTGGACCAATATCATATTTCTTGCGATGATGTTCTCCAATAATGAGACTTCCTACAACTAGAACTCACATTTTTTGTACTTGGAATAATGCTTATCCTTTCATAAGGTATTTTTAATAGTACGTAGATACTTCTCATGATACTAATTTATTTTGGAGTATATTAGAATATCATCTATAAATACTACTATAAAATTTTCAGGGTAATCTATAAAGACTCCATTCATTAAGTCCATGAAGATTTTTGGAGTATTAGTGAGTTTGAATGGCATTACTATGGATTCATAGTTCCCATACCTTGTAGGAAAATCAGTCTTGGGGATATCCTCCTTCTTCACCCTAACTTAGTAATATAACAACTGAATATCCACCTTGGATAAGTACTATGATCTATGTATTTGGTCAAACAAGTCATCAATCCATGGTAGAGGATACCTTTTCTTTATCATGATCTTGTTGAGATCATGATAATTAATGCAAAGGTGCATTGAACCATCCTTCTTCTTGACGAAGAGGAATGGTGCACCCCATGGTGAAGCACTTGGGTGTATGAACCCTTTTTCCAAATTCTCTTATAGTTGTTTCTTCAGCTCCTCAAGTTTCAAAATATCTATTCTATATAGAGTCATGGATAATGGTAATTCCCCAGGTATAAGCTCAATTAAAAATTCAACCTCTTATAAAGGAGGAAGACAAGGAAATTCTTTGGGAAACACATCATCATATTCCATTACAATGGGAATGTCTTAAAGGTTGATATTTTCCTTAGAATCAATCATTTGATCAAGATAAACTTGATCATTGTGCAATAATATCCATGCATGAGATGTTGGTGCTAAATAAGATTCATCCTCCTCCTTGCACTTGTACATAATCAAGGGTTGATTTTCAATATAGAGATTGATTTTTTTCTTGTGTAAATTTATGTTAGATCTATATAGGGAAAGCCAATCTATACCCATAATTGCATAAAATTCCACCAAAGGGAGTATGAAAAGGTTTTCTAGGAAGTTCAGCCCAAAAATTTTGACAGGGCAGGAGTTATATACTTGATATTCAATAATTACCCCATTTACCATTTTCACCAACATCTCTACTTCCATTATTTATGGTGGTTTTTGAATAGTTTTACTAAAATTTCATGATATAAAGGAATGTGTATAACCAAAATAAAAAGTATGTTCGATATTATTTAATGAATAACTAGTTTACCTATCAACACTTCATTATTGGGATCCACCTCAGTGGCGGTGATGGAAAAATCTCACCCTTACTACCTTGGAGGTTATTTGTTTTCTCCGAAAACCCTTAGTTTAGTGCATTAGTTTGAAAAGTTTCCTATTTACTTGCAGTTGAAGAAATGAACAATGCATCGAGGGTTAACCAAAGAATTAATTTCCTCCATCACATTAGTGGGTTTCTCCTATCAACAATCGCTATCTAGGTTCCATTCCTTCCCACACCTAAAGTATTTCCTTTTCCCCCTTAGGAAATTTATGGGGTGATTCTTTCCACACCTTTTATAAGTAGCATGTTGAAATTTCTTGGAACCGTTATTTTTATCAATTGGAACACTAGATTTCCACTTCTTATCCCCATGATAACCTTGATATTTACCGATCTTTATTTCGACTTTGAGGGAACATTAGAAAATTTCCTCATAACTATCAAATTCTTGGATCTATAAGGATTTTCATAGACTAGTTTTAGACCACAAAATAAGAACTCAACCTTGTATTCAGGGGTAATGAAAAATCCAAAGGTGTATCATGCAAATATTGTGAATTTTACCTTATACGAACTGATAGATTCTTCATCTTTTTTCTTGACGGAAAGGAAATACCTTTCCATTTTAAGATGGAGAGTGTGAGGAAAATATTTATCAATTTTTTATGGAATTACTTAAACCCATAACTTTGATCTATTACTTAGGCTTCATATTCTTGTTCAATTTACACCACTCACTTCATACGATAAACAACCAGTAGAACCTTCTCTTTCTTAAAACATTGAAGTATGGAGAAGATCTTATTAATGGAGTTGATCCATTATTCTATGATTTATGGATCATATGATCCATTGAAATTATAAGGCCTTTATCAAATAAATCTCTCAATTATAGCTTGTTATTTCTTAGGGGGATTTGGGTGCTCCTATTGATCCAGGTTTCTATTCAAAACCTGAGTCAGATGAGAGATTATTGTTAGAAATTTTGTGATTCCCACTCCCATTGGGTTTGGCATCTCATTGGGGAATTCATCACATTTCCCTTCATATTGATTGTTTACCCGATTCCTCATATTTAAATCAATTGGATAGAATAAATTAAAAATTAGAAATGAGTATTTTCAAAATATTAAACTCATATAAGGGAATCCAAGGACATTAAATAGATAACTTTTAAATTGTAATTATTTCCTTAACTATGAATTTCTAGGATTCAATCTATGTTATCCATGATCTATTTCTTAACATATATTATTATGGGTATTTTTTGTTCCCTTAATAATGGTTTGTAAGGATATTATGAATTTATGAAATCATATCTCCCAGGAGTGTCAAAACATGTGTTTAGAAAGGCCTGTTTTCATGCACCAATACCTGGTTGAGTCTAGCTCAACATGGTGTTTTGAGGTTTTACCCCTATGTACATCTGTACCAGAGCCACATCCACTTGTAGTATCCAGAAAATAATTTATTTTATTGATAAAACACTTAATAAATAATTACCAAAATTTAGTTATGTTTTATTATACTTCATCTTATCCTGAAGGAATTCACTAGAGTTTTCTAATCCTAATCCCAAAAATAACTAAACTTTTTCTCTGATACCAAATATAACAACCCTGTTATTTATTACACATTAATTCATGATTTATTATATAAGGTTACACTTAATATAACCCAAAATATTGATAAGTTTAGTGTATTTTAGAATTAGGTACATTACATAATAATTTAAAATAGGAAAAACATCATCTCTATTAAAAACTTCCTTAACATGCTCGCACTTCAAACTATATGGGATAACTTGGGGACATATATAAGAAAGGTGTGAGATATAAATTCCGGTAAGGGAATAAAAATGGAATAAAACGAAGAAAATAATAAATTTTATACAATAGGAATATCAATGGGGCATAAAAGGAGTAAGAATCATAAACATGAACAATGAGACATGATATAACATGATAATCATAATGTAAACATGGGAAATGTAGAAACAACTTAAAAAAATACATTATAAACATAGGTTAAGGTTAACTACCAAGAAATCCTGATGGATAAAGTCTCATAAAGGAATCAGGTTCAATCCTTATCCTAACATGACATCTCATGATACTAAACATTATCCAATGCATTGGAGTGCTATATAATTCTGGGCGCACCTGTTACTTTCATTTCATTCTCATGCTTAAGCGTGCCACATAGATCATACAACATGGATTCATTCATCATAATATTTTATTAAAAGATAAAGGAGTATGGAATAAATACATGTAAGTAAAAATTAAAATAATTATAAGTGTATAAATATGAACACAATTAATAGTAAATGGGTATGGTATTCACTATAAAATTCTTTTGGCATGGAAAATCACGGTGAAATTTTGGCAGCATAGCAACGTCACTTAATAATTCATAAAATGAGTTGATGAGAGAGAAATGGGACTATAATAATTTTGATATAAAATGGTAAGTAATTGGAACATGTAAATACATATACCAACATTAGTAATTAGAAATATAAGGCATAAGATAATAAAGAAACTTGAATAAAGAAGAGAAGTTGAGGATCCCTTACTTGAGTGTGTGACTCCAAATGCTTAGTAGAAGATTCTTGAGAGATTGGGGGAACCTTGGAAGGACTCTATAGAGGGGAGGGAAGAGTAAGTAAATTATAAAAGTATTTATAGGGAATATAAATGGGATATTGTGTGGGTTTATATAGGAAAATAGAGTGGAATTTTTTTATTATTTCTCAAACTTAGGTTTTGGACTCTATATAATAAAATAAACAAAGCCACAAACCTTCCCATAGTTTTCCCATGGTTTCTACCAAAGGGGATTAGTTTTAATTATTTTATAATTCCAAGGTCTGAGATTAATAAAATAATACCCTTTTTGATGTGAAAGTGAGTCATACTCTTAAAGAAATGATTGTAAAACCTTAAAATATGTTATAAGTTTTAGAGGATTCATAATGGATTTATAAAATTAATCAAATAAACATAAAATCACATTATTTTAAATTTAAAGCATGGATTTTGTTTTTTATACCATTTATAGTTTTTATTACATAACTTTTTGGTCATTATGAGGTCATAATTCACACTATATATTTATACAGTATTTAATTTTTACCCAAAAATTTGACTGTTTCAGAAAATTATGAAAAATTAACTATTGGATAATTTTGACATTTTGATTCCAAAAATAATTTTTATTTTAACCAAATAATTTTATAAATATGTGAATTTTCAATTTTAAAATAAAATCTACATTTATTGAGAAATGTTGGGGTTTTTGACAATAACAGTTTTCAAACCCTTATAAAAATTACATTTAACTTCATGAAAATAATATGATTATTTATATTTAATAAAAATTATTTAATAAAATTATTTTATTAAAATATTATTTATTTGAAATATCTATTAATTCATAAAAAATAATTTCTTAATTTAAATTGAATACCAATTAAAAATACCATTTTTGTTTTATTGTATAAAAATCAAAATCATTTATAAAGTAATGATAAGAACAAAATATGAACATTATTCTATTAAAAATAAAATAAAATATTAATATTATTATGATATTTATACATATCCCTTTAATACACCAGAAAACACCATAAGAGTAAGCTTCATGATGGTGAGACTTTCATGGGGTGGTTTGACATACATGGTTTGGGCCATGATCTCGATGAGATTGAACTTCTCCCATAAATTGTTTTTCTCATACTTAAGTTGTTAGATCTCAGCTTGGTATTGGTCAAGGGAAAAGACCAGAGATGCTATATCCATTAAAAGATCCGATAAATGGGCTTCATAGGGTGTGATCCCACTGGTTGTAGCTATCACTTCCTTTGTTAGTGTCAATTAGATTTGTTAAAACCCTATATTTATACTAATCATATGATCACTATTCGATGAATATATTATCAAAGTTAAAGATACTTAATAGTATTTTAAATATGCTAGGATATAATAAAACCACATGAGTGCATGTGTTTTATATAACCATATTACATAATAATACATTTAACTAAAACACAAGGGGGATTTTATTTATAACATTTCGGGTCATTACAATATAATAAAACCTATTTCCCTTGTGATAAATAGCCATAAGGAAGCAATAATATACTTTGGAATCATTGATATAAGAGGAGTGGTGAGGATACTTAGCATAATCCCAAGGCATATCCTGATGGAGATCAATCCAGGTGAACCCTCAGGTTCCACCACTAATAGAATCACAAACACCTTTTTCCAACTGATTCCTCTTGTCTAAAACGATAACCAATGTCCTGAAGGCATGACAAAACAAGTACCTGGTCTCTTAGACCTCAACTCATAGAATCCCCATCATCTTGAAGCATGATATCTGAGGAACAATGATTTATGTCCTCCAAATAATAAAAACCACCGGCTCAATAGCCGACATCCCAAGGAATAATGATATCTGTCCTCCCACATAATCCCGACCCAAAAGGCTCAATATACGGGGAGCCTCATCCCCCAACTGATAGTCTCAAAACAATCATATGAAGAATCCTCACCATCCCCATGGATTTCTATGATAAGATCCTCCAACCATACTGGTGATCAACACCACCCTAAGCCACATCTAACAGAGGCCTTTTCCCACATGAGTGGTCAACAACACTTTATCATCTGAGTCATATCTATGTGCAGACGATTATAATGAAGCATTATCCAATCACGACGAGTGGAAATCACTAACAAAGTACCTAATATACATTATCCCAACACCTAATTTCCCCGTGACCATGTTTCTCAATATGATAGTCAATGCTATCCAATATCACACAATCCATGTCTGTAACTAGACAACCACATCGACACAATTTGATGACCATGTCACCTAGCTGGTTATCAACATCACCCAAAGTCTTTGGGTTAATCCCAACCTGATGAAAAACATTGCCTCAAGCCATATTATCATCCCCATATTGTAAAGACCCATAAAATTAAAGGGAATTTTTTTTCTTAATTTTCATTGGGATTTTACAAGAACGCAGTTTCTGACGACACCTGATTCTGAGGCCCGGTGTGCCCGGAATCATTTTCCGAAGTTTAGCTCGGGTACGTTCAGTGAACGAACGAGCATGTTTTTCTAACTTTTTAACTGGTGCTCGGAATCGAATTCCGAGGGCACCGATGGATTCGCAGCGCCGGTAATTGGTTAGAAACACCTTTTCCAAAGTTTCATTTGCTTGGGTGTGGTTTTTAAATTTTGGGGTTAAGTAAAGGAATAAAATAAAAATTGGACGCACAATTTTTATTTTACTTCAAGTTGTTTAACCTAAGATAAGTGTTGGGAGTGGGACCCACAATATCCTACCCACTTGGTAGGATATTTGTGAGGTGGGGCCCATATGAGCCCCATCGTTTCTTTTCTTCCTAAACCCCCTCCTTTAATTAAGTAACGCACTCACACCCCCTATTAATGAAGTCAACCCTTGCGTTTATTCTGGTCAATAAACGCCTCATTAATTGGGCAGTTTAAAACTCCTCCATTAATTCTTTTAATTGATTGTTTCTTTTTGAAATTCAAACGTTGGCTTGTGTTAATAAAATAAGGCAACTTTTATTTTATTAGGGGTTGGTTGTGCAAGAGGGTTTGGGGGAGAATTCTCTCAAGCCGTGAAGTTCTTCCTCCTCGACGAAGAACACGAAGAACGCGAGGTACACCGAATCCTCAGAGATCGACGACGCGACGCCGACAAATCCTTTCTCTGCGACGCGACGATCCTCCTTCTACGATGCCTTCTTCTGCGACGGTTAATTCTGTGACGAATCTTCGGTTATCGAATTCGACGAGGTAGGGATTTATATTAATTGTTGTTCGGGAATTCTTCCATTGCCTTTCTTCATTTCTATTGGAGCCGCCTGATACCGCAATAACGGGAGGGGGTCAGACCACACGAACACGGCCGACCCTCCTCTCCCCTTTGGTTGTTTGATTTTGTTTGCGGCACGAACAAGACAACGCGGTGCCGAAGCACCGCGCAGAAATATTAAAGAAAGGGGAGAAGCGACGCCGTCGCGCAGCGCCGTTGAAGATGAACCAAAGATGCAACACCGTCGCACCACACCGGAGAACTACAAAGGCGCCACGGTCGGAGTGGGGCCGCGGCTGAGGCCGCAGCGGAGCGGGGAGACCGTCGGCCGGTTCCGGGCCGCCGGCGTCGGAGCAGGGGGACCGGCCAGCGCCGGTCCTGTGGTGGCAGCAGCCGGCCGACCAGAGCGGGTCGGCCGGTCAGGGGAAAACCGGGGGTTCGTAACCCCCGGTCGGCCAGCAGATGCAGCCCCCCCACATGGGGGTCGCGGGTTCTCTACGCGGGGGGCAGCGCCCCCCCCCCCCCCCCCCTCTTCGCTCAGCTGTAACGGCCGAGCCGCCTGGCCGCCTGGCCACCTGGCCAGCGCCAGCGCGCCGGGCCAGGCCACGCTCAAGCGGTCTGGACCTGGACCCGGGTCAGGTCGACCCGGTTCGGGCTGACCCAGGGGGTACCGGGCCGGGTCAGACCGGGCCCGAACCCCCTAATACCAGACCTCTCACGGTCTTTTGCCCATAACTCGGGATGAGGACCTCCGATCGATGCACCGTCAGCGGCGATGCGATCCTTGGATCGAGAAGGTCGTTTCGGTATATCACACTCAAGGTTTCAGAGTACTTTGGGTTCGGCCGGGTTGGTTCGTACACGAAACCAACCGGGCCCTCGGAGCGGAAACGCTTATAACTTGAGCTCTGGACGTCCGATTGACGTGCCGTCGACTTTTTTGGATTCCTCTTGATGAGAAAGAACTTTTGGAATGCTTCTCCTAAGTTTATGATGCAGTTGGATAATGGCCGGGTTGGATTGAACCCGAAATCCAACCGGGCCCCTGGAACGGAAAAGCTGATAGCTTTCAGAGCAGACGTCTGTTTGAAGAACCGTCAGCGGCGTTGGTGATGACGTTGAGAAATGGTCCCTATGAGCATGCCCTATGAGAGTTCGGGGTACAGTCGAGATACGGTCGGGTTGGTTCACACACAAAACCAACCGGGCCCCTAGGACGAAAAGACTAATAACTCACAGACCGGGCATCCGATTGACGCGTTGTCTATTGTGTTAAGACCCCTATGACGAGGCGGTACTTTGAGATAATTCTTCGTGGAACTTTCTGATACTTGGAGTATCGACCAGTAGCTCGTGGAGCGGACCCTCCTGGTGATGAGCCAACAGAGTGCAGAGACCTAGTAGCTGGCTGAGACTTGACGACTGCTGATCTATCGACTCAGTGTGTTTCAGATAGCCCAGTGGGGAGCGCTTGGTTGTAGCGGCAGACCCACGGAGGAGGAGCTCTTGGTTGTAGTGGAAGACCCATGGCAGAGGAGCGCTTGGTTGTAGCGGAAGACCCGTGGTACTCAACAGAAGGAGTACCTCTAGAACCTATGAGGGGGAGTGCTTGGTTGTAGCGGTAGACCCACGATGGAGGAGCGCTTGATTGTAGCGGCAGACCCACGACGGAGGAGCGCTTGGTTGTAGCGGCAGACCCGCGGTACTCAACAGAAGGAGTACCTCTAGAACCTATGAGGGGGAGCGCTTGGTTGTAGTGGCAGACCCATGGTGGGAAGCACTTGGTTGTAGAAGCATGCCCACAGTACTCAACAGGTGGAGTACTACAGCAGTCCAAGGAGTTCGATGCGCTTGGTTGTAGCGGCAGGCCCACTGTGCTCAACAGAGGAGGAGTTGGGCGCGCTTGGTTGTAGCGGCATGCCCACTGTACTCGACGAAGGAGGATTTCTCTAGAAGTTGTGGTTTCGACATCATGAATAAGATCCTGGTTGAGCTGATTCAATGACATTTGTAATTTCCTCATGATTGAGATGAGTCACTTGATAACTTAGGTATATGTATGGGAATATACCTGGGTAGTGGTTATCCATTGATTTCATAAATCTATGTGTTTCCTCGTGATTGAGATGGGTTACTTGATAACTTGGGTATATGTATGGGAATATACCGAAGTAGAGGTTTTTTGTTGAGATCTTCTTGTGGTTATCCTTGTTGGATGTAGTGAGACCTTGAGGGTCTTGGGGTCCCTACTGAGTATCATTATACTCACCCCTGCATGGGTTATGCCCGCACCTCGTTGTGTTGGTTGTAGACGACGGACAACGCAGACAGAGGCCGAGTGTTTGAGGACTGGACGGTACCTGGAGTTGTAACTCACGATGAGATAGTATCCGGTGGTGGAATTCACGACGAGGTGACGCTCGGAGGAGGTTGACGGGCGAGAGCGTTGTAGAGGCTATCTGTACCTACCCTCCAGGTAGGATCCGTGGTGGACAATCCAGGAGCTGCGCTATCTGTACCTACCCTTCAGGTAGGATCCGAGGAGGATGACCCAGGAGATGTTTCCTTTCTTCCATCTGTTGTTTTTGTTGTAATTTCTTTCAGTTTTAGCTGTACTTTCGATTGAGGTTTTATTCTGGCCCATTTACTTTTCATCACTTCCCTTTTGTACTTGGTGTTTTACTTCCGCTTGTACTCTGTGTTGTTTTGTTACTTTTTTAAAGGCAATGCTTTCCCAGTTATCGGGATTTACGTATTTGGTGCTAGTCTCCAGCCCCTGGCCTATGGAAGGTGGGCTTGGGGTAGTCACGACACGTGCCTCGAGGACGGGTCGTGACAAATTGGTATCAGAGGAGTTCGGTTCTACCACAGAACTCAAGAATCTGATCTTTTTCTATGTGAAGCAATAGTGTTAGGAGTATTGAGTGTGGCTATCAGTCCAGGGAGTTCAGTGTTGGTGCGGCGGCCGACGTATCCGTACACCAGGACCCTGACTTCTGATTTCCGACTTAATGCGCGAAAACATTGATTGCATGTGTGTTTTAAGTTTTCTTTGTGATTACTTTGTGTCAGCTCACCGTGTATACTGTTTAACCGTGGCACACCTATTTCTTTTCAGGATGGCCCCACGACAGCAGCCAGCTAGGGTTCTGAGAGTTGTTCGTGATGACAGCCCACCGAGCGATGAGGCCTCGATACAGGGCCCTTTGACAGCAGAGGCACCGGTGGTACCTCTACCCGCCGAGCCACCGATGCTAACAGCCCCAGCCACTGACGGTGCACGTCACCTTTGTGCACTGCACGAGTTTCAACGTCAGTGACCGCCCAGGTTCCATGGGGAGATGGACCCTCAGGCAGCCGAGGATTGGCTGGAGGCAGTTGTATGAGTTTTCTGTTTGGTAGGGACACCAGCTGACCTCATGGTGATCCTCACAGCGAGCCTCCTGCACGTGGAAGCAGGCAGATGGTGGAGCTTGATGCTCCAGGTGCACGATGAGGCATCTCTCCTTTGGACGGACTTTGAGAGCCTTTTCTGCTCAGAGTTCGTCCCAGTCACCCTCCGTGCGGTGCACATCCAGGAGCTACTACAGCTGCGGCAGGGCAGCATGATAGTATCCCAGTATGCGGTGAGGTTTACCAATCTCTCGCGCTATTCGACGGACATGGTACGAGACCCATTCTTCAGGGCCCGAACCTTCGAGTAGGGGCTCAGGTGAGATATCAGAGCTTCAGTTGTTTCTCACAGCATTCCAACACAGACAGGGGTGTTGGAGTGAGCCCTCTTAGTGGAGAGTTTCCTTGCTGAGCAGTCTCCAGCAGCAGGACCCACCACTAGCCGGCATGCGGCAGAGTCTTCTGCAGCGGGCAGTAGACAGATGACGTAGGGGTCCAAGAGGACTAGACCTATAGGTGGTCGACCGCATGACACAGGATCGTTTGTGCGAGGCACCCGGGGTGGACAACGACTTATCATGCACGTACAATGTTACTCTTGCGGCGGGGTTGGTCACATGGCTCGTGACTGTCCAACCTGCCATACAGATGACCAGCAGATGAATGAAGGACCTCTCAGGCAGTGGTAGAGGTTCGATCGAGGCGGACCGCATGGAGCAGGTGACCGTGGCAGGGGAGCTGGTCGTGCAGCTGGAGGTGGACGATGCTTCGAGGTGTTGCCACCACCACCACCAGGAGGTCCACTCCGACTGCAGGGAACTAGTGGACATGGGAGAGCTCAGCTTCAGGCAGCTGAGGCCTACGATCATGGAGCTCCGGGAGCAGATGGACAGGAGCGAGACTAGCTCCAGACCTGGAGACTTTTGTTTATGCTTCTTCTAGATTTGTTGATGTTTGTTTGTAGATGCTTTGTGTCTTTTTTACTTTGAGTTGTAGTAATAAAAGAAACCTTTCTTGTGGCATTTACCTTCCTTTACTCTCTTTATGTTGTTACTAAGAGGTTCCAGTTTAAAAACCGTTGACTTGACCCTCACTTTGAGATACCTACTGGAGGAGACCCAGTGACCACACACTGATGCCGACAGTGTGACTCAACCCTTGGATGCGAGAGTAACGGTTGGATCTCTTGGTAATAGCGTCGAGGCCTTACGACATCATCCTTAGTATGGATTAGTATCATCCATGTCGGTATTGACTGTATTAGGCGAAGAACGTGGTTCATCTAGGGGATGAGACCAGATTTCTCTTATCGGCGAAGAAGAAATCTCAGCAGCTCTTGTAGGACCAGAAAGGTCCAATTCATCCAAGAGCGGATGAGGACAGCTCAGAGTCGGAAAAAGTCTTGTGATGACAGGAGGCAGAGACCACTAGAGTTCGAGGTTGGCGACCACGTTTCCCTACGGGTCTCACCTCGACGTGAGTTACAGATATGTGGCTGAGGTGACAAGTTATATCCGAGGTTCAACGGACCTTTCTAGGTCCTCAGCAGGGTAGGCGAGGTGGTTTACCGCTTGACCCACCCACCTCAGTTGCACCAGGTGCACGATGACTTCCATGTATCTCAACTGAGGAGATACGAGCTCGACCCTTCGCTTTTCATCGACCATGAGGAGCTGGACTTGGGCAATGGGGTGACCCTGACGGAGGTTCCAGTGGGGATCGAGGAACGATATGAGCGGATCCTACGAGGACGGGTCGATTCCTCAGGTGTGCTTTCACTGGCAGCACGGGGACCTCCAGGTGAGCACATGGGAGCGGAAGGCTCAGATGCGTGCTCAGTACCGCTTTTGTAACCCTAGTTTGTGTTAAAGCTTTACGAGGATGTAAAGCCCTGAGGTGGGAGTAATGTAAAGACCCGTAAAATTCAGGGGAATTTTTTTTTCTCTTAATTTTCTTTGGGATTTTACAAGAACACAGTTTCTGACGGTACCTGATTCCGAGGCCCAGTGTGCCCAGAATCATTTTCCGAAGTTTAGCTCGGGTACGTTCAGTGAACGAACGAGCGGGTTTTTCTAACTTTTGAATCGGTGCTCGGAATCAAATTCCGAGGGCACCGATGGATTTGAAGCACTGGTAATTGCTTAGAAACACCTTTTCCGAAGTTGCGTTTGCTCGGGTGTGGTCTTTAAATTTTGGGGTTAAGTAAAGGAATAAAATAAAAATTGGACGCACAATTTTTATTTTACTTCAAGTTGTTTAACCTAAGCTAAGTGTTGGGAGTGGGACCCACAATATCCTACCCACTTGGTAGGATATTTGTGAGGTAGGTCTCACTCGAGCCCCATCGTTTCTTTTCTTCCTAAAACCCCTCCTTTAATTAAGTAATGCACCCGCACCCCCTATTAAAGAAGTAAACCCTTGCGTTTATTCTGGTTAATAAACACCTCATTAATTGGGTGGTTTAAAACTCCTCAATTAATTCTTTTAATTGATTGTTTATTTTTGAAATTCAAACATTGTCTTGTGTTAATAAAATAAGGAAAATTTTATTTTATTAGGGGTTGGTTGTGCAAGAGGGTTTGGGGGAGAATTCTCTCAAACCGTGAAGTTCTTCCTCCTCGATGAAGAACGTGAAGAACGCGAAGAACACGAGGAACGCCGAATCCTCAGAGATCGACGACGCGACGCCGACGAATCCTTTCTCCGCGATGCGACGATCCTCCTTCTGCGACGCCTTCTTCCACGATGGTTAATTCCGCGACGAATCCTCACTCATCGAATTCGACGAGGTCGGGATTTATATTAATTTTTGTTCGGGAATTCTTCTATTGCCTTTCTTCATTTCTATTGGAGCCGCCTGATACCGCAATAACGGGAGGGGGTCGGACCGCACGAACACGTCCAACCCTTCTCTCCCCTTTGGTTGTTTGATGTTGTTTGCGGCACGAACAAGGCAACGCGGTGCCGAAGCACCACGCGGAAATATTAAAGAAAGGGGAGAAGCGGCGCCATCGCGCCACGCCATTGAAGACGAACCAAAGACGTGGCATCGTCGCGCCACCTTGGAGAACTACAAAAGCGCTGCGGCCAGAGTGGGGCCGCAGCGGAGGGGCACGGCGCCGTTGCGCGGCACCGGACGGACCAAGGCCACAGCTGAGGCCACGACGGAGCGGGGAGACCGGCGGCCGGTTTCGGGCCGCCGACGTCGGAGTAGGGGGACCGGCCAACGCCGGTCCCATGGCGGCAACAGCCAGCCGGCCAGAGCGGGTTGACCGGTCAGGGGAAAATCGGGGGTTCGTAACCCCCGGTCGGCCAACAGGTGCGGCTCCCCCACATGGGGGCTGCGGGTTCTCTACGCGGGGGGCAGCGCCACCCCCCCCCCCCTCTTCGCTCGGCCGTAACGGCCGAGCCGCCTGGCCAGCGCCAGCGCGCCGGGCCAAGCCGCCCGACCGGACCGCCAGGCCGGGTCGCGCCAGCCGGGCCGGGCTATGCCCAAGCGGGCCGGACCCGAACCCGGGTCGGGTCGATCCGGTTCGGGCCGACCCAGGGGGTACCGGGCCGGGTCGGACCGGGCCCGAACCCCCTAATACCAGACCTCTCATGGTCTTCTGACCATAACATGGTCTGCAGACCTCCGATCGATGCACCATCAGCGGAAATGTGATCCTTGGATCGAGACGGTCGTTTCGGTATATCACACTCAAAGTTTCAAAGTACTTTGTGTTCGGCCAGGTTGGTTCGTACACGAAACCAACCGGGCCCTCGGAGCGAAAACACTTATAACTTGAGCTCCGGACGTCCGATTGATGTGCCGTCGACTTTGTTGGATTCCTCTTGATGAGAAGAAACTTTTGGCATGTTTCGCCTGAGTTTTTGATGTAGTTGGATAATGGCCGGGTTGGATTGAACCCGAAATCTAACCGGGCCCCTGGAACAAAAAAGCTGATAGCTTTCAGACCGAACGTCTGTTTGACGAACCGTCAGCGGTATTGGTGATCACGTTGAGAAATGGTCCCTATGAGCATGCCCTATGAGAGTTCAGGGTATAGTCGAGATACGACCGGGTTGGTTCGCACACAAAACTAACCGGGCCCCTGGGATGAAAAGGCTAATAACTCACAGATTGGGCATCCGATTGACGCGCCGTATGTTGTGTTAAGACTCCTATAATGAGGCAGTACTTTGAGATACTTCTTCGTGGAACTTTGTGATACTTGGAGTATCGACCAGTAGCTCGTGGAGCGGACCCTCCCGGTGACGAGCCGGCAGAGTGTAGAGACCTAGTAGCTGGCTGAGACTTGATGACTGTTGATCTATCGACTCGATGTGTTTCGGATAGCCCAGTGGGGAGCACTTGGTTGTAGCGGCAGACCCACGACGGATGAACGCTTGGTTGTAGCGGCAGACCCGTGGTACTCAACAGAAGGAGTACCTCTAGAACCTATTAGGGGGAGCGCTTGGTTGTAGCGGCAGACCCACGGCGGAGGAGCACTTGGTTGTAGCGGCAGACCCATGGCGGAGGAGCGCTTGGTTGTAGCGGCAGACCCACGATACTCAACAGAAGGAGTACCTATAGAACCTATGAGGGGGAGCACTTGGTTGTAGCGGCAGACCCATGGTGGGAAGTGCTTGGTTATAGAAGTAGGCCCACAGTACTCGATAGGTGGAGTAATACAGCATTCCAAGGAGTTCGGTGCGCTTGGTTGTAGCGGAATGCCCACTGTGCTCGACAGAGGAGGAGTTGGGCACACTTGGTTGTAGCAGTAGGCCCACTGTACTCGACGGAGGAGGAGTTATCCATCAGCCGTGGTTTCAACGTCATGAATAAGATCCTGGTTGAGCTGAGTCTATGACCTTTGTAATTTCCTCATGATTGAGATGGGTCACTTGATAAATTAGGTATATGTATGGGCATATACCTGGGTAGTGGTTATCCATTAATTTCATAAATCTATGTGTTTCCTCATGATTGAGATGGGTTACTTGATAACTTGGGTATATGTATGGGCATATACCTAAGTAGAGGTTTTTTGTTGAGATCTTCTTGTGGTTATCCTTGTTGGATGTAGTGAGACCTTGAGGGTCTTGGGGTCCCTACTGAGTATCGTTATACTCACCCCTGCACGGGCTATGCCCACACCTCATTGGGTTGGTTGCAAACGACAGACAGTGCAGACAGAGGCCGAGTGTTTGAGGACTGGACGGTACCCGGAGGTGGATCTCACGACGAGATAGTATCCGGTGGTGGACTTTACGACGAGGCGACGCTCGGAGGAGGTTGATGGGTGAGAGCGTTGTAGAGGCTATCTGTACCTACCCTTCAGGTAGGATCCATGGTGGACGATCCAAGAGCTACGCTATCTGTACCTACCCTTCAGGTAGGATCCGAGGAGGACGACCTAGGAGCTGCTTCCTTTCTTCCAACTGTTGTTTTTGTTGTACTTTCTTTCAGTTGTAGCTGTACTTTCGATTGAGTTTGTATTCTGACCCATTTACTTTTCAGAACTTCCCTTTTGTACTTGGTGTTTTACTTCCGCTTGTACTCTGCGGTGTTTTGTTACTTTTATAAAGGCAATGCTTTCCCAATTATCGGGATTTACGCATTTGGTGCTAGTCGCCAGCCCCTGGCCTATGGAAGGCGAGCTTGGGGTAGTCCTGGCACAGGCCCCGAGGACGGGTCGTGACACATATCAATCTTTATTCCAATCACACCCCATTCCCATGAACCATTACATGTAGTATAAATAATTTATTTAATTTAAATAAACACCCTTACTTAATTTTCCCAAGGTACGAAGCCTCTCACTAGGCTCATACCATTTTTAGTTTGGTGAGGGCATGCTCATAGGCATATCTAATGATCAATTAATTAAATTAAAATTAAGGAGTAAATTAAATAGGGTCTCACTTAGACTAACCAATGGTGTGCTCAAGAACACACCCCAAACAAATGATCAAAATCAAAGAGAAATCTAGGAACAACCTACCTCATGTTGGTAGATTCTTTCTCACACTATATTATCCTATAATTCAATTAGATTTGAAATAAATCATATTTTTTATGAGCACCCAGAAAAAGGGTAAATTGGATCATATATTTAGTGTACCATATAATGAGAGTAAGGAATAAAAGAATCAAGAGGATTTAAGTCCTTATAGATACATTTCCAATTCACCTGATGACGATCGAAACAGAGCTTAGATGAAGGGTGGATCTTAACACCTAAGTGAGGGAGAAGAGAGCTCCCACGACCATTGAAGGATAATCCCACATGAGGGAGGAAGAAGAGGAGAAAAACTCTTAAATAAAATAATGGAAAATTTTATTTTTTTCCATTTTAAAAGGCCGTATAGTTAGCATAAATTTTGGAAAATTGTGTGGTACCCACTACATGGGAACCACACCTCACACGATTGGCCCACATGGTTTTCCAAACTGTGCACCAACCGTACATGAACCACTTATAAAAACTAAAGAGTTACCCAAATTAACATGTTCTCCCTCACACATATTTTGTGTAACTGCGAATATAATCCAAGGAGGGATACGCAATTTCCCCTATGAGCCACACAGTTTGTCCAAACTGTACACCCTAGTCTGTGCCCTTAAAATAGTTGTGTTTTTGGACTCTGACACACCTGAACCCCCCCAAAACCCAAGGAAATTCCCAAGCATTAAAACTAATCTAAAAAATAATCCTTGAGTGAAAGGAACTCTCAGAATTAAGTTAAGATCAAGAAAAGAGTTAGCTCACTCACCAAAATCCAAAAATTCAAACGGGTTAAGGAATTCGGGCCGCTCCAAAAACCTAGGATGTTACAATATTCCAAACTTAACACAGCTCATACCTAATCTATAAAACATTACCCATAGATGGTAACAAACTTACCCATATCATTTGAATCAACCCGGTCTACCTCACTTATAAATTCAAAGGTCAACTCTCTCAAGGCACTCCCCACCTTAATAGTTACCTACACCGATCACTTCCTGACCCAAAACAAAAATAAACCGATGGTCCATCGACCATAACCAGACTCAAAAGTCCTCTCGTGACACATCTTCACTCCTAAACTTGATTAGGTGATCACATCATACCTATGACAAATTTAGAATCCATCAATTTCTATATCTCATCAGATGACTTCCTTGTGCCCATGTTGAACATGGCACCTATGAGGTCCTGTATCTCATCAGATGCCTAAAACCAGTCTTGGTGCCTCGTACCTCACATGAAACACACATTTTATCGATGCCCAGATTCCTACACATCTCATACAATCCACAAATCCATCGATGCACATAATAATTTCTAGGGCCATGTACCTCATATAAAATTTTATATATCACATATATGAGACAATTCCAACCTACCAACCAGTACTTGGTTAGTCCAAAATTACATACCATTCACATTGTACACCCAAAACACGACATCCCTAGAAAAAGGGACATTACAAAATAAAAATTACCATACTCATGACCACGACGTACCTATGACTGTTGTCATCTCACCATCCTGCTCTGACCACAGTAGCTGAACAACATGTACCTGGCCTAAAGCCTGAATGCCTGAAGCCTAGACTCACTATGGATATTCACTATCTGATGGACATTGACCCCACTTATAGGTCCCACTATCTCTTCCATGTCATCTTCATGCATCTGAATCCTGACTACCATCTCCTAGTAGTGCTCCCGATCCAACCTTATAACCTTGAGTCTGCCCCGGCCCCTGACTATTGGCTGTACGAGAAGGCCTCTTGTAGAACCTATTAAGATGATCGACCCGTACTCATGCTTGTAACTCCTTTAGTGAACAATCACACTACATCCGAACATTTATTGGCTACCTATATTATAAGAATACCATTAATGACCCACTCCTCGATGTTCTTCTTGAGTCTCAGACCTAAACATCCTTCTAAGATTCCTCTCATCCTCACTTCTTACTATCTGAAGCATCCCTGCTATAATCAACTGAAGCCATAACCTGATATGAATATGAATAGTTTTTAAAATTTCCCTCATCTATCAGTGCTTGATTCATATCCTCTAATAATGAGGCCAACATAAAGATGTTTACCTGCACCTGAATGGTGTGTCATAAACTATCCTTGAAACGCCTCACCCTCAAGCTGTCATCACCCACCATACTGTGTTCAAAGTGAGAAAATTTTGTGGAGGTAACTATGTAGTCCCTGATAGATATGTTTCCCTACTGTAGGGTCAAGAAATCCTGATATCTCTCCACCCTCAGGATCTCTGTAAATAATTACTTGAAGAACCTAGAATCAAAATCATTCCAGGCTAGTCCCTCGTGTCTGCCTACCTGAACCTATACACCCCACTATAATTTAGCAGGTCCTATGAGAATGTATATCTCTAGATTAACCCTCAAATATAGGAGTGTCTCAAGATACTCGAAGATGTTTTGCATAGATTATATCCAGTTCTTAACCACCTATGGTCCACCCTCACCCAAAAATAGCGGTGGGTGCTGTGAATGGAACCCTTGAGTCATCTATTTGAAAGACCAAAATCATGTTCATATTTTTATTCAAATTTCAATGGTTTTAAGTGTTTTAAATGATAAAACCCACGTATTTAAATATTTTATTAAATAATAAGTAATTTGAATTATATAATGAAAATGGGATAAAATGTGAAACTTGCTTAAATCTGGAATTTAAACAGATTTTAATCGGTTTTTTATTTCAATCATAACTTTTAAAATATTGATAAAAATTGATTGATTTTTTTGTAGGATTCCATGAGTTATGGGATTAAAATTATTCTTCTAGAATATGATCTAATTTGAACAAAAATAGGCCCTAAAAATTTGATAAATTTCAAAAATTGTTCTAGATGACAACATGAACCACACCTCATTAATTGAGACATAAATCAGGATACACACCTCCAATTAAGAAGATTCCAAATGGATTTGAAATATGATTAAATGTATCATTATTAAACTAAATATAATAGAGATATTCCATTATTAGTGTGGATATTGGATTCTATAAATTTAAGATAGATTTAAGAAACATTTGGATAGAAAAAGCATGAATCATTAATAATGTCATAACTTCTATGTTACTCATCTAATTAATGTGAAATTTTGAGGGTCGATTGAAAACTTAATTTTGAGAAACTTTCAATAAGAAATTGTTACCAAATTATATTATAAATGAGGTATACCATGAGAAAATTTTTGGTGAACATAATCTAAAGGAGTTCATAAAGGGAGATTGGGAAGATCTTGATTTCCAAATACTGAAGGATGGAACCCCCTTGGCCTATATAAGGAGGAGTTCACCCACGTTGAAAGATATCACTCAACAATCTAAGGAGGGAAACCACCAAGGAGGAGTCCAAGCTAATAAATTTTTGTTTTATTTTTATTTTTATTTCTTTTCTTTTATTTGTTTTATTTATTTCTTTTAATTTGAATTTGAACTCTTCATTTAATTAAATAAATCAATTCATGCATGTTTTTAATTTTGTTTCCACCATCCTTATCCATCATATATTCTTCTTATAATTCTTCTTCAATTATTATTATTATTATTATTCAAAAATTATTATTTTATTTATTTATTTTCTTATTGTTTTCTATCCCTCTTATTCTTCCATTTTATTTTTATTCATTTTATTCTATTTTATTTTCTTCTCTCTCTCTCAATATCTCTTTCCAATTATATTTTACATTCTTCATTTTATTTTATTTTTCTCACTCTTATTATTTTTATTTTATTCTCATTATTCATTTATTTTTATTTAATTTCTTATTCTTCTCTTCTACTACTCCACCAAGTGATGTCTTACTATAAAAAATGAAAGGTTAACCCCGAGGCTTGGCCCAGGGGGAGGTCAATGTGTTCTTGAATTTTATTTAAAGTTTAATTTTATGTTTTTAGGTATATTTGAGTATAATTCTTGGGTAGGTGAATGTCCCCGATGTGGATTTCCCCCAATAACATCCAACTCAATCTATCTATATTATTTTATTTAATAACTTTCCCCCCTCTCTGTTGGTTACTTCTTAAAACATTGGAGTTGAGATAATAAATGGATGAAATGACATCGATAGAGTTAGGTTCTGTAATATAGATCATCCTAGACCAAGTTATGTCGTCAACCTTGATTAAATGAGGAGGTGTAATTGAGAGTTCTTAGGCATTCAAAGATATTACACAATTTCTAAATAAAGAATAGTTGTTAAAACATGATATTTCACGTTTTTATTATCTATATGAAATCAAACATATAAAGGTGATTAATGATTGAAACTTAAAACAAACCACCAAACCAAGTTCTTTCTTCTTAACTTATTATGTTTATATTTTCATGTTTGTTTAAATTTACATATAGCATATCATTAGAAAAGTAATCAAAAACCTAAAAACATTATCATTATTTTCCTTTAAAACCTAAAACAATAAAAATAAATAGTTTATTTAGAATAATTAGGTGAAAAACTGGGAACCCCCCAAAGTTAGATGACCCTAGTCAGCCATTGTGTTTCACTAGGAAAAGAATAACTTTCTTTTGCCACACACCCCATGAAAGGTGCATGTAAAAACTAGCACTGTTGTTGGGGATCCAATCAGATGTTCATTTAATTTTTCTATTTTCACATTTTAGATAGATTTTAATTTCTTTCATAAATATAAAAACTAAAAAAATCCATGATGTTCTCAAACAATTTTTTTTCAGTACATGGAAAAATTACTCTTGGGTGTAAGGACTAGTGTTTGAAAATGCTGAAGAGGTGGGTCTCCTTAAAAATACTGATGAACTCACTAACCTGAAAAAATTATGAATAATGGGAATGAAACCATAATTTAATTTTAGGAACTGACACATATGGTTGATAAATTCAAACTTGATTATCAAAAATCGAAGACCAATAATAAAGTGCCACTGGAGCTGCCCAATTTTACTGAAGAGGTCAAAGAGGTTGAGGCTCAGCTTAAGGAGCATCCATAACCCAACCATATGAAGAGACAAATACAAAAATACCATGATGAGATAAAGTGTATTCATGATAAGGACAACTTGACTTCTGAGATAACTGTGGGAGATCAACAATATCTGAATGACTTCTGGAATGAGTATGAGGTATAACTTGATCTCCCTGATCCTTACCAAGTAGAAGAGCTAGTAAAATTGAATTCCACTCGAGCCATGGAAGAGGAGGAATCCACCAAAATGATGTAATTTGAATAAAAAATAGTGTAGACCAACTACCTACCTCTACTTTATAACATCCAACTTCAAGAGGCACTCACCACTAAGGCATATATTAAAACTAAACCAACTTTGAGATTTGAACCTTTATTTATCTCTTCTCATTTCGTTAAATCTAAATTGTGCATCACTCCCTACTATTTTGATTATAAAAATCCAGAAAATAATTTCTATTCCTTATATAAGGATGAAAAAACTAGTCATGCACCTATTAAGGAACACATGGAAATCCCTGATTTTGATGAACATACATTTGAGGAGCCCCATCAGGAAACCTAAGTAGCCGAGTCTGAGGAAATAAGAAAAGAGGATTATCATTTTAAAGGGGATAAATTACTTACTAAAAATTAAAATTTTACTTAAGTATAGATAAATTTTTACTTCCCATTTGATTATTCAATTCATATAGCCTATATGAAGCCAACATTGGAGAAGAAGGTGGTTGCACAAGTAACAACCAAGGAGGATGATCCTTACTTCATTCTACCCCCTCCATGCAAGATATACCTAATTTTGAAGGGAGAGGATATGATAAACTCTATCCTTGGGTCATTACTCACCAATAAGAATGAATCACAAGATAGAAAAATACACATGTGGTGGTTCAAATCAAAGAAACTTTATCCACTATCTGATTTTGGATAATAGATGGTTGTATCCTATGGAGGTAGTAAAAATTCCAGGCTCACTTGTGGGATTATACTAAGACTTATCCATTTAATTTTATTTCTAAGAATTTAGATATCAATTTTATTTCTTAGTAAGAAGTCCAACATGCATCCCACTCCCTCTTATATTTTTGAGATTAAATGACATGATCCTTATGCTTTATTGAGTAATTTTATTTTATAGGCTCATGATGGAAAAAGGAATACCTAATAATGGAAGAGGAAATACGAATAAATATTCATGTAAAAGGGGGTTCAATTTTATTATTATCTTATAAACTCCCTACATGTTTGTACAAAAACATTTTTTGAGATTTAAAGTAAAAAATTGAATGCCCATGCTTGGATTTATTCTTTACTTGACTTATCTAGGAGACACGAGTTTCTTAGGAATCTTTTGATTCCATATTTTAAATTTTAATGTAAATGAAATTGAATTAGTAAAATGGATAATTTTATGATTAAATTTAATCAAGGATATTAAAATGAGTACTCATGATTTGAGGGAATTAATTTATTCATGTAAATGAAAATTCCCATCCATTTTTCATGCTTTGAATTTTTGAAATTTATGTGAATTGATTTTTTATTATTAATAATTCCTTATGTTATTTTCAAATATCATATTCCCATTCTCAAGAGTATTTATAGAATAATTAGATCCTATTTTATCTTGAGAATATTTCTTGAGTGATCTTGGAACATGCCACCTGCTAGAACTTTCATTTGAACTTATCAAGGATATGACTTTGAAAAAAAACATTTAAAATTATTGGGGAATATTTTTAAAAGTAATTATCCTTAAAATTAAACCTTTACATCAATCCTTATTTATCCTATATAAACCATGAATTACCTTTTTAGGGATGCTACATGTCTCAATCAATTTTTATCCATTCCTACCCCACTCTTAGTAATTGTGTGATATTTTAAAATTGAAGTGTGGGGGTGAATGGAATCATGGTGGATGGGGTGAAATTAATTTTAAGTAATATGTGTGGGGATTATTATTATGGTAATAAATAAAGGGTTTTGATTAATTAAATTTACTTAATTATTTTCCCTTCTTGATTTTTTTTTGAAAAAAAGGAATGGGTTGTGACTTAGAAGAATAAAAAATCACCATCACTGGACCAATGATTTTTATCATATGTGGTTAGGTGGTGGATGTGAGGTTTATTATAAGAATAAATTTTAAAAAATAAAAAAATGAGAAAAGGATACCTTTGAAAGGAAAAAAAAATTATAAAAGTAGAGAAAAATTCAAGAAGGTGCACATCATTCATTATGCTTTCATTATTCATGACGTTTTTTTGAAAGTTTGGGGAAAGTGGGAGTTGCTAATTTAACGAGGATAATTTCATTACACTTTTATTTTTGATATCACACATTGAACTTAAGAGATAAAAATACTCCCTAAGCCTTCATATTTTGAAAATCAAATCCTACCAACCATAAGCCTCAGAGTAATTTGAACCTTTATTGAAAGTCCTCATGATTTTATATGCCTTCTATCTTTACAAAGTGGAGAAATTAGTTCCTTTACAAGTATATAGATAAAGAGCATGTATTGATGATATGGAAATAACTCTACTTAAATTTTATCATGAGTGATGAGAGAAAAGAATCCATTATGAGGTAGATCATGATTTGGCATGCTTAATAATAATGAATTGAGGAACTTGAATGAATGAGAGGAGAAGTTCCATCATTTTTCAAAAAGGAAAAGTAAAATAAATGGATTGGTTGTTTCATTGAAAAATGAGAAATTGAATTTATATTTTATGTAGAATTTTAAAATTTTATTTTACATTGAAAATTGTTTGACTTTATTGCATTGAAATTTGAATATTGATAACATTGATGCCCTCTTTAACTCTTTGTTGAGATTTTATGCTTGAGGACAAGCATGGTTTAAGTGTGGGGGTATTTTACATTCCCGAATTATGTGCATATTTTTATTCAAATTTAAATGATTTTAAGTGTTTTTAAATGATAAACCCATGGATTTAATTTTTTTATTAATTAATGGATAGTTTTAATTATAGAATGAAAGTGGGATAAAATGTGAAAATTTCTTAAATATGGAATTTAAATAGATTTTAATCACTTTTATATTTTGAGAATAAATTTTAAAATATTGATCAAAATTGAGTGATTAGTTTTTTAGGATACCTTGATTTATGGGATTCAACTTTTTATGATTGAGTATGAGATTATTTGAACAAAAAGATGCCCTAAAAATTCAGTCAATTTGAAAAATTATTCTAGATGATAGTGTAGACCCAACATCATTAATTAAGAAATAAATTAGGTTACACACCTCCAATTAAGGAAATTTCAATTAGATTTGAAATATAATTCAATGGTTAATTATTTCATTAAATATAATTGAGATATTACATCATTATTGCATCCATTGGATGTTTGAAATAGGTGTAATATTTATGAAACATTTGTCCAGAAAAAGTGTGACTTGTTGTTAATGTCCTAACTTCTATGTTATGCATCCAATTAATGTGAAAATTTTAAGGTCGATTAGAAAATTAATTTATAGAAACTGTAATGAAGAAAATTTTCCCAAATTTGGTAATTAATGGGGTTAATCATGAGTAATATTTCAGTGTATAGAATCTGGAGGAAATCTTAAAGAGAGATTCAGAAGATCTTGATTTTAAAATACCGAAGGATGGAACCCCCTTGGCCTATTAAGGAGGATTTAACCCATGTTGAAAGATATATCTCAACACACCGAGGAGGGGACCCACCAAGGAGGAGTATGAGATTCTGCATTTGTGTTTTGTTTTTATTTTTCTTTATTTTGTTTTTATTTTCTTTTAATTATAATTTGAATTATTCATTTAGTTAAATAAATTAGTTCATGCATGTTTTTAATTTTTTTTTCCACTATCCTTATACATAATCTCTTATTCTAATTATTCTTCTCTTATTATAATAGTAATAATGATAATAATAATAATAATTATTATTCTAAAATTATTATTTTATTTATTTATTTTTGTATTATTTCTTATCCATATTCTTCTTCCATTTTATTTTTATTCTTTTTTATTTTATATTTTATTTATCCCTCTATATCTCTCCCTCTCTCTTCCCAATTATATTTTAAATTATTCCTTTACTTTTATTTGTATCACCCTAATTCTTTTTATTTTGTTATCATTATTCATTTCTTTTTTATTTAATTTATTCTTCTTCTCTTCCACCACTCCACCAAGTGATCTCTTACTCTTATAAATGAGAGGTTGACCCTGAGGTTTGGCCCAGGGGGAGGTCAAGGAATTCTTGAATTTTCTTTAAAGTTTAATTTATTTTTTTAGGTAGATTTTAGTAACATGAATGAGTGATATGAGTGTCCCCGATGTAGACTACCCCCAATAACATGCAACTCAATCCATCTCTATTATTTTATTTAATCACTTTTCCCTATCTACATTAGTTAGTTCTTAAAATGTTGGAATTGAGATAATCAATGGATGAAACAAAATCGATAGAGATAGTTCATGGAAGATAGAACATCCTAGACCAAGGTGTGTCATAAAACTTGATTAAAGTAGGAGGTTGAATTGAGAGTTCTTAGGCATTCAATGATATTCCAAAATTTTTAAATAAAGAATAGCAGTTCAAACATGTGATTTATTATTTGGATTATCAAATTTAAATCAAACATATAAAGGAGAATAATTATTGAACCTTAAACCAACCCCGAAACCAAGTGATTTATTATTAACTCATTATGTTTATATGTTCATGTTAGTTTAAATTTCCATATTTAATGTCATTATAAAAGTAATAAAAAACCCAAAAAAATCATTATTGTTTTCCTATAAAACTTAAAAAAACAAAAATAAATAGTTTATTTAGAAGAAGTGGGTGAAAAAATTGAGAATATCCTCAAGTGAGATGACCCTAATCATCCACAGTGCTGCACTAGAAAAAAATAATTTTCTTTTTCCATGCCCCATGAATGGAGTGCATTAGTATTCCATAGAAGACTATGCTCCATGAGATCCCCTGTCAATACTCTGTATGACACGTATCGGGCTCACTATGAGTTTATTATCAAGCCACGACCCAAAAGTTGTCAAATACAGCAGATTCCCCACCTATAATGGAGCCCGTACTTATGGCTCATGATTCACCTAACCTTCCAGGGCCTCATCCCGACCCTTAAGGGTATCATCCTATGCATGCTCATGAGGCACCAAACCACCACCCACCAGATGCTCCATTAGAATATGCCTAGGTGGTAATCCATTGAATACTAATAACATGGTCAAACAACCATAATATATATATATATATATGTTTATATATATATATAACGAAGAGAGGAAAAATTGTGACAAGAAGAACAATCTCAACACCCTTACACTACCCCATCACAACCATGTCACATGAAATTTGGCCTCATAGCCCCTTACCCATGCATATCATAGCTAGGTATCACATATAAATATGGATTTATAGACCCTCACCTATCCACATCGAATTCAGTCATCACATATCAATCTGAGGTAGCCGATTAAGATGCTACAAAAGTGAAGCTATACAGGAAAACACTGTGTTTAGCTTTTTTTGTTGACATTTTAAATATCCCACCCCCTTTCATCATCCCTACATGACCCTATAATATCTAGGACCACACACACATATATATATATATATCACATCAAATCACATACAGATCTCATTGGAACCCCATTCACGAGTTGGATGAGTAGAATTCCACCAAATAAAGCTAAGTAGAAAAACACCGTTTAGATTCAGTTTTTGAAACTTTAAACAATACAAACCCTCTTAACACAATCCAGGTTTCTAATGATGATAAAAAACAGTTTATCACCACACAAACACACACAAACACATATCAATCATCATATGTACCTATTTAGAAAGAATAAAAAATATCCCTTTCCATACAAGGCCAAGGGTCAAAAACCCTCCCTTGCCATACTAGGCCAAGGTTTATATATAATAACCAATAAAAACCACACTCAAGTTCAACACTCGAGGTGTAAATCATATCAAATGTAAAAATAGAAAAGTATAACATCAATCCCACCCCTGGAAACTTGGTCCATCCCATGTGGATGGGGCTACAGACACCCAAACACGAGATCCAAACCTAGTTCCAACAACATCATAATCAAAGGTCTACCATAACCCAAAAAGAAGGAACAATAGAAAAGAAAATAATTAGATACCATTAGTATCTAACAAAATGATAATACTAATTCCCATTCATGAACTGCTTTGATAACATTTGTAGTGCCCCGAACCATTTATCCACCCAAAAAGTGCTCTAGGGCATCGAGACACTGACCTTAGGCATGACTACCCATAAAATAAAGGCTACCAACTAACAAAAAGGGTGTAAAGAGGTGATAGTGGAGGGAATAGTAACTTTCCATAGAAAAAAAAACAACAAGAAATAGTGGGAGCATAAACAGAAAGAGGAAGTAATAGAAAAAATTATCAACACACCATTTGTAGAATAACCATCACATGATACCATTTGCAGCTAAGCATGCATATCAAAATAGGCCATACAAAACAATAAGAATAAAGGATAACCCATGGATGACCATAAAAATATATACATATAAGCATGCTGATACAAAAGAAAAGACTCAAAAGTTAACTCCATCTAATGTAGGAACCTCCAAGGTCCCTTTCTATCCATACCATGCCAAAGGTCCAATATGATCACTAAGGTCCATGTCCTAAGCTCGGTCCTTTTCCTGATCGCAAGAGCATAAAGACTACATGCATCCCAAGGGGCTCGTGTAGGGTGTGAGAATAATCTCAGTAGGCCACCACAAACATGTTCCTAACTTATATATATGATAAAGTAGGTGTATCTAAATATAAAAAAAATTAGCACATACACAACATGTAATATAAACCCTATCCATTACGCTTAATAGACACATGGAAGTAATTACCTGATTTATCCATCTATAGTAAAATTGGTGTGGAGAGGATCCTTAGAACAAGCCTAAGGCATACTATAAGGCCCCAGCCTTAAACCTTACTTAATCTTGAGTTATTACAAGATTACACATTGAGGATCTTTTCAGGTTTAGAGTTTTAGAGAATTAGATCATGAAACTTGCATTACATTCCACATTTAAACAAAGTGGTTACATAAAAGACAATATTCATTCTTCTCATCAACGGAAACCTATTTAAAATAAAACACGGATTCTTTCTTGACACATCCTTGACACTATCATCACATCATGTACCTTTCCCTTGACCTGTGAAAACATTTCAAAAACTTGGGATGAGCATAAAAAGCTCAGTAAGGGTTATAAAAATATGGAAAGGAAACATGAGTTCATAAATACATAAGAATGAAATCATACTTTACCCATAAAACATAGGCATATCAAATCATGAATAAATCATAGAAAACATAAGACATAAAGGTAACTTGAGTCATTCATAACATTCTTACGTAGGGAGTAACCCTCTTGGTTACGTTTGGAATACCCATCACAGTATATTCCCTAAATCTCTTCGGAGAAACCTTAACGTTTCACTCCTTCGCGTTACCCAATTCATTGGAGAGCTATATCGGGCTCACCCGCCCTTAGTTTATCACGGAACCACCCATTTTCATAACAATGCCCAAGAACCATAACATAAATGTATCACATAAAACATGCATAAAGGAAACATAACATTTCCTCATTTCAATCACAATATAACATTTTAGTATATTGAAATAATGAATCCATTCAAAAAGAAACCATTTCCAAAACCATTTAAACCATTTAATAAAGAGATTTTTGAATCAAAGTGTCCCATACCACCTTGAAGCTTAAAATTTTAAACCATTAATATCCATATAAATAAATCCTTAAAACCATTTTGAAAACATGGATATTAATAAGAACAAATAATTAAAACATTTAAAATGCTATTTTGGTTAAAGGGGTTTTACCAAAATTAGAGACACTTGAATACAATAATTGAGGAATAACATTTAGTCAGAACTTTATAATATCATGAGAATAAATGGATTCATGATATAATACTCCAAAGGACAGTATATACACCATATAAGAGCGAATTGGTTCATAACAACAATGAACCCTCAATAGAAATGTCGAATGTGATGAAATCCCTTATAAAGAAGGTATCCTTAAATTAAGGACAAATCAATCTCAAAAATATGGGTGACAAATATAAATACACCCAATATAAGTGGATATTAAGTGTAAAACAATAAAAGGTCATTCACACATATTCAATGGATGACATATTCAATGACTACATGTTGAACCCAAAGAAATCGAAATTGGGTTAAAAAGTTCCCTTGACAGCCTAACGGCATCACATCAAAATGAGTTGATGAGAGATAAAAAGTGTATCTCATAACTTGGACATAAAATTTACATCAATAAGGATATATGAGAACATATCCCAACATAACGATATGTAAATTAAAAGACCCAACAAAAGAAGTCTTTTAAAAAAGAGGAGGGTGAAAGGTTCCCTTACCAACTTGGGTATCTTTCAAAACATACACCCCATGAAAGAAGGACAAAAGATAATTGATGTAAATACTCATAAACGAAAGTATATTACACAAAGAGTAGAATAATGGGCAGTACATACACCACTCAAGGGAATTTGTGGCAAATGTAGCATAAATCTCACGGGAATAAAAGTGAGATGAAAAATCCCTTACGAAAACTCGGCAGCCTAACGACGCCACATAAAACTTCCGAATATGGATTGATGAGATCAAATAGAGTATCCCATCATATTAAAATATAATTTAGAGCAAGTGGAATATAAAAGATCATCCCAATAACAAGAAATATGAGCTTTAAAAGGGATGACATAAAAGTGTGCTCTTAAAAAGAAAGAGAGGAGTAGGATCCCTTACACCGGGTCCGACTTGACTCGATCGTTCTTTAATCTCCTGAATAATAAACTTGAGTTAATTTCTAATTCCTTAAGAACCTTTTTCAAGTTCATTATTACTTTTATACCACTTATTACCATGTCATAAACATTATGTAATCATTTAAGTTAATAATATTTGTTTTGCCGATATTTGGTTCTTAAGTCGAAAGTGGACTTCTTACAATTACATGTTGTTCGTGTGGCCAAATGTTTATTATATCCAGAATTGTATTCATTATTTAGATATCATATATGTCATATATATCCAGTACATGCATTCATTTATAACATTACATAATCATTTAGAGGTAAGAAATGAAATGCACCGTTCATGGAGACGGTAAGCCGTACGTACGCATGAACGCTACTTTCATTTCTATTTCGTATTTTATAGAATGGAATAATAATGATATAAAGGTATATTATAATTCCAGTATAATATCATATATAATATCATATTTCCATCCTTTATACATCCCACATATGGTATTTAACGAATCAAATCACTTTGAGGGGGCGGTAGTCCGCACTTCCTTAAATGAAGATATCGCGTATACCCATAATGGAATCCATAAAGGTAAGACAAAAATGAAAAATAAAGAAGCATAAATAAAACATAAACATATTATATATCATATATAAAAATAGTGACATCATAATGGCCACTGTTGAAGGTGTTAAATGAGTATTGAACAATCATCGTTTCGGGAGGCAGAATTTCACCATCCACGGAAACCGTATGTTCTTTAACCATTTGATGTAGTTGTGTGAGAGTGTAGCTCGAATAAATCTTATAACAACATCCTAGTATATTGAAGATACTGGTGTTGTTACAAAAGAAGTAAATAAAAAGAGTTAAGGGGGTTGGAGAAGCAAAATAAAACAAATGAACATGAGGGAATGAATTACCTTTAAAAGTGTAACTCCTTTTGATTTGAGCCTAAAGGCTTCCTTTGAAAGGATTCTGCCCAAAGGGAATCCTCTAGGATGAGGAGAGGGATGTGGAGAGAGTAAATGGGCAGGGGTTGGCCGAGCCAAAGGCTTGAGGAGTGTGTTAAATGAGGTAGAGGTGGGGGCCTTTTATAAGAGGAGAGGAGGGGCACTTTTGGAAAGTAAAGAAATATTACTTTATTTGAAAATGTGTTTCGGTTTCAAAAGGTCCCACATTGATATAATTAGTGGATAAGGTGATAAGGCTTCGAAATACACTCATCGAATAAGTTTTGGACATGTGTAGTTCATAGATTTTACATTATCTTTCCATTTTATTTAAATCGTCAAATAATGATGTCATCGCTGCATCATTATTATGTCATAAATAATTTAATTTATTTAATGTCTAAAAATTATAAAAAAAATACTATGATGTAGGAAATATTTTTATCTTTCCAAATATTATTTATAATAAAAAATATGACTTGTATAACCCCACTTAAAAATTGTTTTAGTAAAACATATCATGTTTGTGTCAATTTTACTTTTACATTAAATAAAATGTTATTTATGTCATTTCCCAACCAAAGTGGATCCATGGGGTCCCCAAGTTGACCCATGGCTTGTATTGGTCGGCCATGATACAAGAAATGAGGGTAAGACATGTGTCAAGCTCATCTCATTTTATTAAAGCATTATTTTTACCTTAAACTACACTAATTACCACTAATCGCGATTAAAAACTTAATAAGTTACTATTCACCAAAAAATTATTTTAATCTCATTGAACCAAATTTTACTTCTTAATGACAACCATGTATGTAGGATTTTTGAAAATCAAAACACAATGATGTCAAAATTTCATTTAAACGGAAAATCAGTTTTTATAAGTACCACTTAGTGGTTTCACTATTCATCAAAAATTGAAGTTTTTCAGAAAAATCCCAAAAATTCACCCTAAGCTATATTTGATATTCTGAATTAAAAAATGAATTCCATTTTACAAAATTCAAAACATATAAGTCACATTAATTAATTTAATAATTAATTCCCGCTGTCATGACAAATATCGTGTTTTATGAAACAATAAGTATCAAAAGATTGACACTAGTTTAAGTCTGATTTCAAAGTGAAATTGATTCCAACGAAAACTATTGGATTTAATGGTAAAAATATTTTCTAATTTCACTTTAAAACCAATTCAAAATATAATCTAATCATATAAATAAATTAGATTAAAAAGTGGTTTTGAATTAAAATACAACATTTTACACTATTCATTAAAAAAATGAACTTTATCGGAAAGATACCAAAAATTTACACAAAGTAAATTTTGATGTCCCGATTCTTAATAAGAGTTTTATTTGGTCCAAAATAATGTATAAGAGTGATCAAAACCATATTTAATGACGGTTCTCCATCAAAAGGTGATAAGTGAACCTTTAGTGAAAACTAGGGCATATAAGCCTAAAATTGAATTCTTTCCGTATTTTAAGCCTTTATCTTTTATTGTATAAATGTAAAAATATTTAAGAACATATATAATCATATTTTAGTTATTTCTATCCATTCCCGCCATTACAACGGCTACATGTTAACTACCATTTAAAATAATATTATTTTATTATTAGAGTGCAACGTAAGATTCCCAAGAAACTCGTTGTGGCGTGTTGGGTACGCCATCGAGCATAGCGTCCCCTTTAAAGTCATATTAATATTTTATTCACAAATATGGATAAATATGAAAATGTCATATTCCTTATTTACCTGGGGTGTTACATCCTTCCCCCCTTTTGGGAATTGCGTCCTCGCAATTTTAAAATTGCGCTTGGAAACATCCTTGAAAGTCCCACATCGGAACAAAAGTCGGTAAAACAAACACTTTAAAATAAAGAAAGATAAGCACAAAGGTCACCCGAGTTAACCCATACTAGGATTCCATGAATGAAAATATGGACATGGAGGAAAAAACAAAGGGTCATGTTCTGATGGAGAGTGATAGAAAACATGTTTAGGAGAAAGTTAACCACGAGAAAATCACAAACTTGTGATGGGTTAAACGGTATTCGATTCCCCAGTAGGAAAAGTTAATAGACAACATTTTTGTTTTAAGTTACTTTTTATTGAGGAATTTATTCATAAGGAAACATAATCACTTATCATATTGACTTTCAACTTTCATTAGATTCCTTACACAAACTCATATTTTCTCCAAAAGACGAGTATTTAGGAAGACTTGTTCACATTAAGAGTACTATAATCAACTTCTAGAGAATCACCTAATCCATAAAATAGAACTATATACTTCCCATGTCTTTAACCAAAACCAAAACCAAAAAGGCTAGTACAAGATCAGATAATCCAGAAAAGGATAACCCTTTATAACAAGAAAATCTATTCTTAATCTCCAAAATTTGTCCAACAAAACCCAAAGTTCAACGAGGACCATTTGTCCATAAAATTCTTCAAAGTAAACCAAACTAAGATTGAAACCCAAATATTTGAAGGATTTAGTCACATAGTCTACCAAGTTAAATCGTAACATTTATCTCCAAATAACATCAGTTGCTCCTAAAGTCTCACATTGAAAAGTAATTATCCTAATCACATATCCTCCAAAATCAACTTACTCTTAATTTATAAAATCATATAACTGAAAGGAATAAGTCAAACTAACCAGGGGATTCACGTATTCCAGTGGTAGGCGATAAATACCAGTCGCACTTTGGTTGTGGGTTCGATTCCCGCAGCTTTGTCCGACGCGACGGGATGTCACATGGTCTGCGTGTTGTCCTTTTTCCAAAACTATATAATTCTTAAAACATTCCCCAAAATGAGATAAAATCTTCAAGAATAATCATAACATATTTTAACCTCAATTTTATCTCATGCCCTTCATTTTCCATCATATCATATAATAACCCATAATTACCTCAAAAGTAAGGATCATATAAACCCTAATGGTTACCTTAATAATTTTTACCTGAATTTCCACATCGAGTTGGCCATCTCGTACATGATGCATTAGAGAACTCACCAAGGTTCAAGTGGTTGATCATGACTCCTTGATAGTTGGTTTAGAAAAACCATGAGATTCCTCATTGAATCCCCCATCTCATCGAGTATCTTAATCAGAGAACCACCACAGTTTCCTTCAAACCCATTGTCACTTTGGTGCCTGCTAGATCCAGCCATTTACTAAAACCAAAAAGGTTAGTGTGAGTATATCAACAAAACCATCATGTACTAACGGGGAAGGTAAACACTAAGATATACTTACCCATTCACTTTATCTAAAACTAGGACTCTTTCTGAAATCCTAACCATTATGGTAATGTCACTTATGATTAAAGAATACCCTAACCTCTAAAGTTATCTAAACCTCCCTTTGATACCAACTATAAGGCCCCAGCCTTAAACCTTACTTAATCTTGAGTTATTACAAGATTACACATTGAGTATCTTTTCAGGTTTAGAGTTTTAGAGAATTAGATCATGAAACTTGCATTACATTCCACATTTAAACAAAGTGGTTACATAAAAGACAATATTCATTCTTCCCATCAACGGAAACCTATTTAAAATAAAACACGGATTCTTTCTTGACACATCCTTGACACTATCATCACATCATGTACCTTTCCCTTGACCTGTGAAAACATTTCAAAAACTTGGGATGAGAATAAAAAGCTCAGTAAGGGTTATAAAAATATGGAAAGGAAACATGAGTTCATAAATACATAAGAATGAAATCATACTTTACCCATAAAACATAGGCATATCAAATCATGAATAAATCATAGAAAACATAAGACATAAAGGTAACTTGAGGCATTCATAACATTCTTACGTGGGGAGTAACCCTCTTGGTTACGTTTGGAATACCCATCACAGTATATTCCCTAAATCTCTTCGGAGAAACCTTAACGTTTCACTCCTTCGCGTTACCCAATGCATTGGAGAGCTATATCAAGCTCACCCGCCCTTAGTTTATCACGGAACCACCCATTTTCATAACAATGCCCAAGAACCATAACATAAATGTATCAAATAAAACATGCATAAAGGAAACATAACATTTCCTCATTTCAATCACAATATAACATTTTAGTATATTGAAATAATGAATCCATTCAAAAAGAAACCATTTCCAAAACCATTTAAAACATTTAATAAAGAGATTTTTGAATCAAAGTGTCCCATACCACCTTGAAGCTTAAAATTTTAAACCATTAATATCCATATAAATAAATCCTTAAAACCATTTTGAAAACATGGATATTAATAAGAACAAATAATTAAAACATTTAAAACGCTATTTTGGTTAAAGGGGTTTTACCAAAATTAGAGACACTTGAATACAATAATTGAGGAATAACATTTAGTCAGAACTTTATAATATCATGAGAATAAATGGATTCATGATATAATACTCCAAAGGACAGTATATACACCATATAAGAGCGAATTGGTTCATAACAACAATGAACCCTCAATAGAAATGTCGAATGTGATGAAATCCCTTATAAAGAAGGTATCCTTAAATTAAGGACAAATCAATCTCAAAAATATGGGTGACAAATATAAATACACCCAATATAAGTGGATATTAAGTGTAAAACAATAAAAGGTCATTCACACATATTCAATGGATAACATATTCAATGACTACATGTTGAACCCAAAGAAATCGAAATTGGGTTAAAAAGTTCCCTTGACAGCCTAACGGCATCACATCAAAATGAGTTGATGAGAGATAAAAAGTGTATCTCATAACTTGGACATAAAATTTACATCAATAAGGATATATGAGAACATATCCCAACATAACAATATGTAAATTAAAATACCCAACAAAAGAAGTCTTTTAAAAAAGAGGAGGGTGAAAGGTTCCCTTACCGACTTGGGTATCTTTCAAAACATACACCCCATGAAAGAAGGACAAAAGATAATTGATGTAAATACTCATAAATGAAAGTATATTATACAAAGAGTAGAATAATGGGAAGTACATACACCACTCAAGGGAATTTGTGGCAAATGTAGCATAAATCTCACGGGAATAAAAGTGAGATGAAAAATCCCTTACGAAAACTCGGCAGCCTAACGGCGCCACATAAAACTTACGAATATGAATTGATGAGATCAAATAGAGTATCCCATCATATTAAAATAGAATTTACAGCAAGTGGAATATAAAATATCATCCCAATAACAAGAAATATGAGCTTTAAAAGGGATGACATAAAAGTGTGCTCTTAAAAAGAAAGAGAGGAGTAGGATCCCTTACCTTGGGTCCGACTTGACTCGATCGTTCTTTAATCTCATGAATAATAAACTTGAGTTAATTTCTAATTCCTTAAGAACCTTTTTCAAGTTCATTATTAATTTTATACCACTTATTACCATGTCATAAACATTATGTGATCATTTAAGTTAATAATATTTGTTTTGCCGATATTTGGTTCTTAAGTCGAAAGTGGACTTCTTACAATTACATGTTGTTCGTGTGGCCAAATGTTTATTATATCCAGAATTGTATTCATTATGTAGATATCATATATGTCATATATATACAGTACATGCATTCATTTATAACATTACATAATCATTTAGAGGTAAGAAATGAAATGCACCGTTCATGGAGACAGTAAGCCGTACGTACGCATGAACGCTACTTTCATTTCTATTTCGTATTTTATAGAATGGAATAATAATGATATAAAGGTATATTATAATTCCAGTATAATATCATATATAATATCATATTTCCATCCTTTATACATCCCACATATGGTATTTAACGAATCAAATCACTTTGAGGGGGCGGTAGTCCGCACTTCCTTAAATGAAGATATCGCGTATACCCATAATGGAAGCCATAAAGGTAAGACAAAAATGAAAAATACAGAAGCATAAATAAAACATAAACATATTATATATCATATATAAAAATAGTTACATCATAATTTCCACCTTTGAAGGTGTTAAATGAGTATTGAACAATCATCGTTTCGGGAGGCAGAATTTCACCATCCACGGAAACCGTATGTTCTTTAACCATTTGATGTAGTTGTGTGAGAGTGTAGCTCGAATAAATCTTATAAAAACATAATAGTATATTGAAGATATTGGTGTTGTTACAAAAGAAGTAAATAAAAAGAGTTAAGGGGGTTGGAGAAGCAAAATAAAACAAATGAACATGAGAGAATGAATTACCTTTAAAAGTGTAACTCCTTTTGATTTGAGCATAAAGGATTCCTTTGAAAGGATTCTTCCCAAAGGGAATCCTCTAGGATGAGGAGAGGGATGTGGAGAGAGTAAATGGGCAGGGTTTGGCCGAGCCAAAGGCTTGAGGAGTGTGTTAAATGAGGTAGAGGTGGGGGCCTTTTATAAGAGGAGAGGAGGGGCACTTTTGGAAAGTAAAGAAATATTACTTTATTTGAAAATGTGTTTCGGTTTCAAAAGGTCCCATATTGATATAATTAGTGGATAAGGTGATAAGGCTTCGAAATCCACTCATCAAATAAGTTTTGGACATGTGTAGTTCATAGATTTTACATTATCTTTCCATTTTATTTAAATCGTCAAATAATGATGTCATCGCTGCATCATTATTATGTCATAAATAATTTAATTTATTTAATGTCTAAAAATTATAAAAAAAATACTATGATGTAGGAAATATTTTTATCTTTCCAAATATTATTTATAATAAAAAATATGACTTGTATAACCCCACTTAAAAATTGTTTTAGTAAAACATATTATGTTTGTGTCAATTTTACTTTTACATTAAATAAAATGTTATTTATGTCATTTCCCAACCAAAGTGGATCCATGGGGTCCCCAAGTTGACCCATGGATTGTCTTGGTCGGACATGATACAAGCAATGAGGGTAAGACATGTGTCAAGCTCATCTCATTTTATTAAAGCATTATTTTTACCTTAAACTACACTAATTACCACTAATCGCGATTAAAAACTTAATAAGTTACTATTCACCAAAAAATTATTTTAATCTCATTGAACCACATTTTACTTCTTAATGACAACCATGTATGTCAGATTTTTGAAAATCAAAACACAATGATGGCAAATTTTCATTTAAACGGAAAATCAGTTTTTATAAGTACCACTTAGTGGTTTCACTATTCATCAAAAATTGAAGTTTTTCAGAAAAATCCCAAAAATTCACCCTAAGATATATTTGATATTCTGAATTCAAAAATGAAGTCCATTTTAAAAAATTCAAAACATATAATTCACATTAATTAATTTAATAATTAATTCCCGCTGTCATGACAAATATCGTGTTTTATGAAACAATAAGTATCAAAAGATTGACACTAGTTTAAGTCTGATTTCAAAGTGAAATTGATTCCAACGAAAACTATTGGATTTAATGGTAAAAATATTTTCTAATTTCACTTTAAAACCAATTCAAAATATAATCTAATCATATAAATAAATTATATTAAAAAGTGGTTTTGAATTAAAATACAACATTTTACACTATTCATTAAAAAAATGAACTTTATCGGAAAGATACCAAAAATTTACACAAAGTAAATTTTGATGTCCCGATTCTTAATAAGAGTTTTATTTGGTCCAAAAGAATGTATAAGAGTGATCAAAACTATATTTAATGACGGTTCTCCATCAAAAGGTGATAAGTGAACCTTTAGTGAAAACTAGGGCATATAAGCCTAAAATTGAATTCTTTCCGTATTTTAAGCCTTTATCTTTTATTGTATAAATGTAAAAATATTTAAGAACATATATAATCATATTTTAGTTATTTCTATCCATTCCCGCCATTACAACGGCTACATGTTAACTTCCATTTAAAATAATATTATTTTATTATTAGAGTGCAACGTAAGATTCCCAAGAAACTCGTTGTTGCGTGTTGGGTACGCCATCGAGCATAGCGTCCCCTTTAAAGTCATATTAATATTTTATTCAAAAATATGGATAAATATGAAAATGTCATATTCCTTATTTACCTGGGGTGTTACACATACCCTAATGAAGATCAATCCATGTGAACCCTTGGGTTCCACCTCTAAAAGAATCACCTGACACCTCATGCAAACTGACACCTCTTGTCCAAAATGATAACTAATATCCTAAAGGCATGCCCAAACAAGTAACTAGTCCCTCAGACCTCAGATCATAGAATCCCTGTCATCTCGAAGCCTGACATCTGAGGAACAATTATGTCAGTCCTCTAAATAATAAACACCATCGGATCGATAATTGAAATCCAGAGTAATGGTGATATCCATCCTCCCACATAATCTAGGCCCAAAAACTTCAATATAAAATAAGAATCATCCCCTAAATGATGGTCTCAACACCATCATTTGAAGAATTCTCACCATCCCTATGGATTTTTACAGTAAGCACCTCCAACCATATTGGTGATCAACACCACCCTAAGCCACATCTAAAGAATGCATCTACCCACACGAGTAGTCAACACTACCTCATCATCCGAGTCCTATATGTGTGCATATGACTCCAATGGTGTGATGACCAATCATGATGAGTGGAAATAAACAAAAAAATACCCAAGACATATCATCCTGACACTCCATTCCCCTGTGACCATGTCACTCAATCTGATGGTCAACATCATCCAATATCACATGAGCTATGCCTGTAACCTGATGCCCTCATCATCTCAATCCAATGACCATGTCACCCAATTAGTGATCAATATCACCCAAATTATCTGAACCAAGCCCAACCTAATGACCAATATCACCTCAATCCATATGGTCATCACCATCTCAATCCCCGAGCCAAGCTCGTCCCATTCCCATGGAACCATTGCAAGTTGTATAAAAAATTATTTAATTTAAATAAACACCCTGACCAAATTTCCCAAGGTTTGAAGCCTCTCACCAGGATCATACAATTTGTAGTCAGGTGGTATCATTACCATAGGCATCTCCAATGATTAATTAATTAATTTAAAATCAAGGCATAAATTAAATAGGGTATCACATAGACTACCCAATGGAATGATAAATAATTCACCCCCAAAACATGAGTGAAAACAAAGATAAATCTAGGAAACAAATACCTCATGTTGGTAGAATCTCCCTCATGTGGTATTATCCTATAACTCGATCTGATTTGGAATAAATTAGTGTTTTAGAAGAATTCCCTGAAAAAAGGGTAAATCGACTCTCATGGATTTAGTACACCATATGGAGAGATCAAGGAATAAAAGAACCAACATGATTGAATCCCTTACTGATGCAGTTCCAATACACCCGAAGATTATTCAAATGAATCTTTGATGAAGGATGGATCTCAACACCCAGGTGAGGGAGAGGAGACCTCCCACAACTGCTGGAGGAGAAGCCCACACAAGGGTGGATGAAGAGGGGAAAACCTTTTAAATAAAATAAGGGAAAATGGTAATGTTTCCTTTTTAAAATACCACACAATAGCCACAAAATTTGAAAAAAGTGAAAAAACTATGTGGTACCCACTTCTTGGGAACCAAACCTCACACGGTTGGCCCACATAGTTTTCCAAACCATGTGCTAATCGTGCATGATCCTCTATTAAAAACTATAGAGTTCCCTGCACGTCTATGCACCTCCACCTACATGTTTTTTCTAAAAATGAACATAGTCTAATGAGTCCACATGGTTTCCCCTAAGATCCACATGGTTTGTCCAAATCATGTTCCCCCATCCGCATGCTTTTAAAAGTTGGGTTATTATCCTATGATGCACCCAAAACCTCCTAGAAACCCCAAGGAAATTTATGAGCATTAAAACTCATATAAAAACAAAGCCTTGGGTCAAAGGAAATCTTAGAATTAATCTCCAAAGATTAAGAAAAGAGTTGGACCACTCACCAAACTCCAAAAAATCAAACAGGTTGAGGAATTCAACATGCTTCAGAAACCCAAGATGTTGCAACATAGTTTTTACAAGGTTCAGTCTCAATGTGGAAACCTACTCCTTGCTGTGTTTGGAATCACCCAATACAAAAATTCTCACTAAGCTCCATCATAGATACAAAACTGGGTAGGTAAGGAATCACCCTTAACCTAAATTATGATGGGAAGGAATCACCCTTGACACAAGAAAGTTAGTTATCATAAGTTATAAAAGTTTCCTCCACCAATAAAAGAAAGATCACTTGAACCAATTGATTCTTTAACAATATTGAAGATAATCCTTTGAGCCTATATATAAGAAAGATTTAGATAATGATCACAAAGTAATACTTTTTAAACTTTATGTCCAAAACTTGGTCTTCTGATTTCATAATATACAAAACTTCTTTATCTGGAATCTTGTGTTTGATACTTCAACTATGAAATATATATGAATTTTTACAATTGAACACTCACGCAAACTTCTATCTAAATAGAATTAGTAAAAACAATTTCCCAATGATCTCACTCCAATTTATATACTCATACTTCCTGTAAGAACCCGATGCTTATTTTCTTGAGGTACGAGTTTCTTCTTTTCCTTTTTTCCTTTAGTGTTTTTGATAAAATAAGGAAATGGGGAAAATCCCAAATTTTGTTGGTACACGTCGTGTACTTTTCCACACGTCGTGTACTTTTCCACATGTCGTGTACTTTTTCCATGTGGGAAGATTACATAGGGCGTGTAGGATTGCCGGCGATGAAGGGTGTAAAAACTGACAACACACCGTGTACTTGGTATTTACACACCGTGTAATCAGTCGGCAGGTGAATAGTAATGTGGTGGAAGTAGCCACTAGAAGAGCGACAATACATGCCGTGTATTCAGAAATACATGCCGTGTAATCATGTCAACAGATGAACAATGTGGTGGTAAAAATTATCCGCCAGAGGAACAATTAAATGATGAAAAGTACATGCCGTGTACTTGAGAGTACACGCCGTGTAGTTTATTTTTTTTCTTAAAACGGGTAGTATCCTTCTATTTGGACATAGGAAGCTTAGAATGCCGGAGGAGCTCAGGAGAGGAGGCCAGATCTTGGGAGAGCCTCCGACCGCACATCGGGAATTGGATTCTTCTACCAACAATCACGTTGGAACCGTGCGGGTGAGTTCTTACCTCTTCATGAGTCTTTACTGCCAATTATTCCTCTAGTGGAAGTTATTTAGGTTTGAATGGGTTATCGTTTTCCCTAGATCCACGTTGTTCTCAGTTGTTTCGGGAGGCATCGTTCACATATATCGATCAGTGGAGATTGAGGTAGGTGGTCTGGTGTTTAATTCCAACTGCCATGTTGTTTTTGTGTACCATTATACTATGCTACCATGTTTGGGGTGTCGTATGGATGAGGCCTTGATTAATTAAATACCTAGAATTGTGTAGGTAATTTAATGAATATGTACAACTGCTGTTTGGGATCATTGCTTGGATCCAGGGCCACCCCGTGGGTGCATTCCCTTGTTTATCCGTTTGGCCAGGTTTCCTGAGGGTATACCGTGATTTTAGCATGCTTTAAATTTCATTGAGATGAATTATATATAAATTTCTTGCTTATGTGTTGGGCTCAGCCTGATTACTTTCTTAGCCCGAGGGCAGTGTTTCATTTAGCCCGTGGGCAAATCTTCTCATGCCTGTGTGAAGTAGACTCTGTGCGTGTGGGTGACACCTCGTACGCCTGTGGGCAATATTCATTTTTCCTATGGGCAATCACCTATGGGTTTCGATTCTGATTAACTGGGGGTAAGGATTTTTCATGTTTGCAGACAGCTTTTACTTTGTGTATTCACTATGGTGATTTTATTTGGTTATACCTTCCAAGATAAAGCATAGTCTTGGCATCGTTAAATGAATATTAAAATGGCAATGAAACTGGTAGTGATAGTTACTTTTGATTACTTCCTAGTTTACTGCATTCCCATTACTTCACACTGCTATTTCACAAATTCACTAACAGTTGGGCACGGGCCTTTGGTGGTTGACTACTAGGATTTATTTCTCACACCCTATTTGGGTCATGTATTCGGCCCAAACAAATTATATTACTATAGGTGTAGATAAGGGAAAGAGTCCCTATACAGGTACTTGATTGTTGCAGAGGAGTAGGAGATCATGGGACCGAGCTTAGGCTTGTGATGCTTCTGAATTCTTGCTGTGCTGCTTTATTTTGCTTTGCTGTATTTTTCCCTTGTACTGTATGGTTTAGATTGCAGTGTATCCTGTTTTTGCTGCATTCTTAGACTTAGGGACATATTACATCATTATATATGACTGTTGGTCTTCTCTTTATTTTAGTATTGTTCTCATTTCAACATTGGTATTGTTTACTACTTCGGAATTTTGTATGTTATATGTATTTACACTATGCTACAATTTGACAAATAAGGGAATAGTTTTCCAACTATCAGACCTAGGCCCTCACTGCTAGTCAACAACCTCTATCATTTGGGGAAATGTGCTTGAGGTCATGTGACCAACCGGGTTCGGGGCACCCGTTGAGTGGCACCCGGATCCAGGATGTTACACTTCCTATAAAAAATGAGGAGGAAGTGTGGGACCCAAATTTGAATTTCCCGCTTGAATCATTATTTGTATTTCTACCTTCAAAGTTTCCAAAAATTCATAGTCAACAATATTTACCAAAGTTTCCTAAAATCATGTCATTAAAAACTCTTCAAACATTCCTCAAATCATGGAAAATATCATGGTATTTCCTTCATGAATATTGATTCATTGAACGTCTATCTTAACATAGTCACCATGTTTAAAGATTACAAACATTTAGGAAACTCTATTCAAAGAAGCGTACAAAATTTTCATTATGGTTCTTCTTCATGATAATTTATCTATCTGGTGTTCCTTTGTAAGAACTTATCTATCTAGTAATTCTCTATTCACTGCTGCTTTTTCGGGATATTCTTCATCCAAAAGTTCTTTATCCAAATCTTATTTGTCTAGATCCCCTCTATTTGGATGAATTTTTATGATAAACTCAAGTTTTGAATTTAAAACATGAAGGATTCTCCATTTGAAATAATATTCACCATCAAGAACTTCTCTATATGGTAAAAATGTCTATTTTATAAACTCACATAAGTTATTTTTCTAGTACCTTCAAGATCCATTCTATCTGGAAAACTCCATCTGGAACACTTTTTCCAGAAAAATCATGCTCACATTTCTCCACTCAAAAACCTCTACTCATAAACTTTAGATTTTACTCCATCTAGAAACACTCTATCTGATGGATTCAAGAAATATTTTCTAGTACTTTCATAAGATTTACTCTATCTAGTTTTCTTATGTCTAAATAACTCTTGAATTTTCATCCAGTAAATCAAATTTATCTATCTGGAAATTATAAAAACTTATTCTACAAACTTTGTATATTCATAAATTTCATGAAATAATTTATCTTTAATAATTAATACTTTTAGTAAACATGATGATAGAAAATTTTTTTGGATTAGTGATGCATCATATGACTTCATATCCAAACCTTCCAAAAACATCCTTATGAAAATTTCTAGAGTTATCCTTCTAGAAATGACCTTATGAACATGGAAACCTTGAAAAATTATATATAAAACAAGCTCAAGAATATATTTTCATGATGATAACAAATATAAAAAATTAAATAAAACTATGGGTTCATAATTTCATCCTATAAATAGATTAACATGATGAAAATTTTATGCCAAGTATTTTGATTTTGTAGTTTAGGAGTGTAATGTTAGTTTGGGTTTGTCATGTGATGATTTTAATCTATTTTACTAGATGTTTACTTTGCATAGTGGATAGTTTTCATTCATATTTATATGGTTCTTCCATGGATGTTTATGAAAAAACCATTAAATTTATTAAGCATACTCATATCTATACCTCTTAACCCTAGTGATGTCATAGATTTATATAAGCAACCTTTAGCATAAGAGTTTAAAAAAAATTGGAGAGTGGGTGTGCACACATATGATACTTATTAAAAATACATATTTTAGATGTGTTCTATGCTTATGTGGGAGATAAATTATTTTTCTACCTATGTAATGATATCTGGATAGAACACAAAAGGAAAAATATCCTATCCTTTTTGTATGAAGGATAAATGATCTATAAGACTTAAATATCATCATATTTTTTGTTTCATGGGACATAATTGATTCTTTCAAATGGATGATCCATATAAGAATAATTGGAGAAGGTTTGAGAATATCATTGAGATTGAGAATCCACCTTAGTGTATGTATGGAACAGATGTGTCACAGACCAGCCTGATTTTTCCATCAATTAGACACCCAAGCCAAACTGTGATATATCCAGAAGGGCATTCCCAATCACCATGGGTTGGGACAAGTTCCTGGGTATATAGGAAGCACCACTTGAGAATGATTTTCCCGTAAAATAATTGAAAAAAATAGTAGAGAAAAATTAAATATAAATTTCAGTATGAACCATCTATAAGATATACATCGATGCTAAATCAGATAAGAAGGAAAAATAAAATATACGATATGATAATAAATCAATTTAAAACAAAAAAATCCCTCCATTCACCCCCATACACCTCACTTGTAGAAACGACCACCACCAAATACCTTTCTCAGCCTCTATAAATATAATGTGCCACCAATTAAAGAAATAAACAAAACTAGGATAGATTATTTGGCCATAACTACTTCTAAGGTAAAAAAATAAAACTAAAATACTTGTTCAATCATCCACTATGACCCAAGGTCACACTCCATCCAACACCAGAATGGCAATCTCCCCAAGACCGTTCATGTACTAAACCTAAAACCAAGTTATAAAATAGGATTGAACATAAAAATGTGTCGTAGGCCACCATCTAGATTTACACATGCTTAACCTTTAATAAATTATCCATTTTAACACTATCTTGAAATTAAATTAATTAAAAATAACTTTTTATTATATTTAAGAAAAAATAATCCCATAAGATTTTCCTTTAAAACCCCTTTCTATAAATCAAAAATATTAAACACTTATTATTAGAAATCCTCTTGTAAAACATTAATTGAATAACTCTTAATATGATTATTAAAGAAACTCAACACACCTGAATAAATCATTAAATACATAAAGATAACTAAGATATAGAGTGTGAAAGGCTATATAATCATGCAAATATAAAATAAAAAAAAATTAAGGTAAAGTTATACAGTTAATAATTCAAAGGAACATCATGGGGAAAACACCTTATAGGTCACTAAGGGCTAGGAAAAACCTATACACATGTCACTAATTAGGAAAACCCTCAATTAGTGGAAATAGTAACATGGAAATATCCACTAGAAGGGGGCACTAGACATATACTTCACTAGAATAACTAGTGGAAAGGGAACTCACCCCATCTAAGTTTTACTACCCAAGAACCCATGCTTCCCATGAAGTTTTAATAACACCAAAAACCATAAAATGTTAAATCAAAACATTAATAGAAACTTCATAAATTCCATAAACATATAAATATCAATAACTAAGTGTATGTTCAAACCACACATCCAATTTCTTCAAGAATAAATTATCCAAGAAAAAACATGTGGAAATTAACATTTCACATTAATTAAAGCATTAAAACATCTATTTTTAAAGTGCCAACTGAGCCTTATAGTTTACTTTAGGAATCCATTTTAAAATCTATAAAAAAGAAAAGTCCATTTCAAGAATTGAGTTTAAATTCCAAGACTTTTTCTTTATTTTCATACACATATACATTTACATGTATATGTATATACATTTTTAACTATATGAACACATTCACATATCTCTATGTGAATTTATCCATCCATGTATATATACATAAACCTATGTATATGTGCGTGACCATCCAATTTCATCAAAAACATTTTCAATCCACATATTTTTATTTAAATCAATTTTAAACATTTTATTAACACCTATCATTTCAAGTATTACTTGAAATTCCATGTAGAAATTAAGAACCATTTGAGAACTCATTTAGAAAACCAAGAATATTTTTTAAACATCAAAAATCAAGATTAAAAGTTGTTTGGGAAATCCACCAACCACCCAGTGTGCAAGGCAGTTTCCAAATAATTTTAAAACACACACTTTAAAAGAAAAAGTACATTGCACTCAAAGGAAACCAAGAGAAACTTGGTTTCCTTCTCAAGTAGATTCATAAATACATAAAATACAAGAATAATACATTTAAAATTTAATTAAAAAGCAATAAATCAATGGTTTTGAAAATTAAAGGTTAAGGAATGGGACAAACCTACCTCATTCAAATAAAAATATGTCAAAAACATTAATTTTGGAAGAAGTAAGGCCTAAAAAACCCATCAACCACCCTAACATTAATAACTAGAACTAATTTATAATTGAAAACCTACCCTAGGGTTCATCTAAGGTGGTTCACAAAAAAGTAAGGAAGAAGAAAATAAGAAAATAAGATAGGAGGCTAAAGAATAGAAGAGAGGAGAACCTAATTTGAGAAAATCATACAAGAAATTGAAGGATAACACCTTTAATCATAAGGGAGAAGGAGGAGTTGAGGTGCATGCGAGGGATCTCTCCATAGTAGTGAGGGGTGTTTAGTCAATAGAGGGAGAGAGGTGAGGTAAAATGTGGTTAAAAATTAGATTAGGTTATTTTGGGAATTCCAAAATTTTAAAGCTTGGGAGAATCACCTGATTTGGCTGCACACTTGGCCAAACCATACTCCGACTATACGACTGACACTGGATACATCTGGGACACCCACATGATTGGGATTCATAGTTAGTTGAACCATGTACCAATCATTCTGAATCAACTTTATAGACCCTCTCTTCATGGATGCTTCATCATTTGTCCAACCATGCGTCCAAACCATGAAATATACGAAAATGATTAAAGCAACAATTTTTTTCTTCCAAAAATATAATATCCAAACATCCATAACAAATAAATAAATAAATAAAATAATTGAGAATACCAAGGTAAAGGTCTAATAATTCTCCCCACCAAGACCCTGTATACCCATATAAATCCCTTGAAATCATAAAGGAAGACACACTAAAGGAACATAGGCTAGAAAGAGAAGCCATACAAAAAACTAACTCCAAACCACTCCACCTATAAAGTAAACTTAAAAATCTACAGACATATTCAAAATCACAAGTCATATTTGATTACTTTGGAAAGAGAGGATAAGGGATGGAGACTCATAGTAGGTATCCCCACAATTTATGGGTTCCCCTAGAATGGTGGATCAATAAGGCAAGGACACTCCATGAGAAAAACTAAAAATCACAACCCAAATAAGGAAAATTAAGAGGGAAAGAAAAATAATACCACAATAGCCTCACTAAACCACTCCCAAAGAATAACACGACCTATAAAGCACTATGAAAATTATCCAAAATGAAGGCTACTAAAATTCTCATCATCAAACTTCTATATAAGAATAAAAGAGAAAAGAGGCAAAAATAATTTTTATGCCTCTCCAAATGACATGACTCCAACCAAAGGTCAAGGATAAAAGAAGGGTAACCTAGGAACTCAAATAAAAATCCCCAACTATGGTGATCTAAAAAATAATCAAACTAACACTAGATTAAGTGTAAACTCTATCAGTATAAATTAAGTCCTAGTCACCCAAAATTCACACATCAAGGGTTTCCCATGTATAGTTAATCAAAAATGGGTCTCACCATAGCTCCCATCACCTAAAATCTAAAGAAAAAACTCAACACCAATGATACAAAGATATAAACCAAAATAATCACAAACCAAATAAACAATTGAGGAGGTACCCAAGGTAATACACTAAAACATGGACTACCTTAATATCTCATTTGATCAAGAATCCATAATAGGAAATCTACAAGGCCCAACAACACTTGAGGATTTTTTAGAGTCATATTCAAAAAACGTGAAACATGAATCCAAAAAAAAACTCATCATGTTAAAATAAAATCAAGGTTATTTTCTCATAAAATCACAAATATCAGATTTTAGACCAAAACCTTTCATAAATATCATTTTTGATTCTTAAAAATTAACATTTCACACCCCTTTATTTAATCAAAACTCAATTTAAACACCATAACAAACAATAATTCACATTTAAAAATAATAATTGAAGAATGAAAATCAAAATCACATCCCAAATTAATTACAAACCAAAAAAATCCATGGTTTTATACTTTAAAATCATTTTAAAACCCCATATTTTAAATTTCAAAATTGTGAAACCTTACTAAAAAACTATTTTAATCCTTTCCAATTATTAAAACCATTGGTGCCCACTGAACCACTTTAAATATCTACACTTACTTTACTAAAGCATCAAATTCCCATTTAAACATGTTTTAAAAATTTAGAAGTTCTTTTTGAGAACACCTCATGAGTCTTAAAATAGAAAATCCATTTTAATTAATTTTAAAGAAAATTATTATTAATCATTTCAAAACTCATTTTTATCCCTTTAAAAATAAATTCCATTTTAAGACTCTACCAAATCAAACCAAATCATATTAACAAGCTATCCAAAACAATCAACAATTTAGAAAATATCCAAAAATAAAATCCCTTAGGGGCTAGGGGTCATACATGGTTAGACCACATGGTTTGAAAGACTACAGACCAATCATGAAACTAACACAAAGATTTTATTAAAATCATTAGCGTGGTATCCAAATGGTTTATCAAGCTATGTAGGATACTAGTACTATTTGTTCCACCCCTTTTCACTCAAATGTTAATAATATCTCAAAAAACCCATAAACACCCAAATAAATCATAATGACATCAGTTCAAGATCTAAATCCATCTAAAGAGTCCATGAAAATATAAAATTCAAAAATAAAATCCTAACATCCCTTGGAAACTCAAGTTTAATCATGAGTGGTGGTGATTAGGAACCAACCCATGACCTACCTCCTGAGCTCTAATGATACCATCTCTATTTACCAGACACCCCAAATAATAAGGGTTACTTAAAAAACCCATTCCCACTTAGGAACCTAGGATTTAATACAATTTTTAACAGACCAGCCCAAGTCGTCCATCTATTGGATGCCTGATTAGGACCACAATAGGGCCTATAGGGAATTACTAATCCCAATGGGATGACACAAGTCCCTGAGAATCTAAGAAGCACCACTTGAGAATGTTTTCACCCATAAAATAAATGGAATAAACAATAGAAAAAATTAATTATAAATTTTAGCATGAACTATCTATAATACATATATCCATGATAAATTAGATAAGTAGGAAAAATAAAATAGACAAAATGATAATAAAGTAATTTAAAACAAAAAATTACCTCTTATCACCCCTAAATAACCTCACCTGTAAAAATTACTTCCACCAGATGCCTTTCCCGACCTCCAAAAATACAATGTACTTCCAATTAAAGAAATAAAAAAAACCAGGACATATTATTTGGATGGAGCTACTAAAAATGAAGAAAAATAAAACTACCATACCTATTAAATCATCCCCTATGACAAAATTTCACCCTCCATCCAACATTATAATGATAATCGATCCAAGAGAGATCATGTACTGAACCTAAAATCGAGTTATAAAATAGGCGTGATCATAAAAATGACCTTTAGGCCACCAAATTTCTTGATATATTCTTAACCTTTAATAAATGATATATTTTCATACTAGTTTAAAAATACATTATTTAAAAATAAAAATTTCTTATAATTTTTAAAAAATGGACCTATAATATTTTCCTTTAAAACCTATTCATATAAATCAAATGATTTTAAAAACATATTCTTGGAAAACCACTTCTAAAAAATTAATAGAATGACTATTAAGAAGGTTATTAAAGAAACTCAAAACACCCAAATAAATTACCAAATACATAAATATAACTAATACGTAGAGTATTAAATGTTATATAATCATGGAAATATAAAATTTATAAAAATTAAGGGAAATTCGTACAATTAATAATTTAAATATAAGATCATGGGAAATCACCCCACATGTCACTAAGGGCTACAATAAACCTATAAATACACTACTAATTAGGGAGTCCCTCAATTAGTGGAAAGAGAATCATTTCACTAGCCAGTGGAAGGGGGTTCCAAATATATAGTTCACTAGAATAACTAGTGGAAATGGAACTAATCCCTTCTAAGTTCACCTACCCAAGTACCAGGGCTTCCAATAATGTTTGAATAACACCAAAACCACAAAAAATTAAATTAAAATAGTACTAGAAACTTTATTAATGCTATATACATTTAAAGATAAATAACCAACTAATTTTAGGTTCAAACCACACATCTAATTTCTTCAAGAATAAAATTTCCAAGAAAAAAACCATGAAAATTCCCATTTGATGTTTATTAAAGTTTTAAAACATTTATTTTTAAAGTGCTGATTGATCCTTATAGTTTACTTTATGAATCTATTTTAAACATTATAAAAAATAAAATTCTATTTTAAACATTGAGTTTAAATTCCATTATTTTTCTTTATTTTCATACACATATACATTTACATGTATATGTATATATATACATGTCACTCCATGCATACATTCACATGTCTCCATGTGAATGTGAACATCCATGTATATATACATAAACCAATGTATATATGTATTATTATGCAAGTTCATTAAAAAAATTTCTAAACCATGTATTTTTATGTAAATGAATCATTAACCTTTTATTAATACTTGTAATCTCAAGTATTAATTGAAATTCCAAGTAAAACTTAAGAACCATTTGATAACTAATTTGAAAACCAAGCATCATTTTAAAACATCAAAACTCAAGAGTAAAATCTATCTAGGAAATCCATAAAACACAGAGTGTTCATGGTAGTTTATAAATAATTTTAAAACACAGACTTTAAAAGAAGAAGCCCATTACACTCAAAGGAAATCAAAATAAACTTGGTTTCACTCTAAAAAAGATTCATAAATACATACAGTATAATTATTAGACAATTTAAATTTAATTAAAAAGTTTTAAAAATTAAAGGTTAAGTAATGGGGAAAACCCACCTCAATAAATTACGGAGGCATCAAAACCCTCAATTTTAAAAGAAATAAGGCCCAAGAAACCCATCATACACCCTAAAATTGAGATCCAAAACTAATTTAGAACTAAAAACCTACCTTAGGGTTCAACTAATTTGGTTCACGATAAATGTAAGAATAAAATAAGAAAATGGGAGAGAAGGAGGAGGAAGGAAGATAGAAAAACCCAATGAGAGAGAATCACATAAGAAATCAAAGGAGAAAACCTTGAATTAGAGGGGAAGAGGAGGAGACAAGGTGTACATGAGGGATCCCTCCATGGGCATGAGGGGTGTTCATCAAAGATATGGATAAGGGTGAGTTAAAATGGGGTTAAAAATTAAATTAAGTTATTTTAATAATTCTAAAATTTTAAATCCTTGGAGAGTCACACAGTTTGGATGCACACTTGGCCAAACCATGTTCTCACCATGCGATCAAATCTGGATACACATGGGACACCCACACAACTAGGACACACAATTTGTTAAACTATGCACCAACTATGAGAATCAGTATTATTAAATTGTAGACCCTATCCTCATGGATGCCTCACAATTTGACCAATTAAAAAACTAAATCATTAGATATGAAAAAATGATTAAAAATTCAAATTTTATATAAAATATAAGATTAAAACCTCCTGAAAATAATATAAATAAATAAATAAATAAAATAATTGATAACACTAGGGTCAGGGTGTGGAAATATGTGCTTTTGAATTTTTCATTTGAGAAAGTTCAAAAAAAATCTAAAAATAGGAATAATTTTTCCACTGAATCCAAATAAAATTGGAATAAGAAAATTATCCTCTTTGATTTTACTTCTTGGTTAACCAATTTATCACATCATTGTTTAGGCTTAATTTACATTGAGAAAAAAATATGTGAAATTTTTCTTTCAGTTCTTCTAAATGTCAAGGTAAATACCAAAGATGATATACGATCTTGACATGACTTAGTGGATTGGGGTACCAGAATATAAATGCATCCTCTTTCTATCAGTGAAAATAAATGGAAAATTACCTATGCTTCTTATATGATGAAAACTATAGAGAAAAATTATTTTCTCAAAGTTCTAGATAATATCAAGGTTCATGATGACTATTTAATCAATAAATCAAAAAATGGGACAATAAAAGAGAGTTGAAACTAAAATCTCTTAAAAATCATGACTAGCATATCATTCTGCATGAATTTATTCCAAAAAATATGTCATTTACTATCCAATAATTTAAGGGTGGAGATGATTTAGTTGTGAAAATTTTATAGAGATTTATATGATAAAATGTTTCCCAATTATTTCTTGAAAAATACATATGAAGAGATAATGTGAATTCTATGCAGGTTCAAGAAAAAATTTCCTCCAACTTTTTTCACTTGCATGTTGCATCTAACAGTCCATATTCCAAAAAAATAATTCTAGAAGGAACCATTTATTTTTATTTTATGTATCCAATAAACATAAATATATTCACAGTTAAGTATTATATCCATAACAATAATCATCCTGAAGGTTCCATTATGAAAGGTTACTTGGGTCATGAATGTATGGATTTCTGTTCAATGCATTTGGGTAATGTGATCTCGAGACATAACTAGAAAAATGAGAAATTAAGAAGAGTAGTATAAAAAAATTGAACCCACTTTTCCATAAATTCCCCAAATAAAAAAAATTCTTGGATCCTATACATTTTCTATATTGATCCTTAAAGGCTAGGATATGGCACATCACACAATATTGTTTTATTGTGATTTATTTGATGACTACATAAAGTAAGTAATTTTTAAATATATATTTTATCTAATATAAGTAGTTTCACATATATATTAAACTTTTATTATATTTTTATATTGGTAACATAAACAAATTATATGTATAAATCATCATTTATTACCTTTAAGAAGGATAATAATTTTCTTAGAAAAAAGTTTCCTGTTTTCTTGAAAATGAATGTACATACATTAGTTTAATAAAATAAAAAAGAAATATTTATATATTTTTAATATTCATTTATATTCAAGGTATTGAGTTTACTTGTTGAATTTGTCTCTGAATAAATGAGAGTGTTAGATTTTGGTCCCAATTCTTTGGTTCATAACTATTAATCACTGGTCATCAATGAGTACAAATTTATTATAACTAATCAAGTCATGAACATGAAAGCACATCATAAGGGTATTATATTAACTACAATGATAGATTATTTTTCTAGTGCATCAGATAGTAGGACTCAATATGAAAATATGTCTTATTATGTAGTTTTTTTAGAAAATACTAATACTGTATTATTACTCCCAGGGCTGAGTCACTATGATGAAATTCAAGTGGTTTAATTTTATGACACAACATGACACATTTATTTATGAATGTGGATTTAGAATTATTGACATGACTTGATTCCTAACTAACAATGAGCTATATATTTTGGAATCAATGAAGAAACAAGTATTTTATATGAAATATCATTTGAGACCTGAATTCTATGTCATTAGTGAAGTAATACCAAGACATATTTTTGATAATATTGGGTATAAAGTTGACACTATAATGTTTTTTGATAATATAGTGCATATGATAACTCAAATAGTCAAATAGTTATAGCTGATTGTGAACCCAAAGTAGTGGTGGGTAATATATAGGAGAAACCATACGTGTTATCAATTCATTCATTTTAGCTTTAATCAAGTTTTTAGGTTTATTATATTCAAATTTATTTATTTTGGTTTCATTTTTTAAACTATAAACTAATTTAACTGGGTTTTTTCATTCTTTGATTTTATAAACATCAAACAAATAAAATTTCATTTTTTTCTCTTTGTATAATAACAACATGCACCATTTTATAACATTTTATTTCTGTAATTATGATTGTATGAATTTTTTTACTATGTTTTTCTTAGAGATTAAATGATCATGTTCATTTTGTAATTATTTATGAATTATGATTTCATATAGTCCATTCAAATTAACCCAAGCTAAAATTAATTGAATAAAACTAGCCTAAAGTGGTTATTTTATTTTATTTAGGTTGGAAAATAGTCCTAAAAATAAGATGTAAAAATTAATAAAACCATTCTTAAATGGTCTTAAAACAAACTCAAATAGTCCTAAAATAAATGGAGTTTGAAAAAAACTCACTTTGAGTTCCTATGAATCATTCCATAAAAGGATTAAGGGTTATGCTATCACTTGGATTTAATGGTAGCTAATAATGAAAAGGAAAAATGAGAGAAAGAGAGATAAAGAAACGAGAGAACAATTGATTACCACTAGTAGCACAAAAAATAGCTCAAGTGAAGGCATAATTTTAACCCCTTATTTCCAAGACTTCTTGGGTGGGAGGGGGGGTGTAATTATAGCCTACAGAAATCCATTGATAGTATTGAAGGTGTTAGGAGTCTAATAGAGGCTTTGATAGGTGAAATAGGATGGAGGGGACAAGAAGAACCATCTCGTTTTGCTTCTTTTGAAAAGTCCACCAATCAGACATTAGGGATCACCAACTAATCCATGAGATATTTAGCTCGTATGAGTTGGTTGGTGTGTCTCACCAACTAGCTGATGGTTAAGGTAGAGAGTAGGTTCTCCTGTTGTGCTCACTGGATGCTCAGTGGTTAGCTTCGGCTAACTAATGGAATAAACTATAAATTCTTTTCAAAATAAACATATAAAATCCTCTTTAACCCATAAATTTATTGGTCAAATTATTAAGTTTATATCCATACATAATAAATAATATAATATCAAATAAAATGGTTATAATAATAAGACATGTTTTTTATCATTAAAAAATCTAAAATATTGAGGGATAACACTAAATAAACCTAATAACCTAACCCAAGATAGACTAAACGACCTAATCCAAATGAAAAAAAGACCAATTAACCGAATAAATCAACCAAAAAATTAACCAAATAACTAAGTTATAAAATGAAAAAATGGCCAAATAACTTAAATCAAACCAAATTAGACCAAATTGAATATATTAGAAGAAAAACATATCATATCTATGTTTAGCATGCTAATTAGTATGAATTTTTTATGTGATTACATTAGTCCTAAATTTATAGTTAAATGTATATTTATTTTCCAATGTAGGAAATTATAAATATTTATGAGATAAAAAGGAAGAAAATGTTTGAAAATGATATTTTCATGAGAGAGTTGGGTGTTCCTCTCGGTCACCCCTTGTGAGTTTACTATTTCAAACATATATATCAATTAAAAAAATATAATGTCACATCATTAATAATTTTTAAATTTTATTCAAGTTCCACCATATAGGAGACAACTATTCTTTAGTGGTTACTAGCCTACCAGTTCAATGGGGATAGGTAGTAAAGCTACTCATAGTAGTCATCGCACCTGATCACAACTAGACCCTTCCCCATATATACCATCTACTACAACTTCTTATTCCACGGTTCCCTTAGAGGCATCAGGGATATTCAGAACAACTATACAGTTTCCACCATTTTATTTTGATCTTATTCTTCACATATTATTTCAATATCAAATGATGAATCTCACTCCCTATCCCCATTACCATTTTTTATATACTTCTATGCCATTGCCTCCATTTCCTTCCTTTATTATCTCCATAATTTTATGTTCATGATCTTTTTAATTCTACTCTAGCGCCTTCATATCATCATGAAAATTCATTGGAACCCCCCATAATTACACAGCTCACTAATTCTACATAGCATAGGGATCCATCAGAGCCCACAGATCATCCTGACTCAGGTATATTCATACAACCATAGTAAATTTTATAACCAAAATTTATTTTCATTATAACATGTATTAAGTTAATATTTGTATTTTATTCTAATTGTTGGATCCACCAATATTATAAGACATGGTAATACTTTCATGCATAAAGTTTGGAACCTCTAGACACATTTTATGGTCAATAATAATGAAGATAATCAAATTATTGTTAAAACTACGAGAGAATATAGACGTTTTATGGTGACACGTTCCAAATACTATGACATCATTATTGTGAAACCAGTTTCCTAAAGACACCTTGATAAATAAGTAAAGGATACTAAATGGGATCAAATATGGGTAATAAAATTTATTAGATATGATTTTATATTATTATTATATTTATATGAATTAATATTTTGGTAGTAGCTTCTCTATAATTTTCTTGACGGTGAAGCTGCGAATACTGTAAGACTGATGGAATTAGTTGAGCTATAAAGAGAATATAAGCATGATATATATAATTTATATAATTCAAGAGTCATATTAGATTTATAGGACATACCAACACTTTATGAGTGTCTAGTAATATAGTATCGATAATTGATTACTTATTGGAAGAGTGAAAAGTTCATAGTATTTGTAAAGACTCATAAATTTCAAGGAAATTTTTTTCTTAAATTCTTTGGAATTTTACGAGTCCGCAGTTTCTGACATAACCTGATTCTGAGGCCCGGTGTGCCCGGAATAATTTTCCGAAGTTTTGTTAAGCCTAAATTAACACACGTAAGCAGTTTTACTGAAAAAGTGGAATAACTCTTAAATAGTTACTCAGATCAGAAATCTGAGGGCACCATTGCACTCAGGATGGTAGGTTTACCCTAAGAGCGACTTAAGTTTAGTCGGCGCGGGCCTCCTGTGAGAAATTCCAAAAATGGCATAACCGTAAATAAAATAATAAAATAAATTATTTTATTTTTCAAATGCTTATAACTCACAAACGGTAGCTCAGATTAAAAATCCGAGACCGACGCTGAACTTGTGAGGGCATGGTTTATTTAAGCAGATACTAACTTTGGTCGGCACGGGCCACCAGAAAAAGTTAGTTTTGGCCGCAAATAAAATAATTAAGTGACAATTATTTTATTGTAAACTTCATAACTTCTAAACGGTAACTCAGATTGAAAATCTGAGAGTATCAATGGGTTGTTTGGGGTGTGTTTTACTTAGGAAAAGCCTAACCTTGACCGGCGTGGGTCGAGGGTGACAGATAATAATTTTCCGAACTTTTTTTTGGGTACGTTCAGTAAACGTACGTGCGGGTTTTTCTATCTTTTGAACCGGTGCTCGGAATTGAAATCCAAGGGCACCGATGAACTCACAGTTCTAGTAATTTCTTAAGAGAAACTTTACCGCAGTTGCGTTTTAAGCGGGTTGAAAATTAATTATTGGGGATTTAGAATTAAATAAATAAAATTGGTGGTACACAATTTTATTTATATCTATGGTAGTTATACCATACAAAAGGGAGTTAAGGATGAGACCCATAACCACCAACTACCCATGTGTGGATAAATGAGAGGTGGGGACCACACGAGCCCCAACCTTTAATCTTCCCATAACCTCTCTTAAACCCCCCTTAAAACCCCCCTTTTTAATTAATTTGTTAACTCCTCAACTCCCCTATTTATGAGATCTCTCCACCTTCCTCTAATTAAGTTTATCAACAAAATTAAATTAATGGTTTCATTAATTAAATTGGTGCATCACAATTTGAATTATTTTATGTTTCATGGCACTTATTTAAATGGGAGAAGTATTTTATAATATTTGCGATAGCAAATATTTCGGTGGGGAACCTCTGGAGGATTAGAAAGAGAGGTGTTCTTCCTCTGACGAAGAACGCGAAGTCACCGACGACGTGCCTTCTCTTCTTCTTCCTCCGCATCAAGGGAGGAAATGCAACCGAGGGGAACTCACCAATGATGAAGGTTCTTTCCCGGCATTGACGGAGCAACAACGCTTTCCGCGTCTACGGCGAACGAACCATATTCAAGGTAGGGGGTTTTCATATTTTGTGTATATGTGATTTATACCTCGTGCATCGGTATTTTAATTGCAGGGTGTTTGTATAATTTATTTTGAATAAATTAAACCCTTTTCATTGATGAATTTTGGATTGAGCCTCTAATGCGGAGGCCACGACTAACGAACAAGCTCGGACCCTCCGCTGGTTGTTCTTTTGTGCGTGGATTGACGGGCGACATTGAAACGGGCCGCAATGGCGATTCGAAGCTGGTATGACGCGCAGAAGGATCCCATGGCGCGGGTCCGACGAGGGTCCCGACAGTCCAAGGTGATGGTTCGGTTGGGCGAGCAGGAGACCGTGGCTCCTGGTGCAGGTGGAAGGCAGCGCGACATGGGGTCCGATGCATGGTAGCAGGAGATGGCTGCTAGGGTAGAGGCCGCATGAGATTTCTGGAGGAGAAAGGAGATTGGAGAGAGAAAGAAGGAATAAGAGAAATAAATTAAAAGAAGAAACAAGAAATCAATAGGAAGTGATGGGGCGTGAAGGCATGGAGCAAAGTGAGGCGCTAATTTTGGGTGGTGCATGGATTTGGGGGTGTGAGATTTAAGGAATTAAATCAAATTAAAAATAATAATAATATAATAATGTTATTATTATTTTTGTTCGAAAAACTGTATTTTGATGGTATCTTCCTCATGCGACCTCGGTTTCACGAACCGTCAGCGGCAGTGTGACCCTGATTCTGAGACAGACGTTTCGAGTCCAATATTGGATGTCTTTTTTGGGTTTTTGGATTGGGTACCCAAAGCGCTCGGAAAATAATAGATTTAATATTATTATTAAATCTTCGACCTGCTATAACTCATGCGTGCAGCGTCCGATTGGCTTGTCATCAGCGGCGACATGACCCTGTCTTTAAGACGGTCGATTCAAGTCTAATGTTCGATACTAAATTCTGGTTCGTGGATCAGGTCCACGAAACACCCAATGATAATAATAATATTATTATTACGGGATCTTGTTTCTGAAATATCTCTCTCATACGGTGTCGGAATGATGAACCGTTTGCGACGTTGAGACCCTGAAATTAAGACAGATGTTTCAAGACTAATTTTGGATATTTAAGTCAAGGTCGAGGTGCAGAACCTATGAGTCCCGATTCGCGCGTGTTGCGGTGAAATGAAACTTTTTCACTGTCTATCCATTTTGGACCAATGGGTAGTCCATATCGTGTGTTTTTCGGTATGTATTTCAATGGTGTGACTGGTTTGGTTAACTGGTGTCATTTGAAGTACGACCGGGTTGGTTTGAACCCAAAACCAACCCGACCCTCGGAGCAGAAACACTTATAACCTAAGCTTCGGACGTCCGAATGATGTGCTGTCGACTTTTTTGGATTTTTCTTGACGAGACTGATCTTTTGGCATACTTTACCTGAGGTTTGGACACAGTTGGAGTAAGGCCGGGATGGATTGTACCCGAAATCCAACCGGGCCCCTGGAACGGAAAAGCCGATAACTTTCAGACCGGACGTCCGTTTGAAGAACCGTCAGCGGTGTTGGTAATCACGTTGATAAAAGGTCCCTATGAGTATACCCTATGAGATTTTGGGGTACAATTGAGATACGGTCAGGTTGGTTCATACACGAAACCAACCAGGCACCTGGGACGAAAATGCTAATAACTCACAGACCGGGCGTCCAATTGACGCACCGTCTGTTGAGTTGAGACCCCTGTGACGAGGCAGTCCCTTGTGATACTTTTTTGTGGGACTTTGTGATATCTGGACTATTGAACAGTAGCTCGTGGAGCGGATCCTCTCGGAGACGAGTGTATGGAGTGCGGAGACCTAGTAGCTGTGGACTTGACGACTGCTTGACCTATTTGACTTGGAGTGAGTCAACTAGCCCAGTGGACAGAGCGCCCGGTATTTTGCGGTAGACCCACGGTGGATGGAGCGCCTAGTTGTTGGAAGTATACCCGCGGTACTCGACAAGAGGAGTAACTCTGTAGGCTATTAGGAGAACTGCTACTGTGTTTGGGCGGTAGACCCCTGGCGGGAAGCACTACTGTGTTTGGGTGCGGACCCGCGGTACTCGACAGGAGGAGTACCTCAGCAGTCTAAGGTTAGTGAGTAGTTCCTCGGAGTCGTGACCGGGCTACTGTAATCAATAGGGGGGGAGTTCTCCAACAGTTGTGGTTTCAGTATCATTAATGAAAATCCTGGTTTGAGCTGAGTCAATGACCTTTGTGTATTCCTCATTATTGAGATGGGTTACATGATAACTTAGGTATATGTATAGGCATATACCTAAGTAGTGGTTATTCGTTGATTTCGTATCTGTGTGATACCACATGATTGAGATGGGCTAATTGATAACTTAGGTATTAGTAGGGGCTTATACCTAAGTAAGGTTTATCTGTTTAGATCCTTCTTTGTGGTTATCCTTGTTGGATTTAGTGAGACCTTGAGGGTCTTGGGGTCCCTACTGAGTATCGTTATACTCACCCCTGCATGGGCTATGCCCGCACCTCGTTGTGTTGGATGTAGACGACGGACAACACTGACAGAGACTGAGTGTACGAGGACTGGACGACACCTGGAGGAGGACCTCACGACGAGTGGGTACACGGAGGTGGACCTCATGATGAGTCAGTTCCCAGAGGAGGTTGACAGATGAGGGTGCTGAGGAGGCTATCTGTACCTACCCTTCAGGTAGGATCCGTGGTGGAAGATCTAGGAGCTTCTTGTCACCTTCCAGCTATTTTGTCTATTTCCTTGTACTTTACAGTTGGGCTTGTATTTCCAGCCCCTTTTACTTTCAGCACTACTTTTGTATTCAGTTTTACTTCATGTTTACTTCTTCTTGTAATCTGGTTGAGTGTGTTTATGATTTATAAAGGAAATTCCTTCCCAGTCATTGGGATTTAGGCCTTTAGTGCTAGTCGCCAGCCCCTGGCCTATGGAAGGCGGGCTTGAGGTAGTCACGACACGGGCCCTGAGGACGGGTCGTGAAAAATTGGTATCAGAGGAGTCGGTTCTATCACAGAACTCATGAGTATGATAATTATTTTCTATGAAGCAATAGTGTTAAGGGTACCGAGTGTGGTATTCAGTTCAGGGAGTCCAGTGTTGGTGCGGTGGCCGACGTATCCATACACCAGGACCCTGACTACTGATTTCCAACTTAGTGCACGAAAACAATGATCGCGTGTGTGTTTCCAAAAGTTTTAAATTCATCTCAAACCAGGTCATCTCACCAGGTTTAAATCGTTTGACCATGTCACATCTGTTCAGGATGCCTCGACACAGACAATCAGTTGGAGTTCCGAGAAAGTACCTGATGACGGCCCACCGCGCGATGAGGCTCCGGTGCAGGGCCCTCTTGCTATGATGGCACCTTCGGGTGGTGTACCAGCAGCAACACCACCTGTTAGGCAGCAGATGCCACCAACCGTACTAGCGGATGGTGCACTCTGATAGGGTGCATTGCATGAGTTCCAGCAGTAGAGGCCTCTGAGGTTACGAGACGAGGCAGATTCCCAGGCAGTAGTGGACTGGATGGAGGCGATTTCTAGAGTTCTACGCCTAGTTTAGACACTAGTAGAGCAGATGGTGATCTTAGCTACTGGTGTTTCCCAGTGAGTGACCATGAGGATGGTCGGCATAGTGATGAGGCTTCGGTACGTGGATCGATGCCTGAGATAGTACCTTCAGGTAGTGAGCCAGCTATATCACTACCTGTTGGAGAACAGTTAAAACCAGCGGTACCGGTAGATGACATAGGTAGGTTCAGTGCCTTACACGTGTTTCAGCATCAGATACCCCTCATGTTCCGAGGTGAGCCCGACTCACAGGCAGTTGAGGACTGGCTTGAGGAGGTGGGTGAGTGTTTTCTATAACTTAGACAACTTCATCAGGACTACATGTCGGTAGCTGAGTATTCATCAAGGCGTACCGACCATTCCTGGTACTCGATGAATACGATGCGATTAGTGATTCAGGGCTCGGACTACTGACCGAGGTGCGTTTAAAGGATATCTGAGCCATTACTTCTTCCTCTATGTGTTTATACTTATGTTAGGGTTCTAGAGATAACCTTTGTGGTTGAATGTTCTTTGGGTGAACGAATACAGCTAATGAATGTAAGCAGTAAGAAGCAGAAAAATGGCACCAATCTCAGAGACTTGGGCGTGTAAAATGTTTCAAGAAGAGGAAGTGTTAATGACATATGAATCTGTAGAGCAGCAGACATGGAAGCAGAGCTAGGAGATCAGCATGAGGTGGTGTACTTTTCGACATGTTAGAACCACCCGCCTTTGTAGTCCCCACTAGGTTCAGGGAGCTGGAGGGTAGGGGAAGAGAATAACTGCATGCGGTCAAGGAGTGTGACCCAAGGGCTCTAAGAATGATTTGATGTACGGTCTGTGTCTACGACTAGCTTCCGTATCATTAGACATAGGTACCAATCATTCCTACCTTCCACGAATCTTGTCCCAGACCTAGAGTTTCCGATTAAGCTGTTGACTTGACCCTCACGTCTGGTGATACCTTTGGGAGTAGACTCGATAATCACACTTACGCCGACGGTGTGATATGACCCTTGAGGCGAGAGTTTTGGTTGGAACCTCTTGGTGGCAGTGTCGAGGCCTTACGACGTTAGTTGGGTATGGACTGGGCAACCACAGTTCATATACAGATTGACGATATTAGGAAAAAAGGTTGTGGTTTATCTACAACATTGGGTTGGGTTTTCCTTGGTCTGCAAAAAGGAAAACCCAAGCAGCACAGGACAGAATCATGCATAAGAGGGTGCATTCGATCACTCAGGAGATGGCCAAACTTACCTTTGTGCCAGAATTCTCCAGAGTTGCGGCACCGCTTCTAGCAGAGCTTTCAGGAGCTGGGGTAGAGGTTGACCAGTGCGCCTAACCTGAGGGCATTGGTTACATAGTTCACTACGACGCATCAGGGTTCGGACTCGGGTGTGTCCTGATGTAGAAGTGGGCAGTGATCACCTATAGATCACGGAAGATGAGACTGCACAGAGTAGATAGGAGACCACTGGAGTTTGAGGATGGCGACCATGTCTTTGTACGGGTCTCACCTCGACGAGGTCTAAGGATATTTGGCCGAGGCGACAAGTTATCACCGAGGTTCATCGGACCCTTATTGGTCCTCAGTAGGGTAGGCGAGGTGGTTTACCGTTTGACCTTTCTACCACAGTTGCACCGGGTGTACGACGTCTTCCACTTATCTCAGCGGAGGAGATGTACGCACGACCTATCCGTCATCATCGACCATGGAGAGCTGGACATCAATAACGGGGTGACTTTCTCAGGATTCCAGTAGAGGTTGAGGATCGAGAGGAACGAGTCCTACAGGGATGGTCTATTCCTCAGGTGTGCTTTCACTGGCATCACAGGAACCTCCAAGAGAGCACATGGGATCGGGAGGCTCATATGCATGCTCAGTACCCTCATTTGTTTCCCTAACGTGTGTTGTAGCTTTATGGGGACGTAAATCCTTGAGGTGAGGGTAATGTAAAGACCCGTAAATTTCAAGGAATTTTTTTTTTAAATTTTTTGGAATTTTACGAGTCCGCAGTTTCTGACGGCACCTGATTCTGAGGCCCGGTGTGCCCGAAATAATTTTCTGAAGTTTTCTTAAGCTTAAATTAACGCGCATAAGCAGTTTTACTGAAAAAGTGGAATAAATCTTACACGGTTACTCGAATCAGAAATATGAGGGCACCGTTGCACTCAGGATGGCGGGTTTACCCTAGGAGTGACTTAAGTTTAGTCGGCGCGGGCCTCTTGTGAGAAATTCCAAAAATGGAATAACCGTAAATAAAATAATTAAATAAATTATTTTATTTTTCAAATGCTTATAACTCACAAACGGTAACTCGAATTAAAATTCCGAGACCACTGCTGAACTTGTGAGGGCATGGTTTATTTAAGAAGATACTAACTTTGGTCGGCGCGGGCCACCAGAAAAAGTTTTTTTTTGGCCGCAAATAAAATAATTAAGTGACAATTATTTTATTGTAAAATTCATAACTTCTAAACAGTAACTCAGATTGAAAATCCCAGAGTATAAATGGGTTCTTTGGGGCATTGTTTACTTAGGCAGAGCCTAACCTCGACCAGCGTGGGTCGAGGGTGACTGATAATAATTTTCTGAAATTTTTTTCGAGTACGTTCAGTAAACGTACGTGCGAGTTTTTATATCTTTTGAACCGGTACTCGGAATTGAAATCCGAGGGCACCGATGAACTCGTAGTACCGGTAATTTATTGAGGTAACCTTTATCGTAGTTGCGTTTTAAGCGAGTTGAGAATTAATTATTGGGGATTTAGAATTAAATAAATAAAATTGGTGGTACACAATTTTATTTATATCTATGGTAGTTATACCCTACAAAAGAAAGTTAAGGATGTGACCAATAACCAACAACTACCCATGTGTGGATAAATGAGAGGTGGGGCCCACATGATCCCCAACCTTTCATCTTCCCATAACCTCTCTTAAACCCCCCTTAAACCCCTCCTTTTTAATTAATTTTTTAACTCCTCAAATCTCCTATTTATGTGATCTCTCCACCTTCCTCTAATTAAGTTTGTCAAAATAATTAAATTAATGGTTTCATTAATTAAATTGGTGCATCACAATTTGAATTATTTTGTGTTGCATGACACTTCTTTAAATGGGACAAGTATTTTATAATATTTGCGATAACAAATATTTCAGTGGGGAACCTCTGGAGGATTAGAAAGAGAGGTGTTCTTCCTCCGATGAAGAACGTGAAGTCACCGACGACGTTCCTTCTCTTCTTCTTCCTCCTCATCAAGGGAGGAAATGAAACCGAGGGGAACTCTCCGACGATGATGGTTCTTTCTTAGTGTTGACGGAGTGACAACGCTTTCCGCGTCTACGACGAACGCACCATATTCGAGGTAGGGGGTTTTCGTATTTTGTGTATATGTGATTTATACCTCGTGCATGGGTATTTTAATTGCAGGGTGTTTGTATAATTTATTTTGAATAAATTAAACCCTTGTCATTGATGAATTTTGGATTGAGCCTCTAATGCGGAGGGCATGACTAATGAACAAGCTCAGACCCTCCACTGGTTGTTATTTTGTGCGCGGATTGACGGACGACATTAAAACGGCCCACAACGGTGATTCGAAGCCAGTATGACGCGCAGAAGGATCCCATGGCGTGGGTCCGACTAGGGTCCCGGCGGTCCAAGGCGATGGTTTGGTTGGGAGAGCAGGAGACTGTGGCTGCTGGTGCAGGCGGAAGGCGGCGCGACATGGGGTCTGGTGTGTGGTAGCAGGAGATGGCTACTAGGGTAGAGGTCACGTGAGATTTCTGGAGGAGAAAGGAGATTGGAGAGAGAAAGAAGGAATAAGAGAAATAAATTAAAAGAAGAAATAAGAAATCAATAGGAAGTGATGGGGCGTGAAGGCATGGAGAAAAGGGAGGCCCTACTTTTGGGTGGTGCGTGGATTTGGGGGTGTGAGATTTAAGGAATTAAAACAAATTAAAAATAACAATAAAATAATAATGTTATTATTATTTTCGTTGGGAAAACTGTATTTTGACAGTATCTTCCTCGTGCGACCTCAGTTTCACGAACCATCGGCGGCAGTGTGACCCTGATTCTGAGACAGACGTTTTGAGTCCAATATTGGATGTCTTTTTCAGGTTTTTGGATTGGGTACCTGAAGCGCTTGGAAAATAATAGATTTAATATTATTATTAAATCTTCAACCTGCTATAACTCATGCGTGCGACTTCCGATTGTCTTGTCGTCAGCGGCGACGTGACCCTGTCTTTAAGACGGTCGATTCAAGTCTAATGTTCAATACTAAATTCTGGTTCGTGGCTCGGGTCCACGAAACAACCAATGATAATAATAATATTATTATTACGGGATCTTGTGTCTGATATATCTCTCTCATATGGTGTCGGAATGACGAACCGTCTGTGACGTTGTGACCCTTGAATTAAGATGGATGTTTCAAGACCAATTTTGGATATTTAAGTCGAGGTTGAGGCGCAAGACCCATGAGTCCCGGTTCGCGCGTGTTGCGGTGAAATGAAACTTTTTCACTGGATATCCGTTTTGGACCAATGGGTAGTCCATATCGTGTGTTTTTCAGTATGGATCGAAATGGTGTGGCCGGTTTGGTTAATCGATGTCATTTGAAGTACGGCTGGGTTGGTTCGAATCTGAAACCAATCGGGCCCTTAGAGAAGAAACACTTATAACCTGAGCTCCGGACGTCCGAATAAGGCACCGTCAACTTTGTTGGATTCCTCTTGATGAGACAGATCTTTTGGCATACTTTACCTGAGGTTTGGACGCAGTTGGGGTAAGTCCAGGTTGGATTGTAACCAAAATCCAACTGGGCCCCTGGAACGGAAAAGCCGATAACTTTCAGACTGGATGTCCGTTTGACGAACCGTCAGCGATGTTGGTAATCATGTTGAGAAACGGTCCCTATGAGTATACCCTATGAGAGTTCGGGGTACAATTGAGATACGGTTGGGTTGGTTCATACACGAAACCAACCGGGCACCCGGGACAAAAAGGCTAATAACTCACAGACCGGGCATCCAATTGATGCGTTGTATGTTGCGTTGAGACCCCTGTGATGAGTCGGTCCCTTGTGATAATTTTTTGTGGGAATTTGTGATACTTGTAGTATCGACCAGTAGCTTGTGGAGAGGATCCTCCTAGAGATGAGTGTATGGAGTGCAGAGACCTAGTAGCTGTGGACTTGACGACTGCTTGACCGATTCGACTTGGAGTGAGTCGACTAGCCCAGTGGACAGAGCGCCTGGTATTTGGTGGCAGACCCATGGAGGATGGAGTGCCTAGTAGTTGGCACCAGACCCGTGGTACTCGACAGGAGGAGTACCTCTGTGGGCTATTAGGGGAACCGCTACTGTGTTTGGGCGGCAGACCCCTGGCGGGAAGCACTACTGTGTTTGGGTGCAGACCCGCAGTACTCGACAAGAGGAGTACCTTAGCAGTCTATGGTTAGTGAGTAGTGCCTCAGAGTCATGACATGGCTACTGTACTCAACAGAGGAGGAGTTCTTCAGCAGTTGTGGTTTCAGTATCATTAATGAAAATCCTGGTTTGTGCTGAGTCGATGACCTTTGTGTATTCCTCATGACTGAGATGGGTTACTTGATAAATTAGGTATATGTATGGGCATATACCTAAGTAGTGGTTATTCGTTGATTTCATATCTGTGTGATACCTCATGATTGAGATGGGCTACTTGATAACTTAGGTATTAGTAGGGGCTTATACCTAAGTAAGGGTTATCCGTTTTGATCCTTCTTTGTGGTTATCCTTGTTGGATTTAGTGAGACCTTGAGGGTATTGGGGTCTCTACCGAGTATCTTTATACTCACCCCTGCACGGGCTATACCCGCACCTCGTTGTGTTGGATGCAGACGACAGACAGCGCTGACAGAGACTGAGTGTACGAGGACTGGACGACACCTGGAGGAGGACCTCACGACGAGTCGGTACAGGGAGGTGGACCTCACGACGAGTCGGTACCCGGAGGAGGTTGAAGGATGAGGGCACTAAGGAGGCTATCTGTACCTACCCTTCAGGTAGGATCCGTGGTGGAAGATCCAGGAGATGCTTGTCACCTTCCAACTGTTTTGTCTATTTTCTTGTACTTTATAGCTGGGCTTGTATTTTTGGCCCCTTTTACTTTCAGCACTACTTTTTTATTCAGTTTTACTTCGTGTTTACTTCTTCTTGTACTCTGGTTGAGTGTGTTAATGATTTATAAAGGCAATTCCTTCCCAGTTATCAGGATTTAGGCCTTTTGTGCTAGTCTCCAGCCCCTGGCCTATGGAAGGCGTGCTTGGGGTAGTCACGACATGGGCCCCGAGGACGGGTCGTGAAAAATTGGTATCATAGGAGTCGGTTCTACCGCAGAACTCAGAACTATGATAATTCTTTTCTGTGAAGCAATAGTGTTAAGGGTTCCGAGTGTGGTATTCAGTTCAGGGAGTCCAGTGTTGGGGCGGTGACCGACGTATCCATACAACAGGACCCTGACAACTGATTTCCGACTTAGTGCATGAAAACAATGATTGCGTGTGTGTTTCCAAAAGTTTTAAAGTCATCTCAAACTAGGTCATCTCACCATGTTTAAATTTTTTGACTGTTTCGTATCTGTTCAGGATTCCTCCACGCAGACAGTCAGTTGGAGTTCCGAGAAAGTACCTGATGACGGCCCACCGAGCGATGAGGCTCTGGTGCAGGGCCCTCTTGCTATGATGGCACCTTTGGGTGGTGTACCAGCAGCACCACCACCTATTAGGCAGGATATGCCACTAGCCGTACTAGCGGACGGTGCACGCTGACAGGGTGCATTGCATGAGTTCTAGTAGTAGAGGCCTCCGAGGTTACGAGGCGAGGCAGATTCCCAAGCAGTAGTGGACTAGATGGAGGTGATTGCTAGAGTTCTACGCCTAGTTTAGACACTAGTAGAGGAGATGGTGATCTTAGCTACCGGTGTTTCCAGTGAGTGACCATGAGGATGGTCGGCATAGTGATGAGGCTTCATTACGTGGATCGATGCCTAAGATAGTACCTTCGGGTAGTGAGCCAGCTATATCACTACCTTTTGGACAACAGTTACAACCGGCAGTACCGATAGATGACATATGTAGTTTCAGTGCCTTACACGTGTTTCAGCATCAGATACCCCTCAGGTTCCGAGGCGAGCCTGACTCATAGGCGGTTGAGGACTGGCTTGAGGAGGTGGCTGAGAGTTTTCTGGAGCTTATACAGCTTCAGCAGGATGACATGTCGGTAGCTGGGTATTCATCAAGGCGTACCGACCATTCCTAGTACTCGATGAATACGATGTGATTAGTGATTTAGGGCTCAGACTACTGTCCGAGGTGTGTTTAAAGGACATCTGAGCCATAACTTATTCCTCTATGCGTTTCTACTTATGTTAGGGTGCTAGAGATAACCTTTGTGGTTGAATGTTCTTTGGATGAATGAATACAGCTAATGAATGTAAGTAGTAAGAAGTAGGAAACTGGCACCAATCTCAGAGACTTGGGTGTGTAAAATGTTTCAAGAATATGAATTGTTAAGGACAGATGAATCTGTAGAGCAAAAGACGTGGAAGCAGAGCTAGGAGAGAAGCATGAGGTGGTGTACTTTTCGACATGTTACAACCACCTGCCTTTGCAGTCCCCGCTAGGCTCAGGGAGCTGGAGGACAGGGGAAGATAATAACTGCATGCGGTAAAGGAGTGTGACGCAATTTCTCTAAGAATGATTTGATGTGCGGTCTGTGTCTACTACTAGCTACCGTATCATTAGACATAGGTACCAATAATTCCTACCTTCTAGGAATCTTGTCCCAGACCTAGAGTTTCCGATTAAGCCATTGACTTGACCCTCACGTCTGGAGATACCTTTGGGAGGAGAATCGATAATCACACTTACACCGATGGTGTGATATGACCCTTGAGGAGAGAGTTTTGGTTGGAACCTCTTGGTGGCAGCGTCGAGGCCTTACGACGTTAGTTGGGTATGGACTGGGCAACCACAGTTCATATACAGATTGACGGTATTAGGCAAAAAGGTTGTGGTTTATCTACAACGTTGGGTTGGGGTTTTCCTTCGTCAGCGAAAAGGAAAACCCAGGGAGCACAGGACGGAATCATGCATAAGAGGGTGCATTCGATCACTCAGGAGATAGCCAAACTTACCTTTCTGCCAGAATTTTCCAGAGTTGCGGCACCACTTTTAACAGAACTTTCAGGAGCTGGGGTAGAGGTTGAACAGTGCGCCCAACCTGAGGGTGTTGGTTACATAGTTCACTGCGATGCATCAGGGACCAGACTTGGGTGTGTCCTGATGTAGAAGTGGGCAGTGATCGCCTATGGATAACGGAAGATGAGACTGCACATAGTAGACAGGAGACCATAGGAGTTCGAGGATGGAGACCACGTCTTCTTATGGGTCTCTCCTCAACGAGGTCTAAGGAGATTTGGCCGAGGCGACAAGTTATCTCCAAGGTTAATCGGACCCTTATAGGTCCTCAACAGGGTATTCGAGGTGGTTTACTGCTTGACCTTTCTACCACAGTTGCACCGGGTGCATGACATCTTCCACTTATCTCATCTGAGGAGATGTACGCACGACCTATCTGTCATCATCGACCATAGAGAGCTGGACATCGATGACGGGGCGAATTTCTCAGGATTCCAGTAGAGGTTGAGGATCGACAGGAGCGGGTCCTACGGGGATGGTCGATTCCTCATGTGTGCTTTCACTGGCATCACCGAAACCTCCAAGAGAGCACATGGGAGTGGGAGGCTCATATGCATGCTCAGTACCCTCATTTGTTTCCCTAGAGTGTGTTATAGCTTTATGGGGACGTAAAGCCCTGAGGTGAGGGTAATGTAAAGACCTGTAAATTTCAAGGAATTTTTTTTCTTAAATTCTTCGGAATTTTATGATTCCACATTTTCTGACGGCACCTGATTCCAAGGCACGGCGTGCCCGGAATAATTTTCTGAAGTTTTGTTAAGCTTAAATTAACGTGAGTAAGCAGTTTTACTGAAATAGTAGAATAAATCTTAAATGGTTACTTAGATCAAAAATCCGAGGGCACCGTTGTGCTCAGGATGGGCGGTTTACCCTAGGAGCAACTTAAGTTTAGTCGGCGTGGGCCTCCTGTGAGAAATTCCAAAAATGGCATAACCGTAAATAAAATAATTAAATAAATTATTTTATTTTTCAAATGCTTATAACTCACAAACGGTAGCTCAGATTAAAAATACGAGACCGCCGCTGAACCCGTGAGGGCATGATTTATTTAAGCATATAATACCTTTGGTCGGTGTGGGCCACCAGAAAAAGTTAGTTTTTGGCCGCAAATAAAATAATTAAGTGGCAATTATTTTATTATAAAATTCATAACTTCTAAACGGTAACTCGGATTGAAAATCTGAGAGTATCAATGGGTTCTTTGGGGTGTTTTTTACTTAGGAAGATCCTAACCTCGACCGGCATGGGTCGAGGGTGACTGATAATAATTTTCTGAAATTTTTTTTGGGTACGTTCAGTAAACGTACGTGCAGGTTTTTCTATCTTTTGAACCGGTGCTCAGAATTGAAATCTGAGGACACCGATGAACTCACAACGCTGATAATTGCTTAAGGGAACCTTTACTGCAGTTTTGTTTTAAGCGGGTTGAGAATTAATAATTGTGGATTTAGAATTAAATAAATAAAATTGGTGGTACACAATTTTATTTATATCTATGGTAGTTATACCCTATAAAAGGGAGTTAAGGATGTGACCCATAACCAACAACTACCCATGTGTGGATAAATGAGAGGTGGGGCCCACACTATCCCCAACCTTTAATCTTCCCATAACCTCTCTTAAACCCCCCTTAAACCCCCCCTTTTTAATTAATTTGTTAACTCCTCAACTCCCCTATTTATGAGATCTCTCCACCTTCCTCTAATTAAGTTTGTCAACATAATTAAATTAATGGTTTCATTAATTAAATTGGTGCATCACAATTTGAATTATTTTATATTGCATGGAACTTCTTTAAATGGGTGAAGTCTTTTATAATATTTGTGATAAGAAATATTTCAGTGGGGAACCTTTGGAGGATTAGAAAGAGAGGTGTTCTTCCTCCGACGAAGAACGCGAAGTCACCGATGACATGCCTTCTCTTCTTCTTCCTCCGCATCAAGGGAGGAAATGCAACCAAGGGGAACTCGCAAACGACGACGGTTCTTTCCCGGCGTTGACGGAGCAACAAAACTTTCCACGTCTACAACAAACGAACCATATTCAAGGTAGGGGGTTTTCATATTTTGTGTATATGTGATTTATACATCTTGCATGGGTATTTTAATTGTAGGGTGTTTGTATAATTTATTTTGAATAAATTAAACCCTTGCCATTGATGAATTTTGGATTGAGCCTCTAATGCGGACGACACGACTAACGAACAAGCTCAGACCCTCCGTTGGTAGTTCTTTTGTGCGTGGATTGAGGGGCGACATTGAAATGGTCTGCAACGGCGATTCGAAGCCGGTATGACGTGCAGAAGGATCCCATGGCGCGGGTCCGATGAGGGTCTCGACAGTCCAAGGTGATGGTTCGGTTAGACGAGCAGGTGACCGTTCCTACTGGTGCAGGTGGAAGGCGGTGCGACATGGGGTCCGGTGCATGGTAGCAGGAGATGGCTGCTAGGGTAGAGGCCACGTGAGATTTCTGGAGGAGAAAAGAGATTGGAGAGAGAAAGAAGGAATAAGAGAAATAAATTAAAAGAAGAAACAAGAAATCAATAGGAAGTTATGGGGCGTGAAGGCATGGAGCAAAGGGAGGCGCTAATTTTGGGTGGTGCGTGGATTTGGGGGTGTGAGATTTAAGGAATTAAATCAAATTAAAAATAATAATAATATAATATTATTATTATTATTTTTGTTGGGAAAACTGTATTTTGACGGTATCTTCCTCGTGCGACCTCAGTTTCACGAACCGTCAGCGGCAGCGTGACCCTGATTCTGAGACAGACGTTTCAATTCCAATATTTGATGTCTTTTTTGGGTTTTTGGATCAGGTACCCGAAGCGCTCAGAAAATAATAGATTTAATATTATTATTAAATATTCAACCTGCTATAACTCATGCGTGCGACGTCCGATTGGCTTGTCTTCAGCGTCGACGTGACCCTATCTTTAATATGGTTGATTCAAGTATAATGTTCGATACTAAATTCTGGTTCGTGGCTCGGGTCCATGAAACACCCAATGATAATAATAATATTATTATTACGGGATCTTCTATCTGACATATCTCTCTCATACGGTATCGGAATGACGAACCGTCTGCGGCATTGTGACCCTGAAATTGAGACGGATGTTTCAAGACCAATTTTGGATATTTAAGTCGAGGTCCAGGCGTAGGCCCCATAAGTCCCGGTTCGCGCGTGTTGTGGTGAAATGAAAATTTTTCACCAGCTATTCATTTTGGACCAATGGGTAGTCCATATCATGTGTTTTTCGGTATAGATCGTAATGGTGTGACTGGTTTGGTTAACCAGTGTCATTTAAAGTAAGGTCGGGTTGGTTCGAACCCAAAACCGACCCGGCCCTCGGAGCGGAAACGCTTATAACCTAAGCTCCGGATGTCCGAATGATGTGCCGTCGACTTTGTTGGATTCATCTTGATGAGACTGATCTTTTGGCCTACTTTACCTGAGGTTTGAACACAGTTAGAGTAAGTCCGGATTGGATTGTACCCGAAATCCAACCGGGCCCCTAGAACGGAAAAGCCAATAACTTTCATACCGAACGTCCGTTTGACAAACCGTCAGTGGTGTTGGTAATCACGTTGAGAAAAGGTCCCTATGAGTATAACCTATGAGAGTTCGGGGTACAATTGAGATACGGTCGGGTTGGTTCATACACGAAACCAACCGGGCACCCGGGACGAAAAGGCTAATAACTCACAGACCGAACGTCCGATTGACGCGCCGTATTTTGCGTTGAGAACCCTATGATGAGGCGGTCCCTTGTGATAATTCTTTGTGGGACTTTGTGATACTTGTAGTATCAACCAGTAGCTCATGGATCAGATCCTCCCAGAGACGAGCTTATGGAGTGCGGAGACCTAGTAGCTGTGGACTTGACGACTGCTTGACCGATTCGACTTGGAGTGAGTCAACTAGCCCAGTGGATGGAGTGCCTAGTATTTAGCGGCAGACCCATGGTGGACAGAGCGCCTGGTAGTTGATAGCAGACCCACGGTACTCGACAGGAGGAGTACCTCTATATGCTATTAGGGGAACCACTACTGTGTTTTGGAGGCAGACCCCTGGCGGGAAGCACTACTGTGTTTGGGTGTGGACCCGCGGTACTCGACAGGGGGAGTACCTCAGCAGTCTAAGGTTAGTGAATAGAGCCTCAGAGTCATGACAGAGCTACTGTACTCAATAGAGGAGGAGTTCTCTAGCAGTTGTGGTTTCAGTATCATTAATGAAAATCTTGGTTTGAGCTGAGTCAATCACCTTTGTGTATTACTCATGATTGAGATGGTTTACTTGATAACTTAGGTATATGTATGGGAATATACCTAAGTAGTGGTTATCCGTTGATTTCATATCTGTGTGATACCTCATAATTGAGATGGGCTACTTGATAACTTAGGTATTAGTAGGGGCTTATACCTAAGTAAGGGTTATCTGTTTAGATCCTTCTTTGTGGTTATCCTTGTTGGATTTAGTGAGACATTGAGGGTCTCAGGGTCCCTACTGAGTATCATTATACTCACCCCTACACGGGCTATGCCCGCACCTCGTTGTGTTGGATGCAGATGGCGGACACTGCTGACGGAGATCAAGTGTACGAGGACTGGACGACACCTAGAGGAGGACCTCATGACGAGTCGGTACACGGAGGTGGACCTCACGACGAGTCGGTACCCGAAGGAGGTTGACGGACGCGAGCGCTGAGGAGGCTATCTGTACCTACCCTTCTGGTAGGATCCGTGGTGGACGATCTAGGAGCTGTTTGTCACCTTCCAGTTGTTTTGTCTATTTCTTTGTACTTTACAGTTGGGCTTGTATTTCCGGCCCCTTTTACTTTCAGCATTACTTTTGTATTTAGTTTTACTTCGTGTTTACTTCCGCTTGTACTCTAGTTGAGTGTGTTTATGATTTATAAAGGCAATTACTTCCCAGTTATCAGGATTTTGGCCTTTGGTGCTAGTCTCCAGCCCCTGGCCTATGGAAGGCGGGATTGGGGTAGTCACGGCACGGGCCCTGAGTAGGGGTCGTGACAGTATTATTTAGGTTTAATGTTTTTGATTGAAACTGATTATGATTTTTATTAATACTTAATTTCTTATTATTTCATTTTATTTTTTAGGAATCATAACAAATAAATAAAAAAAATGATTCTATGAAGTATATCCACACTTTGGGGTGAACTACTATGCTAGAGCATGAGAGACAACATCTATTTTTCATGTACAAATGAGTTTAATTTGGTACCAATAGAAATAAAACAAAACTAACTAAACCTTCCAAACCTGACATGAATCAACTTAAATCAAATAAAAGTTAACTAAATTGAATTCAACTAAAAAGTAATAAACCAAAGAAAAAACTGGCATGAACCATTTGTATTAAGGAAGAACCAAACCATACCAAATTAAACTGATACGACTCATCCAAAATCAAACTAAAATTATATGGTTCAATATAAATAGATATAAAATGAATGAAAACTACTTGAAATGGATAAAATAAAAATTAATTGAGTTGAACTTAAATAACTTTACATAATATGAATTTAATAAAAATGAACTAAATTGATCCATGTCTAGTGGAATAAAATAGAATTGGCATAAAATGAATTAAATAAATATAAATTGACCTAAACTTAATCAAATAGAAAGAAAATAAAAATTAAAACTAAAGTTTAAATTCTTTAATGTCTATATTTAAACTATAAAAAACTTATAATTTGTAAAATACTTGTAAATTTCTTACTAAAAGTTTGAAAATAGTTTACAAAACTGCTTGTAAATAGTTTTTAAAGTGCTTGTAAAAAGTTTTACCCAACATAAAACACAAAAACTTCAAATTAAAAATTAAAACATCAATATATATATATATATGATGAGTTTCAATCATAAAAACTCAAAATTAATGATACTTTAATGATTTACCACCCAAAACCTCAACATCCCTTAGAATTATAATCAAAACTGAAAACCTTAATACCCAAAACCACAATTCTCACCTTGAGAGTACCAAATAATGCCCTAATCATATATTCAAGATAAAATTAACATGGTTCAACCCTAAATTACTATAATTAAATATATATGACCATAAATTTTTCCATTCATCAAAGAAGCTACTTATTCTTTCTGTTTTTACCCCAAACATCAATAAAGAGGATGAAAATAAAAAATAACCACACAAACAAAATAAATACTACTCAATTCCATCCAAGTTAACTATATATAATGGTTTCATACTAAGTAAACCATTCCCAAAAAATAACCAAAATAAAAATTATCCTTCCACTTAACATAAAATTCCTAAATTTCATCTTCAAACCAAACACAACCCAAAAACTCAATCACTCATTAAATCAAGAAAACCCAATACAATGAAAACTAAAAGAAACTATAGGATAAAAAAATCAATTAATTCAAAACATCTTAATGTAGAACCATGTAAAACAAGGTTCCAACCACACAAACATATGTAGGATCAAAAGAGTATGTGTTTTACCATAAGGGGGGGGGGGATGAATTGTAGTTTATCAAATAAAACTTATAATTTTTCTAAATATATTTAGGAAAGACATTGGATGAAGTTTTATACTGATTAAATTTATTATTAGAGTAATAAAATTTTATAACATACAATATAATAATTTTCTAAAAAAATTAAAAATGGAAATATAAACTTATAAAAATAAGTATAAAAAAACTTATACAAAGAATGTAAGAAAAAATTACAAAATTTTTTATAAGAAGATCCAAACTTTAACCTATAGTGTTAATGAAGTCAATATGTTTGAATTAAGGTATCCATGATTTTAACCAAACCATAAATGGTTTGTCTTTCTTACATTGAGAAAGATCTCAATACAAAGATTGACATAACCTCCACTACTGGAAATATGACCCATACCAACGGTTTTTGGCAAACCATTGGTATAGGTCACTAATTTGGACCTATACCAATAGTTTGGCCAAAACCGTTGGTATAGGTCACTTATATGGACCTATACCAATAGTTTTGGACAAACCGCTGGTATAGGGCCCAAAATAAAAGAACTTATACCAACGGTTCTCAAAACCGTTGGTATAGTTACATGTATGTTTTATGGAATCTTCTTACTGAGAACATTAAATAAATAAAAATTTAAAATAATTATGATAATACATATATATATTTATGAAATTATGTTCACAAAAGTCAAGTTAGGTTAGTGGTTAGGTCGTTCAATAATAAACTAGAGGTACTGGGATCAAAACCCATCGAATTATTTTTTTTTGAAATACATATACCAACGGTTTTATGGAACCGTTGGTATAGATTTTTCATATTACTTATACCAAAGGTTTTGAAAACCATTGGTATAGGTCTATACCAACAGTTTTCGGAAAACCGTTGGTATAGACCTATCCTCACAGCTTACTTGGCCACAGTTCTCCAAACCATTGGTATATGCTATACCAACGGTTTGGAGGCCTATACCAACAGTTCCAAATCATTGGTATAGGTTATTTTTTTAGTAGTGATCTATTTCCCTAGCCCTAGAAACCCTTAACTAGAATATCTGATAAACCTATATATTCTAAAACCTCAAAACACCTTGATCACACCATGTCAGAAATAGAAATTACAATAAAAAAAGTTCTTAAGGAATTTACAATAATCCTCATAATGGATGCCTTAAAAAAATGGCCTATAAAAATTACAATTGAATCTCTCAAAAGTATTAAGATGTTACTAAAAATTCAAAACAACTTTAGATCATCAGAGATTTAAAAGGATACTCCTCCTCAAATTCAACTTCTATTTATAAGAAAATTCATAATGGTTATATTCCTCATATCATGGAGGTGGTTGTGATGACATCAGATAAAATCCTTATTCACTTAAAAAATTCAACACAATGTATTTGTCTGATGGTTGTAATTATTTACACCACTATAGTGTATATGGATTCCATTTAGTATAATGAGAAATGTTTTTCTGGTAAAATTTATAAAACCATTCATTCAGTAGGTTTTGGAAATTTTTGTCTAGTAGACACATCTATCTACATCTGATGAACTTTTTCGGGTAGACTTACTTGAACTTAGTCTAATAGAATTCATTATAATTTTTATGCTAGAATTTATAAACCTCCATTTTATGAACCTTGAAATCATACATCGGATGTACACAGTACATATTTTCCGGATAAGGAAATTCTCGTCTGATGGAAAGATTATTCTGCATTCGATAAAACATCTTAATTTCCTACAAAAACATCTTAATATATTAGGATGTATAAAAGTTATAAAAGTATAAAACTTTAAATAAGTGGATTGCGATTTTTAAAATCAAGTTTATAAAGTGCTAAATGAAAAATGTTTACTCAACAGTCTACCCCTTTTTTAAAAGCACAAAACATAAATTTTAAAGCGAAAAATGAAAATTTAAACATTAAATTAATATTAACCCTATATTATATAACCTTAACTTATCTTCCTTTCTCTCCTTTGTCTAAAAGTTTTCTTTCTCCCAAAATTTTATATTATTTCTCCCCAAAATTTTAGATACTTTATCCCCCTTTTTTATTTTTAAAAATATTTTAGGAGGTATAAAGTGTTACTTGAAATGTTAGGGGGGGAAATTATATGTGAAATAATTTAAATGTAAGTAATATATAACATTAATTAAGAAAATATATAAAAAACAATTCAACCAAAAAATTAATCCAAGAACATTCATCCAAGAACTTTATGTTCAATTATACACCACATTTTAGAGTTTATAATAAAATAAATATTTTTTAGAAAATTTCTTGAGGATAACCTTAATCATCTTGAATTCCTTTTGGTTATTATAAAATTTTACAACAACTGATTTCAATTTTATAACTTCCTCTTCTAAAGCTTAGATCTTCTTACCTCGGTAGGAAATTTATTTTCCTTTTTTTTAATTTCATCATTTTTCTATATAGAAAGAGATTTGAGGTTATTTATAGATGTTGAGATTTCATGAAATTATTCATTAATATGATTAGTAAATTTTTAAACTATATTTGTATATTTTTTAATGCCTTTAATTTGTTCATCAAATAAATTTATATCACCATTTTTGTGATTCATCCATCTAATAATAATTTTTATCTTATGGAGTTTCACCTTATATTTTCCTTCAAAATCCTTAAAATTAGCTTCATTTGGAACAACTATTTTAGAAAATCATTACAGAGCACTTGATATTTCCAAAATATCAACCTTTACTTCAATATATTTACAAATTTCTTGAATATTTGAAAAAAAAAATAAAAACAACTTCAAGTATTTTGATTACTTTATTGATGTAGTTTATTTTCATTTCCATTATTTTCATACTTATAATAGGGGAAAAATTCATAGAAACAATCAAAATTTTAAGAAAATATGGTGTTGTTTCTCTTGATGATCAAACTTATTATTTTTAAAGAGAATGTGATTGAGAAATTTCTATTACATAAATATCTTCATAATTTAAAACTTTTTTTATTCTTTTTCATTAAATTCATGCTCTTTACTCTCTGATGTCTCTTCATCATGATAACCGATAGAATTATCCTTCACAAAATTTTAAGATAATGATTTTAAAGTACCAATTAGCATCTCTTCAATACTAGGAACTTTCCTTAAATATTTAACTACTTTATCTTTTTTTAGATTTACTTTTCCCTATTACTCAAGCAGATTATTTGGAATAAGTAATTTTTTTCCTTTCCTTTTTCAATTTATTTTTCTATCACAACTTGAAAATTTTCATTTTGTCTTTCATCAACAACTACTTAATTTCTTTTTGACTTATTAATAGGCACAATTTCCTCTAATAGATCGGTCAGAGGAATAATTGAAAGAATAATAACTTCCTTTGTCACAACTTCAACTCTAGAATGATTTTCTTCAATTCCTTTTAAGAAGTATTTGGAAATTTTATCTTTTTTAATTTTTTTAGCCGATCAATTTTTAATTTATTCTTCTCTAAGGCTTTCATAAAATTGATCCTTCAAATCCAAATCCTATACCATATCTTATCTAAAAGGTATTTAAACATTATTTTTACCATTATTTTTAATAAAATTTGAAATTATTCTCCTGTAATTGATTTTATTGCCTTTATTGGAATTGGGGGAGACTTTTCACTAGCATTCCTCTTTTCTAAAACTTTCTTATTTAACAATTTTGTTTCACCAATAGATGATTTTTTTTTATTTTTATACAAACTTTTTCAAGGAAGGTATAAAGACAAGCTTCATCTTATTTATAGTCTCATCCCAAAAAAATGAAGTATTTTCCCTCACTTGAGTTTCTAAATTCTTAATTTTATATTATTTAATAATTTTTTTGTAATTTTTTTTATGAAACTCATTTATAGAATAATTTTCAACTTGATTGTTCCCATATTTATAGCCTCAATAAAAGTGAACATAAACTTTAAAAAGTTATATTTATTCATGTTGAAAAGAAAATCAAATTCACAAAATTCATTCACTTTGAGAGTATTTCTATCAACTTTCCTATAAATTAATAAATTTTGAATCCAAATACTTATGATTCTTACATCATAAGAGAGATGATATAACTTTCTCAATTTTTCATTCAAGTCAAACATGGAAGTTTTTACGTTTTCTTTCTCAAAATTATAAACCTCTCTATAAATTTATGGGTAATAAGGTTTTATTCATCGTATAGTAAAATTACAATGTTTTTAGCCACTTATTTGATATTTAGGTTGAGAGAATACCCAAATAGAGTGAAAAACATTTTTTAATCCAGCAAATTCATTGAACTCAATAGAGGAATATAATTATCTTTTAATCTTTTGAAAATGAAAATCAAAATTTTCCTTCAAAAAACATAATGATTCCAAAAATTAGAAAATAGTTATAGATTTTAGTAGCAATTCATATTTTTTTTGAATCAATTTATTTTTATGAGACTCTATTTAAGTGCTTCTCTTTTATAAAAATCATCTAGAACTGACATGGTTTCTGATCCGACAATCTAGAAAGAATCAAAAAAATCATAAAACCAATGGATGAAAGAGAAATGAAATAGAGAGATATCTTCACACAAAATAAGAAGTGAAGAAAGATTTATGAACAACTAATCCTTTATATAGACTCAAATAGGGAGTCCATTTGATTTACTTAGATCTAATAACTTATATTGAAACCCTTAAAAGTTCAATGACTGATGATAAATCTTGAAAGATGATAACACAATATATTTAATAATTTTTTATATTTTAAACTCTCAATGTTTATTACAATCATTAAGAAATATTTTAGTTTTATTGTATTGACTATTCATTCGATGAAATTTATAAAGTGTTAAGAAAAAGTTTAGGGATTTTTTTATAAATATTATAAATAGATATAGAAAAATATAACAAAAGATAGAGAAATTTAAAACAAAATATTGAAAAATTTACCCCTAGATAATTTTTTATATAAACATTCTTATGAAAGGTTTTTAGGTAATAAAAACTACTTGGTTTTATAAAAAAATAGATAAAGGAAAGATTTTATCTGATGAAAATTCAGATGAAATCTTAGTCCGATGAAACATAAGAAGTTTCTAATAAATTTTTTTTATAGAAATTTAAAATAAGGAAAATGTTTAAGAAAATTTTTTCTAGAAAATTTTTAGGAAAACATTATCCAGAATTTTTTAAAAATATTGTTTGTCCAAAAAATTTAAGAAAATAAAAAAAATTAATTAAAAATTGAAATAAAAAATTTAAAACATAGAAAATATTTTCTCCCTATTTTCATGGAGTTATTTAATATAAGAAGATAGGTAAACATGAAGTTAATACATGATAATTTTATGTTGACCAATCTATGTTTTTGTTTAATATATTCAAGTCTATTAGAATTGAGGTGTTTTGTAAAAATATCAGAAAGTTCTCCTTGTGAACTGATGATTTATAAAAAAATATCTCATTTTTTATGTGTCCAAAGGAAATTATGTCTTATATCTATGTGCTTAGATATTGAGTGATATGATAAGTTTTTGATATGTGAAATGAAAATTATGTTATAAAAAATTTGTGTTTTACAAAAAATAATGCCAAAGTTAGTGAGTGTGTGTTGCATCCACAACACCTGAGCACAAAAAATTCCAATTGCTACATATTCAGCTTCATCTATGGAAATTATTACTAAGTATTGTTTCTTACAAGACCAAGAAACTAAATCCTCTATTAAGAAATTATAAGTTCTAGATATACTTTTTCTACCCATTTTATATCCACCAATGGTAGATTCCATTTTTTTAAATTAAAAATCATTTCTAGAAGAATAAAATAGTATAAGATCTATAGTTCCATTAAGGTAACGAAAAAAATAATTTTATAGCTTTAATATTGGATTATTTTGGACTAGCTTGAAATCTTACACACAAGCATACAAAACTCATTAAGTATTATTGACTAGATATAAGATATAGTAAACTACTAATCATTCCTCTAAAAAGATTTTGATCAACATGTTTCTAATATTCATCAAGAACTAAATATTTTGAGGTTTTAATAAGAGAACTAATACTTTTATAATTATAATACCCAAACCTTTTAAGTAAATATTTAATATGCTTTTATAAAGATAAAAAATCTCCTTCTAGTTTTTGAGAAATTTGAAAACCAAGGAAAAAGGTTAGTTCACCCATCATGCTCATTTAAAACCAATAATTTATAATATTGATAGAGGAATTAGTGAGTTATTTTTGAGTTTATCAAAATATAATTTCATTGAAATAAATTTGAACAATGATGGTATCTTTAAAACCATTTTAAATAAAAAGTGTTGGATTCGTAACTTCCTTAGAAATTTTTTTATAATAAAAATCTAGTTAATCCATCATACCAAAGTCTTGTAACTTGTTTGAGTTTATTGAGATATTTAGTAAGTTTAAAAGAATTATCCTAAGATTTTTTTTTCAAAAATAGATGGTTGTTTTATATAAACTTCCTCCTAAACATATCCATTAAGAAAAGCACATTTCACATCCATCTAAAAAAGAGTAAAATTTATGAATGTTACATATGCAAATAGATTCAAGTATAGATACTGCAAAGAAAGTTTCTTCATAGTATATACCTTATTGTTGATTAGAACCCTTTACAACATGTTTATATTTATTTATTACAATTACTCAATTTCCATCACATTTATTTTAGAAAACCCATTTTAATCCAATTACAAGAAAATATTTATGGTGTTCTACCAAAGTAAAAAAATTATTCCTATCAAATCTGTTGAGTTCATCCAATATTTATTTTATCCAATATTCATCATATAAAGCCTCATCAAGAGTATTAGGTTCAAATTAGGATAAAAATGCATAATGTTCACATTTATTTCTTAAGGGACTTATAGTTTTGACCAGTTGATCTACATAACTAATTATATTATCAGTGGGATGATTCCTTAATCCTGTCTGATTCCTTGGGTTTGTAAAAGTTTATTCTTAAACAAAACGTTGAATTTCATTAAGGGGTATAACTTTAGAAAATAATTATTCGGTTTTTATCTCATAAGAATTTTTTTCTAACATGGTTTGAAAATAAGTTTTAAAAAAATCATCCAAAAATGTGGTTTTGGGTTGTTTAAAAACAAAAGGATCAGTTTCATCAAAAGTTTCATGCACTATTATATCAATAGTACTTTTTCTTTTATTAAGAACTCTATAATCCTTAAGAATTTTATAATATCCAATGAAAATTACTTCATCACCTTTTAGATAAAATTTATTTAAATTATATTGAATATTTAGAATGTATAATTCATATACAAAAACCCTGAAGTAAGAAAGTTTTGGGTTTATTCATATCTATAGATCATAAGGATTTTTATTAAGAAAATGTATAAGTAAAAATCGATTTATATTATAGAAGATAACACTAACTAATTCAACAAAAAATGGTTAGAAACTGAGTATTCACTCAATATGGTTCTAGTAACTTCTTAAATAACTCTATTTGTTTTTTCATATACACCATTTTATTTAGGTTTTCTAAGAGCTAAAAAGTTATGTATTATAACTTTTTACTATATAAAGTTTCAAAATCACAATTTTCAAATTCTCCAGCATGACCATTGTGAATAGTAACCAAAAGTACATCTTTATCATTTTTAACATGGGATATAAAAATTTTAAAATAGAAAAAGGATTCTGACTTTTTTTCTAGAAAATATACCCATGTATATCTAGTGTAGTCATCAACTAAGACATATACCTAGTATTTTCCTCTAATACTTATAGTTTGTATAGGACTAAATAAATCCATGTACACTAACTATAAAGAATCCAAATCTAAAAGTCACTAATAGATTTAAAACTTGATGTATTTTGCTTTCTAAATTGACAAAGATCACACACTTTAAAAAAATAAACATAATATCCAATAGATCTCTAACAAGACATTTCTTAGAAATCTTGGCTAAAGTTCTAATATTATATTGTTCTAACCTTCTATTCCATAACCAAGATCGATATTCTATTTAACTAAGTGAAGGTAGATATTGGATTATAAGGTCTTCTAAGTTTAGTGTGTAAACATTATCATGCCTATAAAAAATAATAAATTTACCTTATAAATTTTGAATTGTACATTTATCATTACTGAAGTTCACAAGGTACTATTCATCACATAATTGACTTATGATAATGAGGTTGTTCTTAAGGCTTACAAAAAATAAAGCATTTGAAATTAAATCCTTTCCCTGAAGAATAATACTATATATTTATCCTTGAGTATTATCTCATAAAAGTGAATTTTCCACCTTTAATATTGATAATATTTTGGAACAATTACTTTTTACCAGTTATATGATGGAAATATCCACTATAAATGTTCTATATATATTTTTTCTATAGGTACTTAGCATTTCTTCCTGAAAATTGAAAAATTTGTAATTTAGAACCAAGACTTGCTTGGGTTTAGAATTTTTTGGAAAAAGAACTTTTAGAATCCACATTTTCCAACTCTTTTGTGTTGTATATAGGCTAATTCTTTAGAAATGCATGATTTATGAAAAATTAAAGATTTAAATTTATTCAAGGGATGTATTTTCTTCCAGTTTCCACATCTCTAAAATTTTATATAGAAGGGATCACTTTTAAGAAAAAAATAACTATTTTGAAAATGAGGTTTTGAATTTGTAAAACCAATTACAGATATATTTCTATGAGGTTTCAACTGTCTATACATGTTATCAAAAATTTCCTTCAAAAAAAAAGTAAAATTTTATAAAATTTTCTTTAGTCTAAAAATCCATAGTTTAGTTTTACAACAAAATATTTATTTTTTATTTGTTGTGGTAGAACTATATTTCTTATTTAATTCCTTGGTTAGATTTGAAAATTATAGGGAAATTTTTGAAATGATAGAATTTTCCTTAAAAAGTTATGTCTTAAAATTTTAATAGTTTTTAGAAAATTTATTATTTTTTTAATCAATGTAGTATATCATGAAACTTCTTCATAATTTAGTAAAATTTTCTCATCATCAGATGAAGTATCTTTTTCTTTTTCTGAAGATGTAGAAATATTTTCATCATCAGAATATGGATAATAAGAGTTTAAAGTTCAATTGGTTAATTATTAAGTGGATAATTTATCCATAAATCATTTATTAGTTTTCAGAATTATATCATAGAATTCCATAATTTTTTGACCACACTGATTTCATCAGAAGAATTTTCTGAAGAACTATCTCCACCACTAGAACTATAGGGATTTTAATATTTTATAATTTTCATTCATTTTTTTCTTATAAAACCTATTATAATTTCTATATTTCTTATACTTCTTATTTAGTTTTTCAAAATTAGGCATGATTTGATCAGGTTTCTTACAATCATATAAAATCATCTCAGAAGCATATTTCTTATCACTTTTTTCCTTAAGATTTTCTTATATTAAAAATATTTATTTACAACATTTTTTTATCCTTTTTGTAAGTTGGGAATGTTCATTATCACTCTATTTAGAATAACTACTTTCTATCTCAGCTTTAACTTTCTTCTTCTTCAAAGACTTAGTAAAATTTTCAGCCAATATTACTTTTTTATCTACTGTTGATGTAGAGGAAAAAGATACACCATTTTTCTTCTTTTCTTTCTCAACATCCCTTTTAAATATAATATCATACTAAATGAGATTATTAATAATATCATCTAAACAAAGATTAGTAAGTTTCTTAGTATCATAAATATCAATTATCTTAGATTCCCATTCATTGGGTATAATATCAATGATTTTATCAACCAGTTATTCATTATTCAACTATTTATCTCTAAAATATTGTAAACTACTAAGAATTATCATAAATAACTTATGAATTTGTTCAACTAATTCTCTAAGTAGAAAATCAAAAGCTTTATAATCTTCTCTCAATATATCTCTTCTTGTTTCAACTACTTTGTTAGTTCCAAAATGTGTTACTTCAAGTTCATTATAAATGTTATTTACAGTTTCAAAAAAGAAATCAGGTAATAGATATTTCTTATGATAAAAAAAACAAAGTATTTATGACTTTATAATTGAGTTAATAATACAAATTATGTTCTCTGGTAAAAGTATTAACTTCCTTCTTAGGGATTTGATAATATCTTGTAAGAATAATAAAGTTTCTAATCCAATATTTATAACGAACGTCTTCATGCGATCCCTCCAATATTTATAATCAACCCCACAAAATATAGGTGGTATACTTGGATTTAAATTCTTAAGTATCCCAATAGAAAAACCTACCATTTTTGAAACAAAAACACTCTTTTCTATAAAAACATGTTTTTGTAATAGTTTATAATAAGTATAAACTTATCTGATACCAAATGTAGGATCAAAAGAGCATGCGTTTTACTATAAGAGGGGGGGGGGGAGCAGGGTGAATTATAGTTTATAAAATAAAACTGACAATTTTACTTAGCCTCTTTAATAATGTTATCAAATGAATTTTCACACTGATTAAATTTATTATCAGAGTAAGAAAAGTTGATAACATATAATAAAAAACTTTTCTAAACAAATGCGCAATGGAAATAAAAACATGTAAAAACAAGTATAACAAAACTAATAGAATGTATTTAAGGAAAACTTATATAAAATTTTATAAGAAGATCCATACTTTAACCTAATGCATTAAGGAATTCAATAACCTTGAATTAAGGTATCCAAAATTTTAACATAACTATAAAGTGTATGTATTTCTTATATAAAAAAATCCCTCAATATAAAGATTGATACAACTTCAGTTTCCTAATCCTCAGATCCATCGACCAGAATATTGAAAAAATCATTTTCTTATTAAACCCCAAAATACCTCAATCAAATCAGATCATACACAATGATTACAATAACAAAAGTTATTAAGGAATTTATAATAATCCTCATAGTGGATTCCTTAATAAGAATAATCTATAAAGGTTACAATTGAATCACTATCAAGTAATAAGATGTTACTAAAAATTCAAAGTAAATTTATATCCTAAAATATATAAAACAATCCTCCTCCTAAAATTAATCTTCTATTTATAAGAAAATTCCCAATGATCATATTTCATATATCTTAGAGGTGGTTTTAACGACATTAGATGAACTCCTTCACTTGAAAGATTCATCACAACATCACCATCCAAGGGTCACAATAATCTATACCCCAATAGTGTATATAGATTCTATATAGTAGAATGATAAATGTTCATTTAGTGGAATTTATGAAATTCATTATTTATTAGGTTTTGGAAATGTTCATCTAGTAGACATGTTTATCTTTGTCTAATGAAGTTTGTCTGATAGGCTTGGTAGAACTTCATCCAATGGAATTTTTATACTTTCTCTTCTAAAATTTATAAATCTACATCTTCTGAACCTTGAAATCATTCATTTGGTATACACAGAACATGTTCATATAATAAGGAAATTTTCATCTGATGGAAAGGTTATTCTCTATCCGTTAAAATATCTACCTTTCTTATAAAAACATATTAAGATCTTGGGAAGTATAAAAGTTATAAAAGTATAAAATTTTAAGGAAGTGGATTGTGATTTTCAAAATTAAGGTTATAAAGTGTTGAAAGAAACTTTTCGAATAACAAAAATCAACATTTTAATGAAATGAACATTTATAAAAGAAATTCCCCTTTTAAATGAGTAAATTCCTTATTAAGAAATGAAAGTATAGAAAACACATACACTACTTTGGATATTTTGGATAGTTATAAGTTGTATCCTGTCAGATTTAAAATTCCATTGAGTAACATAACCATTTATATTATATCCATTATATAGTTATCATATTATTAGTGTATATATATATATGGTTATGATAAATTCTTTTGATGCATACAAAGGAAGTGATGAACTCAACTAGTAGGATTATACCGTATAAATCCCATTTATTAGATCTTTTGAGGGATATAACATCACTGGGATTTTCCCTTGACCGATCCTAAGATAAGATTCAACAACTAAATCATGAGAAAAACCATTTATGGGAGAAGTTGACGCTTATTGAGATCACGACCCAAACCTTATTTTACCGAACCACCCTAATAAAATCCCACCACCACCCACCTTTCTATTAGGTCATTCGATGGTGTAATAAAGGGCTATGTATCTAGACCATAATATTATAAATTTTTATTTTTTAGTTTTAATAAAAAATTATTATATTTTTATTTCATTACTTTATAATGATTAATCAATAATTTTGATAAAAATTAGATTTTGATATGATGAAACATAAATTTTATTTTTGGAAAAAATATAGTTCTAATCAAGAAACTCTTGATAAATTCAAGAATATTTTAAATAAATTATATTTTAATAAAATAATATTATAAAATAATATTTATTAAATATAAATTATAATATAATTTTATGAAGTCAAATGTAATTTTTATAAGGGTTAGAAAACTGTTAATGTAAAAAAACCAATATTTTTCAATAAATGGGGATTTTTTATTTAAAAGTAAAAATTATCATATTTAGAGAATTATTTTGATAAAATGAATTTTATTTTTTAAATAATCATGTTTAAATTATCAAACAATGAATTTACCATAATTTTTTTAGATAATAGAATTTTTATGTAAAAATTAAATACAGTATAATTATATGGTAAGTATTATGACATAAAAAAAGTGATGTAATAAATAATATAAAGAGTATCCATGACCAAAATTATGTATCCAATTTAAAAAAATATGTTTTTGAATTTATTTTATTAATTTTATAAACCCTTAATGAGTCCTCCAAAATCTATATTATATTTTAAGGTTTTAAAATCAATTATTTATAAACTCAACTCACTTACACATAAACAAGGGTATTATTTTAAGTATTCTGGTTATTATACTTATAAAATAATTAAATATGATCATATTTGATAGAAAAAATTGGAAAAAACCATGATTTGTTATGTGGTTTGGATTAATTTATCATATAGAGTCAAAAACCTAAATGTGGAAATTAATAAATAATTCTCCTCTCTTTTTCTACAAAAACCCACCCAACCTCCTATTCTTATCATCTCAAAACCATTTCCCACAAATTTAATCCACTATTAACTCTCTAGATACCTCCTAAGGTTCCCCAAACTCTTCATAATCTCCTCCCAATCTTTTATAAGCACCCTCTCAAGGTAAGAAATCTCTCTCTTTTTTTCCATTCAAGAACCTTCTTTATATTTAGCCTTTTGAATATCAATTGGTTATGTTTTTCATGAATTTATAATTATCCTTTTAATTTAAAATTTATTTTCTAATAATGATATAACATTTATCCTCTCTTTATAACCTTTACCTAAGTCGTTACTATGTTGAAGTAAGGGATCATCTCCTTCTCTTCTTTATCCAAGCGTTTTCTTTATATTATGCCTTTTGATTTCCAATTTTTCATATTAGGATATATTTTTACATATCCCTTTTTTTATCCTTATGATGTAAAAGTTATGAGATACCCCTTTCACTCTCATTAAACCTTAACATTAATATTTAAGTACCCCCATTATGCTGCTGAAATTATCCTGTGATTTTCCATGCCAAACATTTGTATAGTGAATACCCATCCCCATTTTCACTCAAGGATATTCAACTAGATATACCTATCCTTAATTAATTGGGTACTTCCATGTATGTATCCCACACTCCTTAATCACTGGATTAAAATTGTTAAAATACAACCTTATATTGTATGATCTATGTGGAATAATTATGTATGTACATGATATGAATGTGATAGGTGGGCTTGGAAATATATAGCCCTCCAATGCATTGGGTAATGTTTTTATATCATGAAATTACATTTATGGTTCATGTAATTTTATCCTAATCACACTATTTTATGATTTTTTTCCCATTATCCTTGAGTTATGATTATGATATCATGTTTTATGTTCTTTCCATATCCCCATGTTTCCTTTATGTTATCATATTATATCATGATTCAATGTTTAAGTTTATGTTTCTCACTCCTATTATGTTTCCTTGACATTCCTATTTACTCACATGTATTACTTTCTTCATGTAATATTTTTATTATTCCTTTACTAGGATTTATAGCTCACCCCTTTATTATGTATGTCCCTCAATTATCCCATACAGTTTTAAAAGACCAAGGAAATTTAAGGTCATATTATAGAGTTTTAGTTTATGTATTTGTATTTATGTTTCAATTTGTTATTACATGTACCTAATTACCCAAATAAATTATACCAAATGACCTTATAGGGTTTTATTAAGTTTATCTTTATGTGATAAATCATGAAATAAAGTTTATGAAAGTTATGGGTTGTCATAGTTAGTATTAGAGAAAAGTATAGTTATTTTTATGGATTAAGATAAGAAAAATCTAATAAAATAGTTAAGGATAAGACTAAACATAGGAAAACATAACTAATTTTTTTTAAAAGTATAGAGTTACTAGTTATAATGAAAACACATCACTGTCTTGATAATACATGTGGATGTGGTGCTACCACAGTTGTACCTAGGGTAAATAACCCCCAAAAGGGTGAATTAAATCGGAATCAATTATCACCTAGTGCACAAAAAAGAGGAATTTATACACACTTTTCTTGAAACTCTTAGGGTATATGATTTATTAAATTCTCTATCTCATTAGGAACCATTATTAAGGGGATAAAAATTCCCATAAGTCTTTATGTTAGGAAATATATTATGGATAACTTAGAATAAAACCTATAAATTCATAGGTTAAGGAATATATTTCATTTATGACTTATCCCTTTAATGTTCATGATTTCCCATTTATTTGTTTAATAGGTTAAAAATTCACATCCCTAATTTTAACTTTATTTTAGTTAATGGATGGAAATAAGAGGAATTGAGTCATCAACCAGTGTGATGAGCAATGTGTTGACTACCATAATAATATGCCCAACCCACTGGGAGAAGGAGATGGGAAATTCATTGAAATACTTTCTTAACTAACTCAATTTTTAAACAAAAACTTTAATCAAGTGGAAAACCCACCCCCCTAAGAAGGATCAACTTACAATTGATACCTTTATGTGATAAACACCTCTAATTTTTAGTGTATATTTTGATCTTTTAATTGCTGAAAAATGGTTCAAATCCATTGAAAAGATCTTATCTATCTTTCAATTCTTTGAGTAAGAGAAGGTCATGCTGGCTATTTATCATATGGATGGAGAAAATTATTATTGGTGGATAGTGATAAAAAATATGAGGCCTGAGGAAGAGATCAAAGCTATGGAGTGGAATTAATTCTATATTTTTTTTGATAAATATTTTCCTTAAACTCTCTGACTTAAAATGAAGAGGGATTTCCTTTCCCTCAAGAAAAAGGATTATTAATCCATCAGTATATATGAGGAAAAATTCAAAAGACTTGTATGATACACCATTTACTTTGTAATTTCCTCTAAAATTATAGTTTATTTCTTCTTTGGTGGGATACATTCAAGTATATTAAAATCATTGGCAATTTGAAAATTTTACAACTGTGTGGGAATTGTCTAATGTACCCTCAAATTTGAAATAGAGATCATAAAATCTCTAGGGTCTCATGGGTCCAGAGAACATAAGAGGAGAATGGATTTTAATTATGGCAGTGCAACAGAAATGAATCATGGGGGAAAGAAAGTCCAACATCCCACCAGTCAAAAGTTTTGGAATAATAATACTGGAAATTTCCTGAAGGGGATAAGGAAAATGTAACACCCCAAGCTTCCACAGTACGTTTCCCTTTGAATAATGCAATAGCTTGCATTGTACGCAACTTCGAGATTCTAACACACCGCGACCAATCAAACTAGCCATTATGAATAGTAATACCAACTTTTTGAACTTTTATAAATTTTATCTTTCAAAATGGACTTCATTTTTGGATTTGGAATATCAAAATTAGCTTAGGGTGAATTTTTGGTATTTTTCTGAAAACTTTCAATTTGTGATGAATAGTGAAAAACACTGCGTTATTGGTTAAAAACAACTTTTTATTTAAATAATTATTTATTTTATTTAAATTTATTTTAAGTAAAAATAGATACATAATACAAATATTAGTTCAATGTAATTCATTGAAGTCAGTTTATAATAATTTTAGATATATAAAAATTTTATTGAACTTTTTACCGTCTTTTACCCACCTCCTAGGAGCATTTGCAAATTTGCATAAAACGTAATTTTACCGCTTCTGTGAGTTTAATTTAAAAAATCCAAGAGACACAGTTTATATCAGTAAGTAAAATGTGGTTCAATAAGATGAAAATAATTTTTTGTGAATAATAATTTTCTACTTTTATTTACCACAGTTAAAATTAAATAGCGTAATTAATGGTAAAAATGATATTATTATTACCCTAACACATGTAATAATTCTATTGGATAAGTATAATTCGACCAAAAAAAAACCCTAGGAATAAAATATTAACCTCTTTGGTCCACTTGGATTATATTAGGAAATTTATTATTATTTTATTTAAAGAAGAGTTAAAAGAGTTAAAATCAAAGTTTAATAACTAAACCATTTTTAATATAGGGTTATACATAAGATAAATTAAACTATAAATATTAATTATAAATATAAAACGATTTCATAAATAATGGTATTTTATTTCTAATTTTTATACATTAAATAATTTAATTTATTTATGACACAATGATGATGAAGTAATTACCTAATTAATGAAATATTAAAATAATTTATATTATAAATATCCAAATAAATGTAATTTGAGACTTTTTATGAATTACACTAATTTTATAGGTTAATATGACATGTTAGGGTTGGTTAGATGAATTTTTTTCGAAGTAATAATGCTGTTATGAATTTAGCAAAAACAAAATACCAAATATTGTCAAAATTGACATAAAAGAGTTTTAAAAAAAAAATTATATTATTAATTGATATTCTATTCCTAAAAATCTAATGTTAGGCCAAAATGCTTAAATAATATTATATATGTCATTAATGAAACACTTTAGTTTCACTTGGAAGTTTATAGTAAGTTTATTAACCATATAATATAAAAATACAAAGAGACATGGTAAATGTCAAACTATTTAACAAAGAGTTAAATCTAAATGATAAGGTTAATATGGTGACCTAATCATATCTAAAACCCATTGGTTGAGTTAATTTAGACCCATAACCACCTTATCATCGAAATAAATCATATTTGAGCCATTATAAACAGAATATTAATTTATTATAAAATATTATTTCAATCTTTTCCTAAGGTGCCCTCACCCCTCTTATAAAAGGGAACTTCCCCTTATCTCAAATTCACACCTCCAAAGCCATTTGGATCGGCCAAACCCAGCCCAAATATCCTCCAAAATATCCTAACTTCATCCTAGAGGCCTTAATTTAGTCATAAATCCAACATAAGGATCCCTTTTTATCAAATCAAAAAGAAGAACCCGAAGAAGAGGTAACTATTTCATCACCTCTTTCAAGTTCTTTTCTTCTTCCACTTCCTATTTCTTTGTTGTTTATATTCTAAAATAATAACTCCATTATCTTATATATAATTTTATATTATTATAAAAATGGTACAAGCATATTCTTTTTTCTATCCATCCTATAAATGATAAAGTCACCATACGTGCGTACGTATGGCTTACCGTCTCCACGTCATGGTGTAATTTGTCATTCAACACTTCACTGTTTGGATGAGCATAATAATGATGTATAATTGATTTAAATAATAAATATAACATGTTAATTATTATTTATATATGATATAACATCCAATTATATACTATTTTAATATCAAAAGAATGATATTGTCGCTCGTGCGTATGTATGGATTACCGTCTCTACGAACGCGATGAGATTCATTCCCCATCATATCTATTCAAGACTAATTTTTATTTAATGATTAAAAATAATGTCTAAATACTTAATATAATTCTTAATATGAATAATATATATCCTATCCATACCAAACATTACTTAGGTAACAAATAAAATAAAGGAAAACGAATCAATTAACACCCGAAATGATGATACTGTAGAAATATCATTAACAAAGAAATATTAGAAGATAATATATGATATCATATTAATGTATATGGTTCTTTTATAATTTAATGACAATTATTTCACCATTATTAAAGAGGTTAAACTACCTTTGACCAAGAAAAAGTACAAGTTAAGGGTTAATTCTACAATCTCTTCATTATTCGAGGTTGTTTTTACGTGCGTATCTACTGGGACCTATTTATCATCCACATCCGTGTTTCATAAAAATATTTTCAAAAGGAATATTTTAAGGTTTTATGGAAGGTAATATTTAATTATATCATCATTTTCAATGTTTTAAATATTTATTCTTCTAAACTATTCTCATTAATGTCCATGTTTTCAAAATGATTTTTAAGGATTTATTTATATGAACATGAATGTTTTTTAAAATGATAATTCCTTTAAAAAGTTTCAAAGTGGTATGTGACACTTTGATTCAAAAATGTCTTTAAGTGTCTTACTTTCTAAATTGTGTGACTTTTAAATGTTTTCATGAAAAAGGGATATTTCTCTCAAAGTTTTTTACAAATAATTTTTATCTATGTCAACATCCTTTGATGGATTTTAAACTTGTTTGAAGTTGATTTATTATGATACAAATATTCCATATTGTATTGAAGGTTTTGTGATATGTTTGACTGTGTATGTGTTATTTTTATACCATTCATGTTTTATGGATAAATTATTGACATTTCGTATGCTAGTATTAATATGAATGTTTATGTTATGTTTAAACCTTTTCATATGAGGAATGCATTGGGCTTACTAAGTGACGGGTGGAGCCCACTATAGCTCCTCTATGCATCGATATGTCTCATGAGAAAAACTAGTGTCTTGGCACAAGGCCTTGACAAAATCTTTTTTGTAGTCTTGTCATAAGGGCTTGACTATGTGGTTATGAAAGTATGGAATTATGCATTCCATCATTATGAAAGTGGATATTGATGTTGCATGTGATTATTAGACTAGTAGAATATCCATGTGAATAAGTAAATGACATCATTTGATTTATATTTTCCATATTATGCTGAAGTTTATGTTTAAAAGGCTTATTTTTTAGTCTTATACATTGCCTTAAAATGTTTATACTTATTTATGAAAGTTTCCGCTATATTTTTATCCTTACTGAGCATCTGAGCTCACCCCTTTCTATGTTTTATTTTTCCCAGGATGTGAAGAAGTATATTATGACTGACCTATAGGGATAGTATAAGGGATATGAGTGTGGCCTATGGAGACTATGTTGTTGTAGTTTTTCATTTTATAATGTAATGTAAAACTTATGAATGTGTCTAGTATTTCTAAGGATAATAAACTAATCAGTCTTTAGATACTTAATCTTTTGTGATCATGCCAATGTTATGTAATAATACACCAACTCTGGGTAACTAGGGTCGGGGAATTATGGAAAATATTTAGGTGAATTAAGGGAACCTAGCTGGTGATTTATGATTAGAGAAACCCACCAATGTTATGGAATAAATGAATTCTCTAGTAAACCATCAACCTATTGTCCATTGTTTCAAATCTAAGGAATATGGGCACTATGTGAATCAATGCACTAAGCTAAGGGTTGTCTAAAAAAACTGATGAAAACAACCTCCAAGGCATATTGAGTATGTGAGAGCTTATACCATCAAAACTACTGAGGTGGATCCCAATAATGAAGTGGTGACATGCACGATAGTTATTCATTCAAGGATAGTTAACATACTATTTGATTCTAGTTCTATGCATTCCTTCATATCATGAATTTTTAGTAGAACTATTCAAACACCACCACAAAACATCAAAGTAGAGCTATCAATAAAAATACAAAATGGTGAAATTATTATATCCCAATTATATAACCACTGCCCTATCAAAATTTGTGGGTAAAATTTTCTAAAAACTCTTATAATAATTTTTTGGTGGAATTCGTTTCTATTCAGGCATGGATTGACTTTACTTTTATAGGGCTAACATAAATTGTCAAGAAAAGGAAATTTCCCTATGTATTGAAAATCTCTCTCTGATTCTATACAAGTATAAAGAGGAGGATTAATCTCCTTTAGTATCATTATCTCAAGTATGGATATTATTACCTTGTGAGAAAGTGTATCTAGATTAAATGATTAAGACTAAGGAAAATATCATCCTTGATGAAATTATTATTATAAGGGAATTCATTGATGTGTTTCCCAAATAATTTCATGCTATTCCTCATAGTTGAGAGGTTGAGTTCTCAATCTAACTTACACTCAGAAATTTTCCAATATCTAAGAATCGATATAGAATAAACATTGTTGAACTTGAGTACCTGAAGAAGAATGTCACGACCTGTCCCCTGGGGCCCATGCCATGACTACCCCAAGCCTGCCTTCCGTAGGCCAGGGGCTGGCGACAAGCACCGAAAGGCATATTCCCTAAAATAGGAATTCATTTCCTTTATAAACTGTAAACTTAGACAAACCAAGAACACAACAAGATACAAGAAAAAAGTAAACTATATAGTAAACATGGTGTGTACAGAAAGTAAAGGGGTCAAAATACAAGCCCAACTAGAAAGTACAAGTAAAACTGGAAAGTACAAGTAAAACTGAGAACAACTCCTGTGAACACCCGCCAAGGATCCTACTTGAAGGGTAGGTACAACTCTCGAATGATCGTCTCTGCAAATCGCCTCATCTAAGGTCCACTTATGAGCAGTCTCTAGTTCAGGTACCCCCATCCTTAGTTAGCATTGTCCATTGTATGCACCAGACACAATAAGGTGCGGGTGTAGCCCATAGATGGGTGAGTATAACAATACTCAGTAGGGACCCTGATACCCCCAAAGGTCTTTGAAATCCATAAAGTATAAACCAAAAAACATGGAAACAACAATCAAACCTACTTAGGTATATGCCCATACATATACCTCAGTTTTCAGAATATACTCACCTCACACAGGAGGGAAGAATACCACATAGGTAACACCACGAAGGTAGGAGTACCACACAGGTATCACCACGAAGATAAAGTACCACACAGGTACACCATGAAGATATAAGACTCAGCTCACATAGGTATAAGTGAAGTATAGAAGTATAAATGATTAGTCGTGAAGCTAGATCATCTTATTCTATCAAGAGGAACAACTGCTGATTATACGGAGTCTAACCCACATATGATCGATAGGTACTAACCCCCGCTATGACCCACATAGGATTTTAACCACACAGGATTGGTATGCGCTGAACCACATAGGATCGTTGAGGGCTGACCCACACAGGATCGGTATGCGTTGACCTACACAGGATCGCTATGAAAGCTGATAGCCAACCACAGAAATCTCTAGGGATAATAAAAAGTAACATCTCAAGTCACAACGTCAAACACCTCAACTACTGGAGAACTCCTCTATCGAGTACAATGGGCCTGCCGTGTCATACAGAGGCGTTTCCCACTAACCTTGGATTGCTGAGGTACTCCTCCTGTCGAGTATCGTGGGTTTACTGCGTCACACAGAGGTGTTCCCCACTGTGGCCTGCTGAGGTACTCCTCCTATCGAGTACCATGGGTCTGCCACATCACACATAGGCGCTCCTCACCATAGGTTTTCCACGTCACACAGAGGCGCTCCCCACTGGGCCTTTGAGTGACTCCGAGTCGAAAGGTCAGCAATCGTTAAGTCTCAAATAGTCACAGGGTTCCTCATGTAGTGCGCCTGGGAGAACCGCTCCCCAAGACATCGGTCATACCTCAACTACCCCTAAGTCCCACAAAGAAGTATCCTAAAGGCCCATCACATCATAAGGGACCCAATGCAACAGACTACGCATCAATCGGACGCCCGATCTGTAAGTTATTAGAGTTTCCGCTCTGCGGACCCAGTTGGATTCAGGGTCCAATCCAACCCGGCCATAAACCAACCTTTTCCAAAACTCAAGTGGAGTATACAAAAAGTACCGTACCGATCCAAGGATTCCGATTCCATAGACAGTTCGTCAAACAGTCACCCGGTTCTCAAGATATGGCCATAAAGGCAAAAATGGGTCTGGATGGGCCCGGGTCCGGACCAACCCGGTCGGACTGACCCGACCCGACCCAGCCTTGAGCAACCCAACCCGGTTCGTGTTGACCCAGTCCGACATGGGTCCGTCCTGGATGGCCTGGGCCTTGGCGGGCTCGGCTCGCTGGGCCATGGTCCAGCCCGACCCGTGAAGGGGGCGACCCGGCCTAGCCCGGTGGTGCGGCCCTCTTCGGCACGGCTCGCTATGGTGCGGCCTACTACGGTGTGGCCCGTTGGGCATGGCCCATTATTGTGTGGCCCACTCGACAGGTGGTCCGTCGAGGCGGGGTCTCCCATGACCGACACCCGGGGGGTGGCACCCCCCGGTCTTCCCGAATGGTCTGTGGACCGTTAGGCTGCTGGAACGCTGGACTCACCGGAGGGGTCCCACCCGGTGTGGCATGACTGGACAATATTCCTCCCAGCGGCGCGGTCGCGTGCCACTCCTCCATCGCGGCCGGCCAGATGCGGACCGCTTTCAGCCTCCTCCGCAGCCAAGCAACCGCGACCTCCTACTCCACCGGTGGTGCGGACGCGTGCCGCCACTCCGCCATGTGGCCGGCCGGATGCTAGCCACCACCCTGCTCCACCGTGGCCGATGGACCATGGCCTCTTGGTCAACCGACAACGCGGACAAGCGCCACCCTACCTTTATGCGGCTGGTCAGTGTACCGACCCCCCTCTTCTTCCGCGGGTCACTGCATCTCCGTTCTTAGCCTGAAAATTTAAAGGATCGCATATTCATGATCCTCCTGTCGAGGGATTCATGTCCATATATCGTGCTCAACAAAACTCAATGTTTCCAGCATCAATAAATATTTGGCATCGAATAACGCACAAAGAACGCGCGAAGAACGGATGAGAAAAGAGAAATATTTAATTGTAGAATGATGGCCATGTTTTTTTGGCCATCATCTTCGTGAATTTAGGATATGAAGAACCAATAAAATAAATTCAAACATATATAAAACCCCTACCTCGTGATCTATGGAGAAATGACTGTGGTTGAGGAAGTGGGTCAGTGTTCACCGTTCCTGCAATAGCTTCCAATGACGTCGCTTGATTGTCGATCCTTGTTTGGGGTTTTGGTGTCGATCTCCACCACTCGTCGGAACTGGATCTATCTTCCAAGGGCTCGATGTCACATCACTCCTTCAACACTTCGTTTCTTGGTGAATCAGTCCTGACACATCTCCCTAATCTCCATATAAATAGGAGGGAGGGGGTGCCTAACAATGTCGAGAATTAATGCGAGTACATTTATTAGGAAGCTTCCCAAATTCTCCAATGAAGAAGTTACTAGGATTGATGGGTCAAGACATTTAATGGATTGACACATCGTTGGTCCCACCATAGTTTGTCCTTTGGAGGATAAGATAGAAACAAAAATAAAATAATAAAATAATTTTATTTTCTTTCCTTAAAAAGTCCCAAAACCTAATTTTTTTCACCCGACCTACTACAGTCAAAGTAAATCCTCCATTAAGTGAATCCCAGAACTGTGGATTCAACAGTGCCCACATATTTTTAATCTGAGCACCAGTTCAAAAGTTAGAAAACGCCACTTGCGTGTTTACTGAACGTACCTGAAAAAAAGTTTAGAAAATTATTAACAATCACCCTCGACCCACATTGGTCGAGGTTAGGCTCTTCCTAAGTGAAACACACCCCAGTGAATCCAAAGGTACTCTTGGATTTCCAATCCGCATTACCATTTAGAAGTTATGGATTTTACAATAAAAAAATTGTCACTTAATTATTTTATTTACGGCCAAAAACTAACTTTCACTGGTGGCCCGCGCCAGCCAAAGTTAGTATCTGCCTAAATAAAGAATACCCTCATGAGTTCAATTGCGGTCTCATATTTTCAATCCGAGATAAAGTTTTTGATTTACAAGCATTTGAAAAATAAAATAATTTATTTAATTATTTTATTTACAGTTATGCCATTTTCGGGTTTTCTCATAGGAGGCCCACGCCGACTAAACTTAAGTCACACCTAGGGTAAACCCACCATTCTGAATGCAACGGTGACCTCATATTTTTGATCCAGGAAACCGTTTAAGAGTTATTCCACTTTTTCATGAAAACTGTTTACACACTTTATTTAAAGTTTAACAAAACTTCGATGGTTCGTTCCAGGCACTTCGGGCCTAGAAATTGCATGATGTAAGATTTCGCAGTCTCGAAATAATTCTATATAATTAAAAAAAATTATACGGAATTTATGGGACATTACATTCTTCCCACCTCAGGGATTTACATCCCTGAAAGCCACAACATAGACTAAGGAAACAAATGGGGGTACTGAGCACGGATCTAAGCTTGGAGGTTCCCGTGCTACCAGCGAATGTGCACCAGAGGTATCGACCACCCATGAAGGACCCGCTCCTGTCGATCCTCAATCTCCATTGGAACCTCTATAAATGTCGCCCCATCGTCTAAGTGTTGCTTTCCATGGTCGATGACTTGAGAAGCGTCATACACGTATCTCCTCAACTGGGATACATGGAAGACATCATGTACCCACTCCAACTGTGGTGGTAGTTCCAACCAGTGTTCCACCTCACTAATCCTCTGAAGTATCAGAAATGGTCCGATAAACCTCAGTGATAACTTGATGCCTCGGCCAAATATTCATAGTCCCTATTGTGGGGATACTCGCAAGAAAACGTGGTCACACATCTTGGAACTCAAAAGGTCTCCATATCTTATTGGCATAAGACTTCTACCAGTTCTGTGCAGTCTTCACTTGTTGACAAGTGAGACATCGTGATACAAATTATGCCACTGCTTTTTTCATCCCTATCCAACAGTACTGATATAGGAGGTCCTGGTACATCTTCGCCACTCCAGGATGTACCGCTTGAGGGGAAGTATGAAACTCCCTAAACACCTCCAATCGTAGTGCCACTGGTGCCATGGTGTGTCCTCTAAAGAGGAAGACGTGCTCCCCACCTTTAGGAAATCCTTCAGGAGTCCTTTCTGAGAATATCTGAGCACGTCGGGCCTCACAGTCAACGTCTCAAGTTGTGCCTTATTAATTCAATAAAGAATTGGGGGAGTGAAAGTCATAAAATGGAGGTAATCTACTCCATCTTCATCCACAAAGGATATCCGCAGTGCGACTAGCTGCTCTGATGCTTCACCCAGTAGTTGTAGACCAGACCTCTTGTTGAGTGCATCTTCTACCATGTTCCACTTCCCAGAAGTATAGAATATCTCAAAGTCATAGTACTGGAGGAACTCTAGCCATTGTCGTTGTCTCCAGATCAGGTCCTTCTGAGATAAGATATACATGAGACTCTTGTGATCAAAGTAAACAATAAACCGTTCACCCATCAAGTAGTGCCACCACATCATCAGCGCAAAGACCACTGCTGTTAACTCCACGTAATGGGTAGCATAGTTCTGTTTTTCAGTCTCTGTCTCAGCTCCTAAAATATCTATTGAAACTTCTCCATCCATATTAAAGGCTCCACCTTCTTAGTCAAATCTGAAAAGGGTGCCTCCACCCTGGAGAAGTCTGGTTCAAAACTTCGGTAGTACCTAGCCAAAGCAGACGTCCCTCTCCCTTCGGGGAGGTAATGTTGGAAACATATTTTGAAAATATGTCACCATGCTCTGCCACTTCTGTTTGGAACTGGAAACTAAAAACTCCTGCTGCCACTAGGGTATGTCCGACCGACTCAAGAGTGATCGACTGCACCCTCCTATGCAATGAGTTTATCCTGTGCTATCTGGGTTTCCATTTTTACGACCAATGAAAATCCCATTCCTACGTTGCAGGTAAACCACAACCCTTTTTCCTAATACAATCAATCTGAGTATGAACTATGGATGTCTAGTCCATACCCAAAATAACGTCGTAAGGCCTCGATGCTACCACCAAGAGGTTCCAACCGAAACTCTCGCCTCAAGGGTCAGATCACACTGTCAGCGTAAATGTGATTATCAAGTCTCCTCCCAAAGGTATCTTCAGCCATGAGGGTCAAGTCAACGACTTAACTGAAAACTCTAGGTATTGGAAAATATTTGTGGAAGGAATGAATGATTGGTACCTATGTATATTAATACGATAGCTAGTAGTATACACATACCGTTCATAGAATCATTCCTAGAGCTCTTGGGTCACACTCCTTGACCGTATGCAGCTACTCCCTTACCCTGTACTCCAACTCCCTAAGACTGGTGGGGACCACAAAGGGGGGTGGTTGTAACATGTCAAAATGTACACCACCTCATGCTGCTCCCCTAGATCTGCTTCCACATCTACAGCCCTGTAGATTCATATGTCCCTAACACTTCTTCTTCTCGAAACATTTTTACATGCCCAAGTCTCTGAGACTGGCGCCAGCTTCCTACTTTCCCACTACTAACATTCAATGGCTGTATCCACTCATCCAAAGAACATTAAACCACAAAGGTTCTCTATAGCACCCTAACATAGGTAGGAATGCATAGTGTAATAGTGCTGGCTTGGACATCCTTAAACACACCACGCTCAGAAGTTCGAGCCCCAAAGAACTGATCATATCGTATTCATCGAGTACCAGGAATGGTTGGTATGCCTCAATGAATACTCAGCTGCCGACATGTTGTCCTACCAGAGCTGTAGAAGCTATAGAGAACTCTCATCCCTTAGCTCTTTATGGAAAGAGACCCCCTTTTCTGAGAAAGGTTCTCAAGCTTGTCCATAGAAAAGTCACCTCTTCACAAGGACAGGGTAACCTAAACCCTGTCATCGTCCTTCTGAGCCACATAGAAGGCTCTGTACCAGGACCACCATCTGATCGAATGGTGCCCTAGTTATATGGAAACTTGGTCACCTCCTCAAGACAGTCTTTAGCCACCTGTGAGTTGGGCTCACCTCAGAACCTGAGGGGTATCTGATGCTGAAACTCGTGTAAGGCACTAAGCCTACATGTGTCCTCTACCAGTACTGCCGGTTGTAACTACTGACCAACGAGTAGTGATATAGTTGACACACTACCCCGAGGTACTATCTCAGGAAACAATACACATACGAAAGCCTCATCACCATGCGGACCATCCTCATGGACACTCACTGGAAAAGGCTAGAAGCTAAGATCACTATCTACTCTACTAGTGTCGCAACTAGGAGAAAAACTCTTGCCACAACCTCCAGATAGTCTTTCGCCACCTGTTGGTCCCTCTCACCTCAGAACCTCAAAGGCCTCTACTGTTGGAACTCATGCAACGTGCTCAAGTATCGTGCACCCTCTGCTACTAGGGCTGGTGATATCATCTTCCCAATGGGTAGTGGTGCTATGGGTACACCACCCGATGGTACAACTGCTGTAAGGGGGCCCTGAACCGAAGCCTCGTCACTTGGTGGGCCGTCATCGTGTACTCTCTCATGAATCCTAGCTGGATGTCTAAGAGGTGTCATCCTAATAAGGAACAAGTGATCCATGGTAATTAAGTTATACCTGGTGAGCTAACTCCAAATAATTCAAAAGAAAAACTTTTCAAAAACACACGTAATCAGTGTTTTCGTGTGCTGAGTCAGAAATTAGAATTTAGGGCCCTGGTGTATGGATACGTCGACCGCCGCACCAACACTGGATTCCCCAAACTAAAAACCACACTCATAACACTTAAAAATATTTCCACATAGAAAAGATCAGAGTCCTAGTTCTTCTGTAGAACTGAACTCCTCTGATAGTAATTTTTCACGACCCGTCCCCCGGGGGCTGTGCCGTGACTACCCCAAGCCCGCATTCCATAGGCCAGTGGCTGATGACAAGAACCGAAAGGCATATTCCCTTAAATGAAATAGAATTGACTTTATAAACTGTAAACTCAAACAAACCAATAACATATCAAGATACAAGCATAAAGTAAACTATATAGTAAATATGGTGTGTACAGAAAGTAAAGGGGCCGGAATACAAGTCCAACTGAAAAGTACAAGTAAAACTGGAAGGTACAAGTAAAACTGAGAACAAATCCTATGAACGCACAACATGGATCCTACCTGAAGGGTAGGTACATCTCTCGAACGGTCGTCTCTGCAGATTGCCTCATCTAAGGTCTACCTCTAAGCAGTCTCCAGTTCAGGTACCCTCGTCCTCAGTCAGCGTTGTCCATCATCTGCACCAGAAACAACAAGGTGCGAGCGTATCCCGTGAAGGGGTGAGTATAACAATACTCAGTAGAGACCCCGAGACCCCCAAAGGTCTCTCAAATACACATAGAATAAACCAAAAAACATGGAAATAACAGTCAACCCTACTTAGGTTTATACCCATACATATACCTAAGTTTTCTGAATATACTCACCTCACACAAGAGGGAAGAATACCACATAGGTAACACCATGAAGGTAAGAGTACCATATAGGTATCAACACGAAGATAAAGTACCACACAGGTACACCATGAAGATATAGTACCACATAGGTACACCATGAAGATATAAGACTTATATCACATAGGTATAAGTGAAGTATAGAAGTACAGATGATTAGTCACGAAGCTAGATTATCTTATTCTGTCATGTGGCATTGCTGCTGATTATACGGAGTCTGACCCACACAGGATCGATAGGTACTAACCCCCGCTATGACCCACACTGGATCTGACATACACAGGATCGGTATGCACCGACCAACACAGGGTCACTGAGCGCTGACCCACACAGGATCTGACCCACATAGGATCGGTATGCGCTGAACCACACAAGATCGCTATGAAAGTTGATAGCTAGCCACGAGATTCTCTAGGTATAGAAACAAGTAACATCCCAAGTCACAATTTCAAACACCTCAGTTTCTGGAGAACTCATCCTCTATCGAGTATAGTGGGACTACCGCATCCCACATATTCCCTTCCCACTAACCTTGGACTACTGAGGTACTTCTCCTGTTGAGTACTGTGGGTCTACCACATCACACAGAGGCACTCCCCACCATGGGTCTTCCACGTCACACAGAGGTTATCCCCCTCGCGGCCTGCTGAGGTACTTTTCCTGTTGAGTACTATGGGTCGGTCACTCCACACAGAGGAAATCACCACCGTGGGTCTGCTGTGTCACATAGAGGTGCTCCCCACTGGGCCGTCGAGTCACTCCGAGTCGAAAGGTCAGTAGTCGTCAAGTCTCATCCAGTTGCAGGGTTCCACACGTAGTGCGCTTGGGAGAACCACTCCCTAAGACATTGGTCAAACCTCAATCTCCCCGAAGTCCCATGAAGAAGTATCCCAAATGTTCGTCATGTCATAAGGGACCCAATGCAACAGACGATGCATCAACCGGACTCCCGGTCTGTAAGTTATTAGCATTTCCGCTCTGAGGGCCTGGTTGGATTTGGGGTCCGATCCAATCCTAACGTACTCCAACGTTATCCAAAACTCAAGTGGAATATACCAAAAGGATATTCTCGATCCAAGGATTTTGCTGCCATAGACGGTTTGTCAAACGGTCGCCTGGTTCTCAAGATATGACCACAAAGGCGAAAATGGGTCTGGATGGGCCCGGGTCCGGTCCGACCCAGTTCGAACCGACCTGAACTGGTTCATGTTGACACGATCTGACATGGTTTCAGCCCAGATGGATGGGGCCTTGGAGGGCCTATCTCGCTGGGCTGTGGTCCGGCTCGGCCCGTGAAGGGGGAGGCCCGACCTAGCCCACTGGCGCGACCCGGTGGCGCGCACGATGGCGCACACGATGGCGCGGCCCACTGGCACGCCCACTGGGCGTGGCCCGCTACGGTGTGGCCCACTGTGGCCCGAACCGCTCGGTTGGTGGTCCTTCGAGGTAGGGTCCACCGTGACCAACACCAGGGGGTGGCGCCCCCCTGTCTTCCCGAACTTTCCATGGACTGTTCGGTTGCTGGAACGTGGGACCTGCCGGAGGGGTCCTACTCAGTGTGGCGCGGCCGACCAAAATTCCTCCCAGCGACGCGATCGCGCGCCGCTGCTCCACCATAGCTGGCCGAATGACGACTGCTTTCGGCCTCCGCCGTAGCCTCCTGCTCCATTGACGGCGCGGGCATGCGCTGCCGCTCTGCCACGCGGCAGACCGGATGCCGACCACCCCTTTCTTTTCCGCGGCTGATGGGCCGCAGTCTCTTGCTCAACTGGAGGCGTGGATGCACACCACCCTGCCTTTATGTGGCCGGCCAGTGTGCCAGCCCACCTCCTCTTCCGTGGGTCACTAAATCTCCATTTTTAGCCCGAAAATTTAAACGATCACATATTCACAATCCTTTTGTTGGGGGCTTCACGTCCATATATCGAGATCAACAAAACTCTATGTTTCCACAATCTATAAATATTTGGTGTCAAAGAACGCACGAAGAACACGCGAAGAACGGAAGAGAAAGGAGCAAGATTTAAGTGTGGTACGATGGACATGTTCGTTTGGCCATCTTCATCGTGAATTTAGGATACGAAGAATCAATAAAATAAATTCAAACATATATAAAACCCCGACCTCATGAACGATGGATAAATACCCACGGTTGAGGAAGTGGGTCAATGTTCGCCGTTCCCACAACAGCTTCCAATGACGTCACTTGATTGTCGATCCTCATTCGGGGTTTTGGTGTTGATCGCCACCACTCACTGGAACTAGCCCCGTCTTCTAGGGGCTTGATGTCACGACACTCCTTCAACACTTCGTTGCTTGGTGAAGCTTTGCCGACACCTCTCCCCAAGCTCCATATAAATAGAAGGGGGGGGGGGGTTCCGAAAAGTGTCAGGAATTAATAGGAGTACATTTATTAGGAACCTTACCAAATTCTCCAATGAAGCAGTTACTATGATTGATGGTTCAGTCCATTTAACGGCTTGACACATCGTTAGTCCCACCATAGTTTGTCCGTTGGAGGATAAGATAGAAACAAAAATAAAATAATAAAATTATTTTATTTTCTTTCCTTAAAAAGTCCCAAAACCTAACTTTTTTACCCGACCTAATACGGTCAAAGTAAATCCTTCCTTAAGAGAATTCCGGTGCTACGAATTCAATGGTGACCTCAGATTTTTAATCCAATCACATGTTCAAAAGTTAGAAAACGCCGCTTGTGCGTTTACTGAACATACTCGAAAAAAAGTTCATAAAATTATTAACAATCATCCTCGACCCGTGCTGGTCGAAGTTAGGCTCTGCTTAAGTGAAACACGACCCAAATAATCCAACGGTACTCTCAGATTTCCAATCTATGTTTCTTTTTAGAAGTTATGGATTTTACAATAAAATAATTGTCACTTAATTATTTTATTTACAGCCAAAAACTAACTTTCACTAGTGGTCCGCGCCGGCCAAAGTTAATATCTTCCTAAATAAAGCATACCCTCATGAGTTCAGCGGTGGTCTCAGATTTTCAATCTGAGCTACCGTTTGTGAATTATAAGCATTTGAAAAATAAAATAATTTATTTAATTATTTTATTTATAGTTATTCCATTTTTGGGTTTTCTCATAGGAGGCCCGTACCGACTAATATTAAGTCACACCTAGGGTAAACCCACCATTATAAACACAACAGTTCCCTCATATTTTTGATCAGGGTAACCGTTTAAGAGTTATTCCACTTTTTCAGGAAAACTACTTATACGTGTTATTTAAAGTTTAACAAAACTTTGACGGTTCATTCCGGGCACTCCGGGCCTTGGAATTGTGCACTGTTAAATTTCACGGTCTCTAAATAATTCCATATAATTGAAAAATATTATACATAATTTACGGGACATTACAAAGAAATTTTAGGAGAATCTGGATAAAGTGTTTATATGCCCAAGTGCTTCACTATGGGGTGAACTAGTCCTCTTCATCGAGAAGAAGGATGAGTCAATGTGCCTCTATACTGATTATCATGAACTCAATAAAATCACAATAAAGAACAAGTATCATCTACCATGGATTGATGAATTTTTTTATTAACTACATAGATCCCAATACTTCTCTAAAGCAGACCTTTAGTCGGGATATTATCATGTAAAGGTGAAAAAGGAGGATATCCCCAAGACTACTTTTCATAAAAGGTACATTCACTCTGAATTCATAGTGATTCTCTTTAGACTTACTAATTCTCCATAAATATTCGTGGGATTAATTAATAGAGTCTTTAGGGATTACCTCAACAAATTTTTGGTGGTATTTATAAATGATATTCTTGTTTACTACAAAATCAAGCAAGAGCATGAGGAGAATTTGGATATTATACTAAATAACTTGTGGAAATAAAATATGAATGGAAAGTATAGTAAATAATTTTTTTTATAGAGAAATTTACATTCCTAGGGAATTTTATCACCAACAAAGAGATATCGATGGATCGTTAAAAAACAAAGGCAATTGAAGGATGACCCAGAACAACTTCTGTGACAGAAATCCATAGTTTCCTTAGATTATCTAGGCACAATAGTCAATTTTTTATAAACTTATCATGATTTTTAAGACCAATAACCAAGCTAACTCAGAAGGGGATTAATTTTTTCTGGTATAATTAATGAAAAAAAATATTTAAAGATCTTAATAAGAGGCTAATCACTACACCTATGCTCACATTACCCACTAGTGGGGAAGTATTTTCGATATATAGTGACGAGTTCAAAAAGTATTGGGTTGTGTAACCATAAAATATAGAAAAGTGATAGCCTATGCCTCCTTCTAATTGAAGATACACAGTAGAACTACCCAAAACATGATTTATAATTGGATGTAGTGATCATCATAATGAATATTTGACAACATTATCTATATGAGGATAAGTGTGACATATATACGAATCATAAAACCCATAAGTATATATTCACACAAAAGGAATTGAATATAAACCAATGAAGGTGGTTAGAGATGATCAAGTATTATGATTTTTAAATCCATTACCATCCTATGAAGGCAAATAAAGTGGAAGATGCTTTGAGTAAAAGATATCCTACAACCCTATTAATAATGAGAATTGAAAGGGATATAATATTATTAGACGTACAAAGGATGAAAATGGTAATAATATAAGGATATTAATCCCACATTTCTCAACTAACTACTTAACCATCTATTATTTAGAGGATAAAGAAAGCTTAGAAGGATGATGAGGTGGTACAGAAAAAGGTAATGAATACTTCATATTCAACTTTTCTAAAGATGGAGGTATAGGGTTTGGAACCTATATATGTGTCCCATAAAAACCATAATTGAAGAAGAAAATTCTAAATTATTCACATATCTTATGCTTCTCTATTTATCTATGAAGCACTAAGATGTATATATATTTGAATAAAAACTTCTGGTGGGATAACATAAAGAGATAGATTTCAGAATTTGTATCATGATGCTTGGTATTCCAACAAGGAAAGGATTATTGATAGAATTATAAGGGTATGGTGAAACCATTTTCTATACTAATATAGAAATGGGAAAACATAACCATGGATTTCTTTGTAGAACTTCCTAGGACCCCTAAAAGAAATAACACCATCTGGGTGGTAGTAGATCACCTTGCCAAGTCATTACATTTCATTTCTATCAAGGAAGATTTATATATTGACTAACTTTCCAAGATATACATAAGGTAAGTGGTAAGTCTACATGGAGTTCCACTCTCGATTTTATCTAATCAAGATATGAGGTTTACCTAGATGTTTTGGAGAATCCATTCATAAGAATTAGATTTAGAGTTAAGTTTTAGTAATTTTTTTCACCCTCATATGGATGGTTAGTATGAAAGAAATATTCAAAATCTATAGTATATACCAAGATTTTATTCAATGGATTTACAAGGATGTTGGTATCAACACCTTCCCCTATTGGAGTTATCATATAACAATAATTTACATTATAGCATTTAAATGGAACCTTATGAGGATCTATATGGGAACGATGTTAGACTCCAACATGTTGGGATTAAGTTGTTAAGAGAAAGATGATGGGACTTGATCTTATCCAAGAGATTATTGAGAAGGTTTAAACCATTCATAGTCATATTAAATCTGTACAAAGTTGATAGAAAATATATACAATCACAAATGAGACTTAGATTTTGAGTTTAGATATAAAGTGTTCATTCATATGTCACTATGAAAGAAAGTAATGTGGTTTGGGAAGAATGAAAATCCTAGTACAAGATACATCAGGCCCTTAAAGATCCTTGATCGCATCAGATATATGGCCTATTGACAAGAACTCCAACCTAATACATGTCAAGTACATGATGTGTTCCATGTATCCATCTTAAAGAGGTACATACTAGACACCTCATATTTAATGAATTTAGATGTGGAAATATTAGAGAATTGTCTTTCATATGAGGAGAATCTGGTGAAGATATTAGATCATAGAGAAAAGGTTCTATGAAACAATATAACTCACCTGGTCAAAGTGATATGGCATAACCACAAGTTTCAGGAAGTGAATTGGGAACTAAAAGAGGTGATGAAATGGAATTACCCTCATATATTTTAGTGTATAAATAAAATTTTGAGGGTGAAATCTCTAAAGGGGTAAATAATGTAATTACCCAAACATTTATAAATGAAATTACCTTTTTAAATGAGTAAATGAACTATTAAGAAATGAAATTATATAAAACACGTGCAACAATTTGGTTATTTTGGACCATTATAAGTAATATCCTATCAAATTTAAAATACCATTAAGTATCATAAATGGTGATAGTATATCTATTACATGGTGATAATATTATCAATATATATATATATATATAGGGTTAAGATAAATCCATTTGACATAGATAAAGGAAGCGATGGTTTCGACCAGTAGGATCATACCCTATAAAGCCCATTTATCTTAGATTTTAAGGGATATAATGTCATTAGTATTTTCCCTTTACTAAGTCCAATATTAGAATAAATAACTAAATCATGAGTGAAACCGTTTATGAGATAAGTTCAAACTCATTGTGATCACAACTCAAACCATGTTCGCCGAACCACCCCAAGAAAATCTCACCATTGCACACCTTACCCTTAGGGATTTCCTTATTGCAATAAAGGTCTATGTATCTAGACCCTAATAGTATGAATTTTCATATTTTTTTAATAAAATAATTATTATATTTATCTTTTATTACTTTATAGTGATTAAACAATATGTTTGATAAAAATTTTATTTTGATATGATGAAACAAAAAATGTATTTTTGGGAAATATATAGTTTCATTAAAAACACTATTTTTATGAATTAAAGAATTTATAAAACGAATTATATTTTAATAAAATATTATTATTAAATAATATTTAATATATATAAATGATAATATAATTTTACAAAGACAAATGTAAGTTTTATAAGGGTTAGTAAACTATAATTGTCAAAAAAACATAGTATTTTTAAATAAATGGGGATTTTTGATTTAAAAGTATAAATTCTCATATTTAGAAAATTATTTTGATAAAATAAATATTATTTTTGAAATAATCACATCAAAATTATCCAATGGTGAATTTTCATACTTTTTTAAGACAATTGATTTTTTAGTTAAAATTTAAATATGATATAATTATATGGTATGTATTATGACATCATAAAATCATAAAAGTGATGTAATAGTTACTATAAAGAGTATCAATGAGAAAAATCATGTTTCCCCTTTAAAATAATATGTTTTATAAGTTATTTGATTAATTTTATAGACCCTTAATGAATCCTTAAAAACCTATATTATATTTTAAGGTTCTAAAATCAATTCTTTAAAACATGACTCACTTCCAAATCACTAAGGGTATTATTTTAAATATTGTTCTTTTTAGACTTATAAAATAATGAAATATACTTATATTTTTCTGAAACCATGTGAAAAAACTATGGGATGGTTTTTGGTTTGAATTAATTTATTATATAGAGTTCAAAACCTAAGTGTATAAATTAACAAAGAATTCTCCCCTCTTTTGATATAAAAACCCACCAAAATCCCCATTCATCTTCACTCAAAACCCTTGTATAATAAATTTACTCTACCCTTACCTATATGGATCCATATCAAGGTTCCCTAAGCTCTTAATAATATTCCCCAATCTTTTTGAAGCATCATCTCAATGTAAGAGATCTCTATTTCTTCTTTTCCATCCAAGAACCTTCTTTGTATTTAACATTTTGAATATAAATTGGTTATGTTTTAATAAATTTTAAAAATCCATTTATTTTAAAATTTATGTTCTAATAATTATAGAATATTTATCCCCTCTCATTATAACCTTTACCTAACCTGTTACTATGTTGAAGTAAGGGATTCTCTCCTTCTCCTCTTTATTCAAGTTCTTACTTTATATTATGCCTTTTGATTTCCAATTTTTCATGTTGGGATATGTTTTTAAACATCCCTATTACTATAATTAGGTTTTACAAGTGATTATATATCCCTTTAAGTCTCATTAAACCCCCCAAAAATCTTTAAGTACTCTCATTATGCTGCCAAAATTATCCTGTGATTTTCCATAACAAACATTTGTGTAGTGAATACCCATTCCCATTTCCACTCAAGGATATTCTCCTATATGTACCTATAATTAATCTATTTGGGACTTCGATGTATTTATCACATACTCCTTAATTTGGGGATTTGAAGTGATTAAATAAATCCTTATGTTGTATGTTCTATGTGGCACATTTATGCATGTACATGATATGGATGTGTTGGGTGGGTCTAGAATTATATAGCCCTCCAACTCATTAGGTAATGTTTTTATCTTATTTTATTACATGTATGGTTCATGGTAGGTTATCTTAAGAACCCTATGCTATTATTTCTTCATTTTTATCCTTGACATATGCTTATGATTTCATGTTTTATGTTGTTTTCACATTCCCATGTTGCCTTTATGTTATCATTTATATCATGATTTTATGTTTAAGTTTATGTTTCTCACCCCTATTATGTTTCTTTGATATTAATATTGACTCTCATTTATTAATTTATTTATGTTATTCTTTTATTATTCCCTTACCAAGATTTATATCCCACCCATTTCTTATGTATGTCCCCAGGTTATCCCATGCAGTTTTAGAAGATTTAGGAATTTTAAGGGAATGTTATGGAGTTTTAATTTATTTATTTGTATTTATGTTTTAATTTTTTATTCCATATAACTAATTACTCAAAGACACCAGGACTCAAATATTCTAGGATTTTATTAATTATATCTTTATGAAATAAATCATGAAATAAAGTGTATGAAAGTTATGGGTTTTTATAATCATATCACATAATCCAAATTAATTGAATAAAAATTCATATACTATAATATGAAGTAAGTTTTAAAGTATAAATCATGTGAAAACATTTATTTTAAATAAAAATCATGGGTTTTAAGTCACACAATCATTTAAAATTTCAAATTCCAAAAATTCACCCCTTTTAAATTAAAAACCTAATATGATAAAGACTAGATAAATATTTGATTTATCTTTAATAGGTCTCATACCACTAACCTTATATACCTTAATTAGTTTAAATTAAATCATAAACTTATTTTTAAACACTTATAACCCAAACCAGTTCTTCTTAATCATCCAATACACAAAAGATTAAACTCTTTACAAGCAGTGCACAAGTAAATTAAATCATTAGTACAATTTTATTGAATAATGGGTGTTACATTCGATGCCATTTTTATAGGGTGGGTTTGAACATAGAAGGGTGTGTGTCTCAGGATAAATTATTTTTCTCATGAAAAAAGAATAAATACGGGAGTGAAATAAATGAACCGACGCAAAAAAATATTATAAGTTTTATTTTTCTACTTTCAAAATTTAATATCTATTTTGTATCTAAATATCTCATTTATAATTATCAATAACATTATTTGGAGTCCATTGATGAAAAAGGGGATGATAAATTCGGGCTAAAAAATCATTTGAAAAATAGATTAGGCGATGATCACCTTGGGAGAGTCCATTGTTAACCCAGGAAGAGTATCATCCCCACTAGGTATTGGAACACTTCATGAACCTATAATAACTCTGGTAGCCCTGAGTTATAAAATATCCATACACAAGAAACAAAGGCCTGTATAAAGGCTATAGAGGCTAAACCAATAACCATACAGGAGCATTAAATAAGTAAAAAGGACAAAGATCACTTTTTGAAAGCTATGAAATATTTATGTCCGTCAATTACACCAGATACCGCTATAGTTTTTGATACATGCATGTCGTCGATGCACTCATTATATGATGTAACTGGTGAGGGTGATGAAGATTCTTGTAACGCCCTGACCCCAGAAGAACAGAGTCGGTGCATTATTACGTATCATTGGTGTGATCACAAAAGATAAAGTCTCAAAAGACTGATTAGTTTAGTTACCTTGAAAGTACTATATACATTCATAAGGTTTACATTACATCATAAAATGGAAGACTACAATAACATTGTTTCCATAGACAACACTAAGATCCCATAGACTATCCCTACAGGTTAGTCATAATATACTTCTTCGCATCCTAAAAAAAACATAGAAATGTGTGAACTTAGATGCTCAGTAAGGATAACAATATAGCGGAAACTTTCATAAATAAGCATAAACATTTAAGGCAGTGTATAAAACTAAAAAAAAATCCTTTTCAACATAAACTTAATTATAATATGGAAAATATAAATCAAAATAATCCCATTTACTTACTCACATTGATATTCTACTAGTCTAATAATCACATGCAATATCAATAGCCACTTTCATAATGATGGAATGCATAATTCCAGACTTCATAACCACATATTCAAGGCCTTGTGCCAAGACTACATATAAGATTTTTTCAAGGCCTTATTCCAAGACACTAGTTTGTCTCATGAGACCAACTGATGCATCAAGGAGCTATAGTGGGCTCCACCCATCACTTACTAAGTCCAATGCATTCTTCATATGAAAAAGTTTAAACATAATATAAACATTCGTATTAAAACTAGCATACGAAATGTCGATACTTTATCCATAAACCATGAATGGTATGAAATAACACATCCACAGTCAAAAATATCAAAAAAACTACAATAAAATATGGAAGTTTTTTATCATAATAAATCAACTTCAAAAAAACTTAAAATCCATCAAAGGATGTTGACATAGATGAAATCAAAACATTTTTAGAGAAATATCTATTTCTATTTTGAAATAATTTAAAAGTCATGTAATTATAAAATAAAACATTTATATTTGAAAATATTTTTATAATATTTTTACATAAGCTTCGACATTGTTATAATGGCATAATATAGCCGCACCCGCCGTATAAGTTAAAAAAATACATTCTTACCTTAATTTTGTCGAAAAGGTTATAAAAGACCTTATTTGGAAAACAAAGGAAAGATTCCTTTATAAAATCTTATAAAAAGTAAAATAAGGGTATAAATGACTTTAAAAAATAGTCTATAAAATAGTAAGAATGTTTTGAAATACTTTTTTAAGAAACATGGATGTGGATGATAAAGAGGTCCCAATAGATAATTACGTATAAACAACCTCGGATAATGAAGAGATTGTAAAATTAACCCTTACCTTGTAATTTTCCTTGGTAGAGGGTAGTTTAACCTCCTGTATAATGGTAAAATAATTGTTATTAAATTATACAAGAATAATATGAATTAATATGATATCATATATGATCTTTTAATATTACTTTGTTAATAATATTTTAGTATTATCGTCGTTTCAGGTGTTAACTGATTCGTTTTCCTTTATATGCTTTGTTACATAAGTAATGTTTTTTGTGGATATGATGTATATTATTCATATTAATAATGATATTAAGTCTTTAAACATTATTTTTAATTATATAATGAAAATTAGTCTTGAATGGATACGATGGGGAATGAATCTCATCACGTTTCGTGGAGACGGTAATCCGTACATACGCACGAGCGACAATATCATTCTTTGGATATTAAAATAATATATAATTGGATGGTATATCATATATAAAGAATCATTATCATGTTATATTTATTATTTACATCAATTATACATCATTATTATACCCATAAAAATAATAATGTATTGAATAACAACTACACCGCGACATGGAGACGGTAAGCCATACGTACGCACGTATGGTGACATGTCATTCAAAGGATGGATAAAATAATGAATATGGTTGTACCATATTTATAATAAAATCACAGTACATAAAATATACTGGAGTTATTATTTTATAATGGAAACAACAAAGAAAGAGGAAGTGAGAGAAGAAAGGAACTTGAAAGAGGTGATGAAATATTTACCTCTTCTTCGGGTTCTTCCTTTTGATTTGATCAAAAGGGCTCCTTAGGTTGGATTTATAACTAAAGGAAGGAATCTAGGATTATGGGAGGGAATTTTAGAAGGTATTTGGTCAGGTTTTGGCCAAGCCAAATGTCTTTTAAGGTGTGAATTAGAGATAAGGGGAAGTTCCCTTTTATAAGAGGGGTGAGGGGCACCTTAGGAAAAGCAAGAAATATTATTTTATAATAAAATAATTTTAGGTTTAAAATGACTAAAAAATGAATTATTTAAAGGATAAGGTGGTTATGGGTCAAAAACCACTCAATAAATAGGTTTTAGATAGGTTTGGGTCACTATGTTAACTTTATATTTTAGATTTAACTCTTAGTTAAATAGTTTGATATTTACCATGTCTCTTTGTATTTTTATATTATATGGTTAATAAACTTACTAAAAACTTCTAAGAGAACCCAAAGTGGTTCATTAATGATAAAAATATCATTATATAAGTCTTTTTTCCTAAACTTATATTTTTAGGAATAGAATATCAATTAATAATATAATATTTGTTTTAAAAACTCTTTTATGTCAATTTTGACACTAATTGGTATTTTGTTTTTTCTAAATTCATAAAATCATTATTACTTCAAAAGAAATTCATATAACCAACCCTAAAATGTCATATTAACCTATAAAATTATTTTAATTCATAAAAATCCTCAAATTACATTTATTTAGATATTTATAATATCAATTATTTCAATATTTCATTAATTAGGTAATTACTGTATCATCATTGTGTCATAAATAAATTAAATTATTTAATGTCTAAAAAATATAAATAAAATACCATTATGTATTAAATATTTTTATATTTCTAATTAATATTTATAGTCAAATTTATCTTATGTGTAACCCTATATTAAAAATGGTTTAGTTATTAAACTTTGATTTTAACTCTTTTAACTTTTCTTTAAATAAAATAATAATAAATGTTCTAATCTAATACAAGTGGACAAAAGAGGTTCATATTTTATTCATAAGGTTTATTTTGGTCGAATTATACTTATACAATAGAATTTGGACATGTTTTAGGGTAATAATAATATCATTTTTACCCTTAATTACCCTATTTACTTTTAACCGTGGTAAATAAAAGTAAAAAGTTACTATTCACCAAAAATTATTTTTATCTTATTGAACCAAATTTTACTTACTGATATCAACAATTTTTCTCAGATTTTTGAAATTCAACTCACCGCATCGGTAAAATTATGTTTTATTTAAATTTGCAAATGCTCGTAGGAGGTGGGTAAAAGATGGTAAAAAGTTCAATAAATTTTTTATATATCTAAAATTATTATAAACTGACTCCAATGAATTACATTGAACTTATATAGGTATTATGTATCTTTTTTGACCTAAAATAAATTTAAATAAAAATAAATAATTATTTAAATAAAAATTTGGTTTTAAACTATAACTTAGTGTTTTTCACTATTCATCAAAAATTGAAAGTTTTCAGAAAAATACGAAAAATTCACCCTAAGCTAACTTAGATATTACAAATCCAAAAATGAAGTCAATTTTGAAAGATAAAATTTATAAAATTTCAAAAAGTGGATATTACTATTCATAATGGATAGTTTGATTGGTTGTGGTGTGTTAGAACTCGAAGTTGTGTACAACACACGCTACTGTATTATTCAGAGAGAAGTGTACCATGGAAGCTTTGGGTGTTACAATCCTAGTGTTAGGTGGGCTGATGAATTTCCTGGATATGACGATGATGAAGATGTAGGAGGTGATTAAGCTAGTTAGAATGCTCATGATGATAGTGATGTCCATACCAGTACTGGTGGTCATAAAGGAGATATTAATCCAATAAATTTCTAAATTTATATATATAAAACAATTGTTTGAATGGTATTTGATGATTTAAACTGATTGTATGTGTGTTTTTTTTGTTTTTTAAATTATAAACCAAATAAACATGAATTATAAAATATATTTTCTGTATTAAATGTGTATTATAACTAGTTGAAAATATAAATTTGTTTATATTATTTTTATATTACTTGAGATATTTGGGTAAGCTAGTTGGGGTCTGGGTGTATTGGCATCCTATACTAATGGTTTTCAAACTATTGGTTTAGAATCTATACCAATGTTTTATAGAAACTACTGGTTAACCCAAATATGACCCCCAATACTAATGGTTCTATAAAAACCATTGGTATAGGGGTATCCTGATGGATAGTATACCAATGTTTTTGTGAACCATTAGTATAGCCTATACCAATGGTTCCCAGGTCTATACCAATGGTTAAAAACCATTTTTATATATTTATTTTTTGATAGTGTGTGATATTTGATTTATGTAAATTGTTTACATAAAATATGAAATGTTTATTATTTTATAATAAAAGTGTTTATAAGATATATAATGTTTTGTAATATGAAGGGTTTATATTAAAACCATGTAAATGATAATATAAAATGTTTATATTGTATAAAAGTGAACTGTTCATGTTTATCCATGCTGAAATAATAATTTTTTTTATAATTTTGTTATTTATAAATTGTTCATAATTTTTTATATCAAGTATACATTTATGAATTGTTAATTTATTTAGTATTATTAATTTATTATTCATAAATATAAATTTTATATTATGAATTGTGATGAATTATGTAGTTTAAATCATTTAAACCACTTCTTTAAGTTATCATACATGCATTTAAATATTTACATTTTAGGTATTCTAATTGATTTAATTTTATTTAATCTTGAATTTAGCTTGTAATGGTTTATGTGATTGAATGATGTTATTGATTATATTTTATACCTTTTAGGTATTAGGATTATGATGGAATTATATTCTCTATTGAGTAAATAACTATGGGTAGAGTGACTTTAGGTTGGACTGCTCACTGGCCTGGGAGCTTAAACTCTATCTAGAAAAGTGGGGGTTGACTACCTATTTATCCATGCTTAATCTTGTGGGAATTATTGGTTTCATGTGATTATACGACTTTATACAGAAGGGTTTCATATAATTTATTCATGGAATTAATTTGGATATGTCTAAGTGTGTATGGATTTTAATATGGGTAAATAACACAAGCTATGATTTGTGTAGAGAGTGACACATCAATATGGTTTAAATACATCGATTTGGTGGAAGGAATAGGGATTCAAAAATAAATCATTAGAATAATGAATATATTTAAAGGTAATATGTGTGATAAGTTGATGAGATTAAATTACCTTTAAAATACTAATTTTTTTACATTACTTATAAATAAGATACTTGTTAGGACCTCGATCATCCAACTGGGTAGTTTCATGCCAAAGTTGGGTGCCTTTGGTTTATCTTATTTAAGGAAAGAAAGTATTGAGGTGACCCTAACCATTAAGTACCTTTATTTTTGTCTATGATTTGGGTTATAGTTAGTTGGGAAAGCCTAACCATTAAGATACCAAAGGAATAGAGTTGAGTGAATCCATATGATGGATTATGATAAAGAGATATCCACTAAACTATCCAAGATTCATATGTGATATGATTAATATTATTATCTACTATATTTAGTCATGATTTATTTACATGATTAACAAGTATAATTAATTATGAAATATGGACTTGTCCCACTAATAGATATAATATAATTTAAAATGTATCATCATTTTATAAGGAGTCTATTTAATAAAATTTATTATTAAATAAATGTAAAACAAAACGCTCATATGATAAAAACTTATGTTATAGATATAATGGAATCATCATCATCAAATGTGACTTTGAGATCAATCATTTATAAGGAAAAATTTAAAGGAATAAATTTATAGATTGTTATAGAAACTTAAGAATCATTATTATGCAAGATAGAGAAAATTCTATGTGTTAGATCAATACCTTCCTAAGAAACCAAATGTTAAAGTTGTTCAATAAGTGGATCTGGATGATTATGAGAAGAATATATGAATATAATTATGGTTTAAAAGGTATTATATGAAATTATACTTAAGTTACATCTATCTCTACTCATATACTCAATATGATCGAGTAATTTTATGACTAGGAGAGATTTAAAATTTCCATTATAGTTTGTTATGGATATATAATTCATTCTAAAATCACTATTGGAAATGCTTCGATAGTGTTAATGAGTTAAATAATACTTTATCTTGTTTTATTAAGGTATTGAGGATAGATGAACTAGGCATGATATGTCTAGGTTATGGTTTTATATTACCATTACAAGTGGGTAAATGTTCAAATAGAAAGAAAAAAATTTATTTAGAAATTCCAACAATATTTCTTCGAGTATCCAGTTAAGAACATTAAAACCTAAAATATGTGTCTCAAAGGAAGGAAAATGTTTCCAAAGGCTGGAATTCTTTAGGATAACTGAAAGGGGTTTGTGAAAATCTATGAATAGTTCACATCAAGTTTCAGTGTAATAAAACCAATTTTTTTATTTTTAAAGGTATATGATAATAAATGTATATTTTATAGATGTTGTAAATATAAAAGTGTTAAAATCAGAAGAAATAATTAACAAGGATTATAGTTTATATTCATATGAAAAATAAAAGGATTTTTAAATCATGGAGTTAAATTTAAAGGAATATTTCAATCTTGGATAAATGAAATAAAGTATGTGTATTTTTATATTATTTCTATTATATAAAAAAGAAGTTATTTGTTAACAATTATATGTTATAGATAAATGATATGGTAGTTTAAATACACATGGTTTATGATTCATAAAACTCTATATCATATTTGAGAATAATATAAGGATAAAAGGAGTTTTATCCAGGACAAAATAGTTTATTCGATATATTTTTTATAATATTATAGAAAAGAGTTCCCACTATCAAATAGTGATATATTTTTAAGAATAAAGGCTTATTTTTATAATATTTATCCAAACACATAGAATAACATAATAGACATGGTTAGTAATAGTTTATTTGTTAAAATATTCCCAGTAAAAGGAAATAAATTTTATCACTTAACGCAAAGGTATTTTTATATCTTAGAATGATATTTTGAAAAGAATATAGTTTCTAAGATGCTAGTAGGAGTAAATTTGGACTTATATAAGTTAAAGTATAACAAATAAAATATTATGCTAGTTAAAATTCAAAGTGAATTTCCTTTAATATCCTAAAAGAGTTTAGGTAAAGATTAATGTAAAGGGTTACATTTATTTACCATAAATAATTGAATTTCACTTTATATCCTAAATTATCTTAGGATATTTTATTAAAGAATAATGTAAATAGTTACATTATTCACTAAATTATCTAAAATAAATGATTGAATATAAATGTTACAACATAATTATAATAAACTTAGAAAGAGTTATAAGTAGAAAATGAAAGTTATTAATATCATAACATTATATATTGTAAATAAAATATGTTTGAATACTATGTTAAAATATTTGATCATTAGGAATGTTATTCTTAGACTCACCAATATCCAAATACTCTTACTTCATTGATGTTACTTACTAAAAGAGTTTAGTGGGAGAGTTTTTATTAGATGGTTATGTAGAGATGTGGTAGGAATTACATAAAGATGCAATGAGTTTAACAAAACTATAGTAGTATAGAAAACATAAGGCCTATTTGGTGGTCTATCATATAGGATATGACTATACATATACCTATGTGTTTTTTTTGGTGTTCTTGAAATATTTTAAGAATATAAAATGTATCATGTTATATAAAAATAGATCTATAATTTATCATTATTTCATGAGGGCTGTATATATTTCATGAAGGGAAATTATAATTGACCTCTAAAAGAATGAATTTGAGTTGTCCCTAACTGATGTTCATCATGGATTATTATAGGTTTTGAAAAAAATGTTAAAGTTAACATGGGTAAGATTTCATATAGAGATATAAAATAAGCTCATGAGGCCCAAATCTAGTTTTTTGTGGTGGATGAACTTCCAAATATACCACATGGAGTTCCATACACAATGTATTTTCTATACCAAGGGTGGATGTTTCATATTAAATCCCCATACCAGAGATTGTAAGGATACTTAGCATGATAACCTTTTTACCTTAATACCTTTCTTACGTAATCCTTTAATCTTAATTAATTTAGGGGTGGTTGGGTATATTATTGATCATGTTGTTAGATAAGGCTTAACCAAGAAAGGGATTTTTCCTCTTGTATGATAAGCATAGAATATAGTCCCTTTATTAAGATAGATCAAGGATGTGTATGTACATACCTAGATAAGGCACATGTGATGTGCTTATATATCTAGATAAGGGGAATGTGATGTGATCATCCTCTTATACGAATAACATATGATGTATTCATTGAACTGGTCACTCTATACTTCACTACTAGAAATTAGAGGTATACTAATAAACCTATACCAACAGTTTGGACAAAATCATTGGTATATGTGATATATATACCAATTATTTTTGTAAAACCGTTGATATAGGTACCATAAAATGTTCCTATACAAATAGTTTTGGCCAAACCATTGGTATAGGTCATAGATATACTAAAGGTTTGGCCAAAAATGTTGGTATAGATTCCATAAACAACCCTATACCAACTGTTTTGGAAAAACCATTGGTATAGCTCCTAAAAATCCAAATACCTATACCAATGGTTTGGAAAACCATTGGTATAGGTATTTCGATTTTTTAAAAATTCTTTTATCAAATAACATTGAATTCATCAAAATTTAAATTAATTTTTAATATAAATAAATAAATATTTATTATATTATGTTGAAAAATTAATTTTAGCTTACTAGTTCGGTCATCGAAATATAATCCAGAGGTGCTGGGATCAAATCAAGCCAATATTTTTTTTACATTACCTATACCAATAATTTTGAAAACCATTGGTATAGGTATTACATATAACCTATACCAATGATTTGGGAACCATTGGTATAGCCCACATATACCAAAAATTTCTCAAAACCATTAGTATAGGTCTATACTGACGAAAGATAATCCAAAGAACCTCAAAACCGTTGGTATAGCCTATGCCAACAGTTTGAGGGCCTATGACAATGGTTTTAAACCATTGGTATACGATTTTTCTCAATAGTTCTTGGAGAATCGAGAATGTATGAGTAAACTATATGGGATTTACATACTTCATGTATCATGGTCACTTAATGTCTTGAAAAAAGAGATAATATGATTAGACATACTTTTATATAATACAACTAGTGGACATTGGTATGAAGATACTAATTAACCTCTTAGAGTATGAATTTGAGTTATCCCCAACTATCGTTCATTATGGAGTATTATAGGTTATGAAGAAATTTTAAGGTTAACATGAGTAGTATTCTTGCATCGAGATACGAGATATGCTAATAAGACATAAAATAGTTTTTTTACACTAGAAGACCCATGGAGTATACCACATGAAGTGTCATACACTATGTATTTGGTATACTAGGGGTTATAAATAATATTTTTGATTTAACTAATACATAATTTGGTGAGATACCTAGAATGAAAACCTTAATACATCGATACTATTTTATGTAATCATTGAGGCTTATCTAATCAGGGTATGGTTGGGTATGTTGCTGATCATGTCATTGGTTGGAGATTAACCAAGATAAGAATTTTCCTATTGTTTGACGAGTATAAAATTTGGTCTGTCAATTGATATAGTCTAAGTAAGTGCATAATCATACCTATATAACACATATTACATTATTATCTATCGGGTGAGGGGCATGTGATGTGCTCATCCATAAGGGTGAATGACATGTGATGTGTTCATTGACTTAGTCAGGTTATAATTAGAGAATTGAGAACATATGATGAAGCTATATGGGATTGATATACTTTGTATCCCATGGTTACTTGATATATTCTAAAAAGAGATTACATGAAAAATCATGATTATATATGATGAATCTAGTGGAAACACATACAAAGATACATGTATTTGCTAGATATCATTCCATACCCCTTGGTACTTTGATTAGAATTGATGATTTTTTAGAGGCCTCAATTTTCTTAAATTTATGGATTTGAGAATTCATATTTGTTCTTAACATTGAAAAGGCCCTTGGGTTCACACTTTATGGTTTACTAAATAAGGAATGAATTTTTACTCAGAGAGTTTCTCTAAAAGAGTTTTAGATTTTATCCAAATAGAGTTTTTGATGGGTATTCACAAGGTATTTGGGGTCATTTACATAATTTATAATTTTTTTATAAATTAATTAATTATAAAAGGTTTATAATTAATTATTAAATGTTTATGACACATTTAATAAATAAATATCCATAATATTAATTCTTAATATTAGAATACTTTTTTTTTCAAGTTATATAACATGACTTATAATTTGGATTTAAATGCTTTATATAAAAATCATAAGTGTAATTTATAAATAATTTATAAATTAAAAAATAAGGTAAAAATAAAAAATAAATATATGTATTTAATATTATGAATTACTCATAATTTTTAATCTAAATTATAAAAATTAAAATTCCTTATTTTATGAAATTATTTAAACCATATCAAAAGGATTTTTGATAGTTGATAGGATCAAGGTTTACATAATAAATATATGATATTTTTAATAATGAAATAATATATATATATAAATAGTTTATATATAAAATGTTAATATTTAAGATATTATATATTTAAGAAGAGTCTATATAAAGAATAATATGAAATATTCCACATTGGGAATAAATATAAAGTGTTTGAATTTATTTAGTTATGAAATGACCACAATATATAACTAAATTATAAAGTGTTTAAAATTTCCAGATTTATGAATTGTTTATAAATATTTTTAACTCATATTTAAATTTATTAATTATTCATTTATTTAGTTTATCCTAGGATTTATTAATAGATGTAAATTTTTTATATTGTGAAGGAATGTATTCTTTAATTTAAAGAGTTAAATTTCTTCAATAAATTTTCATACATGCATATATGGTGTTACATGCTAGGTATGAAAATCGATTTAGTTTTTCTCTACCTTGAATTTGGATTGTACTAGTTTATGAGCTTGAATTTAAAGGTTGATTATAGTTTATACACATTAAGTGTTATAATTATAATGGAATTGAGATCTCTCTTGAGTATCATGCATTTGGGTAGAGGGACTTTAGGTTGAACTGCTCATTGATCAGGAGGCTTCGACCTTGTTTGGAAAAGTAAGGGTTGGCTATCTACCACTCCAAGATTAATCCTGTGGGGATTGTTGATTTCATATGATTCCAATACTTTACGTGAAAGGGTTTCATATAACTTATACATGAGATGAATTTTAAAGTGTATAAATATAGTTAGATTTTAATTTGGGTTAATAACACATACAGTGAGTTATGTGAAGAATTACATATCAATATGGTTTGAAAATATTAATTTGGTGGAAGGAATTAGATTCCAAAATAAATAAGTATGAGCATGAATACATGTATAGAGAATACATGAGATAATATGATGAGATTAAATATCCTTTAAAATACTAAGTGTTATATTCCTTCTAAAGAAAACATTTTTCAAGACCTCAATCATTCAATTTAGAAGGTCATGCTAAAGATGGGTGGCCCTATATTTTCTAGTGTAAGGAAATCAAGTAATGGGTGACCGTAATAGGATTATGTGTCCATTTTTGGATTTTGATTTGGGTTATACTTATCTGGGAGACTCTAATAAGATTAGGTTATCAAAGTAATATATTTGAGTTTATCCATATAGAAGATTGAGAAATGAGTTTTCCACTCAAATATCAAGAGTCATATATGCTATCATTTAGATGATTCCCCAGCCAAATAAATAATCGGTTAGAGAAATACCAAAGTGGTATCATTACTTAGTGAAATACATATCTTGGCCCACTAATGGATATAATTAATTTTAAAAAGGAAAACATTTTAATGATAGTACATTTAATAAAATTCCTTATTAATGATAGCAAAACATGATACTCAACTGATAAAGGTTAATATTATAGATATAAATATCATCATCATCAATCATTACTTTGAGATCAATATTATAGAAAGTGTAAGATTAATATAATATAATTCTTATACTAGTTCAATACATAAGAATATTTCCTAAGATATAAGTAAAATACTATGTTAGAGAAACCCCTTCTAGAGAAACCAACTATTCAAGTTGTTCAAAAATCAAATCTAGATGCTTATGAGAAGCATAATATGGTTCAATCAAGGTTTCAGAAGCATTAAAAGGATAATAACCTAATGAAATTTATTCACCACTCACATATTCAATATGATTGGATATGTTAATAACTTGGAGATATTGGAGGTTTCCTTATAATTTATTTTGGTTCTGGAATTCATTCTATAATCATCATTGAAAATGTTCCAATAATGTGAATGTATTTAAGAAATGTTTTCCCCATTTCATCTAATTATTTAGGATAGATTAAATAGGAATGATATGTCTAGGTTATGGTACTATATTGATAGTACTAGTAGTTAAAAGTTCAAATCAAAAGAAGAAAAATTAGTTAAATAGTTAAACAAGTGTTTATATAAGTAACTAGTCATGGTTAATAAAACCAAAAGGAAGATTTAGAAAGGAAGAAAAAATTTCCATAAAATGAAATTTTATAGGATACTTGAAGGAGTATGGAAACTATGTTGGACATATATATTAGGTATCAGTGTTATATAAATTGATTCTTCAATTTTAAAGGGTATATGATAATAAATATATATTTTAAAATGGTTGTATATATAAAATAATTCAAAATCAATGTAATTATTGATGGATATTTTTGTTTATATTCAAATGATGAATCAAATAGTTTATACAATTGAATATAAAGTAATGTTTCAAGCTCGTATGAATTTGAAAAGGATATGTGTTTTCATCTAATTTATCTTAAATGACAAGAGAAATTGTTTTTAAATAAGTGGTTATTTTAAACAATAAAATATAATGTTTTAATACTCAAGGTTTAGATTCATTATATTTTATAACATACTTGAGAAGAATACAAAGGATAATTTTTTTTATCCAAGTTAAAGGAGTTTATCTAGTTGTTTATTTAAAAATTAGGAATTTTATAACACCACTGGTAATGACATATTTTAATGAATAATATTTTTTTAATAAAATTATCTAAACAAATATAATACCATACATGATATATATATAATAGTTTATTTATTAAATATTTTCTCTAAGAGTAAATATGTGCTATTTCTTTAACAAAAAAAGAGTTTGTGTTTCTTATCATGGTATTATGAAAGAACATAGTGTAAATAGGATAGTGGTAGTATGTTTGGGATTTGATAATTATAGAGTTAATAAATAAAATATTATTCTAGTCAAAATGAAAAGTGAATGTCACTTGGTATCCAAAAATATTTGGGATATATTGGTAAAAAATTAATGAAAATAGTTACATTAGTTATGAAAATATTTCAAGGAAAAAATTTGATGAAATGGATTCTAGGAATGATGATGATGAGGAAATCAGAAGGAGTTATAAGTAGACGATGTTTTTTTTAACTTCATAAAATTAGATATTCCTAAGTAAAGGATTTATAATACCATATTTAAAGAGTTGAACAATAGGAATACAATTCCTAGATCTCACTATTATTAAAAACTTATTTATTCATATATGTTACCCATTAAATAATTTAGTGGGAGTGATTTTATCATATGGTCAAATATGAATATGATATAAATTACATAGAGTTATAATAAGTTTATAAAAACCTTAAAAGTGCAGAAAACATAAGGATAATTTGGTAGTATATCATATATGGTATGATAATACAAGAACTTATATATGGTTTTGTTATAATTCTTAAAAGTATTTAATAATATAAAATGTACATGTTATACACAAGATAATCTCCACTTTCTCATTCTTTCACATTGATTTCATATATCATGTGAAGTGAAATGATAATTGACCTCTTAGATTATGGATTTGAGTTTTACTTAACAAATGTTCCTTATAGATTATTATTAGTTGTGATGAAATTTCAAGTTTACTGTGAGTATGATTCTTGTACTAGGATATTAAATATTCGCATGAGACACAAAAAGGATTTTGTGAACTGGATAATCTATGAAATATACCACATGGAGTGTCATGCACTATGTATTTGGCATGCTAAGGGGTGCATGTTTCATATTTTTATTTTCTCGATAATTAAGGATGGTAAGATACCTAGAATGATAACCTTAATAATTTTATACCTTTATTACACAATCCTAGAGGATCAAATAATTAGTGGTGGTTGGGTATGTTGCTGATCATGTCATTGGTTGGAGGTTAACCAAGATGAGAACCTTCATACTTTTATACATTTCTTAACTTTCCTCTCGTATTATGGGTATGGAAATTAGGCCATCAATTGAGATAGAATTAAGAAGTGTATATTCATACCTAGATAAGACTTATGATGTGATTATGTGGGGGGGATGTGATATGCTCATCCATAAAAGGTTAATGACATATGATATATTTATCAACATGGATAGTCTATATTTGGAAAATTGAGAACATATGAGGGGGCTATATGGGATTGATATAATCTATGTACCAAGGTCACTCAATGTCTTAGACAAATGGATCATATGAAAATTCATGCTTGTATATGATACAACTTTTGTACATAGGTATAGAGATACACGTGTTTGATGTAAATCATGCTAGATAACTTTATAACTTGAGTTATATTGATTCCTTTCTAGAGTCCACTCTTTTATTACATTTAAGGATTCAAGAATTCATTTTTTCAATGATTTAAAGGCCTATATGGTCACACTTTGTTATTGAATAAATTAGTATTGAGTTTTTTCACTTAGATAAATGCTCTAAAAGTGTTTTAGAATTTATCTTAAAGGAGTTTTTGATGAGTATTCACAATGTATTTCATATGATGTGATAAATAGTTTATTTGATGATAACTTTAAAAAACATGTTTTTGGAAATATCTAAAAGGATTTTTGGATATGATTTCACAAATTATGGTATATAATATAATATAATGTGAAATGACACAAAGTGTACAAAACTTTAGCACAAGTGATAGATTGAAGGATATATACAATAAATCCATTATGTACATGATTCATTTGACCATATAATATGATAATATATTAGTATATCATAATGAATGAAATATAGATTTCATCACTACATTAACTGATCATACTATATAATTGAGAAAATTGTAAGGGTAGTAATTTGTATAGAGTCATATTGTATGATTCATATAACTATCTTACAATCCATCAAGGTATCCAAACATTAAATGGTTAATATTTATATCTTCTATATATTATCCATCGTTAGTAAATATTCATTAATATTAAATGTTCTGGATAACTAGAATGGTTGAGGCATTAATCATACATTAAAAATGTATGAGGTGATGAATGTACACTTGGGAATGTTCTGAGGTGTATATAATGGAGACACCCATATCATAATGAGTGTCTTTGTGTGTGCCTAAAATATTATAGATTCTTACTCTCCCAAAGCTCTCTCTTATTATACCTTTTCCTTTGTGAGGCACTAGCATACCATGTGGGAAAAGAAGAATCTTTCTCAAGTGTTGGGAAATTCTTATCAACCTATAGATACACCATAGAGGAGGGAGTCCTTTAGCTATCTATTAAATATCTTCATTAAATATATTATGGAAGAAAATGGAAACAATGATATATAGTTAAAGGTATATATAAGATTTTCATTTTATTAATACATGTTTTTCATTTCTAGCATGGTTGATCTTGAGAATGAGGTTTCTTATTATTTCCACTATGTTGATTGAGTGTTAATAGAACCCTATAAAACCAAATGATACATGTGTTTGATAAATATCAAATTATATCCCTTTTTATATTGATTAGCATTGAAAATTTTATAGTGGATTCTATTTTATTACATTTATGGATTTAAGATTTTCTAATTGTTTTCAATGATACAAAGGCACATGTGGTTACACTTTGTGGTTGTGTGAATGAGGATCAAGTTTATGAATCTTTTAGATCTCCCCTGAAAGTGTTTTAGAGGATATAAAAAAGAAGTTATAAATTTATTTTCATAAGTTGTTACATATGATGTAACATGTGGTGAAAATGTATGATATATTTTCCAAAATGAGTTTTGGGTATGATTTTACAATTTGTTACATATGAAATGACATAAGATGAAAGTTTATTAAGTCTACAAGTTTTTATTGAAAATGGGGAATTTATGGATATATACACTAAAATTATATAGAAAATGAAATAAATTATTTTGTGGTCTAAGTGAGGGATCCCAATGATATAGAGAAAGTCACTATGATGTGATACTCATGCATGATGTCGATCACACTATGTGATAATGTGTTATCTCATTTTTTCTCCATCCTAAATGTTACCATTCATGATTTATCATCATAAATTGATGATTATGAAGAGTGTGAACAAATAAAATTAATTTTAAAATCTTAAGCATTCAATATGAGGGTTGAAATGAGAATTATAAATAAGTTTTAATGATTTTTATGTTTCAATGTTTGAGAAATGTTTAAAACAATGAATGGTTGAATGTTTTTGTTCTTGAGGATTATATATATTTGATTTGATCCTAATGAAATGCGTGTGATGGTTATAACACCCCAAGGATGAAATTATCAAGATCTTGATTCTGTCCTACCTTTAAAACTCAAGGTTTTATCAAACCTTGGATTGAGGGAGATCCTTCCCATGCATTGGGAAATTCATACGATTCATGGATACCCTATAAGGGAGGAACCCATCAGTTTATCTACTATGATCATTATCAAACAATTATTTAAATCCCAAATCGACCCACTAGTAAAAAATATATTTAAAATTAATCATTTATAACACCAATTATTTATAACCAACAATATAAATTATTTTATACATCAGTTATTTAATAACCGAAATATAATACAATTGGATGATTTTTTCTACATCGATTATTATATAACCAATATAGAATATATTTAAAAAAATGTTCAAATTTTGGGGTTGATGTTTAGTTTTATTTTAATCATGCTCAAATTTCTTCATTTAATCAAACCCTAACCTCTCCTCCTCAAAAATGACAACCTCTAATCTCTTTCATCCACCTCAACCACCACCGATAGCATCTATCACCACCATTAACCTCTTTCCACATTTTCCCACTGCTATTTTCTATCCTTCACAGTTTATCAGGTTTATTTTCTATTATTTTGGTAAATTTTCCCTAGTTCATAATGGATCATCTTTTAGATCAACATATATAGAGAAAACTTGTGTTTATGATTTAGGTACTTATGTTGTATTATGGGGATATTATGTATAATGATATAATTAAGATTATTTCAGATAAGATATCATTCTTTATTACAAGGTTCCATCATAAGATTTAATATATTTATTCTATATAGCACCTTTACTAATATGAATCTATCATAATGTATGATATCTCATTTCAATTGATTCATAGTCTACCAATTATTTCATGTTTAATTAACTATTTGAACAAATTTTCATGGATTTTTAATGATATGGTGATATCATACAAGGAGATTTAAATCATAGGAACTAATATAATTATGTTTTAAATGATATTTTATAATTACATCCATGATTTTAATCTTTTACATATTAAAAAATATGGAATTCATATTCTATAATAGGTATTTTAGTTATAAATATCATGTTATTTATATTATCAGTTATGATCTAGGCAACAACATGGAATTATAACTTCTCACGATATCCCAATTTCTTTATATAAATTTGTATATTGACCAGTGATATCCTCTAATTACTTAATAAAATATTCCCTACTTCACATATTGATACATTTAACTATTCCTTTAAATAATATATGAGATTTCCACAAAAGGTTACATCCTTATGTCATTGAATATGATAGACTAAATTCTTCAATAGTTTGTGTGATTTTTAGTCAAGTACTTGGATTCCACAACTTCATTATAATCTTTACCGAATAATAATTAAATCATTAAAATCTCAATATTTTCCCATTTATATTATGATATTTACTTATATGTTATGAAAAATGGGTATATAATTACTAAATTACATTATAAAATTAATAAAAAAGTTTTTTTATTAGTATTCAACCTCTCTAAAATCAATGATAATGCATGAAATTATATAATTTTTTTTCTTTGAAATTTTCTAAAAGGGTGATAATTAAATAATTTCAAAGTAATATTAAAGTTTTTATAAAAGGGGTAGAAACTATTAAACTGGATAAAAATCACTGGGTGATAATTAAATAATTCCAAAGTAATATTTTTGTTTAAGAATTATTTTATTTCCTTTATTTTTGAAATATTTTCCCTTTTTTATTTGTATTCTTATTTATAAAAGTATATATGAATTTAAAATTTAAAATATAGTAACTTATATTTAATACTTAAATTTTTTTATACTTGACTATGAATCATATTTAGATCACTGTACAATGAATAAGTGATGAATATGAGTAAAGGGGTTGATTATGTTTTGGAATTTTCCAAAAGAAGTGTTTCAAATGACATGTTTTCTATCCATGATTGAAAATTTTAAATATGAGAAAGATATAAAGAAATTAAATCAAAGATAATTTAATTTTCAGTGGTTTTTATTAGATTTATAGTCCTTTGATTTGACATTGTAAAATTTGGAATAATCCAATATATAAGAATTATATAATTTTTTAATATGTTAGTTATGATCAAATTGAAGAAACGATTTATGTTATTGAAGTGGATTCAGTTGATAAAACATTGACAATTGATCACTTATATGGTGATGCTAAAAAACAAATGTATCTTGGATATATTAAATTCATTGTTTTATCAACAATGTTAAGATTGGTGAACTTGAAAACCAATAATAGATGGAGTGAAAATAGTTTTATAGAATTTCTAGAGTTGTTGAAAGACATAATGACTAAAGAAAATGATATTTTAGATTCAAATTATAATATAAAAAAATAATATTATTGGTGTGATTGGGGTATTGGAAGATACATGCATGACCCAATGATTGTGTGTTATATTAGAAATAATATGAAGGTCTTTCAGAGTGTCTTAAATGTGGGACATCATGGTATAAGTTGAAAGAAAAAAAGAAGTTTATTAATCTAGTATTCTAAGTACCAAGACTCCAATTAAGGAAATTTGATATTTTTTTATAACTCCTTGTCCAAAACATTAATTTTAAAATTCAAATGATATAGAAATTTTAATACGGAATAAATATGAATGAATATTTGATGGAAAATTACCTCATCCAATTGATTTACCATAATGAAAGAAAAATTATAAACAATTTTCTAAATCTGGAAATGAAATTAGAAATATTAGACTTGGGCTGTGCATAGATATAATGAATACATATTGGATCCTTAATAACAAAAAAATTTCAAGGCTAGTTTTTTTGGTAATTTACAACTTATCTCCTAAATATGTTTTGAAGCATATATATATCATCATGAGTTTAATGTTTTGTGGACCAAAAGAGCCTATATATGATATTGATGTTTACTTTTAACCATTAATTGATGATTATAAACACTTATGGGAGGAAGTAATTTGAGTTTATGATTCTTATAAAAATAATATTTACAATTTCATGAAATGATTATATTCATTATAAGTGACTTCCCAACATATGGAAATTTTATTAGATATAGTGTTAAGGGGCATAAAAATCATCCAATTTGTGAAGAAGGGACTTCATGTCACACCCGAACTTTTAAAATAATAATATTTTTATTATTTTAACAGACTTTGAAACTTTCTATTGAGCTGCAAGCCAATCCTGTTTGAATTTTTTTCATTTTGTTGATAAATGAATGCTTTTCCCCTGACATCATCCGGTGCATAGGCAGGGCTTATTCAAAGCTACGCAGCTTTTCCCGGGTCACTGTGCGGCCTACCTCATGTTCAAGACAAATAAATAAAATGAGTTTGAATGATTTATTTTAATAATTATAATAGTGGTTATTATTATTATTATTATTATTATTATTATTATGTTCACCAAGTTTATTAATATAGGGATATTATTATTAGGTTATTCTTATTAACTTTATATTAATTTTGTTAAGTATATTATGTATATTAATATCATATTAAATTTATTATAATTTTTATTATGATTATTATTACTAATATTAATATTGTTCTTACTAATTTATTTACAATTATTTTTATCTTATTATTATTATTATATTTAGTTTTTTTAGGGTTAGTTTTCCTTTTTTTCTTCTTCTTATTTTTTATTCTTTTTTTCCTTTCTTCTTTACCTCTCCCTTTACCCTCTCCACGAAACCCACCCTCTTCCCCCTTCCCTTCCTGCTCACGACCCTACCCCCTGGGCAACCCTAGCCGGTGCATCCTCCCTCCCTCCGACCAGACCTCCTTGCACCACCCATTTTTTGACCTCTCATCCACCGGTCAAAACCCCTCCAGCGACGCACTCCTACCCGGCAGCCCAAACTGCTCCCTACAACCTGGCACACTCCCAACCCTCCAGAATTCTCCCTATCTTTAGTGTTAAGCCCCACTCCGACCAGCTTCGCGTCCAGTGTCCTACTCCCTTCCGGCGAGGCCCCAGTCCAGCGCGCACACCCCTCCTAGATGCAGCCTTGTTCGGTGGACCCCCTGCTAGCCGACCATCTTCAACGTGGATACTTTGCTGTCGAAATCTCTTCCAGCAACCGCGACAAGCGTCCCGCTCCCTCCACCGCAAGTACATCCCATTATGGTGATCTTATTCTTCCTCCTTAGGGTTTTTCTTCTCATATGGTTCCATTTTTTGGGATGTATTTTGATATTTTTGGGGTTTTATTTCTTGAGTTATGATTTGTTTTAGGTCCCTTGCAGTGAGATTGACATGCGACGGAGTTTTCGCACCGTGTTTGCGAAGTTTCGACACTAAAGGTTAGTTTTTTCGCATATAATTATTATTTGATGAATTAATTTTCATGTTTGACCAATTTAATGTGTTATTTGATTAGTTTTCTTGGTGAGAATATAGTTTTAATTGAGGTTTAATATGATTTTTATGTGTTTAGTAGCGTGTTTATTTGATATGAATGTTTTTATTTTGTGAAAACCATGCTGAGCCTTTCATAGTGTTTTATAAACTTTGTTGTTGGTTTATTATGACGCGCAAGGGCTGTGAATTATGTTTTGTTCTATTATTGGTGTGAGTTTGTCTTCAAAGGTGGGTTTAAGTATGCATATGGGTTAGGAGTGGACTTATTTTGTGTTTAAAAGGGGGTTTCTTTATAAAAAGGGGTGTTTTGTCTTATAAAGTGGGAATGGGGTTTCCATTGATTTATGTGGTTTTTCATGGAAATATTTGTTCCTTCCTTTGGAATTGTGTTTGAAATTTCATATTGTTAGAAATGGATTTTCAAATTTTTATGAAATGGGTGAAGGCACGGTTGGCACTTGTGGTGTGATATTGATTGCCCTTATTGTACCCTCCTATTGCAGATGATGATTGTGGATTATGTAATTGACTCTTGTGTTGTAATAAATGGGTGTGTCATTAGTGCAAAACCTTATGTTTTATTTTGAAATTTTTTTAGATTGTTAAGTGTTTAATTATTTTATTAAATTATTTGTGTAGTGTGTTGGACCTCGCTACGATGGTTTTGGGCCGTGGGTGTTGAGGCATCCTACATGTACATGCATAGGGTAAAGCATATATATATATATATATATATATATATATGCCCTCTTTGTACATATTCCCTCATGGCGTGGGGAATATGTGCAATGCAGCTAGGGGTGTGTATATATATATATGTATAAATTCATGTGCATGTATGCGCCAAGTGTCTGTTCGAGTGGTCGTCAACAAATAATGATGTGTTTGAGGTAGGTCCCCTATGCCTATGCCTTTAATTTGAATTTCATAATTTCTTGCTTGTTTTAAAAATATGTTTTACATTTATGCTATATACACATGATTTGAAATTTAGTTATGGATGATTGAAATGATTATGAATTATCTTTAGATGTTAAAATGTATTTCTACCTCCATTGGTCTTAAGTGACCCTTTTTTGAAAATTTATTTCCTACATGGTTTTGAATTGGTAATGAGTATTTTCAAAGGTGTTTGGCCTTTCTGCCGATTAGTTGTAAAAATTGTTTTCTTTATGTAATTAAGTTCATTTTACACTTTAAGAATGTTTTAATAAAATGAAAAAATATCTCTTGAGGCATGACCCCTTGGTTTTAGAAAATTATTTTTGTGTTTAATGTGTTTTTATGTTCCTAATTTGATGCTTTTTCATTGTATGATGTGAAATAGGGGGAATGCACTTAAGGATGGAGAATAGTAGTGAGAGGTTGAATGAGTTTTAGATAAAGAAAGTGTTATGTGCATATATGTTTTCCTGATAAAGAAAACTCACCACCACTTGAAGTAGAGAACAATGGGAAACCTAGGTATCTAGGTTGGTGACCAAGACTAGTACGATAGACAACATGACAAGGGTTAATCCTGGTTCATCTAACAGTATTGATGCAACAACACTATCTAAACATACGAATTACTGAGGGTCGTGGTCTTCTAAGACACATTTTATGAGGGTTGTGGTTTCTAAGCCACGTTTCACCAAGGTACAAGGTCTATAAGGTCCCACTTGTGCTAGATACCTATAGGGATTACCCATGGTGCTTATTTGCGACATGTTTCTTGTGAAGTAATTTTCATTTCAATTTTTTCATACTTGATGTCGTATTTGTAAAAACCATATTTTAATCCAAACTGGTTTCTTTTCATTTTGAAATCTTAATGCATGCTTGGAACCTATTTTGAAAATGTAGTGGGAGTGAAATGATTTACTTGAAAAAGAAAAATCATTACTTGAATTTGAAAATATGGTAATACATTATTTTATTATATCTTATATTTAAACAAGCATGATTGGATTTATTACTAAAGGCAGGGGTATAGGACGTGGTTATATTTTTTCATTCCTACTGAGAATCTAGATGCTCATGCCTGCTTTACTTTTCAGTTGCAGGTTTCAGTCTTGGATCCCTCTTGGAGTGAGGGTAGTTTATGTTCTATGGTGACCCACTGGGTCACTTGAGGTATGTAACATTGATTCATTTATTCCTTTTTATGCTTCCAAGTTCGGTTTATTTTCCTTTATTTATCTTGTTTAGTTTAAGTTTATTTATCTTTGTTATGGGCTAAATCGTTCCCAACTGATTTTTTTGATGCCTGGCACTAGTTGCCAGCCTGTGGGGATCAGGAACGCCCTTCGGACCATGCTGCAGACCGGATCGGGTGATCGGTTCCGGGTCGACCCGGGTTGCTTTGTGACAAAATGGTACTAGAGGGGCCCTTTTTATTTGGGGTGTCATGTATCTTGGTGATTAGGTGTGTCGGGACTCGAGAGGTAGGTGCAGGAAGGACGTCATGAACCCTTGCCCTCCCCAAGACTCGAGTTTCCAGGGGTAGTCTAGGATTTGAATTTTTTTCTTTGGCTTGGTCTGTGTGGATGAGGGATGACCAAGGACATGATCCAGTGTTACGCGGAATACTTGCATGGAGTAGAGACCCATGTACAGCCCGAGCGCACGGTTCAAGATTCTTCCTGTGGTTGATGCTCGCTTGAATCATGGCCTGATAAGCCATGTTACCGGGTTGGTATAACCACTAGTCCCTTATTTTTGGATGTTTTGATGTGAGTTATGTTTGGGATTGGTTTTAAGTGACTTGAGTGGATTTCAAAAAGGAAAATGGTTTATATGAAAAGGTGTTTTCAAAAGGGGAATGTGGTTTTGGAGTGGGAAATTGGTTTTGAAATGGAAAATGTTTGGGAATTTGGAAAATGCGTTGATTTAATGATAAGTTTTATTTTCAAAATTGGTTAAGAATTTGTGCTTTACATTGAATGATCCATTTTTTAAGTTGTTTTAATACGTGGTTTCTTAGTTTTGACATACTAAATTGTGGTCAGAATAGTGGTTTGAGTTTGAGTTTTAGTTTGTGATTGAAGTGTGGAATCTTGATTTATGATGAGTTTGTTTTGGATTTGTGCCTCTTATTTTTGAGTATGCCACCCAGAAAAATCCCAGAGGGTTCTAATGAGTCTCTTCTAGTTGTTGGGTCTACTTGGACTCTTAGCGGAGTGGTGGAATTGATTTATTTTCGGTTGTTGTCTGTCCTCTATGGTGATCATGATCTATTTATAGTACCAGAATGGCTTGGTGAAATTGTTGGTGTTTTCAGGTTATTGGAATCTCCCAAAGCTATGAGAGTCTGTGCTGGTTGGAGTTCATTTGAGGGTTCAACTTTGGATTTATGAAAGAAGATGATCCCAACGTCATTGCATGATGAGATGTCTTAAAAGGTTTTTAAGACCACTCTCGTCCGATGGTTTATATCCGAGGAAGTGAAGGCAAGGAAGGGGGTAGAGATTGTGAGTGTCTAATAAGGCCAATGGACGGTAAAGGCTTATGTCAGGCATTTCAAGGGGTTGATTCCCTTTTCTCCGAAGGTAGCATCATGGAATCAGTTAAAGTTTCTCTTGTGTGGGGTCTTTTTCCAGGGTTCCAGGACCGATTATTTTTGGTGTTTGGGAAGGTTCCCCATCTGGTGAGGAGAGAGAACTAGAGGAACCTATCTCAGACTAGTATTCTTGTCGATTACATCTTCTATTAGTTGGGCCACTCTCCTGTTTTCCTCTGGTGTGGCTGGTTTGGGTACTTTAAGTCGCCTTGTCACCATCCTTTGAAGACTTGTCGTCGGTGTGGCCATTTGGGACACTTGGAGAGGTTCCTCTAGCAGCATCACCAAAAGGAGTCTCGACTAGAGTATTTCATCTCCTGACTGTGGGGAAACAAATGCTTCAAGACATCAGAGCTCCAACCACACATCTCAGAGTGAATCCTTTTACGCAGTCAAGAATCATCGGGTGTGGGGCACCTTGGTCTAAATTTTTTATTCAATGCTAAAATAGAGATTATTTGAATTTATCTGTTCAAGATTCCTCATCTTTGAGGGTTCTGTTTTGCTGTAAGAGGTGTAGAGGTCTCTTTTTCTCATTGTGGTATTTGTTTTTTGAATACCCCACTTTGGTTGTAAGAAGATGATGTGATCTCACTTTATTGTAATTCTAGTAGTTTTGCCTCCTCAAATATGAGCTCTAAATGTTTTCTCTTTATGGCTATGAGTCTCAAGATTATTTTCTCTCTTGTGTGGAGAGATCCTTTGGTGACCCGCTCTCGTTTTGGGACGTGCTCGTTTTGGAGACACATGTGTATGGGGAAATAATAAATAGGGGTTTCTTCCGCTGTTCGGCTGAGGGTCTTTCTTCAGGGACCTATGTGGTGGGGGTTTGGTTTATGTGGAGAGTTCATGGGTCGTTTTGTGCTAGGTTTCCCGTGTCGGTCCGTGCTAATTGGCTTAATCAGGCCGGTTCTTAGATGGTGGGGAGACCCATTATGGATCTTGTTGTGCCTTCTTCGAGAGTTGGTGTTAGGGTGTTTCCACTTTGGTTCATGTCGGTAGTTTTTGAAGTTTGCCTGTGCTGTGAGTCAAAATGTTGGTCATGATAGTTGGGTTATTTTGGTGGGGAGAACCCTCCCCATTTCTTCATAGATTTTTTTGTTACGTTTTACCTTAGAGTTGGTCGGGTGTGACCGATGGAGTGAAAATTCACATTGAGTTTGTGATTTTGTTGGTCTCGTTCAGTTTCAAACTTGAGTTTGATTCCTCATTTGGATGAGTGACTTTCTGGAGGAAGAAAGACTTTATGGTGTGGAGAATTGTCATACAAGAACTTTTAAAATAATATTATTTTTATTATTTTAACAGACTTTGAAACTTTCTATCGAGCTACGGGGCAAGCCTGTTTGAAATTTTTTCATTTTGTTGATGAATGAATTCTTTTCCCATGAAATCATTCGGTGCATGGGTAGGGAATATTCAAAGCTGTGCGGCTTTGCCTCGGTCACCGTGTGGCCTCCCTCATGTTCAATACAAAAAAATTAAATGAGTTTTAATGATGTATTTTAATAATTATAATAATGGTAATTATTATTATTATTATTATTATGTTCACCGAGTTTATTAATATGGGGTTATTATTATTAAGTTATTATTATTAACTTTCTATTAATTTTGTTAAGTATATTATGTTTATTAATATCATATTAAGTTTATTATAATTTTTATTATGATTATTATTACTAATATTAATATTGTTCTTACTAATTTATTTACAATTATTTTTATCTTATTATTATTATTATTATTATTATTATATTTAGTTTTTTAGGGTTAGTTTTCCTTTTCTTCTTCTTATTTTCTCTTATTTTTTTTCCTTTCTTCTTTACCTCTCCCTTTACCCTCTCCACGCGACTCTCCCTCTCCCCCCTTCCCTTCCTACTCGCGACCCTACCCACTGGCCAACCCTAGCTGGCGCATCCTCCCTCCCTCTGACCAGACCTCCTTACACCACCTATTTTTTCGCCTCTCCTCCACCGGTCGACACCCCTCCGGCAACGCACTCCTGCCCGACGGCCCAAAACGCTCCCTAAAACCCAGCGTGATCCCAACCCTCTGACATTCTCCCTCTCTTCAGCGTTGAGCCCTGCTCTAACCAGATTCACGTCCGGCGTCCTACTCCCTTCCATCAAAGACCTAGTCCAGTGCGCACACCCCCTCCTAGCTGAGGCCCTATTCGTTGTACCCCAGCACAGGCCAACCATCTCCGATGCAGCTCCTTTGCTGCCGGAATCTCTTCCAGCAACCGTGACCAGCGTCCCGCTCCCTCTGCCGCAAGTACATCCCATTATGGTGATCTTATTATTCCTACTTAGGGTTTTTCTGCTCATAGGGTTCTATTTTTAGGGATGTATTTTTATGTTTTTGGGGTTCGATTTCTTGATTTATGATTTATTTTAGTTCCCTTGCGGTGCGATTGACATGCGGAGGAGTTTTCACACTGCGTTTTCGAAGTTTCGACATCGAAGGTTAGTGTTTCGGCATATAAGTATTATTTGATGAATTAATTTGTGTGTTTGATCAATTTAGTGTGTTATTTGATTAGTTTTATTGGTGAGAATACAGTTTTACTTGAGGTTTAATATGATTTTGATGTGTTTAGTAGCGTGTTTATTTGATATGAATGTTTTGATTTTTTGAAAACCGTGTTGAGCCTTTCATAGTATTTTATAAACTTTGTTGTTGGTTTATTATGTCACGCAAGAGCTGCTAATTTTGTTTTGTCCTGTTATTAGTGTGCGTTTGTCTTAAAAAGTGGGTTTAAGTATGCAGATGGGTTAGGACTGGACTTTTTTTGTGTTTAAAAGGGGGTTTCCTTATAAAAAAGGGGTGTTTTGTCTTATAAAGTGGGAATGGGGTTTCCTTTAATTTATGTGGTTTTTTGTGGAAATATTTATGCCTTCCTTTTGAATTGTGTTTGAAATTTAAGATTGTTATAAATGGATTTTCAAATGTTTATGAAATGGGTGAAGGCCTGGTTGGCACTTGTGGTGTGATATTGATTGCCCTTATTGAAACCTCCTATTGTAGATGATGATTGTGGCTTATGTGATTGAATCTTGTGTTGTAATAAATGGGTGTGTCATTAGTGAAAACCCTTTTGTTTTATTTTGATTTTTTTGTAGATTGTTAAGTGTTTAATTGTTTTGTTAAACTATTTGTGTACTGTGTTGGACCTCACTATGATGGTTTTGGGCCGCGGTTGTCGAGGCATCCTACATGTACATGCATAGGGTAAAGCATATATATATATGCCCTCTTTGTACATATTCCCTCATGTGATGGAGAATATGTGCAATACAGCTTGGGGTGTATTTATATATATATATATATATATATATGTATGTATAAATGCATGTGCATGTATGTGCCAAGTGTCGGTTCGAGTGGTCGTCGACAAATAACGACGTGTTTAAGTTAGGTCCCCTATGCCTATGCCTTTAATTTGAATTTCATAATTGCTTGCATGTTTTAAAAATATGTTTTATATTTACACTATATACACATGATTTGAAATTTGGTTACAGATTCTTGAAATGATTATGCATTGTCTTTATAAGTTGAAATGTATTTCTACCTCCATTGGTCTTAAGTGACCTTTTTTTGAAAATTGATTTCCTACGTGGTTTTGAATTGGTAATGAGTATTTTCAAAGGTGTTTGGAATTTCGGCCGGTTAGTTGTAAGAAGTGTTTTCTTTATGTAATTAAGTTCATTTGACACTTTAAGAATGTTTTAAGAAAATGAAAAAAATCTCTCTTGAGGCACACCCCCTTGGTTTTAGAAAATGATTTTTGTGTTGAATGTGTTTTTATGTGACTAATTTGATGCTTATGCATTCTGTGACGTGAAAGAGGGGGAATGCACTTAAGGAGGGAGAATGGTGGTGAGAGGTTGAATGGGTTTTAGATAAATAAAGTGTTATTTACATATATGTTTTCTTGATAAAGAAAACTCACCACCACTTGAAGTAGAGCACAATGGGAAACCTGGGTATCTAGGTGGGTGACCAGGACTAGTATAATAGATGAAACGGTAGGGGTTTTTCCCGGTTCGTCTAGAAAGATTGATGAAACAACACTAACTAAACATACAAATTACTGAGGTTTGTGGTCTTCTAAGCCACGTTTTTTGAGGGATGTGGTTTTTAAGCCATGTTTCACCGAGGTACGAGGTTTCTAGGGTCCCACTTGTGATAGGTACCTATAGGGATTTCCCATGGTGCTCATTTGCGACATACTGCTTGTGAAGTAATTTTCATTTCAGTTGTTTCATACTTGATGTCTTATTTGTGAAAACTGTATTTTAATCCAAACTGGTTTTTTTCATTTTGAAATGTTAATACATGCTTGGAACCTATTTTGAAAATATAGTGGGAGTGAAATGATTTACTTGAAAATGGAAACTCATTACTTGAATTTGAAAAGAAGGTAAAACATTATTTTATTATATCTTATTTTCAAAATGGCATGATTGGATTTATTACTAAAGGTAGGGGTATAAGACATGGTTATATTTTGGCATTCCTACTGAGCATCTTGATGCTCATGTCTTATTTACTTTTCAGTTGTAGGTTTCAGTCTTGGATCTCTCTTGGAGTGAGGGTAGTTTATGTTTTATGGTGACCCATGGGGTCACTTGAGGTATGTCACGTTGCTTCATTTATTCCGTTTTCTACTGCCAAGTTTGGTTTATTTTCCTTTATTTATCTTGTTTAGTTTATGTTTATTTATATTTTTTATGGGAAAAATCGTTCCCAACTTTTTTTTGATTCCCGACACTAGTTGCGAGCCCGTGGGGATTGGGAAAGCCCTTCAGGCCATGCCGCAGACCGAATCGGGTGACTAGTTCAGGGTCGACTAGGGTTGGTTCGTGACACTTCATTTTTTCAACTAAAACATGGTAAAAAAACTATAAAACCCCAATATTTTTTGAAATATTTTTTTGAATTAATTTATTCCTTTTGATATTTTTCATTTCACACAACATTGAATCTATGGAAATGTGTCTTTCTTGGTCGAGGATATTTTCATATGCTCTTCCCCACGGATGAATTGAAAACTTGAGCATGGGGATTTGGATCCATTGCCCTCAAACCAGGAATTATTCACTTGCGTGAATGGGACAAAAAGTTTAATCCTTGGGAGGTTGGTAACACTACTACCCAAATTTGTGTTAGAGTTTATGGGTTAAACTGGATACTCTGGCACCCCAAAATATTGTATGATATTTCCTTATCCATTGGTATTCCAATCAAAATTGATATGGAAACATAGGTTGCTCATTTTGGTCACTTTTCTAGGTTTACGGTTGAGGTTGAGATGGGTTCCACCCTTGTTGACAAGGTGATGCTTTCTACTGAGGATGATATAATTGAGTTGAAGCTTGTTTATGAAAAAATTCCTAAATTATACAAATATTGCAATGTTATTGGTCATGAATCTTATTCTTGTCGACGGTCTTTAGTTTGCAGCTTCTATGCTTTGCGTGGTCATAATGTGAACAACTATCTCAAGAAGAGAAAAACTTCGTCTACTTTGAAAACTAACCCACAGTTGTTGCATGAGGATGACAAAGACTTGGGTAAGGGTCTGGATGATTTGAACACTTCTGCTAATCCTGCTGAGGGAGAAGCGCAAAATACCGCTCATGAAGAAGCAGCTAAAGTTGATATAAAAGTCTCATGCCCGAACTCACCCAAGGTATGTGCTCCCTCTCCTATAATCAAGAAATCCTGGGTTGATATTTTCTCAGAAGAAGGAAATGTTCAAGAGCATGTTATAGAAGAAGTGCAATCTCAGGAAAGCATTGTTCCCTCAGTCATTCGAAATGGTAAACAAACCTTAGATTATGACTCCCTATTCATCTCTAAGGATTTTCACTCTTCCGCGAAGCCATTTTTGGATGATGACGACTTCCAGATTGTTTCTTACAAAAATATTCCACCCCCTGTTGTTTCCCAAATGGTGGTTGAGCGGCCTATTGCAGAAGAAATGGTGACACCAGTTTCAAAAGATGATTCTCTTGACAAATGTAAGGAGTCTGAGGATAGCTCGAATTCAGAGAGAACCGATGGTGAGGCACTTTATGAAATACTTCAATAGCTCTAGAATAAGGCAAGTGTGTACAGAGGGAGATCTAGAGGTCAGGGCCGTGGGTGTGGAAGATTGGAGCTTGAAGTAATTAGAGATGAAGAATGAAGGGTAACCGAGCGACTACTAAAAAAGTTAGGCAAATAGTTTATTTTTCTATGGGTTATCCATGTTCCCCTTCCCCCTCCTTGGTTACTATTTTTTCTTAAATTCAATAAAGAGGCATCGCCTCAATCTTAAAAAAAATTAAAGTGATTAAAAGAAAAAACAAGATTAATTAATTACTAAAATTAAAATATAAGGTGTAAAAATGATCCTAAAATTGTCTAAAAATTATTTTATGGTAATATTTAGACCATTAAACCTCTTAGGATCTATAATGGTCAATTTTTAACCCTTGGGGGACAAGTAAACTGTGTGGAGAACTCAAATATTTTCAAGAATACCCAATGTGTCCTTTTCCCCTCTTATAAAAGGCCTCCTATCCTCCCAATATCTTCACACCTATCAAGCCCTTTATTTTAGAAGAAACCTACACAAATATCCTCCCAAATACCCTAAATTAGTACTAGAGGCCTCACTTTGGTCATAAATCCAACAAAGGATTCCCTTTGGTGCAAACTAAAAGTAATTACCCAAAGAAGAGGTAACATCCTTCCACAATCTCTTTTTTTCTATTTTCATTATTCACCCATTAAAATATTCTTATTCTATAATTAAATAATTTAATAAGTATCCTAAATATAATAATATTTTTTATATTAAAGTTTTGACCTACACTCACACACACTTCCATCAAATGGTATACACAATCATCGTCTGTGTGTATGATGGACTACAGCCTCACGAACTGATGTTGTTCATTCTTCCATTTACACCTTTCAAGATTGGTAATATGATGTAATTTATGTTTTTGTATTATATATATGATATTTATTATGTATTTATGCTTCAGTAATTATTATATAATATATAATTTCATGCATTCCATTTTTTTTGTAAATACGATAACTTCGTTTGTGGATGTGTGGACTACCGCCTCCTCAAAGCGATATTATTCAATCATACATTACATGAAATGAATTAAGGATGATTTTATTGAAATTATATGATATATATAAAATAATAATTCTATTGTAATAATATTATATATATTTACATATATTTAATTTACTTTCTTTCTTTTAATATGACAAGAAAATGGAAACAACGTTCATGCCTATGTACGACCCACCATCTCCATGAACAATGTATTTCATTTCATATTTCTATATTTTATAAGTTAGTATAAATATTTATATAATGAATATATATGATGTTTATATCATTTTTTTAAATTATGGAAATAATTAAATCATTTTCTAAGTAAGAGGATCAAGAATAACAAGTCAAAACATATATGAAAAACAAAGAGGATATTACCCGAAACACAACCTAAACATGGAATTGTTAATAAACAAGTAATATAAGGTCATAATAAAATAATATATGGTATGATATATAATAATATGGTTATGTGTTAAATGTATAATAAACTTATATTTATTATACATTAGGTTTGAACCATTACAAAGAAAGTCGAGACTTATGGTAAGAGTTTTCTCATCTCACTTTTATTTTTATGAGATATATGCTATATTGACTACTTATTATTATTGTGTGGTGTATATAATTACATATGAAATTTTATATCATGAATTTAATTTATTTCATGATATTAAATGTTTTAATTTGGGTTATTCTTTCATGGGAATCAAGATTCAAAAGTTACTCAAGTAGTAAGGGGATTTCTAATCTCACTTTGATTTCTGAAAGACTTATGTCTTATTCACGACTCATTTATTTTTTGTGGTTTATATACTAACCATGAATATATTATATTATTATTACTACTAAATTTATGGGTATTTACATATCCATTTCATTATCTATATTTCTTGGGGTTTACTATTCAAAAGTTACCAAATAGGTAAAGTAATGTTGTCTCAATTTTCCTTCTTAGAGACAAATGTTATGTTATGCACCTATAATATTATATGGGGTGTATATAATTCCATTTTAAATGTTATATAATGAATATAATTCATTTCATGATATTATAATATTCATGTAATTTTATTATTTCCTGTGGATTATGATTCAAATGTTTCAAAGTGGTATGGGTCACTTTGAAATATTTAAAGATTATTTTACTCAAGAAATATTTTAAATGATTATTCAAAATTATTTTCCATATAAGATAAAATATCTTGATTTATTTTATCATTTACTAGGGTTATTATCCATGGTTAAAATTATTATTATTTATATGAATGATTTATATATTTGAAGACATGTTATTTAAGAGACCTGTTTCTCTTACATAGATTATACCATGATAAAATGATTCTAAGATCCAATTATTTTCATGGGTTATTATTTGATGAAATTATTGTGAAACCTATATCTTTTCCAAATGTTATGATAGGGTGAATTTTTTATAATATCCATTTTATTTCATGGGTTATATTATGATATTTATGAAATCTATCTCTTTTCATGTGTTATGATATAATGAATGTTTTATTATTTTATGGCACATGGAGGTATGATTTTATTATGTGAAAGGTGGGACCTATATCTCCCTCCAATACATAGGGTAAAGATTTATATCTCATGAGTATGAAAATGATGAAACAAGGAGTGAACTCAGTTCAGTATGAGAGGGCTGGAATGAGGAGTGAACTCAGTTCAGTATAATAGGGATGGATTGAGGAGTGTAATCAGTTCAGTATAACATAACCAGAATGAGGAGTGAGCTCAGTTTAGTATGATAGGGCTGGAATGAGGAGTGCAATCGGTTCAGTAATACATATATGGAATGGTAAGTGAATCATATTTAGTTATACAGGACTGGAATGGGAAGTGAATGTATTCAGCAATGCAGTACTGGAATGGAGAGTGAACTTAGTTTAGTAAAGGAATTTGTCCACTATTATGGTATTAGCAGTAAGCTTTGGCTACTATAGAAATCATGTTATATATCTTAAAAAATTACATGTATTATTCCTATTTTATTCATTCATGGATTATTCTCTCAATTACCTTATGATTCATGTCTTATGAACTACCAATATTTATGCCGTGATGCTTGATTACGATCTTTGACATGCAAAATATGATCTTCTAATGATGTGATCATGTTATCATACCCTTATGCTCATGATTATTCTTACTTATCTCCTTGTCTACCCTTACTGATCATTTGATCTCACCTCTTTCTTATTTTTCTTTTCCCAAGGTTATGAAGAAAGGTTTTAAGTAGGAATACTAAAGGGGAAGATCTTTATGAGAGATGTTGAAGAAATTTCACTAAAATAGAAGAATGGGTTCTAAGTTTACAAATACACTAAACTATTATGGTCCTTAGACATTTATTTTGTAATGTGATGAATATTAAACCAAAATTATGTAATATCCATGTATGTTAATCCCGACTCGCTATAAAAATAGTGTACATGGGCCATTGAAAGTTTTTTTATATGGATCACTCCTATCAAAGATTAAAAAAATAATTTAATAACTCACAAGAATTTTATATTTCTCCCAATATCTTGTTAACAAATCAATATTTTGAGAGGGTGAAAAACATTGGTGTTATAATTGTAAAGACACAAAAATCTAGCATTGAAATAAATATATAAAATAAATGACCAATATTTTTTAGCTTCTATATTAGAGATATCGTGAAATCAAACATAACATTGATGTGATGCATGGTGATAAGAATATCTATGATAGTTTTATTGGAAAACTATTTGATATTAAAGGATAGAAAGAGGATGGTTTGAATGAAATATTGGATTTTCAGTCAATGAGAATACATTTGGAGTTAACACTCACTACTAAAGAAAAAAAACATACTTTTTTATAGCTTTTCATACATTATCCAAGAGAGAAAAAACAAGTTTTTTTTCAGTTCCTCTATGATATCAAAGTACCTCAGGGTTATTATTTAAATGTAAAAATTTTTATATCACAAAAATATTTGAAGTTAATAGGCATTAAATCTAATGGTAATCATGTTATGATACAACAACTCCTACCAATTTCATTATGTAGAATAACACCCATCCCTGTTAGAATGAATATAATCAAGATGTATTTTCTTTAATTCAATTTCTAATAAAGCTATGGATTCAAATTCATTGAATTTTTTTTAGAAAGATGTAGTCATTATACTTTTTCAACTAGAAATGTAATTTTCATCATATTTTTTGGATATCATGGTACATATAATGGATTATTTAGGGCGAGAAATAAATATTTGTGGTCCTATATACTTATGTTGGATGTATCATTTAGAAAGATATATATAGATATTGAAAGGTTATGTGTAACACCCAAGATTTTATGAGAAATATTTTGTTTTTATGTATTATGTTATACACCACACCAAAGGAATATTCCACTGCACACAACACTGTCTTGGCTTACATTGCACGCAAGATCAACCTTCCTCGATATCTTGCATTGTACGTAATACCAAGTTTTATTAAACAATGATATGTTATTAAAATATTATTAAAACTAGCCGTTATGAATAGTAATACCCACTTTTTGAAATTTTATAAATTTTATCTTTCAAAATGGACTTCATTTTTGGATTCTCAATATCAAAATTATCCTAGGGTGAATTTTTGGTATTTTTCTAAAAACTTTCAATTTTTGATGAATAGTGAGAACACTAGGTTACTATTTAAAAACCAACATTTATTTAAATTTATTTTAGGTCAAAATTGATACATAATACCTATATAATTTCAATGTAATTCATTAGAGTCATTTTATAATAATTTTAGATATGTAAAATTTTTATTGAACTTTTCACCGTGTTTTACCCACCTCCTAGGAGAATTTGAAAATTTACATAAAACTTAATTTTACCATTTCTTTGAGTGGAATTTTGAAAATCCGAGAGACACAGTTAATATAAAGGAGTAAAATGTGGTTCAATAAGATAAAAATAATTTTTGGTGAATAGTAACTTTTTACTTTTATTTACCACGATTAAAAGTAAATAGGGTAATTAAGGGTAAAAATGATATTATTATTACCCTAACACATGTAATAATTCTATTGGATAAGTGTAATTAGACCAAAAACAACCTTAGGGATAAAATATTACCCTTTAGGTCCACTTGGATTAGATTAGGACATTTATTATTATTTTATTTAAAGAAGAGTTAAAAGAGTTTAAAAAAAAGTTTAATAACTAATTTTTTATTAATATAGGGTTATACATAAGATAAATTAGAATATAAATATTCATTAGAAATATAAAAAGATTTCCTACATAATGGTATTTTATTTTTAATTTTTAGACATTAAATAAGTTGATTTATATATGACACAATGATGATATAGTAATTACCTTATTAATGAAATATTAACACAATTGATATTATAAATACCCAAATAAATGTAATTTGAGACTTTTTATGAATTACACTAATTTTATAGGTTAATATGACATGTTAGTATTGATTTAATTAACGTTTTTTGAACTAATCAGGCTGTTATTATTTTCAAAAAAATCAATTACCAAATAGTGTCAGAATTAACATAAAATAGTTTTTAAAAAACATATTATATTATTAATTTTTATTCTATTCCTAAAAATCTATGGTTCGGAAAAATGACTTAGATAAGGTTATATATGTTAATAATAAACCACTTGGGGTTTATTTGGATTGTTATAGTAAGTTTATTAACTATATAGTATAAGAAAACAAGAAGACACGGTAAAAGTTAAATTATTTAACTTAGAGTTAAATCTAAAAGATAAGGTTAAAATAGTAACCTAAACATGTATAAAACCTATTGTTTCAGAGGATTTATACCCATACCCACTTTAGCTTCGAAATAAATTAATTTGGAGCTATTATAAACTGAATATGACTTTATTATAAAATAATATTTTAAGTTTTTCCTAAGCTTCCCCTCTCCTCCCTTATAAAAGGGAACCTCCTCCCTCTCCTCCTCACATGATTTGGAGCCTTAAATCTCGTCCAACCCCTGACCATTTCCCTTATAAACTTCCCTAGAAACATACTATAGGTCATGGGTTTCTTCAAAGACCAATTTTAGTGCCCTAAGAGGAGGTTTCAAAGAGGCGTGTCGAAGAAGAGGTAATATCCGTTACCGATTATTTCAAATTTATTTCTTCTTCTACTTCCTCTTATTTAGTTGTTTCATTATGAAGTAATAACATCAGTATAACTCATATAATGATATATTATTATAAATATGAAACAACCCTATTTCACCTTCTATCCATCCTACGGAAAACGAAATCACCGCATGTGCGTATGTACGGAATACCGTCTCTACGCCGTGGTGTAATCTATTTTCCACCACCGCCTTACTTGGATGGGTATAATGGTGTAAATAATAAATATATATGATTATTTTAAAGTGATATTGATTCTGAAATAGTATACATACACTTAAATACAATTCCACGATCATGAGAATGATATCATCGCTCGTGCGTACGTACGACCTACCGTCTCCACGATGTGATGCGACTCGTTCTACATGATCTTCATTGAATAATAATTATATAAATTAATTGAATGAATAAATATAATATATATTACACTAATACCATTCTGTAAATGAGGTATCTATAAACTAAAAAGAATAATAAGAATTTATTCGACAAAACATGCATAAGAACATAAAGCAATGAACACCCGAATAACAAGTAGCAATGAAATATTACTAATAAGAAGATAAGAATATGACCATATATGATATCATAATAATGAATATGATTCTGTAATAAGTCAATGACATTATTTAAATCATTATACATGAGGTTCAGATACGTACGAAGGAAATCGGACCTAAGGTAAGGGAAAATCTCGCAATCTCATTTTTATCCGAGATTGTTTATACTTAAGAATTTACTGGGGAATATTTATCATCCAAATACATGTTTCCTAAATATGTAATATTATTTATATCCTCCTAAAAGTGTTTAAATCCAATTTTACCCATTGGTTAGTTTTTAGTAAAAGATATGAAAGGAATCTTTTGTCATTTTTAGTACGAGGTACTTTTTGACTTTTCCGGCCAAAGTACGAGAAGAATGTTTTTTTAACTTATACGACCTAAATGGATTTTTATGATTTCTTAAAACATTATTTAAATGAATCTTCCTTTAAAAGTTTTCAAGTTTATTTTTAATAAACTTATTTTAGTTTAAAATTGTTTGACATGTTAAGAAAGGAAAAAAATTTTTGAAGTAGAAAGGTTATTTTCCTCAAGAATGGAGTTCAAGTGTTTTATCAAAATTATTTTACATATAATATAATATAGGGTTATGTTTATATCCCTATTTTTACATTGATTTTATTATGTTATGATGGAATTAATTTTATGATGTCCTTTATCTTATATGGATTATGTTATGATGGCATGATGTTTAAGAATCCCATTTTTATGACATGGGTTATGCTATGATTTATGATTTTATGGAACACATAGGAATGGTTTCATTATGAGATGGGTGGGACCTATATCTCCCTCCAATGCATTGGGTAAAGATTTATATCTCAAGAGATAGACATGGCTGGAATGACAAGTTAATCCGGTTCAGTGATATAGGACTGGAACGAGGAGTGAACTCGATTCAGAAATGGACTTTGTCCGCTAAGATAGTCTTGGAAATGAGTCTTTACTAATAAAGAAATGATTTTCTATGATTATGTGTGTATGCCACAAAGTTTAATGTTTTATGTTATGATTATTATGATTACATTTCACTGCTATGATTTATGCCATGTTATGATATTATGATCTCTTTTGCAGGTTAAGATTTTCGAAATGCTATGTTCTTTTGAATATGATATTTCCTTTGTTTACCCTTATTGAGCATTTGAGCTCACCCTTTTGTATGTCTTCTTTCTCCAGGTCAGGAAGAAGGTTATTATGTAGGATATGCCAAATGGGACTCTAGATATGATGAAATAAACGAGAGACAATATAGATGAATTATGAACCAGTTATTTATGTTTCCTAGTTTCTAAAGACACTATACCTATACCGTCCTTTCATGGTTTTGTTATATGTTGTAATAAGTATGCTTCAATTCTGAAGTAATAACCATGTATGTAAAGTATGAGTCATTATAGTTTGTAATAGAGGAAAGGTATAATCAACCTTTGGAAACTCTGTTGTGAAAGCCTTAGTAATAACCCTAAGGTTATGTCTAAGCATAGGAAAAATCTTAGTGTTTTAGAAATGGCCATGAAAAATCTATGATAAGACCTAAAGTGTGAAATTTTATTACTGATTATGTTGTTTTCCTATTATAATTAGTGTTTCTCACACTATTATTCTTGGTTTTAGTCAATGGCTAGAACCCGAAGGAATCGTGTTAATGCGGAATGCGATGGGAAATGCAATGATTGTCCCCCTGAGCAACCAAATGTTATGGGAGCTGGAATGAAAAATATTGTAGCCATGCTCACACAACTTTCTCAATCTATGAATCATGCAGGACTTCCAAACTAGCAAAGGAAGGAGAAACATTCTATTGAATCCTTCATGAGGCAGCATCCACCCTCATTCAATGGGTCTACTGATCCATTAGTGGCTGAACAGTGGATCAGTACCATTGAAAAGATATTTTCTGTTCTACAATGTTCTGAACATGATAAAGTCATCTTAGTAGTATATCGTTTGGAAGGTGAAGCTGATCAATGGTGGAATCTTATTAAGAATATGAGGCAAAGGGATGAAATTGAGTCCATGGAATGGGATGAGTTCAAGAACTTATTTTTCAATAAGTACTTCCCTCGTATTTTTCGAACAAATATGGAGAAGGAGTTTCTTGAACTGAAGCAAAAGGATGATGAATCTGTTAGTACCTACGAAGCAAATTTTACAAGACTTGCAAGGTACACTTCCAAAATTATTATCCAACCTGAGAGTAAGATCGATCGATTCTTTAGTGGCTTAAAAGCAAGTCTTCGAAGGGAGTTAGACATAAGGGACTTCAATATCTATGAGGAAATCGTTCGATGTGCTCTCAAGGTTGAGATGGAGATTAGAGTAACCCATCAGTCATGTGAATTTTATAAGAAGAGGAAAATGTAATTCAAAGGAAAATATAAAGAGCACACTGAAAAGAAGATGAGTTTTCCCTTATGCACAAAGTTTTGAAATAAACATGGAGGGAGTTGTCTTAAAGGGACAAGTAAATGTTTCAAATTTGGAAAAGAAGTTCATCGGGAATTTGAATGCCGCAATGATGGGAAGAAGATTTCTAGTGATGCAAATAAAGAAAAGGATACACAGAGTGCACCTCCTACACTTCAATGTTACAAGTTCAAGGAAATGGGGAAGTATTCTAATCAATGCCCTAATCCAAGGGTTGTTTATGATGATCGACGCCAACAAACTCTTAAGGACAAAGGCAAATGAAATTCACATGCAATTTCTATCAGCGATGTTGAGTATGATAATGAAGTGGTGAAAGGTACACTTACCATCCAATATAAAGTAGAAAATGTTTTATTCTATTCTGGATCCACCCACTCTTTTATTTCTGAAGAATTTTCTAAGGGTATCGCCGTATTACTTCAACAATTAGATGTTGAGTTAGCTGTGACAACCCCTAATGGCACAACAGTCGCATCAAAAGTTTACAATTCTTCTCTGATTGAAGTTTGTGGGAAAGTGCTTCCTGTAGATCTTGTGATCCTTCCTATAGTGGAATTTGATGTTATTCTTGGCATGGATTGGCTTTCCTTATATAGAGCTCATATCGATTGCCAAATAAGGGAAGTCACATTTCATATTCCTGATCAATCTATGATCATCTATCGATGCAAGGATGAATATAACCTTCCATTGGAAATTTCTTCTATATTATGGGTCTTGATTCCAATAAATGAAGGTTATTTATCTAAAATGGTTGGCGAGAAACTCATGATTAAGAATATTCCCATTTTACGGGAGTTTGATGATGTCTTTCTGAAGGAATTTCCAGGTCATCCACCAAATCGTGAAGTTGAGTTTTCAATTGAACTCATACCGGGTTCTATGCCCATTTCAAAGACACCTTATAGAATAACCCCAATTGAGTTGCAGGAATTGAAGAAGCAAGTCCAAGAGAATATTGATAAAGGATTCCTATTCCCTAGCGCGTCACCTTGGGGAGCACCTGTTCTGTTTGTTAAGAAGAAAGATGGATAAATGAGACTCTGCATTGATTATCGAGAACTTAACAAGATCACTATCAAGAAAAAATATCCTCTCCCATGCATTGATGACTTATTTGACCAACTACGCGGAGCACAATACTTTTCCAAGATTGATCTTCGTTCAGGGTATCATCAATTAAGGGTCAAAAGGGAGGATAAACCAAAGACGGTTTTCCGTACAAGGTATGGACACTATGAATTTATAGTGATGCCATTTGGTCTTAATAATGCCCCTTATATCTTCATGGATCTAATGAATAGAGTCTTTAGAGAATATCTTGATCATTTTGTGGTAGTCTTTATAGAATATATTCTTGTCTATTCAAAGAGAAAGGAAGAACATGAATATCACTTGATAATTGTATTGAAGACCCTAATAAAGGAGAAGCTTTGTGCCAAATTTACAATGTGTGAATTTTGGCTTCAAAAAGTTGCATTTTTGGGTCACATAATATCAAAAGAGGGGATATCTGTGGATCTAGAAAAAATAGAGGTTATCCAAAGATGGTTGTGACCAACAACAGTAACTAAGATCCGAATTTTTTTTGGTCTGGCTGGATACTATCCACGTTTTGTGAAAGATTTTTCAAGATTATCTAACCCACTCACCAGGTTGACTCGAAAAGGATTTAAGTTCGTTTTGATGGAGGAGTGTGAAGATAATTTCAAAGAGTTAAAACGAAGGTTATCCAGTGCACTTGTGCTCACAATGCCATGTAGTGGAGAAAGGTTTGTGATCTATAGTGATGCATCCAAGAAGGGACTGGGGTGTGTTCTCATGCAAAATGATATGGTGATATCTTATGCCTCATGACAGTTGAAAATCCATGAGCAAAATTACCCAACTCATGATTTGGAGTTAGCCTCGGTAATCTTTGCATTAAAAATATGGAGGCATTATCTTTATGGTGAAAGGTGTGTTATTTATACTGATCATAAAAGTTTAAAGTATATTTTCACACAAAAGGAGAAGAATATGCGCCAAATAAGATGGTTGGAGTTGATTAAGGACTATGACTGATCAATTCATTATCACCCTAGGAAAGCATACAAGGTGGAAGATGCATTAAGTCGACAAGACCATGATAGCTTATCCATGATGAGGATCACAAAAGATCCAATATTTATGGATTTACAAAGGATGGATCTTGGAATTATAATGGAAGGGGAGAAATCTTATCTTTCTGAAATGAATGTTCAACCATCTATACATGTGAAGATTAAAGAGGCACAGAAATAAGATGTAGAGTTACAAAAGAAGGTGAGAAATGTTCCTAAATTCAACCTTGACTGTGATGGGGTAATAAGGTTCAGGAATCGGGTTTGTGTTCCTCCCATCCCAGAATTAAAGAAGGAGCTGCTGGATGAGGCTCATAGTTCTTCATTCTCTATTTATCCTAGAAGCACGAAGATGTATAGAGACCTGAAAGAGTACTTCTGGTGGGATGTCATGAAAAGAGATGTTGTTGAATATGTCTCTCGATGCTTGGTTTGTCAGTAAGTTAAAGCTGAGATACAGAAGTCTAAGGGGATGTTACGACCATTACCCATACTCGAATGGAAATGAGAAAACATCACTATGGACTTTGTCACCAGACTTCCTAAAACATCCAAAGGAAATTATGCTATTTGGGTTATATTTTATCGTCTTATGAATTCCGTACACTTCATTGATATTAGAGAAGATTTATCTCTGGATCATCCTTCCAGGATATATGTGAAGGAAGTGATAAGATTTCATGGAGTACCACTTTAAATTATTTCTGATCGGGATCTGAGGTTTACCTCGAAGTTCTGGTGAAGTCTTCAGCATAATTTAGATACAGAGTTGAGTTCCAGCACTGCTTATCATCCTCAGACAGATGGTCAGTCTGAGAGAACAATTCAAACTCTAGAAGATATGTTAAGAGCTTGCTCTATGGATTTCAGAGGTGGTTGGGATCAACACCTACCTTTGGGGTAATTTTCTTATAATAATAGATTTCACACCAGTATTCAGATGGCTCCTTATGAAGCTCTCTATGGAAAGAAATGCAGGACTCCAACTTGATGAGATGAAGTTGGGGAAATAAAGCTATTAGGACCTGATCTTGTTGATGAGATGGCAGAAAAGGTCATATCTATTCAACAACACATAAGAGCAGCTCAGAGTCGACAAAAAAGTTATGCCGACAACCAAAGAAAAGACCTAGAGTTTGAAGTGGGTGATAAAGAGTTCTTACGAATATCTCCTTGGAAGAGAGTAATGAGATTTGGAAAGAAGGGAAAGCTGAGCCCTAGGTATATTGGTCCTTTTGAAATACTGGACCGTGTTGGGAAGGTAGCTTACCGATTGGCGCTTCCACCGAATCTCTCTCAAGTTCATGATGTGTTCCATGTATCTCTCCTAAGAAAGTACATACCTGATCCATCACATGTACTAATCTCAAAAGTAGTACCACTGGAGCAATATCTTTATTATGAAGAACAACTGATAGAGATTCTGGATCGTAGCGAAAAAGTTCTAAGGAACAAGACCACTCGCTTGGTGAAAGTTTTATGGAGGAACCACCAATTAGAAGAAGCTACATGGGAACTTGAGGATATGATGAAGGAGAGGTATCGTCATTTATTTTTTACAAAGTGACGAATTTCGAGGGTGAAATTCATTTTAAGGGGGGTAGAATGTAACACCCGAGATTTTATGAGAAATATTTTGTTTTTATGTATTATGTTATACACAAAACCAAAGGAATATTCCACTTCACACACCACTGTCTTGGCTTGCATTGCAGGCAAGATCAACCTTCCTCGATAGCTTGCGTTGTACGCAATACTGAGTTTCACTAAACAATGATATGTTATTAAAATATTATTAAAACTAGATGATATGAATAGTAATACCCAATTTTTGAAATTTTATAAAATTTATATTTCAAAATGGACTTCATTTTTGGATTCGGAATATCGAAATTAGCCTAGGTTGAATTTTTGGTATTTTTCTGAAAACTTTCAATTTTTGATGAATAGTGAAAACACTAGGTTACAATTTAAAAACCAACATTTATTTAAATAATTATTTATTTTATTTAAATTTATTTTATGTCAAAATTGATACATAATACCTATATAATTTCAATTTAATTCATTGGATTCATTTTATAATAATTTTAGATATGTAAAAATTTTATTGAACTTTTCACCGTCTTTTACCCACCTCCTAGGAGAATTTTAAAATTTACATAAAACTTAATTTTACCGCTTCTGTGAGTGGAATTTAAAAAATCAGAGAGACACGGTTAATATAAAGGAGTAAAATGTGGTTCAATAAGATAAAAATAAATTTTAGTGAAAAGTAATTTTTTACTTTTATTTACCACGGTTAAAAATAAATAGGGTAATTAAGGGTAAAAATGATATTATTATTACCCTAACACATGTCCCAATTCTATTGGATAAGTGTAATTCGACCAAAAACAAACTTATGGATAAAATATTACCCTTTAGGTCCACTTGGATTAGATTAGGACATTTATTATTATTTTATTTAAAGAAGAGTTAAAAGAGTTAAAATCAAAGTTTAATAACTAAAACATTTTTAATATGGGGTTATACATAAGATAAATTCGACTAGAAATATTAATTAGAAATATAAAAATATTTCTTATATAATGGTATTTTATTTATAAATTTTAGACATTAAATAAGTTAATTTATATATGACACAATGATGATGTAGTAATTACCTTATTAATGAAATATTAACATAATTGATATTATAAATACCCAAATAAATGTAATTTGAGACTTTTTATGAATTAAAATAATTTTATAGGTTAATATGACATGTTAGTATGGATTTAATTAACTTTTTTAGAACTAATAATGCTGTTATAATTTTCACAAAAATCAATTACCAAATAGTGTCAAAATTGACATAAAATAGTTTTTAAAACAAATATTATATTATTAATTGTTATTCTATTCCTAAAAATCTAAGGCTCGGACAAATGAATTATATAAAGTTATATATATTAATAATAAACCACTTGGGGTTCGTCTGTCTTGTTATAGTAAGTTTATTAACCATATAGTGTAAGAAAACAAGAAGACACGGTAAAAGTTAAATTATTTAACTTAGAGTTAAATCTAAATGATAAGGTTAAAATAGTAACCTAAACATGTCTAAAACCTATTGGTTGAGAGACTTTAGAACCATCCCCACTTTATATTCTAAATAAATCAATTTGAAGCTACTATAAACCGAATATGACTTTATTATAAAATAATATTTTAAGTTTTCCCTAAGGCGCCCCTCTCCTCCCTTATAAAAGGCCACCTCCTCCCTCTCCTACTCACACAATTTGGAGCCTTAAATCTCGGCCAAACCTTGAAAATTTACCTTCTAAACTTCCCTAGAAACATACTAGAGGTCATGGTTTTCTTCAAAGACCAATTTTAGTGCCCTAAGAGGAGGTTTCAAAGAGGCGTGTCGAAGAAGAGGTAATATCCGTTACCGATTGTTTCAAATTTATTTCTTCTTATACTTCCTCTTATTTATTTATTTCATTATTAAGTAATAACATCAGTATAGATAATATACTGATATGTTATTATAAATATGAAATAACCCTATTTCACCTTCTATCCATCCCACAGAAAACGAAATCACCGCGCGTGCGTATGTACGGAATACCGTCTCCACGCCGTGGTGTAATCTGTTTTCCACCACCGCCTTACTTGGATGGGTATAATGGTGTAAATAATAACTATATATGATTATTGTAAAGTGATATTGATTCTTAAATAGTATACATAAACTTCAATACAATTCCACGATCATGGGAACAATATCATCGCTCGTGCGTACGTACGGCCTACCGTCTCCACGATGTGATGTGACTCGTTCTACATGATCTTCATTGAATAATAATTATATAAATGAATTGAATGAATAAATATGATATATATTACAATAATACCATTCTGTAAATGAGGTATCTGTAACCTAAAAATAATAATAAGAAATTATTCGACAAAACATGCATAAGAACATAAAACAATGAACACCCGAATAACAAGTAGCAATGAAATATTACTAATAATAAGATAAGAATATGAAAATATATGATATCATATGAATGAATATGATTCTTTAATAAGTAAATTAAATTATTTAAATCATTATACAAGAGGTTCAGATACGTATGAAGCAAATCAGACCTAAGGTAAGGGTAAATCTCGCAATCTCATTTTTATCCGAGATTGTTTATACTTCAGAATTTACTGGGAAATATTTGTCATCCAAATCCATGTTTCCTCAATATGTAATATTATTTCTATCCTCATACAGTTGTTTAAATCCAATTTTACCCATTGGTGAGTTTTTAGTAAAAGATATGAATGTAATCTTTTGTCGTTTTTAGTACGAGGTACTTTTTGACTTTTCCAGCCAAAGTACGAGAATAATGTTTTTTTAACTTATACGACATCAATGGATTTTTATGATTTCTTAGAAGATTATTTCAATGAATATTCCTTTAAAAGTTTTCAAGATTATTTTTAATCAACTTTAGTTTAAAATTGTATGACATTTTAAGAAAGGAATTTTTTTTTGAAGTAGAAAGGATATTTTCCTCAAGAATGGAGTTCAAGTGTTTTATCAAAATTATTTTCCATCTAAGATAATATAGGGTTCTATTTCTATCCCTATTTTTACATTTATTTTATTATGTTATGATGGAATTAATTTTATGATGTCCTTTTATCTTATATGGATTATTTTATGATGACATTATGTTTAAGAATCCCATTTTTATTACATGGGTTATGCTATGATTTATGATTTTGTAGCACACATAAGAATGGTTTCATTATGAGATGGGTGGGACATATATCTCCCTCAAATACATTGGGTAAATATTTATATCTCATGATATAGACATGGATGGAATGGAAAGTTAATCCTGTTCAGTGAAACAGGACTGGAACGAGGAGTGAACTCGGTTCAGAAATGGACTTTGTCTGCTAAGATAGTATTGGAAATGAGTCTTGAATAATAAGGAAGTGATTTTATAAGATTATGTGTGTATGCCACAAAGTTTCATGTTTTATGTTATTATTATTGGGATTACATTTCACTGCTATGATTTATCCCATGTTATGATATTATGATCTCTTTTGCTGGTTAAGATTTTCGAAATGCTATGTTCTTTTGAATATGATATTTCCTTTGTTTACCTTTATTGAGTATTTGAGATCACCCTTTTGTATGTTTTATTTCTCCAGGTCAGGAAGAAGGTTATTATATAGGATATTCCAAAAGGAACTCTAGATATGATAAAATTAACGGGAGACAATATAGATGATTTATGAACCAGTTGTTTATGTTTCCCAGTTTCTAAAGACACTATACCTATACGATCCTCTCATGGTTTTGTTATATGTTGTAATAAGTATGCTTCAATTCTGAATTAATAACCATGTATGCAAATTATGGGTCGTTATATTATGTAAAGAATATATATCAACCAAAAGACTCCATTATTAAGAATTATATTTCTAAGGAGGTGAAAAATTTTTGTACTGACTATTTGTACATAGTATATCATGTTAGTTTTTCTTCAACTCACCTTGATTGAGAAATTTTTTGGGAAAAGGGGATCCATGGATTGAAAATAAAATAATTGATAGATGAAAAAGATATATAAAGTAAATTTACATATCTAGAATAAAATATATGATTCTCATCCATATATAACATCACATATTAAAATTTTAAAATAAAATTATCCAAATAAAAAGGATATTAGTTACTAAATGAGTATAAGAAAGCATTTTTTTCTGTGGTTTAAAGAGACCAATCATGGTAGATATGATGCTTTAGAAATATTAAGATGGTTACTAGATGAGCCAAGTGTTAATGTGATAACATGGTTCAGGTTTGGAATTAATGGTTATACATTTTATCCCAAAAACCTTGACAACATAAGTGCAGTTTGGAATAGTGATGTATTGGTGTTCGGTGAAGCAATTCATTTTTAAAGTGAAAAATACAAAAACCCAATATCAATGTAAAGTGCATATTATAGAGTTATCAAAGATATATTATAGATTTATTACATTAAATTTTTAGTTCATGTGTTCAAGTGTAAATGGGTAGTTGGTAATAATAGTTCTAAACATGATGAATTAAAAATGAAACTTGCAGATTTGAATAAATTGGGTTACATAGACGATACTTTTGTTATGAAAACACTTGAAAAATAAAATTTCTATGGTCTTGATGCATAAAATGTGAAAATTTCTATCATTTTGTAAGAAAATAAAACAATATTTTGGTGATGAAAAAGTTGATGATAATGATGAATTATTTGATATATCTAGTTTCATTGAAATATTATAGGAGGGTATTGATTACCATGGGGTAGATATGGTTCATTATATATAGAACAACCATAAAGAAAGAATATGAGAAAATAATCCTATAGTAATCTCTTAATATTACAGGAACCTTGTATTCATTTCATGTTTAACTTTTAAAATGTTTAAAAATGTGATATATATATTTTTTATAATTGTATTGTTTATTTAAGTCATATATTTTAACAAATAAGATAAATTGTTTGTTTAGTACTCAAAAATTCATTACATGTTAATATTAATTTTTTAATTATATTTTTAAAATTTTAAATATTACTTATGTTTTGTTTTTCTTTTGTTTATATCATTTTATGTCTCATAAATATTATCAACATTTTTTTTAATTTAGTTAACTATTTTAATGAAAATGATAAAATTCATGTTTACTTTATTTTAGTCTTGTTTATATCATTTTAAATTTTTTATTCAATTTTATATGTAATATTTTGCTTTCTATGATTTTTTACCAACTAATCATTATTTTTATTTGTAGGAATATTTAAAATCAAGCATTCCAATCATCTAGATCTTCCATGGAATACACTTCAAAAATTTTTGTTGAGGACCCACCTCATTCCTTTTCACAAGGGATTTTTTACTTCTTTAAGGAAGGAGAATTCTTACAGGGTTGGTAAATGTGGTGGCATGAATTATCCTAAATTATCACTTGCTCATAGTAAGGTACAAAGGATATATATTGAGTTTTATTATAATTTAAATCCTAAAGTTCCAAATTCAAAACAATTTAGAAGTTTCCTAGCTACGCAATTTAGAGTGAAAATAAGTGTTTTGATTTCAGATTGGAGATTAGTTTAATGAAATACACTATGTCAGCTATGAGATACCCTTTTGGTAAGTCAATTAATTATTATTTTCTTTATTATGTAATGTTTTTAGTAATATAGATTATTTTTTCTTCTCACTTTTAAATGAAATATTATTTATTTGATACTAAAGAAGTCATGAGGAATTTTTTATCTTTTTTTTTTCAAGGATATAGAGAGATTTTAAATCAACACTAACTTTATATTTCATTTTTGGAGAAATAAAAAATTAAAATACATGTAAAATTATGAGTTTTTAGATGAACATACATGGAGTAAATTTTTCAAGAGTAGGAAGAAAGAATCATTTTTGTTAAGTGAAACGTCAAATGTTTAAAGTGATTTTTTTATAATCACTAAAAATGATCATATTAATCATTTTATCTAATAAATAATAACTAAGAATATCTCATTGGGATATCTAATTGAATAACGTTTACCATCATAATTTATCTTTTGGAGGGTATTCATTTCTCAAATAACAGATAATAATTGAAAATATTGAAAAATTGAGAGTTGAGTCTTTAGATGTTGTAAAGATTCCCCCAGCTGGACATGTAAAATGGAAAAATTCTCAGATTATGAAAAAAAATATCTTATAGAAGAGTTGAATTCTATAGTTGATAAAATTGTAAAAATTTATTTAAGTTATTTATAAAATCTTCATATTTTGTAATTCACGACTAAAATTTTCAAATATTGCTTATAGGAATCCCATTAGGATCAATACACATAGGGGAACTTCATACCTGAGGATAGGAATGATATTTTGGCTATTTAATTAGAAAATATAAAACACTCGGATCACATATGAGGATTTTAGGCGATTGTATCTATTAGAAAAGTGTTTAGTATTTCTAGAACTTCTTCGAGGGATGATGTATATAAAGAAAAAATATACTATTTAGAATCTAAATTTTAGGAGATGAGAAAGATGAGAGGATTAAATCCTTGGTGCCGTTGATGTTTATATACATACTAATACAATTTTGGGTTGCACATCCCACTCCACCACCTCATACTACATATACACTCCTCCACCAACTCTTCCATAGTTTCCCATATATTATGAGTAATATGATACAAAATATCATATTTTATCATATGTAATAACAAATTATTTTGGGGATACCATATATAATTAGAAGATAGATATAGATCAACTTAGGGTAGCAATATAAGGTATTATAGATGGATCAACTAGAGTATCATTCCCAATTGTTGAGGTTTTTACAGTCAGACAAAGTGTCAGACATTTTTTACTTTGAGTATCTATATTTTTCGAAAAACTTACAACTAAGGTATGCATAAATTATATCCTTTATTTAATATTACTATTAAATTTGTTTTAATATTTTAATATATATGTATATATATATATATATATTTCTAGAAATGATTTAAAGGTAAATATATGCTGTATAGGAAACAAAAACGTGTTGAGGCCCTTCAACTTTTCATATTACTTTTTATGGAAGAATTTATAAATTATCATCATATGAATTTATATTATTGGATGTTTATGAGTAGAAAATGAGTTTTTATGTTTTCAAGTATGATTATATTCTGATGATTTATAAGGGTGATATCTTGGAGATTGCAACTTTAAATTTATTAGGCCTTACAGTAATAGAAGTCTTTTCCATGTAAGTCAATTATTATATTTTTCTCAATTATATAAATTTGATTTAACTTATTACCTTTATTATATTAATCCACTTTATATTCAGTATCATATGACATTAGATTATGGATTCATGAAACTATGATTTACTTATTCAACAATAAAGGAAATGCAAGATGAATAAAGAACAACATATATTTTTCAAATATTTTATAATAAAGAAATTAAGAATTGGATGATTCCTTATCTTCATAGGTATGAAACATATATTTCATAAAGTTTTATTTCTCTTAATTAAATAACCACCCATAATATATATTTTTATATCAGTGGCCTTTGGATGCTGTATATTTTTATCCACAATAAAAGACCTCTTACTGGTTATTTTCCATATATTGTGACATGAGAGAAAACTTTAAATAAGTATTATAACCATAAGTTTGATTATTTTAATATTTATATATTATAATAAAATTTTATTTTATTTTACAATTATAATTTTAAAACAGTTCATGGAAGCACTATAACCAGTTAATAGAAAATATGACAAGAAAGATCAAATATGTCTGCGTAAAAGTGACTTTTATAAGTAATATAATTAAGATGATACTTAAAATGTTATTTTCAATTGATAAATTATTTAATTTTTTTTCAACAAGGATTAATTCCATGTGGTTATTGTGATATGAGATTATATATAAAATAACTATAACTAAGATAGTTAAAAAAATTATAAGTTTAGATTTTATTTTCAAATTTCCCTTTTATTTATCTTATCAAAATATTTATAATAAATGTTATATAGTTTCCTTTTAATTATTAACTTTTCAAAAATCCTCACCATTATAATATAAATGAGCTAAATCATCTACGGGGAGCATGGATAATTATTTTAAAAGTTTTATTAGGTTTTATTTTATTTTATTATATTTTTAATTTAGATTATGAACTTATAACATTGTAATTATAATTTTTTTTATATGAAGAGTTATTATAGAATTATATGGGATTTTAATACTATTTATTATTGGATTTTTATCTTGTTTGATGAATTTTTTCTCCTATAACATGTTTGGGTAGTGATATTTTAAGTAATTTTTTTAAATTGATTTTTTACATTGGTTATAAAAATAACTGATGAAAAAAAATAAACTTCCCCATCGATTATTTTATAATATATGTGGAATGTCATGGGAGTTTTTTTACATTAGTTATAAAATAGAGTCAACATAAAAAACCTTCTAAAATTCATGTTAATTTATAATAGACATGGAAATATCACTCAATTTTTCTTTTTGGGAGGGTTTTCAATATCTATTATAGTAATAAATAATGTAGAGGAAGACATTTTACATTAGTTTAAATGACTAAGGTAAAATATCAATTTACAACATCACTTACAAAGATATCACTTATTAACCGATGTTAAAAATTAAAATAAAAACAATGTTAAAAATCCTTTTCTATACTAGTTATTGGTGTAAAGTACACCATTCTATTATTCATATTATTATTAAATCTAAATTTATAGATATATTTTTGATTTTATCAACTTTTATCATGTTTCAGAGTTGTCTTTCAATGAATTTAGGATGAGTGTATTCCCTCCAAGACCCTTAATTTTTCATTCTCTTCATGATATTATTAATGTTCTACATATAATAATTTAAAATGAGTTACTTATTATTAAAGTAAATTATTTATATCATCACCAAATATATTAAAAGTACAATTTTAATATTTAAATAAAATTTCAATTATGGAATATATTTAAGGGTATTTAGGGATCTAAAAACACTTTTTCAAGGAAACAGAAGACATTAAAACCCTAATTCCTCAGATGAACAAGCTATGTAATACTAGAATCATGTATAAATAAAATAAATAACATATAACTTACATAAAATATGGTTGATGGTGTTTACTTAAAATTAGTTATTAATGAAGATTAGTAAGAATGAACAGCCAAATATTTCATCCATAGTGTATCTATAGGTTGTTTTGAATCTCTCAACACTCAGTAAAAACCCTCCTCTCAACCAAGGTATATTAGTATTTAGGGTAGAAAATGATAGAGGATAGAACTACAGTAGAGAGAATCAACATGATACTTGATCAAGATTCAAAAACATTATCACAGTGGGCACTACCTACTTATATATCCCTTAAGGATTCTCCCACAGTGTCCATGCATTTACTCATATATTTCTTAATATTTGAGTAATTCCTTGGTCATTCATATATTTATAATATAAATTCATTGATGATTCTACATAAATTATAATTATTAATTATTTCCCATGTGGAAGATAATATGAATGTTAACATTTAACATTTGGTTTCCTCAACGAATTGTAGGGCTTCCATATGAATTATAACATATGATTCTTCAAATTATGGAATTATAATTTAGCTGAGTAGTATAATATAACTGATGTTGGAAGTGGTAAAATATAATTATTTAAGATATTCCTTGATCCAAGGAATTTAATATTCCTTATCTTTATGAATTATTCACCAAATTAAATGAATATATCTTATAATAGCCAAAAAATTCTCATGATTTACATTGTCTTTAGGGAATAACTCTATCAATATCCTATTTTAACTAAAGCCACATAGATTTTGTGTCATTTAACCTTATATCTTATCATATAGAATAACTTGTGAAACCATATCTAAAACTCCTTTTGGATATTTCAAAAACATTTTTGGAAAGCTATCATCAAATTCACCATGTATCACATCATATATAATACCTTGTGAACATCCATCTAGAACACATTTTTGATAAAATATATTTTTTAAAGAAACTCTCAAAGTTTTTTAAAGCTTGATCACTATTTATTCAACAAAAATTTGTGATCCCATGAGCCTTTTTAACATTGAAAACAAATATGAATTCCTAAATTTATATATATAAGCAAATATCAACCTCTAGTAATGAATTTATGCTACCCAAGCAATAAAGTTATTTGGCACAATATCTATCAAACACATGTATCTATATACACATGTTCACCTATTGTATCATATAAAATAATGTTTTTTCATATGATTCCTTTGTCCATGAAATCAAATAACCATAATATATGTGGTATTTTAATCCTTTTTAGTTTCTCATACATTCTTGATTCTATGAGTATAGATTAACCAGGTTAATGAATACATCACTTTCCATTCATTAGATGGATAGGAACATCACATGCTCCTCACCCAATATAAAATCATATCACATGTATTATCTAGGTACATAGATAAAATCCTTCAATCTATCTTAATTGATATTCCAACTATCATACTTTTCATATGAGGGAAAAAAATCCCATCTTGATTAAGCCTAAACCAATGACATGAGCAAAAACATACCAAACCACACCCTTATTAGCTAAGACTTAATTATTTAATTATAAAGGTATCAAATTGTAAAGTTTATCATGACATATATCTTTCCAGAATTAGGTATTGGGGAAATAAAAATATGAAATATACACCCCTAGTATACCAAATACATAGTGCATGCCACTCCATATAGTATACTTGGCAAGCCATCCAGCACACAAAAATCCTTATATGACTCATGTGCATATTTTAGATCTCTTTATGAAGTCTCACCCATGTTAAACTTAACATTTTTACACATACTATATAAATTCATAAAAATATTAGTTAGAGATAACTAAAAGTAATAATTTGAGAGGTCCATTATCATTTAACTTATGAAATTTATGCATCCAAAGTGAAAGAATGTTAAAATGTAGAATTCCTTTTGTATAACATGATATATTTTATATTCTAAAAATATTTTAAGAAAATTTTAAAAACTATACATAAGAATCCATATTATCATATCACTTATAAGAAAACACCAAAGATTACTTATGTTTACTACAATTTTAGTATTTTATTATATTTACTACATCTCTATGTAACTTCTGTCACATATATATGTGACTATCTAATAAAACCCTATAACTAAAATCTTTAATGATTAACATCTATAAAGTAATAAAGTTTGAATAATGGTGGGAATTAAGAATCATATTCCAAATGTTAAAATCTTTTAATATAGTATTCAAAATCTTTAACTTCATAACATCAAATGTTATGATGTTAATAATTTCTATTATCTACTTATAACTCTTTATAAGTTCACAATTAGCATCATTATTAGAACTTTTTAATCAATTTTTTCCTTGAGATCATTTTGATAATTAATGTAACTATTTAAATTATTTTATTTTAAAAAAAATCATAAAACCCTTTAGGATATAAAGGGACATCAACTTTGAATTTTGACTATCATAATATTTTATTTGTTAAACTTTAACTTATATAATCCCATTTATACTCTCACTAGCCTCTTATAAATTAATTCTTTTCAAAATATCATGATAAGATACACAAACTATTTTATTTCAGGAAATAAAACTTATTTCCTTTCATGTGAATATTTAACAAATAAAATATTATATCCATATCATATATGGTATTCTATGTTTTTAGAGAACTATTATAAAAATTAGACTTTATAATTTGAAATATTCCATTGATGGATGGAGAGATCATATCCTTTATATTTTAAAAAATATATTGAATAAACTCTTTATCCTACATAAAACTCCTTCTAACCTTAACTTTGTTTCAATAATGTTATAAAATTAGATGTAATCATAACCATGCATATAACATTCATATCATATTATTCATAAAAAAAATATATTAATAAAAAAAATTCTCTGATCACATAAGAGAAATGTAATAACTATACACATATTTTATTTAGATACACGTGAGCCTAATATATTCCTTTACATTCAACTCCATGAGTTTACAACTATTTTTCCTCATCATTTGAATATAAAATAAAATATCTATAAATTTTTAATTTGATTTTTAACTCCTATATATTTATAATAATTGTAAATTATACACTTGGTATAATATACCCGTCAAAATAAAAGTAGTAATTTCTATAACTTTAATACCAAATGTGGAATTTCCATGGTGTTTCTCAAATCACACCAGTAATTTTTATTAAATACATCATATATGAAATCATTTATCCTTATTCTTGATATTAGCTTTATATTTCAATAACCTTGATTGAGAACTTGAAGAAACTTTTTTAGACTTTATAACTAACCTTTCTTTTTTTTTGGTTTAAAATTTTACTCACTTGTACTGTCAATATAATACTAGAACCTATACAACCCATTCCTAGTACATATATCTTCAAAACATTGAGAATATCATGTAAAATTATATTTAAAATTATTCACATTATTATAAAACTTTTAGCAATGATTCCATAATGAATTATATAGCAATATTAAGCCTTAAGGGACATCTTCAACCTTACCAAATAATTAGCACACTCAATCACACTGAGTATATGAGTGGAGACTAAATATACTTATCTTATATTACATCTAAATCCTTTCAAGACTTGATTAAATTATTCTATTATACTCATAATAATATATATTAAAGTGTTGAATAATTTTAAAATTTTGTTACTTAGGTAAGGGATTCCTCCAACACCTAGAATTTTTCTTATTTCCTAAGAATGATTCTTAAGTTTCTATAAAAATCTAAGAAGTTTCTTACTTTAATATTATATTTTTAAAGGATTGATCTCAAAGTAATGTTTTAATATGACAACGAAATTAATCTAAAACATAATCTTTTATCATATGAGTATCATTTTTTACACTCATTTAATACAAAATTTTATTAAATGTTCTCTCACTAAAATGATGACCCATTTTATAATTTTCATCACATCCATCAGTGTGAAAAGATAAATATTTTTTAATATACATAAATTAAATACTACTAATTAATGTCTCAAATAATGGCGCCACTTGATCTCAGCTATGCCTCCCCACATGCCAGACACTGTCAATTAGAAGCACAGGTTTATGGTGGTATAGTGGAGATATTATAATGGCTTATCAGAGTATAAACAAAAAATGGAAATAAAGGAAATTAGGTACATCCATCCATAATAATAAATTAGTAAAGGGAAATATATTAAAGTTTTAGATAAATAATCACAAACCCAAGCTATATCAAAATGAACTTTCTCTAATATAAAATAGCCATACGCCTATATATTTATATATATAAAATCCTAAAAAAGAATAAAAGACAAAACAAGAAGACTCAAAAAATGGTACTGAATCCTAGATCAGTCTTGATATCCTATTATCAAACCTAGTAATCCAAATAATGCATCAATAATAGGGAAATTTCTCTTTTCCTAACCTATAATCATGAAGTCTTCTTGGGCACCAAATGACAGCCTGAGCATAGTGTGAGTATGAATCAGTAGTCCACCACCAATGATGTCTAAAGCATATCCAGTTTGAGTAATAGGTGTGTAATAATTTTACAAAACATAAAATATCTAAATAAATAACAATCATCAACCCTCAAGTTCCAGGGTGACACCCAGGGTCAACCATACCTGCTTTGAACTATGATGGATATCTCTTTCCATAGTAACTCAAGTCATAAACACCAACCTCATGGGTTAAATCTAAGGTGGTAAAGAGAGATCATGAAATATTGGTGAACCTAAGGGTTAATCACCCTAAGGGATTATAAGATAATAGTAATCATCACTGAACCCAAGGGGATTCACCCCATGGTGTTCTAAGTAGTAGGAATCATCATCGAAACTAAGGGGATTCACCTTACTACATTCCAAGTAACATAAATCATTATTAAACCTAATGGGATTCACCCTGAGGAATTATAAGTAGTAGTTAAACATTAAAAGAGCATAAAAAATTAATAAATAATTTAATTCATTTCAATCCATCATGCTTTCCTTGATACTCATGTACACTAGACCCTAGAGTATTCCCTACACATCCCCAGTCACTCACCCACTACCATATCTAATGTCTCACGCACCCCTAGGGTCACCTCATGAACTACCCAATTCATTACCAATGTCACACCCACATAAAATGGTAGAAAAGTCACCAGTTTAGGTATTAACAGACCAATCATGGCCTGTGGAGGAGTTCCATTTCCTAATTTAGAGATAAAAAATATTTATTTATTTTTTATGTTGAGCATGTGGTATTTTGACATGACTGCATGTAACATGTACCAATATAAACAATGAGTCTTCTAGGGATTTTTTAAACCACCTACCTTATAATCATAGACTATAACTCATACAATATTAGACTATATTTTCATGCTAATTTGATAGAAATTTTAAAAATAGATGAATACCCTAGAAATAGGGTATATTAGATAAAAACACTATGAGACTAGGTGATAATGAAATAATTAGAGAAGGGATGGAAATAAAAGGTTAGAATTACCTCAAGATTTATAACACAATTAATAACACCTAAATTGGAGGAATAATAATGGAGAAATCCTCAAAGGATTGAAGAGGGAAGGGATAGTAGCATAGAAGGAGATGTTGAATGAAAATGGGAGAATAAATAGGGATTTAGGTATTTAATTCATCAAGGAAAAAGTGGTACATTCATAATTTTTAGGGGGAAACATAGTTTGGATGTACGGTTGGCCAAACCATGTTCTAACTATGTGGATTCCACTATCTGGGATAGTTCAATTCACATGGTCTAGCTACATAGTTGGCCAAACCAAACACCAACCACATAGATCCCACTTTCCATCATACCACACCTCATACGATTGGCTGTATGGTTAGGAAAACCATGCAAAAATAGTGAAAAATGGATATATAAATTTTCTATAGGGTTTTCATTGTTTTAGATCCCCCTACATGGTTTGAAGAACCGTGTGCCCTTCTATCCTAGTTTCATGGTTGGGGTTCATAGTTTGTACTAACTATTAATTAATCATGTTCCCCTACCTATTCATAATTTTTTTCATACCTCTAGGACACCAAACTATGAAATTCCCTTGGACCCTCCCTGACTCCACATAATAAATTATGAACAAGTAAAGCACAAAAGTTAATAGAAAAACATAAAATAATTTATACCTAGATAGGATCAGGGTTTTATAACTTACCCACTATATAACAGTTCATCCTTGAGTTGCTATCCCAAACATCACTAAGCCTCATTGGTGAACAACTCTGGCCATTGGGACCATATTTCAGACTCCTTCTCCAAAGTCTCCTCCAAGATATGCTCATGATCCCACTATACATGCACCATATGAATAGTCTTACCATATAAATCTTTTTCACTTCGATCAACTATTCACACTGGATTTTGTTTGAAGGATGTGTCGTCTTAAAACTTGACATCCACAGAGATGATCATGCGATACAGATCATGGTTGTAATACTATAGTTGTGATGTATGAAAAAAATTATGCATGAAACTAAAATCCCATAGGAGATCCAATTGGTATTCCACCCAACTAATCCTATCGAATCTCTCAAACAGACCCATATACCTAGGTGATAACTTCCATTGTATCTAAATACAATGGTCTCTAAACCTCAATGACACTCATAAGAATTCCTGATCACCTACCTTGAACTTGAGAGGCCAGCATCGCCGGTCCTCATAAGACCTATTCCTATATTGGGTAGTCACCATCCACTTCAAGATCAACTAAATATGTTATGAAGTCTTCTACATGAGACTTGTCCTGATCATCATTGCCTCACCAACCTCTAACCAACATAGAGGTGAACAACATGTCCTACCATATAGAGCTTCCTAAAGTGAATTATGAATAATCACCTAATAATTATTATTTAGGAGAATTTCACTAAGGCTAGGTGGTTATTGAAAGAACCACTAAAGTATAGGTCATATATCCTCAACATTTCCTCTAAAACCTATATATCCTTCTTAGAATTTATATGTATTTGATGATGATATATAGTGATTAGATACACCTACCTAACAAGTTCCTTTTATAGCCCTCACCAAAACCATGATGTAAAGTGATAATCTCTGTTCGAGATAGTAATCATGGGTATCCTGTGTAAGTGAAAAATCTCGTGGACATAGAGATTGCCTAACTCATCCATTGATAAAGTCTCTTAGATCGATATAAAGTGATATACCTTTGTCATCCTATCCACTATCAGTTAAACTGCATCACTACCCTGAGGTTTCCTTAACAACCCCACCATGAAATCCATATTAACATCATACTATTTATACTTGGTAATGGGAAATAACTATAGTAGACCAATGGGTAACTGATTCTTGGCCTTCACCTGATGACAGGTGGAGCATCACATGATAAACCCACTATTTCCTTCTTTATCCCCTACCACCAATTCTTTTGATTCATTCCACGATACATCTTGATCTAATCTAGATTCACCACCCACTTCAAGGCATGATACTCGTATATCAAATCCTCTTAAATGTCCTTAGGGACCAAGAAAAGACCTTGAACATGGAGAATCTCATCATCATTAATGACCCAATCTAGCGGTATCTCACTACCTTAAATAATTTCACCTAAGGTCAAACACTCTAGATATGATAACTGCCTCCTCTTTATCTTACTGATAAGTAAGGGAATAATGGATAAGTAAGTAAGAGTATCTTGACCCTGGTACTCATGAACATACAGATGTATCTTAGCATCGAGATCCATTAACTACCACTCACTACTAAACTCTTAAACTACCTAAGTTTGTTTCTTCTAACTCAGAATATCTTCCACTATGTTTACCCTGACAAGAGTGTAATTCATGTCAAAATCAAATTATTATAGATACTTAAACCACCTTTTCTTCAAAAGGTTTAGGTATAATTTGGATAAAATGTACTTTATGATTTTGTGGATGATGTAAACCATAAATTTCTCCCTCAGTAAGTAATGTCTCAATATCTCAGGGCATACACCACTTCTACCAACTCTAGGTCATATACAGGGTAGTTCTACTTGTGTGACCTCAACTACCTAGACCCACACATGACCATTTGACCACCCTACATCAAAAATATTCCTAGACTGATCCTATAATCATAGAGATACACAATTTACTCCTTTCCTTAATCTTATAAGGTTAGGATCATTATTCCAGTCATCCTACCTTTAAACTCTTAAAATGAGTTCTCACATGCATTAGACCAAATAAATAAAGCTCCCTTCTTAGGAAGGCCTGTAATAGGCATTTAAAAACAAGGTAAGTCTTGGATAAACCTCTAGTAATAACCATAAAAACCTATAAAGATGTGTATATCAAAAATGTTCTTGGGAAATTCCCAATAAATAAAATTTTCAACCCTCTTAGGGATGACAAATAAAATTGTATCAGAGATAATATAGCCCAAAAAGTATACATAGTTTATCCAAAAGTGATACTTTGAGAACTTGGAATAAATATGATGCTCTCTAAGTACAATCAATAGAATATCCAAGTGTTGTGCATGTTACTCCTTTGACTTGGAGTACATGATAATTTCATCTATGAGGATGATAACGACTGTGTCCACATATGGGTGGAAACCCCAATTCATAAAATCCATGAATACCATCAGTTCATTCGTTAATCCAAATGACATAACCAAATACTCATATAAAATATACTTTCTCATAAAATTAGAATAAGGAATATCATATTATCTCACCCTCAAATAGTGATAACGAGACATTATATGAATCTTTGGAAACACTTGGGGAACCACTCAACTGATCAGACAAGTCATTGATCTTTGGAATTGGATATTGGATCTTAACCATTCTTCCATTCCACTCATGATAATCAACACACAATCTCAAGGAACCATTTTCATTATTGGAGAATAGGATAGTAGAACCCCAAGGTGATGTGATCGGATGAATAAATACCTTGGCCAATAAATCTTCTATCTAATCCTTAATCTCTCAAATATTTGTAAGACCCATCTTGTATGGATGAATATAAACTATATTTTCACCCAACATGAACTCAATTGTAAAATCTAACTCCCTCTTAGGTGGAATTCTTGAGAAATAACTAGGGAATATGTCCTGAAACTAGTACACTTTTTAAGGGAAAATGCTTAGTTAGACCTCCCTATCATCTAACCTAAGGTTGGTAACCTAAGCTGTAATACCACCTAGCTATCGATGGTCAATCCTTGCTCAACCTTCATGAATATCATATTATCTATTATGAATATACATGATACCCTTAGAAGATGTAAAATAGATCAATCAATGGTAAAAATTAATATGAGCTTGATATCACACTAACTAGACCATCCTGAGAATCAAGTCGAAGGTAGTCATATCCAACACAAAATGATCCTAGAGGAACCTATAACTACTAACCTCCAGGGAACATCTACTACACTAGTGAATACCATTTTATCATACTCCCAATGGAATTTATATTTACATAATCCCCAAAATATAATCTATATTTAGCCCTAGTTCCTTAAAAAATTATATATATACAAAGTAATGTGAAGCCCCTATATCCAAAAGAGTTCAATACAAAGTAGAAGCTACCAATATTGCACCTTTGAATATAGAAGGTTTCCCTTTTTGGCCCATTGAAGTAGAATTTATAACATTTAACTAGCTTGAACCGTGTACCTGAGACCCTAACTGTGATCCCTAAGATACACCACCTTACTTTCACTACAAATCATGTTCTTAGGCACCACACCCACCACCTTAGCCTAAATAACCAATATAACTCTCGCTTCCCACCTACCATGGCATAACCAATCCTGTTCTAGATCCCTAAACCTATCTAAAAACTCTATCACTTGGAATTTTCTACACACTTATACAAAAATTCTATAAGTGACCCATCCTACCACATAACCGACACTCAATAGGTGGTCGATCATAGTGAGGTCAAATATGGGAAATCTTTCAACACTCATTACACTACACCTCACTACCTCCATGAGGAGGAAGGGATGATCCACCACCCTGGATAACCTTCCCCTCATCTTCTCCAACATGAATTATACCACAAATGTGTCATGCTACACTAAGATATACCATTGTTACTCCCCGCAGTATCTTCCTTCCTAGAACCCCTTCCCTTACCCAAAATCCTCTTGATGATAAGGAATTGGTTTATAACCTCAGAAAAGGATGTTAGGAAAGAAACATTCACCTAGAATCATATGTCATATAATAACCCATCCTAAAATAACCTCTCTTATGACACATTATATCTCCTAATAATAGGGAAAAATCTCTGTAGATTAATAAAACGATCTTCATAGTCCATGATAAACATATTCCCCTGTATAAGATGCTTAAATTCCATGGACCTGATAGTTATCAGGGTCTTTGGGTAAAAATGGTTTAGGAAATGGGTTTCAAAGTTCTTCTAGGATAAATCATATTTATGATCTATTTATATGAGAATGTCCTAGTATCGCCTCATATATCTTTGAAGCATATACCCAACCAATTTCACCCTTCTATCCTAAGGTGTATCAAAGTGATAAAAAATTGTCCTGAAAAACTAAATCTAGTACTAAGTTTCCAAGGGACCACTCTCCCTAGAAAATATTAATACGATTTGGAGCTAAAAATCTCTAGTCTTCTCAATCATTGTAGTTTTAGTTTGAGGATCATATCTCTCTATATCCTACACTACTCACACTAATATCTCATGGAGTTTATCTCCCATCACCTACCCAGGTACTACATGAGGTGCTGGACAAATAACCTCAAGGGAATGCTTGTAAATATCCTCCTGGTGCTTAATATGAGTTTTTCATAGAGGTATGTGTCTACAATGTCAAACACATACCTAAAAACATGTTACTATATAGTGCTTTCCCTCACCCTGAACTAAAATCATAAGTCTTCTTGAGTACCAAATGATGACCCAAACAAGGTGTGAGTATGGTTTATTAATCCACCACTAATAGAATATAAATCATATCCATTTTGAGTAATAGGTGAATGATGATATGCATAATAATATTATAGAACAATAAATAAATAAATAAATAAATAAATAAATAAAAATTGTCGACCCCCAGGTTCTATGGTGACACCCAGGGCCGACCATACCTGATTTAGCCTAAACTAGATGTTTATTTCCATAGTAACTTAAGTCATAAACACCATACCCATGGGTTAAATCCAATGTGGAAAATAAAGATCACACAACACTACTGAACTCAAGGGGGAATCACCCCAAGGTGTTCTAAGATAACATGAATCATTAACGAACCTAAGAGGATTCAACCCATGGAATTCCAAGTAGCAGTCATAATCACAAAACCCAATGGGATTCACCCCAAGGTGTTCAAGTAGCATGTTTCATCACTGAACCTGAGGAGATTCACACCAAAGTATTATAGGTAGTATGCATCATCAATTAACCCAAGGGGATTCACCCTAAGGCATTCAAAGTAGCAGTTATCTATTTAAAGTGAACCAAAAATTCATAAATATTGTAATTCATTTCAATCGATCAAGTATTCCACCAGACTTAAGATTATGTATTAGGAATCCTTGTTCACTCACCCATGTTCATATCTCAATCCCAGACACCCCAAGGGTTGCCTCGTGAACTACCCAATTCATTCCCAAGGCCTCCCACACCTCAAAGGGTGTAAAAAATCATTGTTTACATAGTAATGGACTACTCATGTACCATTTTGGAGTTCCAATTAATTATTTAGGTATAAAAAATATTTAATTAAATTTTAGGTCGAGCACGCTATATGTCAGCGTGACCTCATGTCACAAGAACCAATAAAAATTCTAGACATTTAGGGAAATTCTTTATAACCACCCACCTTATACTTGTAGATGAAAAATCATCCAGTATCAGCCTATGTTTTGTAATCATCCAGTAGAAAATGGAAAACATAATAATACCTTAGAAATGTGGTATATTAGATAAAAATAGCATGAGATATTGTCACGACCCCCTTCCATCAAAGATGCCCCTCCTGAGCTGGCAATGGTGAAAGGGAGATAATGACCCCCGAGTCCCGCCTCCAGTAGGCCCTGGGGTGGCGACTAGCACCAAGGGTATGAGTTTACACAAATATGGGAGGCATTACCCTTTTTATTATTTTGGATCAGGAAATAGGACAAGTCAACCACCAAAAAGAGAAAAGAACAAGGTGCTGAAAAGAAACCCAAACCAGTCCCATATGCATGTATAAATAAACTGAAACAGGTACAAGTACAAATAAGCTTAAAGTACAAGTGAGTACAGTACCAAAAGAAAAACAAGAAAACAACAACTGCACAGCTCCCACTGCCTGACTAGTAGGGTCCCGCACAGCCCTGGTAGTCCTCCTGAAAACCTGAAACAACGTAGGGTGAGCATACAAGTATACTCAGTAGAGAACCTAAAGCTCTCGTGCACAAGTGGGGAGACACCCTAAGGTCCCGTGAGAAAACAGAAGAACCAGAAACTAACAAGGAAAAACTATCCACCCAGCCTCACTGGTCACACTCACCAAGTAACACAAACAAGTTTAGTATATATATAGAACAAAAGTATTGGGTACCCCGCACCATTTCCCACTTAATTAGATGCTGCTCTTCCTAACGGAAAACGTCCTAACGCTACCACACTCTTCCCGCCCGCACACACCTGGGCCAAACCACGCATCCCGCCCGCACACACTTGGGCCTCACAACCACGCATCTCGCCCGCACACACCTGGGCCACAACCACTAACCCGCCCGTAGACACCTGGGCCTCATCCCGAAGGTTCTTGGGAACGGTAAGCCTGCCCGAAGAGTCTTGGGCTAAAGGTCGCCTCAAGCCATCACAGCCTCCGAGACCTACCCGAAGAGTCTTGGGTGTAAGGTCACCTCAATCCATCATAGCCTATGGAAGAAGGAGCAGGAAGGAGCTAGTAACTAAGGGGGAACACCCTCTCCCATAAAATGGGAGTGTTCGACACTAGGTGCTTGACATGGGTGTGGTGCGACAAAACACAAAGATACAATTATATATATACATATACCAAACACACAGCCCAACCTATGGCTTCTTAAAAAGAGAAACTGAGCATGTGCCTCGGCACTGCTACCGCGAAGCATGCATCAACAACCAAACAATCATCCCCCAACCCCATTTAGGTTTTCATGTTTCATGCAATGGTTTAACAAATTATTACTACTGGGCAACTATCATCCAGACAAAACCTTTCACAAACATATCCCTGCCATCCACAACCAAGGTTAGGTAAAACGCAAGCAACCACATGCCATTTCATTTACAAAAGATTATCACAACCATACAACATTCCATCATTCATTTATTTCAAAGTTCCACACATAAAACCCTTTCCACACACAAAAAATTTCTGCATTTGAAAACACCTTTTACTTCAAAACACTTTTCATAATCAAAACACTTTTCATAAATAAAGGCATTTTCCACAACCAACCACTTCCCATTTCAACCCCATCGTTTACAAAACATTTCACACCTCCACGTTTCCACCATCAACCATTCCAATAAGATCACCACCCAAACATCGCAGCCCCGCTGCCCAGCATCACATCACAACACCATTCCAGAAAAAAAAACATTTCCCACAAAACAACCAAACCACCAACATGTTCATTATTCCAATTTTTGTTCAACCGGGGTGATCACACAAGGTTTTCATTCTCATTTAATCAGCCAGTATTTACGTGCTTATCCATTTTCCATGTTTTAACAAAACCAACCACAAACAATTCAGATATAAATTGCGCACGCAAAGGCCACCAACGGCCTTGATTTTCAGTAGGCAAAGGCCTTTCAATCCAAAATCACAATCAGAAGATAAAGAAACTGGAAGGCAATAGAAACAGCACAAAACCCCAAACCCTTCTTTATCCGGTTATTATCTTTATTTAAAGTTCAACTGCATCCCATGGAACAAAAGAAAAATATCCCACCCCGCATGTTGCACCAAATAGAGAGACGAAGGTAAACCCCTACCTCAAAAGGTCCCGATCACGTCGCTTCCAACGACGTCCTTCGGTGTCCTCCGCCTTCGCCAAACCCGAAAAACGCCTCCTAGGATGGAAGCTGGAGAAGGAAGGCCGGAAGTAAAGGTGACAAGTCCGGGCTTAGAAGCTTCGTCTTGTCGCTACGATCCTGTGGCCGCTGACGGATCGTAATTCGGAGCTCGGACAAAGAAGTTAGAGGAGGAATACTTCTCGATTGTCCAAGAGCGTCGTCATGCGACAAAGAAGCGATCGATATGGAAGATAAAACATGACCTCATTCTTATATAGGCAATGAATAGGTAAATCCGTATTCAGCGTGCATTAATGAATACACGATGTGACCGTACATACGTCACATGTTTTGATTGGTTAACACGTCACGCGGTTTCCACGCGTTTTAATAAAAAAAACGTTAATTTTATTAATATGTGTGTTTCGTTGACCCGAGACATAACTCATAAAAAGGTATCCATCACTGGTCTTAAAATGACCGTCTTAATTACAGGATTACACTACCGCTGACGGTTCGTCAATCCGATACCGTATGAGGGAGATATGTTGGATACAAGATCCCGTAATAATAACAATATTAAATCTATTAATTCATGAGCGTTTCTGGTACCCAATCCAAAAACCCGAAAAAGACATCCAATATTGGACTCATAATTTTTGTCTCGTAGTCAGGGTCGCACTTCCACTGACGGTTCGTGAAACCGAGGTCGCACGAAGAAGTTACAGACAAAAAAGTGTTTTATCAACAAAATTAATAATAACAATATTTTATTATTATTATTAATCAATTATTTATTTATTTTTCATAACTCCAAAAGCAATCACATTTTGGAGTCTTCATGGGCGCTATAATTAAGCACCAATTCCTCCTTTTTCATTTATTTGTCTTTTAATTTTATTTCTCTTATTATTATTTTTTTGTTTCTCTCTCCAATCTATTTTTTTCTTTCATGATTCTCTCCCACCACCAAAAGTGGCGCCTCCCATTTTTTTTACTCCATGTGGAACGCCCCAAACTCCATTCTCACTTCAACTTTATTATTTAATAAAATTAATAATAATAACACCCATAATTAATGTAAGAATTTAATCCCATTAAATTAGTTTACCATGGTTATTAAGTTAAAACCATTCCATTTAATTAAATTCAAATAATTTAATTTACTAACCAAAAATTAAACCCATTTAATTTAATTTACCAATCACACACATATTTCTGTCACCTTTACCATTATTATTTAATTCAATAGTAATAAATCCTCTTTCAATTTCATCAACGGGTCCCCATCATTAACATTAATAATTATTATTATTATTGATGCCCATTATTTTCATATAATTACTCCATATATCCCATAACATTATATTCACGCATGTTTGGGAACCCCATTCATGTGCCTCTTCACGTTATTATTATTATAACAAATTATTATATAATAATACCCTTTTAATGTTATTAACACAATTCCAACTTTAATTGTGGAGAACCGCACAACGCCTCCTGTACAAGGTCACACCCATGCACCCCATGCATTTCATTCCTTTATAATTTATTACATGAACCTCATTTATTGTAATTTATTCCTTTATAACTTATTCCATGCGCCTCCCATCATTTTATTAAATATATTCGATTTTATTTCTTATATTTTACAATGATTAAATTAAAACCATTTTATCTAATTAACACCAAATATTTTCACGCCACCATTATCAATTATTATTATAAAAAATTATTATTACAACACGTGTCATGTTTGACCACATCAAATTTTTTACAAAGAAATGGACCGGAGAGGTCCGGGCCATTACACCAGATACCTCTCAAAACATTCTCGTCCTCGAGAATTAAAACCAACCCATAAAAGGGGGAAAGGTCCGGACAACCACCCCTCAAGATACCTCTCAGGCCTCTTGTCATAACAAGAAACAACCGACAACCCTAATTATGTGATTTAGGAATTCCCTCTCCTATGTCGAGATATTATCCGCTTTAGGCGGCACTGACTCGCCTGCATGGGTTTAATCGCATCCGCATTAATGCCTCTCGATTAAGGACTGAGCCTTCCCACTTCCATATATTAGGATTTTCCAACTTACACTGCCCCCAACACCATACAAAACATCAATAAATTTCCCGAACACATGGCTTGAGGAATTCCTTCTCCCATGTCAAGATATTATCCGCTTTAGGCGGCACTGACTCTCCTGCACGGGTTTAATCGCATCCACATTAATGCGTCTTGATTAGGGATTAGGTCCTCCTCTCCCCACATGTTATGACTCTTCACACACATTTAAAGGAAAGAGGGAAACAACTTAGCATTATAAATTCATGAAAAAAAGTTCCAGGCCCAAAGCATGGGCGAGAATGAGTTTCAACAAAGGAGTGTGATGATCTTGAATTTAAACAAAACTTAAATGAGAGCATTTAAGTAAAACCGGAAACATCTCTCTTGATCTCTGGCCTTGCTAGGGTTGCCACTTCTATTGCATGAAACTGTCTGTGTCCCACTCTTCTGCCGTTCTGTTGACTTCCAGGTGCCATAGTTGTTCGGTAAACAGGGAACGCCTATGCCCAAGTAGTAATGAAAAACTCAAAGTTTTAATTTATCATTTTATTTCAATTTCTTTCCCAGAACACCCAAACAAAGTAAAACACAAACATTATGATGCATGTACCTTCCCTAGGGTCTCTACCCTCCAATCAATATAGTCTCACTTGGTCGTTCGGTAGGCTCAGAGTCCTTGCATCGGATCACGGGGGGGCCCTAAAATCCCGTGTCCTAGCTGGTCTTCCCTGGCCTATGTCACACACCAAGATTAACGAACACTGTTGCCCTACCATCCCATGAAATCCTCACTGTGCCTAACTCCAGACTCCATCCTATCTCTCAACCATCAGCTCTGATACCATTCTGTCACGACCCCCTTCCATCAAAGATGCCCCTCCTGAGCTGGCAATGGTGAAAGGGAGATAATGACCCCCCGAGTCCCGCCTCCAGTAGGCCCCGGGGTGGCGACTAGCACCAAGGGTATGAGTTTACACAAATATGGGAGGCATTACCCTTTTTATTATTTTGGATCGGGAAATAGGACAAGTCAACCACCAAAAAGAGAAAAAACAAGGTGCTGAAAAGAAACCCAAACCAGTCCCATATGCATGTATAAATAAACTGAAACAGGTACAAGTACAAATAAGCTTAAAGTACAAGTGAGTACAGTACCAAAAGAAAAACAAGAAAATAGCAACTGCACAGCTCCCACTGCCTGACTAGTAGGGTCCCGCACAGCCCTGGTAGTCCTCCTAAAAACCTGAAACAACATAGGGTGAGCATACAAGTATACTCAGTAGAGAACCTAAAGCTCTCGTGCACAAGTGGGGAGACACCCTAAGGTCCCGTGAGAAAACAGAAGAACCAGAAACTAACGAGGAAAAACTATCCACCCAGCCTCACTGTTCACACTCACCAAGTAACACAAACAAGTTTAGTATATATATAGAACAAAAGTATTGGGTACCCCGCACCATTTCCCACTTAATTAGATGCTACTCTTCCTAACGGCAAACGTCCTGACGCTACCACACTCTTCCCGCCCGCACACACCGGGGCCAAACCACGCATCCCGCCCGCACACACCTGGGCCTCACAACCACGCATCTCGCCCGCACACACCTGGGCCACAACCACTAACCCGCCCGTAGAAACCTGGGCCTCATCCCGAAGGTTCTTGGGAACGGTAAGCCTGCCCGAAGAGTCTTGGGCTAAAGGTCGCCTCAAGCTATCACAGCCTCCGAGACCTACCCGAAGAGTCTTGGGTGTAAGGTCACCTCAAGACATCATAGCCTATGGAAGAAGGAGCAGGAAGGAGCTAGTAACTAAGGGTGAACACCCTCTCCCATAAAATGGGAGTGTTCGGCACTAGGTGCTTTACATGGGTGTGGTGCGACAAAACACAAAGATACAATTATATATATACATATACCAAACACACAGCCCAACCTATGGCTTCTTAAAAAGAGAAACTGAGCATGTGCCTCGGCACTGCTACCACGAAGCATGCATCAACAACCAAACAATCATCCCCCAACCCCATTTAGGTTTTCATGTTTCATGCAATGGTTTAACAAATTATTACTACTGGGCAACTATCATCCAGACAAAACCTTTCACAAACATATCCCTGCCATCCACAACCAAGGTTAGGTAAAACGCAAGCAACCACATGCCATTTCATTTACAAAAGATTATCACAACCATACAACATTCCATCATTCATTTATTTCAAAGTTCCACACATAAAACCCTTTCCACACACAAAACATTTCCGCATTTGAAAACACCTTTTACTTCAAAACACTTTTCATAATCAAAACACTTTTCATAAATAAAGGCATTTTCCACAACCAACCACTTCCCATTTCAACCCCATCGTTTACAAAACATTTCACACCTCCACGTTTCCACCATCAACCATTCCAATAAGATCACCACCCAAATGTCGCAGCCTCGCTGCCCAACATCACATCACAACACCATTCCAGAAAAAAAAAACATTTCCCACAAAACAACCAAACCACCAACATGTTCATTATTCCAATTTTTGTTCAACCGGGGTGATCACACAAGGTTTTCATTCTCATTTAATCAGCCAGTCTTTACGTGCTTATCCATTTTCCATGTTTTAACAAAACCAACCACAAACAATTCAGATATCAATTGCGCACGCAAAGGCCACCAACGGCCTTGATTTTCAGTAGGCAAAGGCCTTTCAATCCAAAATCACAATCAGAAGATAAAGAAAATGGAAGGCAATAGAAACAGCACAAAACCCCAAACCCTTCTTTATCCGGTTATTATCTTTATTTAAAGTTCAACTGCATCCCATGGAACAAAAGAAAAATATCCCACCTCGCATGTTGCACCAAATAGAGAGACGAAGGTAAACCCCTACCTCAAAAGGTCCCGATCACGTCGCTTCCAACGACGTCCTTTGGTGTCCTCCGCCTCCACCAAACCCAACAAACGCCTCCTAGGATGGAAGCTGGAGAAGGAAGGCCGGAAGGAAAGGTGACAAGTCCGGTCTTAGAAGCTTCGTCTCGTCGCTACGATCCTGTGGCCGCTGACGGATCGTAATTCGGAGCTCGGACAAAGAAGTTAGATGAGGAATACTTCTCGATTGTCCAAGTGCGTCGTCGTGCGACAAAGAAGCGATCGATATGGAAGATAAAACATGACCTCGTTCTTATATAGGCAACGAATAGGTAAATCCGTATTCAGCGTGCATTAATGAATACACGATGTGACCGTACATACGTTACATGTTTTGATTGGTTAACACGTCATGCGGTTTCCACGCGTTTTAATAAAAAAAACATTAATTTTATTAATATGTGTGTTTCGTTGACCCGAGACATAACTCATAAAAAGGTATCCATCACTGGTCTTAAAATGACCATCTTAATTACAGGATTACACTGCCGCTGACGGTTCGTCAATCCGATACCGTATGAGGGAGATACGTTGGATACAAGATCCCGTAATAATAACAATATTAAATCTATTAATTCATGAGCGTTTCAGGTACCCAATCCGAAAACCTGAAAAAGACATCCAATATTGGACTCATAATTTTCGTCTCGTAGTCAGGGTCGCACTGCCACTGACGGTTCGTGAAACTGAGGTCGCACGAAGAAGTTATGGACAAAAAAGTGTTTTATCAACAAAATTAATAATAATAATATTTTATTATTATTATTAATCAATTATTTATTTATTTTTCATAACTCCAAAAGCAATCACGTTTTGGAGTCTTCATGGGAGCTATAATTAAGCACCAATTCCTCCTTTTTCATTTATTTGTCTTTTAATTTTATTTCTCTTATTATTATTTTTTTGTTTCTCTCTCCAATCTATTTTTTTTCTTTCATGATTCTCTCCCACCACCAAAAGTGGTGCCTCCCATTTCTTTTACTCCATGTGGAACACCCCAAACTCCATTCTCACTTCAACTTTATTATTTAATAAAATTAATAATAATAACACCCATAATTAATATACTAATTTAATCCCATTAAATTAGTTTACCATGGTTATTAAGTTAAAACCATTCCATTTAATTAAATTCAAATAATTTAATTTACTAACCAAAAATTAAACCCATTTAATTTAATTTACTAATCACACACATATTTCTGTCACCTTTATCATTATTATTTAATTCAATAGTAATAAATCCTCTTTCAATTTCATCAACAGGTCCCCAACATTAACATTAATAATAATAATTATTATTGACGCCCATTAGTTTCATATAATTACTCCATATATCCCATAACATTATATTCACGCATGGTTGGGAACCCCATTCATGTGCCTCTTCACGTTATTATTATTATAACAAATTATTATATAATAATACCCTTTTAATGTTATTAACACAATTCCAACTTTAATTGTGGAGAACCGCACAACGCCTCCTGTACAAGGTCACACCCATGCACCCCATGCATTTCATTCCTTTATAATTTATTACATGAGCCTCATTTATTGTAATTTATTCCTTTATAACTTATTCCATGCGCCTCCCATCATTTTATTAAATATATTCGATTTTATTTCTTATATTTTACAATGATTAAATTAAAACCATTTTATCTAATTAACACCAAATATTTTCACGCCACCATTATCAATTATTATTATAAAAAATTATTATTACAACACGTGTCGTGTTTGACCACATCAATTTTTTTTACAAAGAAATGGACCGGAGAGGTCCGGGCCATTACAGATATGGAGATGATGAAAGAACTATATAAATGATAGAAATATAAGGTCAGCCTTACCTCAGGCTTGTTTACACAATGAACTACACCGGAATTGAATGAGGAATAATGAAGAAATACTTAAATAAATGAAGAGGTAAGTGAGAGTCAAATAGGAGGATCCACTAGTTAAAAATGGGAGAATAAATAGGGATTTAGTTATTTAACTCATGAGGGTAGAAGTCACAATTTTACACTTTTTAAGAGGTTACATTGTTTTTCCACATGGTTATCCAAATTCTGCACTGACCATGAAGACCCCACTCTTCATAATACCACTCCCCACATGGTTGGATCATGGTTAGAAAAAACATGTACCAACCATGAAAAATTCATCTACAACTTTTATGTATGTTTTGTATGATTTTAGATCCTCCTCTACATAGTTTTAAGAACCATGTTACCTTTTATCTAATATTCATGATTGGGGGGACGATTAGCACTAACCATGTGCCCCTGACTGTTCACCCAAAATTTTCATACCTCTGGGACTATAAACCCTAGAATTCCGTAAGAGCCTCCCTGAATCCCCATAAATATTTTTAAAGAAGTAAAGTATAAAAGTTTGCATAAATAATTAAAATAATTCATTCCTTGAGAGGGTATAGGTTTTACATTTCACTAAGATTTTTGTCACTTTATAATTTCTCACATAACTTATCTATATAGGTTAATATTCATGTCAATTATATTAGATATGAATTTTGGATAGTTGAGAAGATAAATATTTATCCTATACTATATGAAAATTAAGTGATCACGACAATTTTGACCACCTCTAAATCATTTGATAATGATTTTAGTAAATTTTCACTAAATGGCATGTCATTATTAATTTAGTGATGATTAAATTTTATGAGCAATGATTTTTTTAAAATTTCACAAATCATTATTTCTTAGAGGTTTATTTTATTCTAGATGGTTCACAACCATATCTAAATAAAATCCCTATGTATATTTAATTTATAATTTAGTAGTAATTGTTAAATTTAGGCGAAGTTTATAAAACCAACACTAATAATTTTAGTGACAGTTATAGTAAAATCATTGATAAAATATTATAAAAAAATGACATGTACTATATATAGCAGTATTTAAAACCACTGCTAAATACTTAATAATAGTTAAAACCACAACTAAACATGGAGAGGCGATTAAGACCACTACTAACCTTATCTGTGAATAATCTAATGAAACTATATTTCATTCCATCCTATAAAAAACCAATAAAAAATATATTCATAAATTATCCAATCAACACAACATAGAAAAATGATTTCATACATTAAGATACAATATACCACTTTATAAAAAATAAGTAGATAACTTTAAAATTTATAATATTTCAGTTATTAAGTTTTTCAATAATGGAAACATGTTCAGAAAATATCAACAAGGATATCACTTCTCACTTAGATGTATCACCTTCTCTCTCCACTAATGCATCATGCTGATCACCACCTCCTTTCCTACTCCCCACCTCTGGTGATTAAATTTAAATTAATTAAACAAACATTAACAATGAACATATTAAAAAAATATTAAATGAAGTAAAACTCAAACAAAAATTAATAATATCAAATGAGTATAAATAATAAAACTCATGTGGGATTAGAGGTAGTAATTGATTAGTTCTTTTACACATGTAATAAGTACACATTACATTCAAAAAATGTATGATAAAATAGTATCCTTATATTGTTCAATAGAAACAATGTAAGGGGGCACAAATATATTGGGGTCTCTCCTTTAATATAGGTATAATAAGGAATAAAACCTTAAAAATGTGATTTCAGTAAGGAATTATCAAAATTTTCGTACAAAATGAGGGGTTCCATAAAGTTCTCCCTTGACCTATTTAAATTGTGATAACAAGAGCAACAAAAAATATAAATTTCTATTATACAAAAAATATATTCTCATATAATTTTTCTATATTAAGGTACCCAAGGATTGTCTTAGCAGTTTCAGGTGAAGGTTAAGGGAATAGGTTTTAAAACTAGCATTGCAGCAATAAAAACTTGTTGGGTTTATAGTTAGACAATATATACATACCAACCATTCATGTCACCTTGGGTAGGTAGTGGGAAAATCACATTTTATCACATGGTCTACCAAACCATACACCTAACTACGAATCCTTGAAAAACTAATGTTTTTATTTCATTCCTCTTTGAGTGACCTATGTTTAGATTCAAGATATTTTTATAGGCCCGATATCTAATGAATATGTAATCTTAATCATGAATTTCCGTTATACATTTGTGGTTAGTCACTAAGACTTTAGGAGTCTCTTTCCATGTAATAATGGTAAAGAAAAATTTCATTGGAAGATAAATTCATATATAGACAATGATCCATTAAAAGAATCATGATCACTAAAGCAGTCTAAGTAATCCAAATATGAAACAACCTATTTGATCTATTTATACATACTTCATACCAATTATATACTTTTATTCACCCATTTCATTTATCATGAGTAAAAAATCGTATAAATATAAATATAAAATGAAAAACATAACTGTAAATTTATGAAACTCACTAGTCCTGGTTCTCTTATGAGTGCCTCTATTTCGCTAGGAAAATTATTTTCCATCATTTAAAACATGGAATAAAATTCACTCTCTAAATATAATAACCAATTATTATGTTTTTTAATTAATTTTTCTTGATATTTAATAGTATTTTTTAGTGCATGAATTTCCTTTTATGATTTAATATCCCTAAAATATGTAAACCCCCTATATATGATACCATCAAAGTATATTTATGTAAACTACCAAATTCCCTTGAAGGTGATGGTCTAAAAGCCATATCCTTTACACAACCATAGCGATCCTTTCCTAAAACTTGAGACATATCATCCTTTGAGGAAACTAAAGTTGACATGGAAGGGTTAAAATCCCATAATTTTTTGGGTTTATACTATAATTGAATAACATTAAATTATATATAACTTAGAAACACTAACTTTTAAAATACAATTATTTACTCCAATTATTTTATAGGTTTATTAACAAAAGTTTTATCCTTTTTTTTTGGACATCACACCATAAATCTATACATTCAATAGATCGAGCTACCTCCTTTGACTATATCGAAAAAGTTCATAACTACAAATTAGAAAAAATAAATTAACTGAAATGTTACAGATATATTTTTAATTAATTAAAGGGTACCTTTAAACTTTTTTTCCTAGAGAAACTCATTGAATCATAAGTTTTTGGAATTTATTTCTTCTCTTGACTAGCAAGATTTCTCATATAATGCACCAGATGAATTATATATCATTACAAATTGAAATTTTATTAAGACGCTACTATTTATCTATTAACATATAATAAAATACTTTATGTGATTCATCATGATGATGCTAAATATATACCTTTCACTGGTCTCTAGGAACATCCTTGAGGACCTTTTCATATATTTGTGACATTGATAAATATGTTTCATTGAATTCATTACATAATCTCCAATTTAAAATTTTCTAATTATTTCTTAAGTTATTTAATTTCCATGGGTGTCAAATTACATTGGTCATGTTAAAATGATACAAAATATTCAAATAAAAACTTTAAATACCTTATATTATTAACATATTAAGTAATAATGTTTAATTTAATCATATATGAATATATAATTAATATAGTACCTTTATTTGAGTATCTAATAACTCATTCTTCCAAGATAAATGAATGAACCTCTAATATGAATAATTAATGGGTAATGATTCAAACTCATAAGCTAAATGTCCTAGTATCTAGTCATAAATTCCCATTTTATCTTCAATGGGTATCCTATAGTCATCAAAAGGTATAAATACCTTTAACTTAGTGAAATTAAAAACTTATTGAAATTTTATGTTTGTATCCATTATATTATTATTTTTATCTATTTAACATATGAATTAATCAATTAATATAAATATTTTAGAAATTAATGTTATCACATGAAATTATATACCAAATGACTATGACGTGCCAATGACCTCTCGATGGTAATGTGTGGCAGTTTGACTGCCAGAAGAATGCAATGAAGGTGATCTGCATAATGCCCCAATATCCACTATAGAGGGGATACCTATGAATGGAATCATATAGGATAAGATTAAATGATACCAAAAGAATTATTCAAGGTAGGTGATGAAGTATATCTGGTATCACAGGGGTAAAATGAGATTCATGTGATGTAGAGTTGGATGTGTTTGTAAACCTATCTAAAGATGGAAAAATAAAAAAAAATAAAAACTAACTTAATTAAATATGAAACTCCTTTACCAATCATTACATTTATAGTATTTTATGAAGTGTACCAAAATAATTATGTTAGGTATATGATGAAGTGTTCTTAGTGCCACCTAGGTAGAACAAGAATCATGTGATAAAGAGTGGGTCATACACATAAACCTATTTGATCATGGAATACCTATAAAAAAAGTAATAAAATATCTAACTCAATTATAAAATAAATTCATTTAAAAATCATTAAATTTATATTTATTCAATTAAACTATAAATAAAAAATATACCTCACATTAACTAATATTAAAAAATAAATATGAAAATCCTATTCTTGTTTGGTCATATTGTTATCATAATCTATTGTAAAAATTAATTCTTTTCCCTATCCTTATTTTTTTCTTCTTTACCCTCCCTTGGAATAATAATATTTTCAATATCATTAGGTAAAAAAAATTCAATATATTGTTGTTTATGGGGTTCACTATCACAAATTACTTTACCTTCATAAAAAATATCATACATACCTTGTATTTTCATGCGGAAAAAATACTTCACCCTTCATCTACTATATCATTGAAATAATATAACATTTTTTTGGGAATCCAAAATATAAGGATCATGTTCATCATGTTCCCCAATATCAATCAACCAATAGAAGTTAAAAGATGTAAATTTTAATGAATATTTCCATATACCCCTATTAATATCGACCCACTTATTTTTAAATAACACAAAATTAAATTTCCCATGATAATTTAACATGATAATATTAACTAGATTTTCATAGAAAACCTAATCTATAATTATAAATATATCGATGTTTTGCGTTTTCAAACCATCCTGATAATCAATAGAAGATAACTTAAATCCAAAAATATTATAATCATTGAATCACATAGCTTGCTTCAAAGTACCTCAAGATAAATACTTTAAATCCTTAGATAATTCAACTCAATTATCACCATTCATTATGTATATAATTTGATATAAAATATTTTTACTTAAATTAGATAATTATCAACATATTAAATCCATATATTATATTCATAACTTACATGATGTGTAAACCATTCAAAAATTTCTTTCTTATCTAATTTTGTTTTAACTTCCTCATTTAGTGTTTGACTCTTAAGGTATATTTTCATTTGTGTCCTTAAATATTAAATATATGGATCACAAATATTAGTATTGAGTAGCACATATATGTGTTCCTATATTAATTATGAATCTGTCAATGAAAATGAGGAAAATTATTCTACTTCTCAAACTAAAGTTGGAAATATGAATGATTAATTATTTTCCTAAGCATGAATTGTATTATCAGCAGAAAATCCCACTTGATTTAATAATTTCTCCATCTAATCCAAATATCTTGAACAAAAGGTTAGATACTCTTTGGAAATGAAACCTTTCACAATTAAACCTTATGGTTAAGGTTTATTTTTATATAATAAATCAAATGTCCTAGATAACTAATAAAAAAAGTAATAAATTAATAATTAAAGTTTATAAGTACTAAATAGAAAAATTATATTTCATTAATGATAATAAAATTAAAATAAAATTCATTAAAAAGGGATACATACATCAATAATATATAGGACTTATAACTTTAGCTTCTTTAAACAAACTTATAGTCAGATGAATGATTATAGTGAAAAATGATGAGGGAAATATCATCTCCAAATGAAATAATGTCTGTAGAATTATCATATTAATTTTATCGAGTCTGATTAGGTTTAATGTCTTATTAAAAATCTATAAAAATAATGTGAAAAAGTTGATTATAACTGTCATTATTTTTTTATGTAATAAACTATTCATTTCCAAATATAGAAACCTATCCATAAATATATCTATGTAATGAATTTTCAATCCATGTAATTTATGATGATTCAACTCAACACATATTAAAATATTACTTGAATATCCATTAGGTTCTTTCACATTTTTTAATAGTATAAGGAAAACATATTTATATTTATTTTTCATTGTAAAAATACTTATGGATACTTTGCATTCTCATTTTCCCATAAATCACATTTTATATTTAGTGATTCTAAGGCCTGATAGGAATTTAGATGATGTTTTTATTTCCCCTATTCATTAAGCAATGTAAAAGGAACACTATCACACACATTCTTCTCAATGTGTATAACATAAAGATTATGATGTAACAAATTAAATTCATAATATATGTTCTTTTATTCTATTTTTGTTTTTCAGTCTAATTTGATGATGTTCTAACCCTTTTTTTGTGTTCATTCAATTGAAACTCCTTTCTAAAATCTATATCAACATTTGATAATTGTGTCAATATCTATGATCTAGAAAATAATTTTGGAGGATTCATCAAATATATTTTCCCATTAAAATATGACTTTTTGAACCAAAATCTATGATATGTATGAATTAATTGGTGATGAAACATTTAAAAGCACTTCCTTCTATAAGTTAGTTGTTGATTTACAAAATGGACAAAGAAAACCCTTTTGTGTTATAACAAGAAAAATTTATAATCCAAGAAAATCACTAATGGTCCACATTAGGGTAAAATTAATTTTGAAAAATTTCATAGTAGATGCATCATATGTTTTTACACCCTTATTATATAACTCTTATAATTCTAAAATAAGAGGATAAAGTTATACATTAATGTCATTTTAAGAATTTTATTTCTAGGAATAATCATTAAGGTGATGAATTAATTTTACTACATAATTTTGGATTTGGTGTTCTAGAAACAACTATTTTTACTTTAGATTACATGTATATTCAAAGTTTTGAATATTAATAAAATATCTTATTATATATTTTTTATTTTATACATGAATTTAATTTAATAATGTCTTAGAGTTTCTGTCACATTGATAAGGTCAAAATAGTTCCCAGCTATGATGATAACTTTGAAATTCCATGAAGATATTCTTAAATATGGTTATACAATCATATAACATACAATTATGTGACACATATAATGTTGACAGTCATCTATGAGTACTCATAAGCAGATGATACTTCCTCTCATAAAGTTTTTACTTGGTAATCTCAAATATGAGAGATTATGAGAATAGTCCTGCGAGTAGAAATTCCACATATTTATGTGTCATAGGATATTCCTATCCATGATCATGTGTAATGGTCCTTAGTCTTTGTGATAATTATTAATGTATTTCACAACTCATTCACATTGATCTATTTCATAAGCCACAATGATAAAATTCATAGAGAATTTAGATATATTAGGTGTGTCATGAGTGATGTGTTATTAATTAATAAATTGAGGAATGATTTGTCCCTTACATATTTATAGAATTTAATATCTTATCCCTTTGATTGAAATGGAACTGTCACATTAAATTTTATGTCCAAGGTGAAATGATGTGTTTATTTTAGACAGTCAAAGAATGACGTATCAAGAATACAGGTCGATGAAATGTGTGTGCAATCTGATTGATGATATATTTTTTATAAGGGGATTATATGTATGTTTGTAAAAGTTTCAACATTAAATTCTTTCTATTGGGTGCCTTGACCCATTTCTAGACAATAATCTTGGACTTAAGGAAATCCCACCTAATTGCCACAAGAAAAATACAAGAGGGTCACCCACTAAGTGTTTCCATAAATCTTAATTAAATTCTATTTGAATTTAATTATTATAATAAATATATTTTTCAAGATCGAAAAATAATTTTATTCAGGTTTTATTGATCACTAATACTTTCAAGGTAATAAAAAATTATGTATTCACTAATAAATATAATTTTTAGTTATGTGAATATTTAATAAATATTAATTTTCCATTTTATAAATAGAATATTTTTATTTATTAAATATTTAATAAATATTTATTCACCATATTTTGAATATAATATTTATTTATGAATAAAATTTTAATTAAATATTTATTTTGGTATTCAATAAATACCAAGGCGGATGAGAAGACCAAGATGGTTTCTGTTGATAAATATTAATTCACTAGATGGTAAAATAATATTAATCATTGTGATAGTTAGAAAATTCCATAAAATAATAATATTATTATATATCATGGGTTCAGATAAAGTTTACTATATTATTTAAGGGCCCTTGTACAATTAAATAATATTTTTACCTAAACCTAAACTCTATAAATATATTGTTATGTCTATTGTGAAGGGTTGATCGAGAATTGAGAATTGTTGTGCACAAAAAAATTATCTCTAGATTATTCATTCTATCATCCTATCAAGAATGAGAAGAATAAGATAGATTCCTTCAATCCCAAAGGAACTTGAAGTGATCAAGATGAACAACACAAGATGATAGATATACCATGCTAGCACCTGAAAATCCATCGGTATTGTTTGGAGATCAATGGACAATGTGTGGACCACTACTAGAGGGGATATAATTTCTTTCCTCCCTACACAATGATGGTAATCTGAAAAGGTTTTAGATGATCAACATTTTAATCAAATAAAGATCCTAATAAGAGGTAAAATTTATTCAGATTTGATTTAAATTAATTATAAATTTGATGTTGAAAAGATCATCTATGGGTTCTAGGATTTCTTTGTTAGTATTCGATGGAAAAATTTCACTGGTCATGACATTTAGATCTTGTATAATTGGAACCTTTATGGTTATTCATACAAAAGTCACTTCCATTGCATCTAGAACCTTCAAGTGATATCAGAGGGGCCACATTTAAATTTATAATTATTTATCTGATTATTGATTGATTATGCATAATAGTAGTTAGATATTTCATTTCTATATTATCCATTCTTTAATTAAAAGTTTAATTTACATGATTTTAACATTTTTTTATTCATCATTAGAGATTCATAATTTTCATAAATACTTAGAATAAATTGAGAATGATCAGAGATTCCATCGAGAGTTGCCAAAGTTTCTAGACGGTTGATTGGGTTACACGACATGTAGTTGGAGTACACATCATCTACCCAAGTTCACTACACTTGGATGAGTTGGGGGATACATGAAAAAATAATAAACCATTACATATGGTTCATTTATTACAAACAATGTGTAGATCATGCCAACCTAACACATGATTTGTTGTATTCAATGGCATGTAGCTGGTATACACGTTGTGCAATCTATATGGTTTAGAAACAGAATTCAAAACTAACTATGTGGTCAAATATATGGTTTCTAACTACATGATACCAAAAACCTGGATAATTAATGCAATACATGGTATGTAGCCAGCATGCATGAAGTTTAAATCCTTAATCCCTATTTCTAGAGAAAATACCGAGTCAATTGGAGGGTTACATGGACACATGGTATGCATACCACATGATGTGTATCTAGTTAGTACATATTGTGTAATCTGGATGAGATACACACTTAATCCTCTAGTTTTTATCCCAAACACCTGGAAACCAGACCACATGATGTGAAGCTCATTAGTACGCACCATGTAATCTGGTCGAGATACACACCAAAGCCCCAAGTATTTATCCTAGATACATGGTAATATAGGAACATGATGTGTAGTTCATGAGTACACACCATTTAGTCTCCTAATAAAAAAAATAAAAAAAATTACATTAAATAATTACTTATAGTATTAAGACCCAATTATGTTGTTGGAACCAGATGTGTTTGACTATGTAATAAAGGTTTTAAAATTTTTATAAATGCTCAGCTAATTTATTGAAATTATATTTATTTATTGGTTATTCCATTTTATTTTCCGTGATTTATTTTATGATGGGAATCTCCAAGAGACTTTGAATGGCCATTAAGATGAAGGGAATTAATTAATTAATACAAGCATGTTTATTTTAATAATATAGAACGAGTTGAAGTGAATGCTATCCAGTGTTATTTTATATATTCGTTGGATGTATTTTACTAATAATTAGATTTTACCATACCTTTATATGTATTGGTTTAGTTTAATTTAATATTATTGCACGATTTTTCAATTATTTATTATTAAATTTTAAAAATGATGGCCTAGGATTCATCCCCCCTCTTTAATTATGTCGTACTTATGTGAACAAGGTTTTTTGTATAATTCCCTTTAACCAATCATTTGGTTCCCCTCACATGCATGCGAGTTATAAACTTATGTAATAAAATAAGTATCCCAAGGCACATGGAGGCAGTTCGAGGTGGAACCGAGATGAAACCAACCCAGGTGTCACACAGGTGGAATTATGCAACTCATGATAACATTGATACCAAGAGTTTTCCCTTAAGGTCATAGGTTTATTTATTATCCACTCAATAAATCAACCATTAGATAAGATCATGATTGGGTCATTTATTTATTTATTTATTTCTTTCTTATGTATTATTATTTTTATGGATGTAGGACTGCGATCACATAAATAGATTAACTAATATTAAAATATGAAATTTAAATAAATAGATTATGTAAAAATGTTTTATCAGAACATGGGTAATCACTAAAGTAAAATACACTTAATATTAAAAATAAATTTAAATGATAAAATAAGAAAAAATTATGCATAATAAAAAAAATACCCCAAGTTAATATTAAGACATTATTCCTTATAACTTCTAAATTAAGATGAAACCATAGTTAAAGTGTTGGTTCAAGCTATAATTTTGGGAATTTTTAATTACCCGGGAGCCTTAACAAAGATGATGGGTAGAATTAACAAAAATTATATTGGATTTTACAACCATATTATTTTCTATAAAATTTTAGAGGAAATTATTGATGAAATCTTAATTAGGATATCTAGAATGGGGAATCCACTCAATGGTTTAAGAATCTTTTAGTTTTTAGTTTACAATAATTTCTACCTAAATACCTTTTTTTTTGATTTTCATGGCTATAGTATGGATAATTAAGAATGGAAATATAGATCCTTTCCACTAGAATATCTTGAGTGATAGTATATTTTGAGTTTAATGGTGAGGACCACTGAGACTTAATAAAATCGTGGTAGACTTAATAAAATAAAATTTATTATTTTGTCTCACATAATGTGTAATCATGTAAATTATTAATAATACAATCTTTTAACAATGTAAAATAATGGAAATTTACTTATCCACATTATCCATATGATCAATCTTAGAGAAATGCCATATCCTTATTGGTAGTAACATCCATGAATGGTTTAGATGCCTATGGATAGTGTTGTTCCATAAATGGAAATATTATATGCTAAAATACTCAAATCATAATCCACCAGTTAAGGAGGTTAGTGATGAGGATTTTAATATCTATGATAAACAATTGAGTGACATAGTCAAATTTTAGTGGTTAATTATTCTATCCACATACAATGAACTCATTTAGTCATATGAATACATAAATACATATAGAATACTTTAAAATATCTGTGGTATTTACCTAGAGAGATAAATATAGGAATATTTTGAGACATATAAGGTGATATTTTAGAGAAAACTTAGATAAGGCTCACCTGATGGGCCTCGCATAGTTAAAATCATTGGATACATTGAGTTACTATTGGTTCTAGGGTTAAAGTTTCCAAAATAACCATGAACTGATCTCATTATTTCATATCTTCCTCAGATATTCTAAATTTTTGTTGTAAATTTCAATATGAACAACATAGAGAAGTCTCTTCCATAATTTCTCACACTGCTTCACCAAGTTTATAAGGGGATGAAGCATGAAAATATTTTTATCCTTATCGTGGAAAAGATAAAAGGCCAGGTGAAGATATTTAAATCTAAAGTATCTTTGTAATGCCCTTCCAAGAAGAGAATAATCAAGGTAAAAGAAAGGGAATAATATGTTATTTATTTCACATGTGGAAAGAAGGGATCATAGAAGAAAAATTGCACCTAGGAAAATAAGTAAGGGGAAGCACCAAGTGCATTTTTTATTGAGTGCAATTTATATATTTCTACAAATTAGGTATGAGATAATGTATTTGGTGGTCACATATAAATTCAAATATAATAACCAAGTAGTTTTCAAAATATTTCCTTGGTTAAGGTAGAATTATGAGCATCCAATGAAGCCAGACTTACTATCATGGATTTTGGAGACTACAAACTCACATTGCTGACAAGAATGATCTTGGTTTTAAAGGGTTGTTATTATATTCCATATGTCACAAAAAATGTTATTTCTATATCTAGACTTGATATAGATGGATTTATTTCAAAATTTGGGAATTATTTTTGCTTCTTTTATAGATATAACATTTTTTATGGTAAGGAATATTTAAATAATGGGGTTTACATGTTAGATTACACAAACTAAGTAATAGAAATTGATAAAAAAAACTAATTCATAAAAATCATACCACACCCAACTATGGAATCAACAGATAGGTCATGTAAGTGAAATTTTTTTGATTAAATTATACCAAGATGGATATTTAGATTCATTTTAACTAAAATGGCTTGGTGTACATCACAAAAGTTTACAAGGTAAAATGACCAAATCCCCATTTAGTGGAAAAGGCTAATGGCCCAAGGAGCTTCTTGAATTAGTATAAATCGATGTGTGTGAATCATATCTAGTTAAAGAAAGTGGTGGGTACTCATACTTCAAAACTTTTATTGATGATTTATGTAGATATGGATATGTTTATTTAATAAGGTATAAGTCATATTCCTTTAAAAAAATTAAGGAATATAATATTGAATTTGAGAACCAAATTGGTAAGAAGATTAAGAAACCCCACTTAGACCATGATGGCCTACATATTAATCAAGACTTCATTGATTATTTATGACCTTTTGAGATTCTATATCAACTTAATCATCCTTATAAACCTTTTTGTAATGTTGTAAGTGAAAGGAGGAATAATAACTTGTTATACATGGTGAGATAAATCATGATTCAAGAAAGTATTTAATTATTTTTTGGGGATAAAAATTATAAATAGTAGCATATATAATAAAATGAGTGCCATATAAAGTAGAATACAGTATTCCATATCATCTTTAGTATAGAAATAAACCCATGTTGTCATATATATGAGCATGGGGCTGGGAATAATTTTTTAAGTCCATTTTTAACTACGAATATGCTCTCCAAGGAAATAAGTGTTTCTTTATAGGATATCATAAGGAAAATAAAGGATATTACCTATATGAACCTACAGAAAATAAATTTGTTGTTAATAGACAACCCACCTTTCTCAAATGGGATCACATCTATAAAAAAGATAGTGGGAGTGAGATAGAATTTGATAAAATCTAAGCTCAAGATAAACAAGAGTTGGCACAAGAACGTATTCCACAAATCCTCATAGAATAAGTTCTAGAGACACAACTATCATGTAGGAGTATAATAGAGGTTATATAACCTGAAAGATATGTTTTTCTAGTAATTGAGGACGATGACTCATTATTAGTTGATAATAATGATCTTATAACCCACAAGGAATCAGTAAGTGGAATAGATTTTTCCAAGTGGTAGGAATATATGAATTCTGAAATGGATTCCATGTATCAAGGAAAACTCTAGATTTTGGTATATCCTCTAGTGATATAAATCCTATTGGTTATAAATGGGTATTCAAGAAGAAACTGGAAATGGATGGAAAATTCAGTACTTATAAGGTATAAATGGTTATAAAATGGTTTAGAAAACATTAAGGCATAGACTATGAATAAACCTTTTCACCGGTTTCTATGTTCAAATCTATCAAAATTATACTTTCCATAGTGGCCTAATATGACTACGAGATTTAGAAAATGGATATTAAAATATCATTCCTTAACAAAAACCTTTAGGATGATGTCAATATAAAATAACTTGAAGGGTTTGTGACTCCAAAGTATTCCAAAAAGTTATAAAATTTTCAAATTTCCAGTTATGGATTAAATCAAGCATCTAAGTCCTAGAACATTCATTTTGATGAAGACATAAAAAATTTGGTTTCATAATTAATGAATGCAGGCCTTGTGTCTATAAATAGCTTAGTGGGAGTGTATTCATTTTCCTAATATTTTATATCGATGACATACTACTTATTGGAAATGAAACACTATTCTTAAAGTCCATTAAAACCCGATTAAACACATACTTCTCTATGAAATATATAAGAAAATAAGTACATATTATTGGGATAAAAATTCACCATGATAGATTCAAGAGGATACTTGGTATGTGTCAAGGTACATATGTTGAAAAGATACTAAAGAGATTCAATATGAAATAATCCAAGAGGGGATTGTTTCCAATGTCACGTGGTATTCATCTTTTCATGAAAATATGTCCTTAGACATATGAGGAAAGAAAAAGGATGATAGAGACTATATAAAAATTGGTTATAGGGGCATTCATATATTCTATACTATTTACTAGGCTAGATTTAGACTATTCCTAATGTAAAATAGAAAGATATCAAGATAACTCAGGTGACCACCATTGGATGGTAATAAAGACCATCCTTAAGTATCTGAGGCATACTAGGGGAATGTTCATTTTCATATAGGATATGAGTAACCAATAATTAAAGGATACACATATTCTATTTTCCAAATAGATCAAGATGATCTAAAATCACAGTCAGAATACATCTTCACTCCCAATAGAGGTTCTATGAGCTGGAAGATCTCAAATAAAGCCATAGATGTAGATTCTATAATAGAGTTTGAGTTTACTATGACTTATGAGGTAGATAAATAAGTAATTTTTATATGAAACTTCATCCAAGAGATTGAAGTGGCACCTAACCATAATGAAACTATAACACTTTATTGTGATATTACTACAATGGTGGATCTTTCAAAGGATCCAAGTTCACATCATTGGAGTAAGAACATAATTTGGAAGTATCATATCTTTAGGTATTTTTATCAATGAGGTGATTTCATAGCGAGAATAATTCCCATGAAAGACATTGTGGAATACCCCTTGATTAAAGCCTTAAATAAACAGAAAAATGATCATCATGTCAGTTCTAACAGACTAAAAATCATAGGCAGTTGGCTCTATTACAAGTGGGAGTATATTGAATTTGGGGTTCTAGAACCAACTATTTTTAGTTTGGAATACATGTATGCTCTAAGTTTTTAATATTAATAAATTTTTTTATTATATATTTTTTATTTTTATAAATTAATTTAATGTAATAATGTCCTAGAGTATCTATCTCATTGATATGATCATAGAAATTTCCTACTATGATGATAACCTTAAAATTCCATAATGATATTATTAAATATAGTTCAATAGTTAGATAACATGCTATGATGGGATAGAAAAAATGTTGACTATCAGGTGTGAGTCCTTGTAAGCAGATGAGATTTCCTCTCATGAAGTTCTCACTTGGTAATCTACAAGATGAAATATTATGAGAACAGACTTACTAATAACAATTCTACATATTTATGTGTCATTTGGATATTCCAATATGTGAGTTTGTGTAATAGTACTTAAAGTTTAAGATTATTATTAATTCATGTCATGACTTACACATTTTAATACATTTTATAAACCATGATGATATAGTTCATGGTGAATTTGGATACGTTGGGTGTTTCATGAGTGATGTATTGTTAAATAATAAATCGAGGATAAATTTGTGCCTTTCATATTTATGGAAGTATATATATTGACCCTTTGATTGAAATGGAACCTTCATATTAAATTTCATTTCCATGGTGTAATGACATATTTATTTCAAATAGTTAAGGAAAATGTTTCAATCATATAGTCTGATGACACATGTATGAAACCTTCTTGATGAGATATTGTGACAAAAGGATTATATTACATATTAAGTGTTCATGTTTGATTGTTGACATGGAGACATTAAATTCCTTATTCTGGGTATCTTGACCCGTTTCTAGACAATAATCATAGAATTTAGTCAATACCACCTAATGACAACAATAAAGAAGCCCACAGGGTCACACACTAAGTGTTTATATTGATATAAATTAAATTCTATTTGAATTTAATTATTGGAATAAATATTATTCTCAAGACCGAGGAATAATTTTATTCAGATTTTATTGATCACTAATATTCACAAGGTAATAAATAATTTTTTAATTACATGAATATTTAATAAATATTTATTCACTAGATGGTGAATAGAATATTTATATTTATTGAATATTTAATAAATGATAATTCTCCAGATTTTGGATAAAATATTTATTTATGAATAAATATTTAATGAAATATTTATTCAGGTATTCGATAAAAATTAGGAGGATGAGTGGACCAAGATGGAGTCTAATGATAAACATTAATTTAAAATATGGTAAAATAATATTAATCCTTTAACCAGTTAGCACACTTCATAAAGTAATTATATTATTATATGGAATGGGGTTATATATGGTTTATTATATTATTTAAGGGTCATTTTGAAATTAAATAATATTTTAACCTAAACCATAACTATATAAATATACTTATATGTCTATTATGTAGAGTTAATAAATAATTGAGAATTTTTATGCATAGAAAATCCCTCTCTATAATCCTCCTTCTCCCATCCTCACATGAATGAGAAGAATAATAGAGATTCCTTCAAGCCTAAAGGAACTTTAAGAAATCAAGATGAAAAATAAAATATGATAGATCCACTACGATAGAACTAAAAAAAATACATTGGTGTTGTTCAAAGATCAAAGGAGCACATGTAGATCACCACTATAGGGGCTCTACTTTAGGTCCTACATATGCAATAGAGGTAAGATGAAAATGGTTTTGGTTGATCAACATATTCATCAAAGAATGAACCTAATATGATGTAATATTTATTTAGATATAATTTGAATTAATTATATATTTAACATCAAAAAGAAAATCTCTAGGTTTTGTAATTAATATGTCAATATTTGATGGAAAAATTTCATTGGTCATGATGTTTATGTCTTGAAAAATTGAAGAACTATCCATCAAATATGAAAAAAAACATTTATAGTCATTCACCCAAAATGTGATTTAGCTATTTCAAAAATATTCACATAAAAATCCATGGAGGTAGATTATAAGGGATTATAACAACTAGCCATATGTTATAATTGTTACTTAAAGTCCCAAAAGAGTGGAATCCATCAAATTCCAATCCCAGTCACACATTTTTAAAATCAGAAGAGAAATATGGATGTAATGAATCTAAGGTCTTCAATGATTTTGAATCTCTTAAATATCTCATAAATTCATCTTTTTTATTATAAAAATTGTGAAACTTCATCTGTTCAATGATTTTGATGATATAAACAGTATTTTTAATCTTGATTTTAATAGAATATTACATAAAACCTTTATAGAAGTTTTTTTTCTATTTTTTTATAAAAGTATATGGATTAAAACTATAATCATTATTTTTTGAGTTCCATCTTGAAGTGAAACATATTTTTCACTCTTCTTTATTCCAATATTATCTCCAGTAACTATTATAATCATTAATACATGCATGAATCTTTGTATAGCTGAGTATAATATTGTTAATAATATTCATCCTCTCATAAAATGATATAGGGATATTAGCTTTAGAAAATGAATCATTCAACAATTACAATATAATGGATTTCTTTATTTGTAATAACAAAAAGGCACTTCATGTGCTATAACTTTAGTTGAAAAAGAAATTTTGAATACTTTTCATGTCTATAATATAATTATTGATTTATATCTTTGAATAATTCATAAAAATAATTTGTTTTCTTAGTTAAGTTTTTCATTATTTCAGTCTCCAAATCATCATTCAATAATATGTTATCATCTTAAACAGGTTGTCCTATAGTTTGAAAAAATCATTTATATTTTCAATATCAACATGTGGATCAACTGATGTGTTATGATCTTGATGATGTTTACCTAATTTTTTTAAGTAATTATCCATCAATTTCTGAATTTTATTTTCCACCATCTGGGAATTAACGTGTTCATCATGACATTGGATATAACTACATGAACTTTTTATAACATTTGATTCTCCATGAAAAGTACACCACCCATATTGAGTAGAAAATTATTTCAATATCAAGTGTTCAAATACTTCATTTCTATTAAACCATAGTTTGAATTTACATTTACTACATGGATATTTTATTTACCCATCCAAGGATTTATTTGCAATTGAAAAATTGAAAAACATCTCTAAACACTTAACATATCGAGATGTGTTCTGATGTAACATAATCTAAATTGTATCCAAATGTAATTGATTTACTATAATTTAAAATAATAAATATATTTAAATAAATATATATAAATAAAATAAAAAAATTATTTAAAAAAAATATAGAATCCTAATTTTTTAAATTACAAATTTATAGACATTTAAAATGAAAATTTAAATTGTAATTAAAATTAAAATTAAAATTTAAGGTGTTAATTATAAATTAAAATATAAAATGATAAATAAATACAATTTGAAATAAAAATTAACAAGCATTAATATGTATCCAATTTATAACATTTAAAATTTCCAAATAAAATATTTATTTAAATATAGAATAAATAAGGAGAATCAAAAGAGTGTCATGTTTATAAGATAAGAAATGGTTTGAAACATAAAAAACCTCTAAATGAAAAATTTATCATACCACTAAATTTAACATCAACAATTTTTTTTCTTCATTTCAATAAAAAATAGAATTAATAAAGGTACTAAACATATGAATTTTGAAGACCCAACATTTAATTTACAGATCATAGAATATATTAATTTCTAAATTGATAAAACATATCACAAATCAATAAACTATTCATAATACATTGAAAATATCCTATAAAATCAATTTATAAAAATTAAATTTTATTTTAGAGTTATTTTACTAATGAAATATTTAATTATATATAAAAATATATAGTAAAAATACTAGTTTTAGGAAATAACCATTACCAGGTTGAAAGAAATCACCTTCAGAGGTTGAGGGAGAGGAAGACTCTAGGGTTCAGGTGGGTTAGAGATTCAAAGGTCAAGAGAGACAGAAACAATGGGTGCCCAAGAATCAAGGGGATTGAAAATTAAAGGGATTGAGGGAGAGGGGGACCATGGGAGATTGGTGACAGAAGGGGTATGGTAAAGGGATTCAAGGGGGTCGTGGGGTCGAGGGACATGGGTTGAGGGTGACATAACTTTCTTTTTTTTGAAACATGTAGTGGTAGTTTTAATTATAACCACCAATAAATAATAACATACCACAATTGAGGAGTGGTTTTAAATAAAAATACCACTAAATAAATATATCAGTGTCACTTTTGAAAACAACTACTAAATAGTGGTGGAATTATATTACAAAAACATTTAGGGACAGTTTTACAAACCATTTCTAAAAACTATCTATAGACCATGATTTTATTATAATATTAATCTATTGTATGGATTCAATCAAAATTATTCCTATGGTAACATAATCCTATTAGGGTATCCTAGAAAAGTGTAATGCAAATAAAATTCTAAAAATAGGAACCTAATCTTATTTGGGTCTCCAATTACTTGTTTTCCTTACACGTGATAATCTATGGGAACCAAAATTTAGCATAACTTACTAGGTTAGATGATAAGGGTCTTTTCAAGTTTTTTATTTCAAATGAATATGTCACTTAGTATTGAGATTTAATCTCACAATATTTTCTCATTTATTCCCTTTACATATGTTCATGATTTTAATAATTTATTTTTTAATTATATTCCTTTTATAAAATTAATATGTTCAAACCATATTAACGTATAACTCTTTAAAAAACTCACAACATGTGTTACTAACACAAATTAAAATCCAATTATATTCATACATATCCATATGTATCCTATGAACAAGGTACATGAATCCCTTTCATGAAAAGGATTAGAATATTATAAAACCATCAATCTCCACAAGATCAATCTTGGAGTGACTGATAACTGACACTCATTTTCTAGACTAGCCATAAGACTCTAAGATAGTGAGAAGTCTGACCTAAATTCCCTCTACCGAAGGTTACATTACTCAAGAGAGTCCCAATTTCCATTATGATTCTAACATCTAATATGTATAAAATATAATTAACCTTTAAATTCAATCTCAAAACCTAACACAAGACAAATTCAAGGTATAAGAAAACAAAATCTATTATCATACCGAACATGTTACTCCTTACATACATGTATGAAAATTTATAAAAGTAGTTTTAATACTTTAAACTAAAACATACATACATTCATAATATAAAAATTACATTCACAAATAAAGCATAGAATAAACTAAATGAATAAACAATTCATATATTTAGACATAAGATAATTATCTATGAACAATTCAAAAATAAAGAAATTATAATAACTTTATAATTTAGCAATGTATTATAGAAATTCTATAAATAAATAAATAAAAAAAATTTCATATTTATTTCTAATATGAACTCCTTCATATTAACATTTATATGAAATTATAATTAAATATATGATATCTGAAATATAAACATTAAATGTATGGACTATTCATATATTTTGTAAACATTCAGAATATCACATATTTAATATTATTTAAACCTTGGTCATATCAATTATAAAAAATCATATTGACATAGTTTAAATAATTTAAGGCATTTAATTTTTAGAATTACAAATTAATAATTATGAACGATTCATAATTTTAAATATAAACTATTTTATATTTTCACTTATTTTGTTATTTATAATCATTTTATAACTTACACATATAATTTCCATATAATCATTTTATATCCAAATTATAAACCCTTCCATATAAATTAAAAAGGTATTTAATATTATGGATATTTATTTAATATATGTTTCAAAAATAATTAATTAATTAATTATAAACATTTTATAATTAATTAATTATAAAATTTTTATAAATCAAATAAATTTTCCAAAATACCCTTTTACAAAATTTATAAATTTTTTATAAATTATATAATTAAAATAAAAATTGAAATTCAGAAAAATTATAATTTTCAAGCATATCATATTCAACGATATCATTTATATCATAAATTTGATTGTCCACAACTTATATAATATTTTATGTTTGATATTTTATGACCCACAATAGATAATCCTAGAATTATTAATTTTTCTATACACTATACATTATCTGTCATGACCCGTCCTCGGGGCCCATGCCGTGACTACCCCAAGCCCGCCTTCCATAGGCCAGGGGCTGGCGACTAGCACCAAGGCGTAAATCCCGGAAAAAGGGAAGACATTGCCTTTGTAAAGTAAACAAGCACCTCAGAGTAAGCAAGCGGAAAAAGTAAACACTAAGTAAAAACAGAGTACAATTGCAAGTGCGGAAAGTAAGCGGACCAGAATACAAACCCAAACTGAAAGTAAAGTACAACTCGAAAGGGAAAACAACAACTGAAAGGTAAAAGCCGCTACGCCGAGCTGCCCACTGGAAATCCCACCTAAAGGGTGGGTACAGATAGCTCCACTGCTCCTTGGGTCCCGCCGTCTGCTCCAAGTACGTCCCGCCCAGTGGTCCTCCTCCACGTACCGTCCTGCTCTGCAAGCCTCAACCACGATCAACGCTGTCCGTCGTCTGAAACCAACACAACGTAGTGCGGGCATAGCCCGTGCAGGGGTGAGTATAAGCTACTCAGTAGGGACCCCGAGACCCCCGAGGGTCTCCCAAAATCCACAAAGGAAAGATACAATCACGAAGTAACAACCGACACTGCTTAGGTATATGCCCATACATACACCTAAGTCATCAATTCCAATACGTTCCAACCTCCGAGCCCAAGTAAAACCCAGTCCACACAGGAAAGTATACGCATTCCACACAGGAAAGCAAACGTAATCCACACAGGATAGCACAACACAATCCACACAGGAAAGTATACATGATTCAGCTCACACAGGTACTTCTTCGTATGACGTTAGAGATGATCAAAGGTAGCCACTGATTCATCTAAGCCGTCGGACCCACAAGGATCTGTAGGTACTAACCCTCGCAATGACCCACACAGGATCGATCATGAAGTTGAACCCAAAGCTATTGGGAAACTCCTTCTCCATCAAGTACAGTGGTTATGCCACTACAACCAAGTGCTTCCCTCCTACCTTGGACTGCTGTAGTACTACACCTATCAGGTACTGTGGGCCTGCTGCTACAACCAAGCACTCCCCCGTGCCGCTACAACCAAGCGCTCCTCTGTCGTGGGTCTGCCGCTACAACCAAGAGCTCACCTGTGCCTCTAGAACCAAGCGCACCTCTGTCGTGGGTCTTCCGCTACTACCAAGCGCTCCCCTGTGCCGCTACAACCAAGCGCACCTTTGTCGTGGGTCTGCCGCTACAACCAAGCGCTCCCCTGTGCCGCTACAACCAAGCGCACCTCTGTCGCGGGTCTGCCGCTACAACCAAGCGCTCCCCATTGGGCTATCCATAACACACCGAGTCGTTCGATCAGCAGTCGTCAAGTCTCAACCGGCTCTAGGGTTTCTGCACACAGCAAGCTCGTTCCGGGAGGGTCCACTCCACGAGATAAGAGGTCGATGCATCAACTGACAGGTAGGCTGGAGTTGATGAATCCCAAGATGTACCGTACTAGTCACTACCGAAAACACGAAGGATTCCCGTACTGTTTTCATCATCGTCGCAGTCGAATCCACTGAGGATCTCTGTATAGTTGTCGTCGAAGTCGCAGTCGCAGCCAACACTAGGGTTCCCGCACACAACAAGCTCGTTCGGAAGGGTCCGCTCCACGAGCCGAGAGGCTGATACATCAACTGACACATAGTCCGAAGTTGATGTATCCAAAAGTTCCGTATCGTCAATAGGAACTCAACGCAACAGACGGCGCGTCAATCGGACGCCCGGTCTGAGAGTTATTGGCTTTTTCGTCCCAGGGGCCCGGTTGGTTTTTAAGGCAAAAACAACCTGACCGTACTGCACCTGCGTCCAAACCTCGGGCAGAGAATGCAAAAGATCCGTCTCACTAAGAGGAACTCAACAAAGTTGACGGCACGTCAATCAGACGTCCGTAGCTCAAGATATGATCATTTCTGCTCCGTAGCCCGAGTTATGGGAATTTGAACCCAAACAGTCCGATAACGGGGGTTTCGGGCCCGGACCGACCCGGCCCGAGACCCCCCGGTCGGACCAAACCGGGTCATCCTGCCCCGGTTCCGAGTCGGCCAGACCCGGCCCGGCGCGGGCCGCCCCGGTTGGGCTCGGCCCGGCCTGGCAGACCGGCCAGGTGCCGGACCGGCTGGGCACAGCGCGACCAGCGCGCTGCCAGCTCAGCCTTCGGCCGAGCTATTGGAATAAGGGGGGGCGCCTTCCCCCCTTGTGTAACCGCCCCCCCCCCCCCCAAATTTATGGGGGGCCGTTGAAGTCAGCCGGGGGAATTTAATTCCCCCAGCTCCTCCCCTTCCGGCCGGCCCGACCTGGCCGGCCGGTTCCTGCTCAACAGGACTAGAAGGCCGGTCCCCTTCCAGCTCCGACACCGGCGTCCCGGTCCGGCCGCCGGTCACCTTGCTCCGCCGAGGCCCCGCTTCGGCCGCGACGTCTTCAGTTTTCTTCGATGCGGCGCGACAGCGTCGCGTTCTTAAACTTTTTTCCACAACGCGGCACGACAGCGCCGCACATTTCTTTCCGCAAGAATCCGCGTGGTGCGACGACACCACGTTCTCCCGTACCAACCACAAGAAACCAACACGAAAATTAATAAGGAGGGTCGGTCGTGTTTGTGCGGTCCGACCCCCTCGCGTTATTCGATAACAAAGGTTTAAAATTCACGATGATCGTCAAGTTGGTATTCACGAACAATTAAATAAATAAAACCCCTACCTCGGTTTCAATAATGGTGCATGTCAACGAGTCGTGGAAGATGAGCGTCGTGGAGGTCGGGCGTCGCGGAAAAAGAACGTCGACGTCGCGAAGTGAGGATTCGAAGTCGTTGACGGAGATTTTGTCACGGGAAAACCGTCGCGGAAGAGACGACGCGGAAGAAGAACATCGCGTCGCGGATACGGCGTCGCGGAAGACGAACGTCGATTCCGTTGTCGTCGAGGTGCGTCCGAAGAAAAAACGTCGTTGGAAGAAGATGTCGCGTTCTTCGGTGGAGATGTTCTTCGTTGAAGAATGGTGTTCTTCGTCGGAGGTGTTCTTCGTTAAAGAATGGTGTTCTTCACGTTCTTCGTCGATGTTGAAGAAGAAGAAGACTACAAACTTAGCCCTTTCTCTCCCAAGTCTCCACCACAAGAACAACTAACCCCAAAATAAAATAATCCTCCCACTTATTTTATTAACCCAACATAGGTTTTGAATTTCAAGAGTTTGAAAATTCAAAACCCAGATTTAACTCACTTAAGTTATTAACATAAGATGTTATAAAATTAATGAGGTGATAAGTTAACAAAACTTAAATGGGGGGTTTAGAGGGGTTAGGAAAGTGAGGGGTTGGGCTTGTGTGGGTCCCACCCAACCTTATCCTTTCAAGGTTGGTTATCACAAGTGGGTCCCACCCCCAACATCCTTACTTAGGATAAAACTACCAAGTGGGAAAAATAAAAATTGTTAAATTTTTATTTTTAACTACCACAAAAATTAAAAACTCCCCCCGTAGAAATGCAACTCTGAAACAGGTGTTCCCAAGAAATTACCGGCGCTGCGGTTCCATCGGTGCCCTCAGAATTCGATTCCAGGCACCGGTTCAAAAGGTAGAAATTCCCGCTCGTTCGTTCACTAAACGTACCCGAGCCAAGCTTCGGAAATTAATTCCGGGCACACCGGGCCTCGGAATCAGGCGCCGTCAGAAACTGCATTTTTGTAAAATTCCAAAGAAAATTAAAAAAAAAATTCCTTGAAATTTCCAGGTCTTTACATTACTCCCACCACAGGGCTTTACGTCCCCGTAAAGTTTCAACACAAACTAGGGATACAAAGGCGGTAGAGCTAGGCGGTAAGCCACCTCGCCAATCCTGCTGAGGACCTGGAGGGGTCCGATGAAGAATGGAGACAACTTGCCACCTTGGAAAAATCTCCGTAATCCACGTCGAGGTGAGACCCGCATGAAGACGTGGTCGCCATCCGTGAACTCCAGTGGCATCCGCCTCCTGTCAGCATAAGACTTCTGCCGGCTCCGAGCTGTCCTCATCCACTCCTGGATGACCTGGACCTTCTCTGTCGTGGCCTGGACCATCTCCGGTCCCACAAGAGCTGCTAAGATTTACCCTTTTCCGATAATAGAAATCTGGTCTCATCCCGTGGATGAACCACTTTCTTTGCCTAATACCGTCAATCTCGACATGGATGATACTAATCCATACCAAGGATGACGTCGTAAGGCCTCGACGCTACTACCAAGAGATCCAACCGTTACTCTTGCCTCCAAGGGTTGAGTCACACTGTTGGCATCATTATGTGGTAACTAGGTCTCCTCCAGTAGATGTCTCACAAGTGAGGGTCAAGTCAAAAGTCAAAACGGGAACCTCCTAGTAACAACACAAAAGAGGACAGGAATGAAAACATCACAAAGGTATGCGTCTTTTATTATTGCAGCTCATAATTCAGAGACGCTACACAATAGCAACAAGGAACTAGAAGTACAAAAGATGTATCCACTAGTTCTGCTCCTATCCATTTGCTCCCAGAGCTCCATGATCGAAGGCCTTATATGCCTGAAGCTGAGCTCTTGCATGTCCACCAACTCCCTGCGGTCGGGGTGGACCTCCTGGTGGTGGTGGTGGCAACACCTCGAAGTGTTGTCCACCACCTGCTGCTCGGCCAACTCCTCTACCTCGCCCGCCTGTACCCTGCAGACCTCCATGGCCGAACCTCTGTCTCTGCCTGGGGGGTTCTTCATTCATCTGCTGGTCATCCGTATGGCGGGTTGGACAGTCACGAGCCATGTGACCAACCCCGCCACAGGAGTAATGCTGTCCGCTCATGGTAAGTTGTTTTCCACCTCGGGTGCCTCTCACAATCGATCTTGTGTCACGCAGTCGACCACCAGTAGGTCTAGTCCTCTTGGACCCCTACGTCATCTGTCTACTGCCCGCTGTAGAAGACTCTGCCGCATGCCGGCTAGTGGTGGGTCCTGCTGCTGGAGACTGCTCAGCAAGGAAAATCTCCACCAAGAGGGCTCGCTCCAACACTCCTGTCTGTGTCGGAATGCTGTGAGGAACAACTGAAGCTCTGATCTCTTGATTGAGCCCCTGCTCGAAGGTTCGGGCCCTGAAGAATGGGTCCCGTACCATGTCCGTGGAATAGTGCGAGAGATCGGTAAACCTCGCCGCGTATTAGGCTACTGTCATGCTGCCCTGCCACAGCTGTAGTACCTCCTGGATGCGCACTGCTCGGAGGGTGGCTAGGACGAACTCGGAGCGGAAGATGCTCTCAAATTCCATCCAGAGAAGAGATGTCTCGTCGTGCACCTGGAGCATTAAGCTCCACCATCGGCCCCCTGCTGCGTGCAGTAGGCTTGCAGCGAGGATCACCATGAGGTCTCTTGGTGTCCTCACTAGCCTGAAAACTCATACGACTGCCTCCAGCCAGTCCTCGGCTGCCTGGGGGTCCGTCTCCCCGCGGAACCTGGGCATCCGTTGGTGCTGGAACTCATGCAGTGCACTGAGGCGACGTGCATCGTCAGCGATTGGTGCTGGAAGCATCGGTGGCTCGGCGGGTAGAGCTACCGCTGGTGCCACTACTGATAAAGGGCCCTGCACCGAGGCCTCATCGCTTGGTGGGCTGTCGTCACGCTCGACTCTCGGAACCCTAGCTCACAGCCGTCGTGGGGCCATCCTGAAAAGGAAAGAGGTGCGCCACGGTCAGAACATTATACCTGCTGAGCTGATACAAATTAATCACAATGAAAACTTGAAACACTCATGCAATTAATGTTTTCGTGCATTAAGTCGGAAATCAGAAGTCAGGGTCCTGCTGTACGGATACGTCGGCCGCCTCACCAACATTGGACTCCCTGGACTGATAACCACACTCAATACGCTAAACACTATTGCTTCACATAGAAAAGATCAGAGTTCGCGGTAGAACCGAACTCCTCCGATACCAATTTGTCACGACCCATCCTCGGGGCCCGTGTCGTGACTACCCCAAGCCCGCCTTCCATAGGCCAGGGGATGGCGACTAGCACCAAGGCATAAATCCTGGAAAAAGGGAAGGCATTGCCTTTGTAAAGTAAACAAGCACCTTAGAGTAAGCAAGCGGAAAAAGTAAACACTAAGTAAAAGCAGAGTACAACTGCAAGTGTGGAAAGTAAGTGGGCCAGAATACAAACCCAAATTGAAAGTAAAGTACAAATCGAAAGGGAAAACGACAAATGAAAGGTAAAAGCCGCTACGCCGAGTTGTCCACTAGAAATCCCACCTGAAGGGTGGGTACAGATAGCTCCACTGCTCCTCGGGTCCCGTCGTCCGCTCCAAGTACATCCCACCCAGTGGTCCTCCTCCAGGTACCATCCTGCTCTGCAAGCCTCAACCACGATCAACGCTGTCCGTCGTCTCCAACCAACACAACGTAGTGTGGGCATAGCCCGTGCACGGGTGAGTATAAGATACTCAGTAGGGACCCCGAGACCCCCGAGGGTCTCCCAAAATCCACAAAGGGTAAACCACAAAGGAAAGATACAATCACGAAGTAACAACCGGCACTGCTTAGGTATATGCCCATACATATACCTAAGTCATCAATTCTAATACGTTCCAACCTCCGAGCCCATGTAAAACCCAGTCCACACAGGAAAGTATACGTATTTCACACAGGAAAGCAAACGTAATCCACACAGGATAGCACAACGCAATCCACACAGGAAAGTATACAGGATTCAGCTCACATAGGTACTTCTTCGTATGACGTTAGAGATGATCATAGGTAGCCACTGATTCATCTAAGTCGTCAGACCCACAAGGATCTATAGGTACTAACCCTCGCAATGACCCACACAGGATCGATCATGAAGTTGAACCCAAAGCTATTGGGAAACTCCTTCTCCATCAAGTACAGTGGTTATGCCGCTACAACCAAGCTCTTCCCTCCTACCTTGGACTGCTGTAGTACTACACCTATCGGGTACTGTGGGCCTGCTGCTACAACCAGGCGCTCCCCCGTGCCGCTAAAACCAAGCGCTCCTCCATCGTGGGTCTGCCGCTACAACCAAGTGCTCCCATGTGCCGCTACAACCAAGCGCACCTCTGTCGTGGGTCTGCCGCTACAACCAAGTGCTCCCCTGTGTCGCTACAACCAAGCGCACCTCTGTCGTGGGTCTGCCTCTACAACCAAGCGCTCCCCATTGGGTTATCCGTAACACACCGAGTCGTTCGATCACCAGTCGTCAAGTCTCAACCGACTCTAGGGTTTCCGCACACAACAAGCTCGTTCCGGGAGGGTCCACTCCACGAGCTAAGTGGTCGATGCATCAAATGACAGGTAGGCTGGAGTTGAGGAATCCCATGATGTACCGTAGTAGTCACTGCCGAAAACACGGAGGATTCCCGTACTGTTTTCATCATCGTCGCAGTCGAATCCACTGAGGATCTCTGTACAGTCGTCGTCGAAGTCGCAGTCGCAACCAGCACTAGGGTTCCCGCACACAGCAAGCTCATTCGGGAGGGTCCGCTCCATGAGCCGAGAGGCTGATACATCAACTGACACATAGTCCGAAGTTGATGTATCCAAAAGTTCCGTATCGTCAACAGGAACTCAACGCAAAAGACAGCGCGTCAATCGGACGCCCGGTCTGAGAGTTATTGGCTTTTTCGTCCCAGGGTCCCGGTTGGTTTTTAAGGCAAAACCAACCCGACCGTACTCCACCTATGTCCAAACCTCGGTCAGAGTATGCCAAAAGATCTGTCTCACTAAGAGGAACTCAACAAAGTTGATGGCACGTTAATGGGATGTCCGTAGCTCAAGATATGAGCGTTTCCGCTCCGAGGTCCCAGTTGGATTCGTGTACGAACCAACCCGACCGAACTCAAAGTATTCCGAAACCTTGAGTGCGATATGTCAAAACGACCGTCTCATTCCAAGGAACGTGTCACCGCTGACAGCGCATCGATCAGAGGTCCGTAGCCCGAGTTATGGGCATTTGAACCCAAACAGTCCGATAACGGGGGTTTCGGGCCCGGATCGACCCGGCTCGAGACCCCCCGGTCGGCCCGAACCGGGTCATCCAGCCCCGGGTCCGAGTCGGCCCGACCCAGTACGGCCCGGACCGGCGCGGCCTGGCGCGGCTGGGCTCGGCCCGGCCTGGCGGACCGGCCAGGCCCCGGACCGGCTGGGCACAGCGCGCCCAGCGCGCTGCCAGCTCGGCCTTCGGCCGAGATGTTGGAAGGGGGGGGGGGGGCTGCCCCCCTTGTGTAACCACGACGCCCCCAAATTTATGGGGGGCCATTGAAGCCGTATGGGGGAATTTAATTCCCCCAGCTCCTCCCCTTCCGGCCGGCCCGACCTGGCCGGCCGGTTCCTGCTCAACGGGACCGGTAGGTCGGTCCCCTTCCAGGTCCGACACCGGCGGCCCGGTCGGGCCGCGGCCCCGCTCCGGCCGCGGAGTCTTCGGTTTTCTTCGACGCGGCGTGACGGCGTCGCGTTCTTAAACTTCTTTCCACGGCGCGGCGCGACGACGCCGCACATTTCTTTCCGCAAGAATCCGCGTGGTGCGACGACACCACGTTCTCTCGTACCAACCATAAGGAACCAACACGAAAATTAGGGAGGAGGGTCGGCCGTGTTTGTGCGGTCCGACCCCCTCGCGTTATTCGATAACAAAGGTTTAAAATTAACGATGATCGTCAAGTTGGTATTCACGAACAATTAAATAAATAAAACCCCTACCTAGATTTCAAGAACGGTGCACGTCAACGAGCCGCGGAAGATGAGCGTCGCGGAGGTCGGGCGTCGCGGAAAAAGAACATCGACGTCGCGAAGTGAGGATTCAAAGTCGTTGACAGAGATTTCATCACGGGAAAACCGTCGCGGAAGAGACGACGCGGAAGAAGAACGTCGCGTCGCGGATACGGCGTTGCGGAAGACGAACGTCGATTCCGTTGTCGTCGAGGTGCGTTCGAAGAGAAAATGTCGTTAGAAGAAGACGTCGCGTTCTTCGGTGGAGATGTTCTTCATTGAAGAACAATGTTCTTCGTCGGAGGTGTTCTTTGTTGAAGAACGGTGTTCTTCACGTTCTTCGTCGATGTTGAAGAAGAATAAGACTTCAAACTTAGCCCTTTCTCTCCCAAGTCTCCACCACAAGAACAACTAACCCCAAAATAAAATAATCCTCCCACTTATTTTATTAACCCAACATAGGTTTTGAATTTCAAGAGTTTGAAAATTCAAAACCCACATTTAACTCACTTAAGTTATTAACATAAGATGTTATAAAATTAATGAGGTGATAAGTTAACAAAACTTAAATGGGGTGTTTATAGGGGTTAGGAAAGTGAGGGGTTGGGCTCGTGTGGGTCCCACCCAAACTTATCCTCTCAAGGTTGGTTATCACATGTGGGTCCCACCCCCAACATCCTTACTTAGGATAAAACTACCAAGTGGGAAAAAAAAAATTGTTAAATTTTTATTTTTAACTACCACAAAAATTAACAACTCCCCTCGTAGAAATGCAACTCCGAAACAGGTGTTCCCAAGCAATTACCGGCGCTGCGGTTCCATCGGTGCCCTCAGAATTCGATTCCGAGAATCGGTTCAAAAGTTAGACATTCCCGCTCATTCGTTCACTGAACGTACCCAAGCCAAACTTTGGAAATTAATTTCGGGCACACCGGGCCTTGGAATCAGGCGCCGTCAGAAACTGTGTTCTTGTAAAATTACAAAGAAAATTAAGAAAAAATTTTCTTTGAAATTTCCAGGTCTTTACATTGTCTATCATAATGAGTGATACCACCTTTGACTTTCTACTGGTTATATTTTAAAATATGAATTGATACTGCTGAAGCAATACAATGCCCTATTTTAATGTTATGTTTACAATAGAAACCAATGATATCATATGCAATGATTGGTAATATCATATACTATGATATATAAAAAATCATTACATTGTGCAGATTGTTACAATAACCTATATTATACATCATGATCCTATTGTAACTTACAATATCACATAACATAAAGCAAGATGTGACTCAAAATTTCAATCATTTATTATGATATACATTATGACATACAAAAGATATATAATTTATTAAATTTTTAAATATGATTTTTTTAATTAGGAAGCATGGAAAGATCTAATACCACTAAAGGGTTTCTAGGGATCGAACAATGTAAGAACCAGAATCTTCATTTCAGGTATGGATATTATTTTCGGGTGTTTTTGAGAAAATGGGGAGTTTTTGAAAATTTTAGAAGTACACTCTGTGTAATTGGGAGTACACACCATGTACGAGGTTTCCGAGGCTAGCCGTGTATTGGCCATGTAACGGTCGAGACATAGCCATGTGTGGTGACCTGAAGACCACCTAAAGCAAGGCCTGATTGAGGCATATACATGGTGTGTACATTAAATGAACACGCAGTGTACTTTTTTCTTTTATTTGATTAAACGGACCAGGGTCGCATCTAATAGCCATTTTCATCTTCTTTTGGCGTTGGTTTTTCTAGGAATGACCGAGAGCTATGATTATTCTCTAAGCCACCGATCCATCATCTGTTCTTCGATTTGATCTCTGGAAGGTGCGTTGGAATCACACCAGTGATTCCTTCCTTCTTCTAGAGCCTCTTCTCTTGATTTCTCCTCTTTCTTGAGTTATTCAAGGTTGAAAATTTTTTGACCTTTTTTTATATCTATGACATTATAGGATGATTCATGGGCCGATGTTCAAGAGTGTTCTTCATACAATGTCGAGGTAGGTGGTTTGTTGCCTATTTTTGTTTGTCTTTGAGTTTTATATGCCAAAGTACCGATTACCCTTGTTTTGGGTATTTCAGGTTAAATAAGTTGAACCTTGTTTTATCTTCCTTAGATTTATTATTGGATTAAGGGTTTATTTATGTGATATTATGTGAGATTTCATGTTGTGGGAACACCCCATGGGTTCATTTCCTTGTTTGAATGTTTTGGGTCATTTGGTCCATGTTGCCTACGATTAGACCTTGTTTCCTTTCCTTTATCGATAGGATAGAATTGATTGAATTTTTGATGCGTTTAAATTATTTTTCTATGCATTGGAATTGTTTATCCATGTAGTAGTTGAGATTACTTTAGGCTGCTTGATATCATTTACACATGATTTAATTACACAGGGATGTGAGAACCAGGTGTATTTAGACCACATGGGGAATTGACATTGAGTGCTTCCCTAGAGTGTTTGTTATATATTCCGCTCTACGAGACCACAAGGGGGATTGAAAGTGAGTGATCACTCAAAGTCTATATAGTTTATGTTACGAGACCATAAGGGGAATTGATGTTGAGTGCTTCCCCAGAGAGTCTGTAGTTATTTGGAAAGACCATAGGAGGAATTGACAGTGAGTACTTCCTCAGAGTGTCTTTTCCTTTTTATTACATCACTTTTCCAGAGGGGTTAGACTGTGTGAGCTACCTAGAGGGTTAATGTGAATATTGAATGTTTGTGACACGTCTGCCAAGACAAAGAACAAGATTGGATTCAGTCTTGTTTGGTAGTCTTCTGAGATACCCGTTTGTGATAATTACTTGATTAAATGTTGAACATTAAATTATAATGAATGTAAATGGAAACTGTAGGTTTGGTTACTTTTTTGTACTCCTAGTTTCCTTGATTCATTTGAATCATTACTTGCTATATATTCTCACTGACTGTTAGACACAAATCTTGTGGTGGTTACCTACTGGGATTCATCTCACACCCTATTTGGGTCATGATTTTGGACCCAAATAGATTATATGGTTGTAGGTATAGATAAGGGAAAGCACCCTTATTCATGAAGAGCTTGATTACTGTGGAGCTGGAGAGCATGGGACCAAGCTAAGGCTTGAGATGCTACTGGAGTTTTTTTTTTCATTTTCACTTTGGTTCAGTATTATATTTTCATAATTGTGACTTGTTTGGATATTTTCCTAGACGTATTTGACATGAATCATTTATATATGTTCTCTAGTTGTTTATTTACTTTCAGAATTCTACTGTTTACATGTTTTATGGTATTATTTCTTCAGTTACTGTTTATTATTTGTTATTACACTATGCATACTATGAAAATGAGGGCATAGTTTCTCCACTATCACATCCAAGGCCTTCACTAATAGTCTGTAGCCTCTGGCGTTCAAGGAAATGTGCTTGAGGCCATGTGACCAATCGGGTACGGGGCACCCTTGGGTGGCACCCAGAACCAGGATTTTACAAAGTGGTATCAGAGGTAAGTTCTTTTTTTCTTGTCTTACTGTTTAGAGACTATAGACAGGGATAATAAGGAATGGGTATTTGGTAATAAGCTGTGACTAGGAGTAGCTAAACTGTGTTCAGGGAAAAGACGATTTACCTTAGTTATTGAAATTTTTCTGATTTTTCAATTGTTATAGTTGATTTGGTTTTACCGTTGGGTGATTCACATGATTTGTGTTGTAATGATTTATATCATTAAGGTTCTATTTCTATTGAAACCCATTGAGACGAGGGTATTCCTTATCATGCATCATATAGGAACTTGTTAGAGATCACATGTCATGCATTTTGTCATGCCATTTAGGATTCATTACTAATTGCATGTTGTTGTGATAGATGTTGTTCTAGATATGCATGTTGTTGGGAAATATGTCATGATAGAATAATGGCTATTTTGATAGGGTATTGGAAAATTATAAGTTTCTTTTCAATGGGTGAAAAACATTGGTTCTTGAGGTGTCATGGGCCCTCATGGATCGGAATTTGGTGGATCAACTGATTAATTACACCGTTATGCTTTGTGATATACATGAAAATGATTCCAATCTTTTATTTGAGGTGAGTATGGCCCCCCAAAAATAAGAATTTGGCACTTTAATCATTGTTTCATTGTTTCTATGGGGTTACAGAGTAGTTTCTGAGGTTTACTGTCTGAAAAAACCTAGAATCAATGGCATGTGATGATAAATAGATTCCATGTATCCTTCTGTTTAGGAATAAAATGTTTTTCTTAATTACACTCCGTGTACTGTATGTACATGCCGTGTAGTCTTTAACCATGTGACTGACTATGTGGGAAGAGGAACAGGGTTAGGAAATGTTTGGTGGAATACTCCATGTTGTAGAGACCATGTATCCAGATGTGTGACTAATGAAACAGGTGGATGAACTTTGGGTAGTACACACCGTGTCCAGTGTGAACACGACCTGTGGATGTCGATTGTGTCTCCAGCCGTGTGAACAATGACACAGGTTAGTAAAATACTTCTAGTACACACCACATCTGACTTAAACATGCATTGTAGATTTGTTATAAGGGAACCATGTAGTTATAGCCATGTAGAAGTACTTGGCTAGGATAAAACATTCAAGAACACATCATATATCAGGAGGAACATGCCATGTGTATAGGTGTTACACGACCAGTTTTGGAAGAGGTACACGCCATGTTAAAAGCTTAAGGGGACACACCGTGTAGGGGTCATACATGTTGTGTATCCATGTTTTGAAAAAAAAACTTGAATTTTATCTTTCTCCTGTTCATTTCTTGAACTTATAAGTTTTACTCCTTTATAATATTTAACTTAGGTGTGAGTTTTAACTTGCAGATTCATTCCACCTAGAAGTCCTCTGGTTGTACACCACATACAAGGAAATGATCAAACACCGGGCATGGTAGATCAGGGACTACCAGCAGACCCTCCCATCATGCCTGTCCTAGAACTAGCTGTCATTCCGGATACAGGTGCTGATGCACAGTTCTGAGAAGGATTCATGAGGATGATGTAGACCTTCCAGGGAGCACCACATCCTACCCCATATATGACAGATTTGATGTGGGTTTTTCAGTAGCAGCATCCTCCCAATTTCTCAGGGGATAGAGGACCTTAAGATGTAGAGCCATGGTTAGAAGCTATACTATCTATCTTTGAGCATCTCAAGATGACTCTCGAGAGGAGGGTGAAGCTCCCTACATACATGATTCAGAATTTCTCCAAGAGATGGTGGGATGTGATATCATATGAGGGACACCAAAAATTTATGTCTTGGGATGTGTTCCAACATACCTTCTATGACTAATTCTACCCAGATACCTCGAGGTTTGACCGAGCTCGAGAGTTCATGAGTTTGGAGCAGGTTATTCTCTCAGTCATGGGGTTTTATTCTCGCTTCACAGAGCTACAACACTTCACACCCATTCTGGGGGGTGATGAGTTATTCCTTGCGATGAAGTTTATGGATGGTCTATGACATGAAATCTGATCCCATGTGAACATTTTCATGTGGACTTACATATCTTCTATCATCAACCAGAAAATGATCACCGAGGGCAACCTGAGGGATTCTGGAGCTGTGGGCTAGGGAATTTCAGTATCCAAAGTTGGTACTCTTTCGAGTGAGAGTAGGAAGCACCGTAGTGAGTCTTCATGTGAAGATCTGAGTAGGTGGGATTTTTCTTCTGGTGGCCAGGTGGTGTGCTACCAGTGTGGGAAGGGAATACATAAGAAACCTTAGTGCCCGAGATACCCAACTGAGTGCTGATATTATGTCAAGATGGGACATATTCAACATTTCTGCAACTCCCTCCTTCCAACATATAGTGTGGGAGGATCTATCTCAACTCCTTGTACCAGAGCAGGACCACTAGTTCCACATCAAACTTGGGGTCGAAGTTCTTTAGGACATTCAAGATGAGGTGGTGGTCATGGTCGTAGTAGTCAGACAAAGGGTTTTCGACAATAGTAGGGTGGATTAGCTCAGGGATCTCAAATATTTTCACCGGGCCGCGGACCCTCTACGGCTAGAGGTATGATTTTTGTTGCCTTAGTTTTAGCTTGTACTCTTTTTTATGTAGGGAATTTCCATAGCTTTATATCTGTGCCTATTGTAGAGATACTTGGGCTCTGTATCTTCACTTTTTCTAATATCATGATGGAAGACACTCCATTGGGATTAAAACAGCTAGTGTGCATCAGTTCAAGGAGTTCCCCATTGAGGTTGGCGGGTGTCACTTATTATGGGACCTTAATTTATTAGAGATGATGTGATATGATTTTATTCTCACAATTGACTAGTTATTTCCCTTCCAAGATGTTGTCGATATCTATCACCATAGGGTGAGTTTCACGTCACTAGAGGGATGATTGTTTCTACATAAGGGCGAATGTGATGTCCAGGTGAGCAGAGATGGACCCTAGCATCATGGGTTGAGAGGTGTTACAAACCAGATTGCTAGTCTGTATCTGGATGACTAGGGGACTTCACATATGGAATTTCTTCCAGTGGTTGATCATTTCAGGGATGATTTTCCAGAAAAATTTTCAGGGTTACCTTCGGAGCAAGAGGTATATTTCTCTATTGATCTTTTTTCAAGAGCAACACCAGTGTCCATTACTCCTTATAGGATGGCTACACCAGAGTTACATGAGCTCAAGAATCATTTAGAGGAGTTACAGGAAAATGGTTTCATCTGAACCAGTACTTCTCCTTGGGGTTCACCTATCCTTTTTGTGAAGAAAGTGGATGGTAACCTCATACTTTGTGTGGATTATCAAAAGCTAAACCAGTTTACGGTAAAGAACCGATATACCATACTAAGGATTGATGATATATATGATCATCTTTAAGGATCCGGAGTGTTATCAAAGATTTAATTGAGATTTGGTTATCATCATTTGCGCATTAGGCCATCAGATATACCTCTTACAACCTTTTAGAGCAGGTATGGTCTATACGAGTATGTGGTTATGCCATTTGGTCTCACAAACGTGCCTGCAGTTTTTATGGAACTGGTGAACTGAGTGTTCCATCCATACTTTTAATCCTTTTTGGTGGTTTTCATGGACGATATCTTGGTGTACCTCTGCACTCGACATGACCATTCCATCCATCTAGATATCATTTTGAGTACATTGAGAGAGCATTAATTATATGCTAATCTATTGATATGCCACTTTTGGATGGACTGGATTCACTTCTTAGGTCATGTTATCTTAGAGACAAAAGTATTGGTAGACCCAGAGAAAGTGAGAGCAGTAGTTTCCTGGGAGCATCCAAAGAACGTCTTTGAGGTACAGAGTTTTTTTGGGTTGGCTGGTTACTACAGGTGCTTTATACAATACTTTTTAGGCTTAGAAGCACCAATGACTATCCTAACTAAGAAGAGTGTGAAATACTTGTGGACAAATTCCTATGATTTAACCTTTTAGGAGCTGAAAGGGAGGTTGAATTCCACACCAATATTGATATTACCAGATCCTGGAAAGAGTTATACTGTTTACTGCGTTGCTTCAGGTATCAGGCTGGGTGCAGTTCTTATGCAAGGGGAAGGATTCGTTGCGTATGGGTCTCATAAATTAAGGAAACATGAGAGGAATTACCAGACACACGATATCGAGCTAGCTACTGTTGTTCATTATTTATGCTATTGGAGACATTATCTGTTGGGAGATAATTTTGTGGTTTTTTCTAACCAAAAAAGTCTCAAGTATATCTTTACTCAATGTGATTTGAATTTGAGACAATGAAGGTAGGTTGAGTACCTTTAGTATTTTGACTTTGAGCTTGCCTATATGCCTGGGAAAGGAAACACAATGGCTAATGCGTTGAGTAGGAGGACTAAGATAAATGTAGTTAAAGAGGCCAATAGTGATTGGAAACTTATGGATATGTTCTCTGAGATGCATTTGGAGGTGTAAGATAGGTAGGGGAATACTTTTGTTTCTTCTATAACTGTTACCTCTACTCAACTGGATCAGGTGCAAATGAGGTAGCTATCGGACTCTGAAGGACAAGTCCATTGGGAGAGTGTGCCAGGAGAGGAACCTACTCCTGGATAGACCATTGGCGAGGAAAAGATCTTCTGTTTTCATGGATGTGTATTGGTGTCAACAGACATATGTGAGGAGCTGATGCGGGATTTTCATTTTTCAGTTTGGGCAGTTCATCTTGGTGTCACCAAGATGTATCGAGATTTACAGTGTCAGTATTGGTGTCCAGGTATGAAGAGGGATATTTTTGGTTTTGTTATAATATGTTCCACTTGTAATCGGGTGAAAGTGGAGCATCAAAGATCGATAGGTCTTTTACAGCAGTTACCCACTCTTGAGTGGAAGTGGAATGCTATCGCAATGGATTTTGTGATAGGGTTACTGAGATCACCTCGAGGGAATGATACATTTTGGGTTTTTATTGATAGAATCAAAAATGTGGAACACTTCTTACCGATCAAGGAGACCTTCCGTTTTGATGATATTGGAAGGTTTTACGTCTGATAGATTGTACGGTTTCATGGGGTTATACACTCTATCATTTCAGACAGAGACACCTGTTTTACTTCTCGTGTCTGGTAAGGGCTACAGAAGGATTTGGGTACATAGGTACTTTTGAGTACAACTTACCATCTCTAGAGAGATGTATAGTCAAGTAACAAGATTCCGGTACTGGAGGACATGCTTCGATCTTGCATCATAGATTTTGGAGTTTCTTGGGAGAAGCACATACCTCTAGTTGAGTTTGCCGACCGTAATAGTTTTAGGTGACAATCCAAATGGAACCTTATGAGGATTTATATGATAGGCCATGCCAATCACCCCTATGTTGAGTGGAAGCAGGAGAGGTGACTATGCTGTGACCTCATCCTATCGAGGGGACCACAGAGCAGGTGAAGTTGATTCAAAAGAGGATGTCTACTGCATATTCACGGTAGAAGTCTTATGCTGATCGATGGAGACAACCTCCAGAGTTCGAGGTCGGAGATCAGGTTTTCCTACATGTCACACTAAGGTTGAGACACCAAAGGATTAAGAGATAAGGGAATATTTCACTGAGATACGTTGGGCTGTTTGAGGTTTTGGAGAGAGTCAGGCCGGTTTCCTATCAGTTGAAGTTACCTCAGAGGTATCGGGCTATGCAAGATGTCTTCAAAATTTCTCAGATATGACGTTACTTATCAGACCCGTATCATGTTTCTAAACCCTAGGAGGTTGAGTTGGAGGTGGACACATCGTTTGAGGAGCATCCTATCTAGATTTTTGATCGCCACATGAAGATTATCTGGGGGTGACCTTTTCCTCTGGTACGGGTGTTGTGGCAGCACAACCGAGTGCAGGACGAGACTTGGGAGAGGGAGACTGATGTGCGATCACAATGTCCAGAACTATTCGAGGATTCTTCTTCACTAACTTGTTAATGAAATTCAAGGACAAATTTATTTAAGGGGGAAGTTTTTAAGAACCCATATCTTCATTTCAGGTATAGATCTTGTTTTCGGGTGGTTTTGATAAAAAGGGAATTTTTGAAAATTTTAGAAGTACATGCCATGTACTTGGGAGTACACGTCATGTACCAAGTTTCCGCGGCTAGCTGTGTATAGACCATGTAATAGCTGAGACATGGACATGTGAGGTGACCTGAAGTCTGCCTAAAGTGGGGGCCGGTTGAGGCATGTACACGGTGTGTACATTAAAAGAAAACATAATGTACTTTCTTCTTTTATTTGATTAAACAGACCAGGGTCACATATAATTGCCAGTTTCATCTTCTTCTAGCCTTGGTTAATCCAGGAGAGATCGAGAGAGATGATTCTTCTTTGAGTCACCGATCCTTCATCTGTTCTCTGATTTGATCTCTGATGGGTGTGTTAGAATCCCACCGATGATTCCTTCCTTATTCTAGAGCCTCTTCTCATGATTTCTCCACTTTCTTGAGTTATTAAAGGTTGAAAGTTTTTGAACATTTTGTAGATCTACAACATTATAGGCCAATTAAAGGGATAAAGTTCAATAGTGTTTTTCGTACAATGTTGAGGTAGGTGGGTTTTTTCCTTTCATTGTTTGTCTTTGAATTTTATAAGACAAAGTGTTGATTACCCATGTTTCAGGTATTTCAGGTTAAGGAAACTGAACCCTATTTTACATTCCTTAGATTTATTGTTGTATTAAGGGTTTATTAATGTGATATTATGTGAGATTTCATGTTCAAGGAACACCCCATTGATGGGTTTCCTTTTTTGAATGTTTAGGGCCATTTGGTCCAGGTTGCCTATGCGGCATACCTTGTTTCCTTTTCTTGCTTGATAAGATGGAATTTATTGCCTTTTTTCTGCTTATTAAATTCTTATGATATGCATTGGAATTTTTTAGCCATATAGTAGTTGATATTACTTTGGGATTCTTGATATAGTTTATGCACGATTGAATTACACAGGTCTGTGAGAACCTGGTGTAGTTAGATCACCGGGGGAATTGACGTTGAGTGCTTCCCCAGAGTGTTTGTTATATATTCCACACTACGAGACCACATGGGGGATTGACAGTGAGTGCTCCCTAAAAGTGTCTATAGTTTACATTATGAGACCATAGGGGGAATTGACATTGATTGCTTCCCCAGAGAGTTTGTAGTTATTTGGAAAGACTTTCGGGGGAATTGACGGTGAGTGCTTCCTAAAAGTGTCTTTGCCTTTTTATTACGTCACTTGGCTAGAGGGGTTAGACTATGTAAGCTACCCAAAGGGTTAATGTGAATATTGAATGTTTGTGATGCTTCTGCCAAGACAAAGCACAAGATTGGATTCGGTCCTGTTAGGTTGTCTTCTGAGATACCTGTTTGTAATAATCACTTGATTAAATGTTGAACATTAAATGCTAATGAATGTAAATGGAAATATAGGATTGGTTACTTTTGTGTACTCCTAGTTTCCTTACTGTATTTCCATTATTAACTATTATATATGATCACTGAAAGTTAGGCATAGATCTTGTGGTGGTTTCCTACTGGTATTCTTCTCACACCCTTTTTGGGTCATGCTTTTGGAACCAAACAAATTATATGGTTGCAGGTATAGATAAGGGAAAGCGCCCTTCTTTATCAAGAGCTTGATTACTGTGGAGATGGAGAGAATGGGACCAAGATGAGGCTTACAATACTACTGAATTTTATTTTTTCTCTTTTGTACTTTGGTTCAGTACTGTATTTCTAGTGTTGTGACTTGTTTGGATATTTTCCTAGACATATGTGACATGAATCATTTATATATGTTCTCCACTTGTTTATTTACTTTTATTCTTCCACTGTTTACTTTTTGTATGTTATTATTTCTTCTGCTACTATTTATTATTTGTTATTCCTCTATGCATACTCTACCAATGGGGGCATAGTTTCCCCACTATCACACCCAAGGACCTCACTATTATTTGGTAGCCTTTTGCATTCAGGGAAATGCACTTGAGGCCATGTGACCAACCGGGTATGGGGCACCCTTGGGCGGCACCTGAAACTGATACGTTACAAACAACACTTTTTTAAAGTATTGGAATACATTAAAAACCTCATTCATAGGATCACAATGATATATAATACAATAATAATGTATAAATAAAATAAATAACATATTCCATACACTAAAGATGGATAATATGGTTTTTATCACTCAACACTTGATGAAGATCACTTGGAAAAACCAACAAACACCTCCCCCAATGGTGTATCCACATGTTGATTTGAATCACCCACTACCTTGGAAAGATCCTCCTCCCAATCATGGTATAATAGTACCTTAGGTAGAAAAGGATGGAGGATGAGAGAAATACAATATGGAGAATCAATAGGATACTTGAGAAGGATTTTAACACCAGATTACAGTGGGTAATTCCTCTTTTATATTTCTTGGGGATTCTCTCTAAGTGTCCATGCATTTAATCTTACATTACTTAATGTATAAGTAATGCATCATCTGATCATACATTTATTATATAAATGCATTGATGATTCTCCATATGTTATACATATTATTGATAGCCCATATGGAAAATAATATGAAAGTTAATGATTAATGTTTCGTTGCCTTCAATGAATCATAGGATTTCTATATGAATATGATTCATCACATTATAGAATTACAATTTATCCAAGTCATACAGTTCAACTAAGGTTGATACTGGTATGATATCGACATATCATGATTTAAAATATGTCCTAATCCAAGGCATGTGATATTCCATAGATTAATTCATGTTATACCCTACGATAATCACATATCATACAATATCCAAAAATATATCATGATTTATATTACCTTTAGGGTATAAGTCTATCATATATACAGGTCCACCCACCTACCATGTGAACTATTTAAATGTCATATGAATGATTAATATATGAAATATGAACATGTATTATTATTTAATGGCGAATATATATAATTTTTTTTCATGATGATTAAAAAAATTGAGCATCACATGTATTATATAAAATGATCTAACATAATCATTTATAATATTCTCACAACCCTTACATGAATAATTCAGTCTTATAGTGTCGAAAATAAATAGTCCAAAATATTTCTTATACACACCAGAATTGTTGTTTACTAATTAAGGTTAGTCCATTCTACCATATCCCTCTACCCTCCTTTCTCTTCATCCTTCTCTAATTTTGATGGGTTGGATTTAGGTATTTGATGATGATTCCACTAGAGTATGCTGGAATCATCCCAAAACAATGGAGATTTTGTTGGAAGATGCAAGAGGATCTTGAGGGTAGATAAAAACAAAAGTTTTCATGAAATTTCATTCGAGGCATTTCAATAATTTTATTTTTTATTTTAATTTCATAAAATTGGGACAAACTGGTGAATGTGTTTAAATTATAATTTGGGTCTTTTTCGTGGGATAGGTTTGGGTGCATGATTGAAATGATCCAAACCTAGTTGCTTGAGAGATAGAGCATGGAAGGTTACCTAGTGAGTTATTTTTCAATTATAACAAATTAAATAGATTAGTAATTTTATGTAAAATTAATTATAAATGTTTTATAATTAATTAATGTGACTCTTTTATTAAGATAAGGGCTTGTGGTTATGGATGATGGTTGATGGGGCTTGGATGGGATTACTTGAATATATAGTGGTATTTTAAAAAATTATTAAATCCATGATTGAGGTAGGTGGTCCCTAATATAGACCCTTTATATATGTATTTATATACTATGTGGATTGTATATGCAAATAACTGAGTACGAGTGACCTAATAGGGAACCATATGTGGGCTTCTTTATATGAGGTAGGGTTAGTGAGTCTTGTTAGACTCTTAGTGAGTCCTTGAGTGTTATGTGTTTATTACATAATCATTTATAACTATTTCATCTATATGAGAGGCTTTTTAGAGGTAAATTAGAACCTAATGAGGTATTTATCATTGAGTTATAACTTTAATGATATATGGGGTTCTTATTTGGTATGTGACACTCACTTAAGATTATGGATAGGGGAAAGCCTATGTATTTTAATTGAATTATCCTCATAATATATGGGCATAAGTTGAAATGAATTAATGATTCTAAATGGAACCAAACTCAGTATCTTTACTTATTTTATGATGAGTGTGGGTATCTAGATTATGATAGGTCTTCTAAGCCTTATATTCAAAACACATGACCACCAATGGTCATGTAATCTTGGGTAAGTGATGAGATACTTAGGGAATGGAGCCATAAGGTGTTCACTTATTCCTAACTTTAGTTATTAATCCTTATGATGCGTTCTTATGTGTTCCTTGATTATAGGAAGCTTATATATGGTGTATTATAGTGGTGGAATAGAATAGTAAAGATAATTTGGGTTCAATAGTGGTTGTTATAGAATGACCATGGTATATGGTTAATTATATGGGATCTAGAGCTGTGCTAAGGGAGGTTTATCTTGATAGATCAATGTTAGGTGTACAACGTCATAGGGTTGGGTAAACTAGTGAGTGTATTGGGTTCTAGCGAACCAGTTCCTAGGGTGATGAACCATTCACCATGAGTGTGATTATATTTTGAAGATATGATGGGTTATGGTGATCATATTTTCACCTTTTTTACGTTGTTGATTATAATGATTATCATTTCAACCGTATGTTATTTTTAGAGGTGATTAACCATTAAAATTGTTTATATCTATTTCATTGGTTATAAATCATTCACACTTCTATGACTATGAAGATGAATAACACCCAAGACAGGGAAAATTTATAGCTAGTGGATATTAATATGATTTTTGGGATGGGATTCTTGACCCATTTGTATTATTAGTAATAACCAATTAATTATAGGTGATAACCCATTCACCATTATTATTATTAGAGTGGAAATAACCCATTTACCAATACCCATTTATTAATGGTAATACATCAATCACCTTGGCTTTTATTTTCAAAGGTGATAATCCATTCACCCTCTTGATGTGATTAGACCATGGGGATACCCTTCCTATTCCAACACTGGATAGTGCAAGTATGATTTGATTTTTACGGTAGCTTATTGAGTAACTAATGGTTCAACATGTGTATGCATGTAATTTTATTATATATTTAATTTCATTTGGCATATGAATTCTCATATATACTTGATTTTATTAGCTATATCATTGATGGTGTATTACTAAGTTTTATTCTCACACCCTGACATATACCTTGGTGGATGTGTAGACTCTATGGATGACATGTAGGTTCAGGAAACAACCCCAGTACAAATAGATGTGTGGGAGAAGATTAATAAGGATTTAAAGATAGGTCTTAGTCTAAGATGAGGACAATGATTTGTGACTCATTATCTTATATTTTTAGTTTTTATATATATTTTATAAGATAATACTTTTATATGATATTTATTGGGATGCATGGCTGCTTTAACTCCATGTGTTACAATTTTTTATAGCATGGTGGATGTTATTTATGTTATGATTTCTACAAAAATTCTATTGTACTCTAATGTTTATTTTAATTATGGATATTAAACTATTTATCTATTAATGATTCAATGATAGAAAGGGTATAATCTCCCTATGTAATTTTATTAAACCCTCACCACTAGTCAACAACCTATAGTGCATGAGGAGGCATTCCAGAGGTCAGTAGTGCTCTGTTTTGAGCTTCACGGGGATGATTTGGGTTAGGAACATTAAAAAGTGAGATAAAAATATTTTTTTACCATTTTGAAGAAGGTATTTGGATATAATATTGAAAAAAACTTGGGATTATAGTCATATTTTTGTCTGGAGAACATAATTATGGGTGAAAATGAAAGTTTCCAAGGAGTCGGGATTGTTGTTCTTTGTTTTTGATGTTACAGTTGAGTTATTTTTAACAAGTAATATGTTCTTGATTATTATTTTATATCCTTACTCTTTGAGTAAGTTGGAAATAGGTGTGTGTTCATGCATAATATTTATAATTTCAGTGCATATGGAATGTATATTCTTGTATGTGATTATTACATTGGTTTCAAAAATAAAATAGGATTCAATTATTTAAAGCATTAAGAATAATTATTTAACATTTTCATAGATAATATATTATTATCATTCTACTTAGACAATACTTTTTTTTACAATTTCCTAGATATAAACTACTGTAAATAGATATCATTAACATGCACATGTGTGTGATGATGAACCTAAAATTGGTAGTTTGGGTATGGGAATACCTGATATTGATGAAAACATTTTGATGAGGTGATGATGCATGGATTTATTAAATATATTGAGATTGAATCATGAGATATTCTTTATAGGATGTGCCCTATGTGGGATATGGTTTATATACTAGGTGGTAGAGCCTAATTATACTGAGATATGACTTAGGATATTGGTGTATTGAGTACCATGGTAGGAGAAGGGAGTAATTTTTATATTCCTTCTTGAGATGGATTGTGACATGTGAGGATATCCAAAGAGAGTAGGGTTATCCCAGTAACATGAATGAATTATAGGTGATAAGAATGTGTATATTATTTATGTGATGTGATTGGTACATGAGTGATGTGTGATTGTATATTGATTTAGGCATGAGGGATGCCTTAAGTACATATTGACATGGAAACATAGTTTGTGCTTCACGCTAGAGGAAATTGACATGCTTGGGGGGAATAAACAAATAATAGGTGGATATGACTATGATAAATGGGATAAAACTCATTTTCAAATTAGTATAATGTTATAGTAGAGTGGAATTGGGATGAATGCCTGCTCAGGTATCTGATGTGATTGATAACAATGGAATTCATTCACTATTTCCAGAGTGATTCTATAATATCTATCTTGATTTAGGAATAATAGAGTGGGTTTAGTTACTATATGTATGATAGGAGAGAAAAAATTACATAATATTATCCTTTAATAGGGATATTTTGGATTAGTTAGGTGTGATTGGCCTTAGATGTCCTATCGTATATATTAAATGGAGGATTTTGGAAAATCTCCAAGGTGGTAATATTGGGTATCATTATCACAAGAGTTCAAGGGGTAATTCATGGGGATTATTAATTAAACATAATGGTTTCACATGACCCTATCCAATATACGGGATAGGATAAGCTGAGACATATATTGGTTCCTTTGGAACCATAAGGGGTATATGAATATGAGAGGTTCCCATTTCTTCCAATGAAGTATATGACTCCTTAGTTTTCCCAAAATATCGGTGCTAGGTCATATAATTTTGATGATACTCAAGTAGAGATCAGAGTCAGAGTGTGATTGACTATTTAATGATCCTTAAAAATGTAAAGTATGACTTGTTTTCATTGATAAAATGATAAGGAGTTATCATTATGATGTCTTATGGTGCATTAGTTGAGTGGGAGCTGCTATATGAATGGTCAAGTGTGGTTTGACTAGATAGAATTAGTGGATCATAGTACAACTAATGTTGGATATGTTATTTCCATAGAGTGATTGTGTAATGACCAATGGTTTATGATGGTCATGGGTAAATGAAGCTATTAAAATCAGGCTTGTGATGCACTATGATATTTGATACACGGAGGAGATAAGTGACTTAGTGTGATTGTTAGAAATTTAGAGGGTAAATTAAAATTATAGAGTTTAGAATCAATAAATTTTAGATCTATTAGTATGAAAATGTGTAATCCATAGAATATTGAACACTAGGGATGTATGTCAACATGTGAGGTCACTGATCTTAAGATATTCCTACTATCTTCTGGTACTATGATGATAGATCATCAATAGAATTGGGAAGTAGTCATATAGGAAACCCTGATATCCTTATACCTTAGATCAAGACTCATAGTGTGGGTATGTTAGATTTATATGAGTGGGGATTATGAGTATTAACATTTGGTTAATGATGGAATATAGGTGAGTTGATACTTTTTTGACCAATGATAAAGAAGATCCTATGGCAGGGAGTATGCCACATATGGTTAAATGGGTGACCCTTATTTTGGGAGAATTTTTATAAACATTGGGGTGGAATGTTTAGTAGACCCAAACCAAAGGTGGTTTTGGTTTTTTACTGGTTCTTGTATGAAATAGAGCTAATTTTTTCCAGTGAGAGGATGATCTGGTTAAGTTAATACATTCGATAATCAACAGGTGGGAAATTAAAAAATCAGATCAGTAGAGGGATTAGGTCTATTTAAGGTTATTACTCATGAGAGAATATGATGACCAGTTCAATAAAGTAGGTATTTTAATTTTAATCATAGTGTTGAGGGTGAGACTATTACTTCTGGTGAGAATGGATATGAGATTCTTGGGTGCAGTATTGTGAAAGAAGTAACTTGACTTAAATAAATGATGTCAACCATGGGAGTATATTACCATTGATTTTGGTTTTCATTAGTTTTTTTGGGAGTGGGTTATTATCATGGAGCTATTTAATTTATTCATCACTACTATACATGGTTCATTTGGCCATTGAGGAGGCTATTAGTGATGAGGATGTGCCCTAAGTCCAATATTTCATATGACGCATTTGGTCTATATCACATGTTAAGGTATATGCATATCATACTATAAGAGATAATATTATGATGAGGTATATCCCAAGAGTTAAGATATATTAATTGTATGCTACGATTAATGATATAGTAGTTAAACATGTTAATGTTCATGTCATCCTATATGTTTGAAATCATTGATTATATATATTTCATATGATGAAATGTATAAGATAATTGAATGATACATTTAATTATTAAATGCATTTTTATTTGGCATAGGGGATACAAATAGTTTGTAACAACATGAAATTTACTCTAATGTTATGAATGTTTGAGTAAATTCCATAAAGGAATAGGGAGTTTCCTCGAGGCCTATATGAAATAGGATGAGGCCATTAAAATGGTATCTGAATATGTGTGTGTGACACTGATTCTCTCTGCACCAAAGGTCTATTCTCTATCTTCTTTTACCATTGAGAGGTACTAGCATACTATGGTCGAAAGAAGGATCCCATCCAAACATTAGGTGATTAATTTATCCATGGGTATCTTAAGAGTATAGAGTCATTTTTAAGTTTCTAAATTACCTTTATCAAACATGTAGTTGAAGATAAGAGGTTTATCTATCTTTAGTATACAATTTTTTCTTCATTTTAGAGTTTACATGGTTTTGATTTCAAATCATGAATGATCTTGGTTTATGGTTTCTTAAGTATTATATTTCTTGAATAAGAGTTATTTGTTCCTAAGATTTCTTTTTGATATCAAAGCAATGTCTTTCATGAATTCATTCACAAAATCATGTTTTAAATTAAGAAAATAGATATTGTATTCTTTATCATAAAATATGTTATATATTTTTCACTATGATGCATAATGAAATATAGTATACCATAAAAAGTGATATGATTATGTCATAATCTATGTGATATCATAGAATATAATTAAGTATAAAATTATTAGATTCAATATATCGTAGTGTATGACATGCATTTGTCATAGGATACAATATAGAATTTATTCTATATTATAGCATACAATTATGGATCATAAAAGGTGATAAAATCAATTTACATGTCATGTGTTTTCTAAAACTAAGTGTTGTATCATATTTATGATATAGGGGATATCATAAAACATGATTAATAACTCTGATGGGTGATATCATCTGTCATCACAAGCCTATTTTAACCTTGGATATATGTTTTGATCTATATCATGACTTACAGTTAAGGTTTATTAGAAAATTCAATATATATAGATATATATTTTCATTTTATTATTCAATTATGAATTTATTTATATAATTTATAAATTATTTATATATTGTATAAAAAGGAATTTTAAGATATTTAATTAATTTATGAAGTTTTTATAAATCAATTAATTATAATACATTTATAATTAATTATTAATTTTTTTGAAACATTTAATAAATAAATATACTTAATATTAAAAAAGGAACTTGATTTTATTTCTCACTTCTTAGGTTTTTGATGAACGTGGTGATGATGGTGATTCCTCAAGGACCCCCATCATATGGGGAGGGGCCATGAACCATTCATCTTACCCATAGTTTCACCCCTTTCATAGATCTAAATTATATTTTGTATTTTTTAGAAATTTTAGTTTACCTGAAGGTTCTATTTATCTTAATTGGGTAACCACATTTTTCAATTTCGAAGATAAAATTCATAGTGCCTTCCTCTATATTTTCTTTTTTTGATGGTTGTGAATTTTAGGAACCATCAAACATATGTTAAAGAATTTTATCAGCATGTTAATAAATATGTATGTTTGTCTCATCATGCAGTTGTTGTCCTTATGTATCCTCACCATATCAAAATTTGTAAATAAAATGAAGAGGATATACCTATTTTTTGGTTGATATATTCTAGTAGTTTTCATCCCCATTTATTCCTCTTGTTTAGATGGACCTTCTATTGTCACATGAAGTGTGATATTTAATGTCCCTTTTCTGAAATCCACCTAGAGGTGCCCCATACCCAGTTGGTCACATGGCCTCAAGCGCATTTCCCCGAATGACAGAGGCTGCTGACTAAAAGTGAGGGCCTTGGGTGTGATGGTGGAGAAACTATGCCCTCATTGGCAGAGTAACGCAGCGGAGGTGAACAAATAGCAATAGTGGAAGCAGTAAAACATGAAATAAGTAAACATCGGAAGTAATAAGAAACTGGAGGAAATATATAAATTATGCATGATACATATTTCTAGGAAAGCATCCAAACAAACCACAATGCTGGAATACAAACAGTACTAAACCAAAGTACCAAGGAAACAGATAAAAAACTCCTCAGAATCGCAAGCCTTAGCTTGGTCCCATGCTCACCATCTCCAAAGAAGTCACGAACCTAAAATAGAAGGGCACTTTCCCTTATCTATACCTACAATAATATAATTTGTTTGGGCCCAAAATCATGACCCAAATAGGGTGTGGGACTAAATCCTAGTAGGCAACCACCAAAAGATCTGTGCCTAAAAGTCAGTGAATATATATGGTAGACAATAAGTAAAATATCAGTAAACAAGGATGTACTCACCAGTAAACAATTCTACAGTTTCAAGTAAGCAGAAAACCAAGAAGGTAACCCTTTGGGAAGTACACGCAGCCTATCCCCTTTGGTTCAGTTATAAGGATATAACAAAGACTCTCAGAGGAAGCACTCTCAGTCAATTCCCCTTATAGTCAAAAGTGATTAAAGACTCTCTGAGGAATCTCACACGGTCAATTCCCCTTATAGTCAAAAGTGATAAAAACTCTCTGAGGAATCTCACATGGTCAATTCCCCTTATAGTCTCCTACACTAGGTTCTCATGGCCCTGTGTAAGTCAAACGAGTATAGCAATGAAATACGGACAAAGTAAACCTCAAGAACTTCTTGGATAAATAGTCTACAACATATCAAGCATGTTAGACACAATAATCACTCCATCCTATAGTACTAGGCATGGGAAAACATCAAGGAAGTCTAACGGGATAAATAGGACCAAATAGTCTTAAACAGAGCATGCATGAGCAACACTTCCAAAGAATAGAAATCAACCCTATTCACAATCAATTAACCTCTTCTCACGCATACCAGCATAGCAGGCTATTAACATGGTTAAAACGGTAAACATGCAATACCCTGTTCAAGGGTATTGGACAAAATTGCACATATAACTCAAAGAATTTCGATGGAAAGGCACAAAACACTTACCTCGTTGTTGGAAGATTGTTATACGTGAATCTCAAGCCTTGAATTGCCCAATAACACCATAAATCTACAAAAACATCTAAAATATTCAATAGAGGATAACTTGAGAAAGATGAGAAATCAAGAAACAAAGATCTACTAGAAGGAAGGGCTTATCGAGGTGATCCCAACACAATCGAAAACGGTTGAATTAGAGATTGGATGCTCGAATGGGGGCTCAAAGGAAGATTTTCATTCACACGGGTCCTCTCGGATGAAACATACCTAGAAGTACGACTTTCTGGAAATTAGACACGACCTCGGTACGTTTAATGAAAACAAAGAAAATAAACGACGTGTACTTTAGAAGTAAATGGTGTGTACTTTCCCTTACTGAGCCCCGCTTTAGGTGGCCTCCTGGTCACCACACATGGCTATGTGCAAAGTCACTACACGACCAGCACACGACTACCCATGGTAACCGAGTACACGGTGTGTACTGATAAAGTACACGGTGTGTACTGATAAAGTACACGGTGTGTACTCATAAAGTACACGGTGTGTAATTAAAAAAATTCTAGAAACTCCTCATTTTCCTCAAAAACACCAGAAAAAGGAAAACATACCTGAAAAGAAGATCTGGGTTCTTACACACTTCCCCCTTAAAGAAATTCTCCCCCGAATTTCCCTAGCAGGGTGGCGTAGAAGAAGAAAAGCCGAATAACTCTGGCCACTACGATCGTATATTGGTCTCCCTCTCCCAAGTCTCATCCTATACTCTCCCGTGCTTCCATAGCACCCATACCAGAGGAATAGACCGGCCATGAAGAACCTTCACACTTCAATCAACAATCTGGATAGGATGCTCCTTGAAAGATGAATCCACCTCGAACTCAACTTCCTCAGTTTGGAAATCATGAGACGGGTCTGAGAAGTAACGTCAAAGCTAAGAAACATGAAAAACATTGTGCATAGCCCGGTACCTCTAAGGTAACTGAAACCGATAGGAAACTGGCCCCACTCTCTCCAAAACCTCAAACGGCCCGACGTACCTTGACGAAAGCTTACCCTGTCTCATAATCCTCCTATGTCCCAACCTCGGCGTGACATGCAGGAATAACTAATCCTTGACCTCAAACTCTAGAGGTCATCTCCGTTGATTAACATAAGACTTCCGTCATGACTGTACAATATCCATCCTCTTCCAAATCAACTCTATCTGCTCCATGGTCTCCTGGACAAGATGAGGTCCTAACATAGCGACCTCTCCTGCCTCCAGCCAACATAAGGGTGATCGGCATGACCTACCGTACAAAGCCTCATAAGGTTCCATCTGAATAGTTACCTGAAAACTATTATTGTAAGAAAACTCTACAAGAGGTATATGTATCTCCCAAGAACCTCCAAAATCATGGATTCATGCTCGCAGCATATCCTCAAGCACCTGAATTGTATGCTCAGACTAACTATCTATCTAGGGATGGTAATCTGTACTCAAAGGCACATGTGTACCCAAATTCTTATGAAGTCCCTTCCAAACCTGAGAAGTAAAACATGCATCTCTGTCTGAAATAATGGAGTATGGAACCCCAGGTAGACATACAATCTCTCATATGTACAACCTTCTCAGCTCATCAACACTGAAGGTTTCCTTGATTGGAAAGAAGTGAGCAACATTCATGAGTATGTTAATGAAAACCCAAACTGCATCATTCCCTCGAGGCGAACTTGGTAAACCAGTCACGAAATCCATCGCGACATCATTCCACTTCCACTCAGGAATGGGTAACTGCTGAAAAAGCCCTGCTGGTCACTAATGCTCTACCTTCACCTGCTGACAGGTGGCACACCTCATGAAAAAACCAGTAAAATATCTATTCATAACTGGCCACCAATACTGACGGTGTAGATCACGATACATCTTGGTGACACCAGGAAGAACTTCCCAAACTGAGTAATGAAAGTTCCTCATCATCTCCTCTAAGCTGATCAAAGATATCATCAATCCTTGGTAAGGGATAACGGTTCTTGACCTTCAACTGGTTCAGCTTCCGATAATCCACACAAAGTAGGAGAGTACCATCCGCCTTCTTTGAAAATAGGATGGGAAAACTCCAACGATAAGTACTAGGTCAAATGAACCCTTTGCCTGTAACTCCTCCAACTGCTTCTTGAGCTCTTGTAACTCTAGTGTAGCCATCCTATATGGAGGAATGGACACCAATGCCGCTCCTAGTGCAAGATCAATCTAAAAGTATACCTCTCACTCTAGAGGAAACCCTGAAAAGTCCTTTGGAAATATGTCCCTAAAACGTTCCACCACTAGAGGAAAGTCTAACTGTGAAGTTCCCTGGTCATACAGATATAGACTAGAGATCTGGGTTGTAACTCCTCCCAACCCATGATGCTCGAGTCCCGCTCTACTCACCTGGACATCCCATTCTCCCTTATAAAGAAACGATTCTCCATATGGTGATGTGAAACTCACCATGTGGCGATAGAAATTGATGAATTTCTGGAAGTTAACTAACCATTACATTACGAGAATGACGTCATAGCATGTCATATCTAGGACATAGAGGTCCCATAATAAGTGACACCCACCAACCTCTACAGGGAACTCCTTGCACTAACGTATACTAGCTATTCTAGTCCCCAATAGAGTGTTTAGTGTCAAGATATCGACAGATAAAAGGATACATAGCCAAAATATCTCCACAAAAACAACATATATAAAGATATGGGAAGCCCCATATATCGAAAAGAGCAGAAGATAAAACTGAGGAAACTAGGATCGTACCTCGAACTATAGAGGGTCTGGGATCCTGCTCCTGTTGGGTCTGCTCCAATGCAAAGGTTTGGCCTACACGGTGGCCCTGTGACCCTACTTGACCACTCTGAGCTGATCCACCCTATTGTCATTAAAAAATGGGTGACTGGATACCAAAACCACGACCTCCACCTCATCCTGAATGGCTAGAAGAACTAAAGTTCCCAGAATAGTGGGAAACTGGTGGTGCTGCTCCCGAATGAGGAGTCATAGACGAACCCCTGTCACCAGCTGCTGGTGAGAAGATCTGACATAAGCACTGAAGATGAACCATCTTTTCGGAAGATCAGAACTCTACTAGGTCTCTCAGGAAATGTGTCCTCGTATGAATTCTCTTCTCATATTGGTAGCACACCACCTGGATACCAGAAGATGCATCCTTCCTACTCAAATTTCCTCTTGTAGTCTCCCTACGGTGCTTCCTGATATCGGCTGGAGAAGCACCAACCCTGGATGCTGAACTTCCTGGGTCCAAAGCTCTAGAATCCCTCATATTATGCTCCGTGATCAGTTCCTGGTTGACTATAGAGGATATAGAAGTCAACCTGAAGATGTTCACCTGAGATCGAATATCCTTCCTGAGAGTATCCTCAAACTTCTGTTCAAGGAACAACTCATCTCCCCCTCGAAAGGGTGTAAAGTGCTGCAGCTCAGTGAAGCGAGAAGAATACTCCATAAGGAAAAGAGTACCCTACTACAGAATCATGAACTCTCGGGCTCGATCAGCCCTCAAGGTATTCATATAGAAGTAATCATAGAAGGTTCACTGAAACTCATCCCAAGACATATTCTGTTGGCGTCCCTCCTGTGAGATCACATACCACCACATCTTGGTGGAGTATTGAAGAATGTAGGTAGCGATATTGACCCTCCTCTTTGGAGGAGTCTCTAGATGATCTAAGATCATCAACATGGATTCTAGCTATGACTCTACAGCCTGAGGTAGTCCATCCCCTGAGAAAGTGGGAGGATGCTACTGCTAAAAGACCGGTGTCAATTCTTCCATTGATGGGGCAGGAGGCGGTGCTCCCTGGAATGTCTACATCATCCTCAGAAAGACCTCCCTAAACTGTGCATTGACACATGTGTCAGGTATGACTGCTGGTGCCAAGAATGGCACAACTAGAGGATCTGCTGGTAGTCCCTGATAAGCCATATCTAGTGTCTGATCACCGCCCTGTAACTGGCGTACAACCAGAGGACGTCTCAGTGGCATGACTCTACAAGGTTAAGCGCACACCTTAGAACAAGATTAACAGGGACTGAAAACTAGAAGCGTAATAAGGTAACAGGAAGAAGAAATCATTGATTTTTTCTAAAACATGGATACATGATGTGTATAAATCATACACGGTGTGTTTCCTTAAGCCTTTCAAATGGGCGTGTACTTATTCCAAAACTGGTCCTGTAAAACTCCAAACACACGGCGTGTTGTACAAACACACGGTGTGTACATGACTTATCTTCCCCTTCTCAAGTTCTTCTACATGGCTAATCCACACTGTTCCCCTAGAAGAATACTACACAACATGTTCGTTCCATACATGGCGTGCACTAGAGGAGATTCACCGACCCATGTTGTTAGTGACATAGCTGGATACACGGTTTAGACTACACAACATGTTCCATCTGGACACGACATGTACTAGGAAGATTTTTCCAACCCGTTTTGTTCATTACACGACCGGATATACAGGTTAAACTACACGGTGTGTTATAGACGGACACAATATGTATTAGAAAGGACTCAACCAACCCGTGTTGTTAGTAACACGGCTGGTTACATGGTTCTACAACACAGCATGTACATATGGTAAATGTCATGTCCTACCAAAGACTCCAAACCCCATGTCTTTGCTCACACAGTTTCAGACACGGTTAGAGACTACATGGCGTGTACATACGGTACACGACATGTACTTAAGAAAAACAGTTTCTTCACGAACATAAGAACACATGGAATGTATTTAACATTACACTCCGTGTATTCAGGTTTTTTCTGGATAGTATTCCTCATAAACTACTCTGGAACCTAGAAAAAATTGAAACGAACATTAAAGTTCCAAATTCCGATCCGTGAGGCCCATTCTCCCCGTCAATCAAATATCTGAATCTTATACATGTCATAAACAAGGATAACAGTGTAATGATCCACCAAATTCCGGTCCACAAGGGCCCATAACACCTCAATAACCAAAGTTTGGTATTTAATCAACAAAACTTACACATTTCAATACCCTATAAAAAGCAGTTATTCTATCAAGGAATCTATCACAACAACATGCATATCTAGCACAACATATATCACAACAACATGCAATCACTAATGAACCCTAAATGGCATTGCAAGAATTCATGACATGTGATTTATATCAAGTGCCTATATGATGCATGAGATGACATACCCTCATATCACCGGGTTTCGATAGAAATAGAACCTTAATAACATCAACGGTAACATCACAAAATATATGAGTCACCCAACGATGAAATTAAATCAACTGTAAAAAAATGAAAAACCAGTAAATTGCAATAAACGAGTTTGATTGGATTTCCCCTATACACAAGTTAGCTACTCCCGGGCACAATTTATTACCAAGTACCTATTCCATACTATCCCTGGATATAGGCTCCAAAGAGTAAGTCAAGAATAAAGAGTTTCCTCTAATACCACTTTGTAATGTTCTGGTTCCAGAAGCCACCCAGAAGTGCCCTATACCCAGTTGGTCACATGGCCTCAAGTGCATTTCCCCAAATGCAAGAGGTTGCTGACTAGCAGCGAGGGCCTTGGGTGTGATGGTGAGGAAACTATGCTCTCATTGGCAGAGTAATGCAGCAGAGGTGAACAAATAGCAATAGCAGAAGCATTAAAACATGAAATAAGTTAACAACCAAAGTAATAAGCAACTGGAGCACATATATAAATGATTCATGATACATATGTCTAGAAAAGAAACCAAACAAACCACAATGCTGGAATACAAATAGTACTAAACCAAAGTACAAAGGAAATAAATAAAAAACTCCTTAGCATTGCAAGACTCAGCTTGGTCCCATGCTCACCAGCTCCAAAGTAGTGAAGAACCTAAAGTAGAAGGGCACTTGACCTTATCTATACCTGCAGCAATGTAATCTGTTTGGGCCCAAAAGCATGACCCAAATAGGGTGTGAGACTAAATCCCAGTAGACAACCACCAAAAGATCTGTGCCTAATAGTTAGTGAATATATATGGCTGGCAATAAGTAAAAGAACAGTAAACAAGGAAGTACTCAGTAGTAAACAATTCCACAATTTCAAGTAAGAAGCAAATCAAGTAGGTAACCCTATGGGAAGTACACACAGCCTATCCCCTCTGGTTCAATTATAAGGATATAACGAAGACTCTCTGAGGAAGCACTCTCAGTCAATTCCCCTTATAGTCAAAAGTGATTAAAGACTCTCTGAGTAAGCTCACATGATAAATTCCCCCATATAGTCAAAAGTGATAAAAACTCTCTGAGGAAGCTCACATGGTCAATTCCCCTTATAGTCTACTACAACAGGTTATTACGGCCCTATATAAGTCAAACAATCATAGAAATGAAATAAGGCCAAATTAAACCTCAAGAACTACTTGGCTAAATAGTCTACATCATATCAAGCATTCCAGACACAATAATCACTCCATCCTACAATAATAGTCATGGGAAAACATCAAGGAAGAATAACAAACTAAACATGACCAAACAGGCATAAACATAGTATGAATGGGAAACACTTCCAAAGCATAGTTATCAAACCTATTCACATTCAATTAACCTCTACTCACACATACCAGCATAGCAAGAAATTAATAGGGTTAAAATGGGGAACACACAATGCCCCGTTCAAGGGTATTGGACAAAATTGCACATATAACTCAAAGAATTTCAATTTAAAGGAACAAACCACATACCTCAGTGTTGGGAGATTGTTATACGTGAACCTCAAGCCTTGAATCACCCAAGAACACAGTAGATCTACAAAAAAATCTAAAACATTCAACATAGGATAACTTGAGAAAAAGGAGAAATCCGGAAACGAAGCTCTAGAAGAAGGAAGGGATTACCGAGGTGATCCCAACGCAATCGACAGTAGTAGAATTGGAGATCGGATGATCATACGGGGGCTCAGAGGAAGATCTGTGTTTGTACGAGTTCTCTTAGACGAACCATACCTAGAAGTAGGGCTTTTTGGCGATTAGATGTGACCCCAATACATTTAATGAAAAAAATAAAATACATGGTGTGTACTTTAGAAGTACATGGCGTGTACTTTCCCTTACTGAGACCCACTTTAAGTGGCCTCCAGGTCACGACACATGGCCGTGTGCAAGTCCGCTACATGGCCAGCACACGACTACCCTCGGTATCAAGTACACGACGTGTACTCATAATGTACATGATGTGTACTTAAAAAATTTCCAGAAACTCCTCATTTTCCTCAAAAACACCAGAAAAAGAAAAACATACCTGAAAAGAAGATCCGGGTTCTTACAGATCTGATTACATTAGTGATCTAGATAAAAACTCCCAGGTTGGATTCTTCCTTTTCAGAATCATATTATTCTTATATTTCTAGGTAATTTTATTAAATGGTTTCTTTATGTAATGTTATGAATTAGATCACTCTATAATAACTGTATCAGTGCACTACATAACCTTAGGTTAACTTAACCATATATAATTGTCTTTTAACTATCAATTATGGTATAATAATAACTTAGATAGACTATACCCCTTGAATCATATAACCAAAAATAATAATAGATTCAGAAATAATAAAAACTATATATAGGAATTAGAGATAACAAAAATTATTGAAATACACAAATAAAAAAACATATATTTCCATAATAAATCAAAAATAAATACTATAAATTTCATAAAAGTCACAAAAAAATCAAGATTCCTAACGGGAGGATCGTACACAAAAAGGTCAAAAAATAATCAAAATAAAAAAAACTGGGAAAAACTGCATAATTGGTCTGGAGTCCCAACCTAGTCCTATATATCATGATCCATCCTAACTCTTAGATCAGACATCATGAATAGTTCCTTTTACCTTATCTATAACTCCAACCATGTAGTCTGGTTGGGTACCCACAATTGTCCGAGTAGGGTATGAGTACAACTCAGAAGTCCATTACCAATGTTGTCCCTACATATACATCTTGTTAAAGTGCATGTTGATGTTCCATGATAAATAGATGAAGCATACATAAAAAACCATCATTGATCCTAGAGTTGTACGGTGACACTTGAGATCAACCATACATTCCTTTTCTAGGGCCAGATGTCTCTGAGGAAGATACATTACCACCCAGGGGGAAATGTAATCCCACCTCGAAACCTTTACCAGATTATTATCTCCTAGGGATCACAAACCACCCTAGAACCTTTACTAGATTATTATCACCCAGGGGCCCACATCCCTCATAGTATCTTTTACCAGATTATTATCACCTGAGGGGCCACATACCACCGAAAAACCTTTTCAAAATTGTCATTACTCGGGGGGGAGGCATCCCAAACTATAAATTTTTCCATATTACTATTACCCAGGGGGCCACATGACACTCTAATTTTTTACCATACTATTATTATCTAGGGGGAACATACTATCCCAAAACTTTTACCATTCATAGTTTAACATTTTCCATTTAATTATTTCAGAGGCATGCCACCTTTAGTGACCAAATATTTATGTCTTACACTTTCTTATAGAGCGCACATAGATAAAATAATGAGAATTTAATTTGAAAACAAAGAAAAAACCATTTAATTAAAAAACTGTTCAAGTGAATGTTAGGTCTTCACAACCACACATTATAAAAACAAGAAAAACATTGTTATACTTAGGGATAAATTAGGAACCACCTACCTTAGGTTTTTAGGAAGAAACTCATTGAATATTATAGATTTATTTAGTCTCAAATGGTTAGAATCAAGAAATTAGATGAAACCCTCAAAAATGTGCACAAACAACCATAACTAGAATAAGAATATAAAACATCAAGAAGAAATCATGAATAATCACCCAATGAAGCACAACCTTACTAGTTTCTACTTCTGACAATGAGGAATATTAGAATACATGGATAACTCACTCTTAAATGAAGAAAGGAATAAGAAAACAATTCTAGGAGTGTTCTCTATAATTTGGTCATGAAAGTCTTACTTACCCTTTTATATAAATTTTTAATATTTAATTAATATTTTATAAAAATGTAGAAAAATTCTTACACTTAAAATTTTAATAAAAATTGGGACCTTTAAATATTGACCTTGAACACCCTTATGTATCCCCCATTGATGGCCGTTATGTATCACCCCTCAACCATTTAAATCAATTTTTTTCAATTATAGAACACTTAAATATTAGGGAAACGACTCTTATGTATTACCATTCACCATTGGAAAGACCCATATGTATATCAGGTTCTATCAACACTAATCCAAATTCCACATCATATGAAACTCTTATGTATCACAAGGTTACCTTTACATATAAATAAGTCACTCTTATATATTCCAGGGTAACTCAAGATTTAATCTTACATATAATTTAGGTTACTATAACTTATCAACCCCCATGTTAATACTTACCCATTTTTCACACTCTTTATAATGATCTAAAATATTAGAGAGTTACTATTAAGTACTAAAAGTTACTCTTGTATATGAAGATTTTACTCTTACATATCATAAGTAGCTCAAAACTTAGGCATTTCCACGAAAGAGAAGGAATATTATATATGGGGTATCCATACATAAGAGTAACATCACATAGGTAATTTTCAAGACTTAGGTGAATTTTTCCTAACCCTTCGTAGGGTTAATTTTATGTATGAAGGAACTCATATGTAAGAGTAAAATGACAACTCTTACGTTTGGTGAGTCATACAATAGAACTATTAATTTTTTTTATAAAATCATTAAAACTCCTAAAATATTCCCAAATTAATCCTAAATCATTTACAAATGATTTTCATCAATTTTAGACCTCCTCAAAACCTATAGTTGCTAAAAAATTGTAGTAAACCATCCCTAAGCCTGACCAATTTCTGGGACTCAATTCCCAACCTCTACCGGTACTTCCAACACCACTACTGGGTCCCAATAAACATAGTTGATCCAAGTTTTGACCTAAATAACTATTCATGCATACCTAAATTTTATATATTTCACCCAAACACAAAAATATATAGATTTTAGCAAAAATTTAATTAGGTCTAGGTTTTTTGAAAAAAAATTCAAACAAGTTCATACCTTGACCCATACATGATGTTACAAACTCTCCACCATATAACTACTCATATTTGAGCTTCACTCCTGAACACCACTGAGACCCTTCGATTAACATCTTTGACTATTGCACCCACATGTCATTCTATCACTCCCATGTCTTCTTATAGATACAACCAAGATTCAATTTCAATAATACCAAAGGAACTATCTTCTTGTATTGACTATTTTCACTCTGATCTATAATATTAATTAGATACACCTCAAATGATGCATCAAAATTGAACTCAATGTCATCAGCACTAATTACATGGGAAGGTCCAAGATGATATCGTAAAATATGTCACACATGAAATAAATAGTTCATCACACCAAAACATTAAGGAATATTTAATCAATATTCCACCAAAATTATCCTCTCCATGATCTCAAATGATCCCACATACTTGGATTCTAATTTACTAAACCTCCATATATAATGATGTACCAATATTGGTGACACTCAAAAAAAAAAATGACTTCCCACCTCAAACTCTAGAGGGTGTAATTTTTTAACATAAGAAATATACCTACTTTAAAAGGTTTCCAACTACATTCAAATGAACTAAATATTCTTTAATTTCTCTTGTATTAGAATTAGACTAATAACCGTTGGCTCTCCAGTCTCCAGCCATCATAGAGGTGATCAAAATAGAATACCATATAAAGTCTCGAATGGATTCATATGAATCAAATCCTAATAACTATTATTATAGGAAAATTTTAAAATAAATAAATGTTTCTCCCATGAACCCTGAAATCCTTGATACATTCCCTCAATATATCCTTAAATATATAGATTGTGCACTTAGACTACCCATCTATATGAGGATGATAAATATTGATAAGGTGCACCTATGTATTAGATTTGTTCTAAAATCCTTGACAAAATTGTGAAGTAAAATTGGAATCTCTATCATATAAAATACTCTGAGGCACCCAATAGAGATTAAATCTATCTCATATATAGAACTTTTATAACCCATTAGCATACAAGTTATCTTAGATCAATAAAAAACAATAAACATTATTCAATTGGTTTATAATAACCTAAATCACACCACTTAGGGATTCCTTGTTAAACCCATCAAAAAAATCATATTCATTTCATCCCACTTCTAATCAAAAATGGGTAGTGACTACAGAAGACCATCATACCACAACTACTAAGCATTCACCTGCTGATAGGTAGACCACCATGTGAAAAAACTCACTATACCACTCTTTATCCTAGGACACCAATACTGCCTATGGATATCATGGTATATCTTGGTCAACCATGGATGTACCACCCATCTCAAGGTATGTGAGTCCCTCATCAGCTGCTCATTCATGCTCATAGGGATGGAAAAACAAACTCATACACAGAGGATATCATCATTATCAAAAGAGAAATATGGTGGTGTCTTTACACCATATATATTTTAACTCATTTAAAAACATTCTTAATATTATAGATGAATGATCTTAACCCTAATTAGGAGTAATAAAGTGGTATAAAAGGATATTAGGATCACTCAACCCTAACACTCTCAAAAATTAAGACACAACTCAGTGAAAATGGATATCATCTACCACTCACTACATGACTCCTGCACTACATGAACCCAAGTATTCTTACTCATCACATTATCTATGAATTTTCTATTTATAGGGTTATAAAACATCTCAAAATTAAAATATTGTGGGTACTCAACCCATCTCTACTATTAAAGGTTCAATTAAAACTTTGAGAAAATACACCTGATGCTCTTATGGTTAGTATCAAACCTCTCACCCAAAAGACAGTGATACTAACACCTATGGGTTTGGACCACTACTACCAACTAAATATCACCTATCAGGTAGTTTTTCTCATGCATACTTAAATTCCAAGATTGATATGTGTTTACATGACCATCTTGTATTAGAACCGCTCCAAGTATAAATCTTGATGCATCAAAATACATGGAATATTTATTACCAAACTGTGGTAAGGTAAGTATAGAAACTATCATCAACCTACCCTTCAAATATTGAAAGGACCTATCATAATATTTTAACTATAGAAACTTACTAACTTTTTTTCTAGGGACATAATTAACACTTCTAGTCATGGAATTTTTGCATGAATCCCTTATAATGACTAGCCAATACTAAGAAAATAAAAATATCAAAAATATTTTTTGAGATGATCCCAAGAAAACATAAAATAAAAAATACTAAGGTCTATCGATATACCGACATTTTATATGTTAATACCTAAAAAGTGCACCTAATCAATCTAAAACAAACAATTTGAGAGCTTAACATACACTGATGCTCTCTAAGTGTACTCAAAATAATCTCTAATTGTCATGAAATTATTTGGGAGTACATGAGAAAATTATAGAAAAACATGATTGTAAATAAGTAAGGATATAAGAAATAGTTCACCTGGGCCATAAAAACCATTGCCACATTAGTCAAGCTTAACTACATTCAAAGTACTCATATAGAACACAACTACTCCTGAATATAGTATGAGGTATGTTAAAAGGACTCACACTCACCAAATGATATATTAGTCCCAAATAAATCCCAAAGAACACTCTGTTTCCTTTATTCCAATCAAATAAATCATCAATAAATGTAATTGGATATTATTTCTTAACAATAACTTGGTTCTACCTTTATTAATCCACACATAACCTCATGGAACCATCCATATTCTTTGTGAACAAGATTGGAGCTCCCTAAGGTGATGTACTCATTAATATAAACCCCCTCACCTCTAAATCCTCCAGCCAAGACTTTAGATCTCTAATCTATATAGTATCCATCCTATAAGTTTGAATAGAAATTTTCTTCATGCCTATAATAAGCTCAATAATAAACTCAATCTCACTCTCAGGTGGAAATCCAAATAAATCTTTAGGAAAGTCATTTTAAAACTAGTAAACTATAGAATGAAAGACTACATGATGTGTCTCCCCATCATCCAAAATAAAATTAGAATACTAGGTTATAATCAAATCCATTTTTTGAAGGAAATGTCATATAAGATCCCAATATTTCAAAATAAAGACTATGTTTGATAGTGTATATAATACACAACACCAAGCTTAAACGAACCATGAAATAATATTATTGTTATAAACTAGCCATTGAATTGGAATGTATTAATAGGATTAAGAACATTATGAAATATATATAAAGTTCCTAATTAATAAAATTCTATTTATTAATATTTATGAAATAAATTTTTTTTTTAATAGTAATTTTATTCTTAAAAAAATATTTTTTCTTCAAAAATGTGTTTTATTGATTTTTTGAGAGAATAATATAATTAATTTCTATAAATTTAAAAAATTTATTTGATAAAATTAAATTTATTTTGAAATAATCATATCAAAATTATCTTATGGTGAATATTTGGGATCTTTTTTGAAAATATTTATTTTTCAATGAATAGTAATAAATACTGATTTTTATTTGAAACTGTATTTAATTTTCAAGTATTTACATAGAAAAATTATATTTTATATTAGTTTTAAATTTTTATTAAATAATTTTGATTGAAAATAATTCAATTATGGTATTTGGAATGAATTTTATACTTGAAGTTTGTATAAAAACATTTTTTATACTTAAAAGGATTTTTTTGAATTTTTTTATTGAATTTGGCATCTTTCTCTTAAATTAATTTCTTCCGCTTCTATAAATAAAATATTGATATATGTATTCCATATTTTGAATCATGAGATCCATTTTTTTTAAATTTACCTTTTATTTTTTGGTCATTATGAATAGTAACTGTAGTAAATAACTGTCCCCACGGTAAGGGTAAATTGGTTAATTATGGTTAAAAAATAATTTGATAAGGACTAAAACATGAACCTAAAACTTGAATTTATCCCATTATATGAGTTTATTTTGGAATTTTATATCCAATTTTATAAAATATTTCCTTTATTTTCTATTTAACCTTGATTTTTACCTTTATAATATTTAAGTAAAGGATAAAGTCAAAAATGTTACTCTCTTACTTTTGATATTTATAATATTTTTTGATAGGGATGGAAGCAACTTATGTTAAGTTATAAATTTTTATTTTAATTATAAATTATTTTTTATCATGATAATTTATTTTAAATTTTTAGTTATTAATTAATTACCTTAAATGCTTACATTACAACAACACAATATTTATTCAATTAATAGTAAAATTAGAAAAATGATTTTAAAAATGTTAAAAGTAATATAATTTGAATGAATTATTGATTTCCGTGAATTTTTAGATAAAAATAACATATTATAATGGTTTTAAGGGATTATATTCAAATTCCATTACTATCATGTTGTTTTCAAAGTCAAATTCAATGAATAGTTAGAAAAGGACATTAATGTTATTTTATAATATATACTATTTTATTAAATGATTTCAAATTAAAAAAAAATAATATATTAGGAAAAGTTATTGGAATATGTTTAAGAATATCAAATATTGTCCATTTATGATTCAATTTTCCTTTTATAGCAACTATATTGCCTCTAAATAGTAAAAACTTCCTTATTGCAGCGATTGTTAAGAAGGGTTAACACAGGTTAAAACAAAGAGATATGGGTAAAAAATTAATGTAAACTTCTAAAAATTTTATTGTATGATATTGTTTAGACACATACTCATCCATAATCAAATTATATCATTTATATCCTTTTTTATACTAAAATTAATTTATATTAATTTAATATTTTAAGTAATTCCAAGAGTGACCCTCCACTCACTTATAATAGGGAACATCCTATCCAATTTTCATCATAATTAAAAAGAATTTTAGTTCATAAAATCCCTGAAAAAATCCATTCCTAACATTACTCTCCATTTTTAGAGGCCTTATTTTTGGAATAATACCAACTTTTTAGGGTTTATGGTTTAAAATAATGGAAGTTGTCTGAAGTAGCGGTATAGTATTTAACATAATGTTTTATATTTATTTCTCCTTCTAAATATTTAAAATTTAAAAACTAATAACATTAGTATATTCCATATAATAATATGTTTTTATGTTAATGGTATCACCTACATTTATTTTCTCTTCCATCAAATGAGAAACAAAAGTGTAGTTCATGTGTAAGGTGGATTACCGCCCCATGACCCGATATAATTCTTTTTCCATTACCACCTATCATGGTTTGTTATAATGAAATATTTAATATATATATATTTATATATATATATATTATTTATTATATTATTTTTATTTTTTAATTGAGAATTTTTAGTTAACCTTTTTTCTCATTCTATCCATAAAAAATGGAAACAACGTTAATGCGTACATACGACCTACCATCTCCATGAACGTTGTGATTAATTTTTTAATCTCTAAATTTTATGGATCACTATAAATAAATAAATAAATATATATATAATGAATATATATGATATTTTTTCGGAAAAAATCTCTCAAGGCATCATTGAAGAATTTTTGAGGTGATTGTGTTTATTGACAAAGTGGGCGTCCGTGTTTTGTTTGTTGACAAAGCAACCCTGATGTATGAGTGTGTTGAAGAAGGGGGTTTACATGGTGATTTTTCGAGTTCAAGGGATGATTCCAACAATCCATGATTTATTGAAGAACCTCGACAAAGTAATGAACGTTCTGGAGGCGGTACAAAAAGAGCATATACAAGGTGGTGCTGTTTTCCAGTGTTTGCCAAATATTTGGTCTTGAAAATCGGAAAACGGAGAGATGCATTTTTGGAAAAGGGAGGAGCGTGAAAAATCTGAATGGTGTGCGAAAAAATAATGTGTTGCGTGAAAAATCAGCGTGGGGCGCGGAAAATATATTGGCGCACGAAAAATTAGCAGGGTGTACGAAATATCAGTGCGGTGCACGGGAAAATCAAGTTTTGTGTGAAATATTTGCACCGTGTGTGAAAAAGGAGAGCGGTGCGTGAAATATTTGTGGGATGCACGAAATAAAGGGATGAAGTTTTTCACACAAGAGGTATTTTGAGGTCCGAAGATCGAAAATTGGAAAAGGCATGAGGGGCGTGAAATATTGGAGCTGTGCTTGAAAAATAGTGTTGCGCGGAAGATGTGTTTTTCATACTTGAAGAGAATTATGAGCTCAAGGAGGGGTTTTCATTCAGGGTTGATTTTTACTATATATATGAAGTGAACCCCCTCATTCAATAAGAGTTCAATACAAGGAGAGTATCTGAGCTCTAGCGCACGAAATTGGAGTTCCCAAGAGAGTTGTGCGAAAAGAAGTCTGTTGTGCAAAAAGTGAATTTAGCGCAAAAGAGGAGAATTCCGCACAAAGCAGTATAGAGGATGCATGTAAAATCTGTTGCATATAAAATGATTTGTTGTGCGTAAAAGGAGTGTTGAGCATAAAAGGGGTGTTTCATGAAATGTGAATTTTGCGCAAAAGCATGGAATTACGCGCAAGGCCCAATAAAGGCTACGCGTAAAAATTGTAGTTTCCCGGTACACCCAGTGAAAAGTGAGATTCATATGCGGGTGAAAGTTGAACATCAACAAAGCATATATCAACAGTTAAAGATTTAGATTTAATTAGGGATAATGAAGAGACCTACATGTCTATAAACTGTGAGTGGATCTTCTGAAGAAGCAGTGATCACACTTCAGTTGATAGAGAAGTGAGATTTAATATTATGAGTGGTTTTAAACCAGGAGGGATAGTGAGTCCGCTTCGAACTTGTAAACAACAGTGCACTTATAGTGGATTTGGTATATCGGCACATTTCCAGTGTATGCTCCTTGGACGTAGCCTAGTGAGGGTGAACCAAGTAAAAATCATTGTGTCCCGTGCATGATCTAATTTCTGTCTATACTTTTCTACGAGAAAGAGAGAGAAAATAGATTTTCTTAACAGCGAAACAAGATCAATATGGGCAGTTATTTTAATCTATCATACCCTGATTCACCCCCCTCTCAGGGTATCTAACCTATTGGACCTAACAATATTGATATCATTGATTAATTTTTTTTATGATTAATCCATGATCTATGTATAAATACTAAGATCGCTGGACCAAAACTTTCATGAAAAAATGAAGCAGTTATCACCCGGAAAAATGATTTTAAAAAAGAGTTCTTAATAAATGGGTGTCAGGATGTTATAAGAAAATAATATATGGTATTATATATATGATCATGTTTATATAATATATTTATATTAAATTTATATTTATTATACAATATATTCTAATGGTTATGAAGAAAGATGAGACTTAAGGTAAGGGAAATCTTCAAACTACCATTTTTCTTCGAGTTATGACCATTCTCTCTCTAACCCACTTTATCGCTCCATTTGATGTTATGGGTTGCTTATAAATTTTATATTTATGTCTATATCATATATATAGCTCATTTACCCTTCCTTTTATGGGTTAATACATGATATAATTTCATTTCTCAAATTAATTTTTTAAAATCAAACCCGATTAAGGGGAACTTTTCTATCCGTAAATCATTTTATGTAACACAGATTTAAGGTTTTTATTCTCAAATGAACACCTTGTTTTGATAAATATCATTACTCAATAATATATGAACATACATAATATTTAGTTCCTTCTTTTATTTGGAATATTTTGGAAATTTCCTTTGATTATGATACGAGGAAACATTATGAAACCCATTTCTTTCCATGGGTGATTATTATGATTATTCCTTATGATTAATTTAATTTCTGGAACACATGATCATGAACATGTTATTATGGGTGCACCTAGATAGTGATCTAATTAATTTTTAAATGTTTTTTTCTCATCAGACTTTATGTATGGGATTATGGAGTAAACCTAATCCATGATGAGACTTTGTCCACCATGTGATGTTTTCTTAGTAGTTAGCCCCAAATTTTTCTTATGTCATATTTTTTTGTTTCTAACACCTTTCCATTTTTTCCTTGATATTATGATATCGTGTTATTTATGTTATTATCCCATGTTATTACTCACTATCCTTCTCTTTTATGATATCATGTTATACCTTTAACCCACACATTATGCTTTCCTATCATGTTTATTCCTTTACTAGGTTTTTTAGATAACCCATTTTGCCTATTTATTCTATAGGTTATCCCATGCAGTATTAAGAGATTAATGGGATTTAGGATATCATTATAGAGATTAAAATAAATATGTTTAATTTTCATATTTATGTTTTATTTACCTATTTTTTCAAACACACTAGGCCTTTCAATCCTTCTTTTATATTTAATTTATTTTTATATTAAAAATCATGTAATAATATGTGTAAAAAGGATTGGGTTTATATAGTTAGTATCAGTGGAAGTTCTAGTTATTTTCGGGGATTAAGGATCGAATTCATTAATGATAACTCTACGGATAAGTCTAAGTATTGTAAAAAATCCTATAATTTTGGTGAAGTATAGAGTGAGTGGTTTCCAAGTAATTAAATCCCAATATGGATATTGTAAGTGGATGTGGACCTGACATAGTTGTAACTAGGGGTAATAAATCCAAAAAAGGTTTATTGAGAATTAACTAGATCATCACTTGGTGCATAATAAAGAGGCCTTACTACACACTTGGTTTGACACTCCCGTGTGACATGCATTAAAAAATTCACAAGATCTTTATGAACCACTATGAAGGACTCAAATAAATTGTTAGGTTTGAAACATTAATAGGGAAATTTCTATGGATAACCTAGATTAAAACCTAGAGGCTCATAAGTTGGTATATACTTATCATATATAATTTGTTCCTTATAATTTTATAAGTTTACTTTTTATATGATTATTGTAAAAGTATTCTCATTTTGTTTTTATTTATTTAGTTAATGGTGGGAAATAATAGAAACCATTCCAAAAACCAACATGATATGAAATTTTATGATAACCCTAATGTTATGCCTCTCTATATAGGAGTGGGAGGTAGGAACTTCATGGTAGTACTGGATTAACCAAATCATAATATGAATTGTAACTTGACTCTTATAGAATTCCCTACTTCTCCTAAGAAAGTGAAAGTTATGGTCAGGTATTTTATGAGAAAAATGCCTCTTAACTTTAATAGATCTCATAATCCCCTTGTCAGGGAATAATGAATTAAATCCATTGAGCTGATATTATCTATCCTACAATTCTCATAATAAGAGAAATTTGTGCTGGTTGTTTATCTCAGGGAGGGGGAATCCGATCAATGGTGGACAATGATCAAGAACACAAATTATAATGAGGAACCATGGAATAGGAAAAATTAAATAAAATATTTTTCAATAAATATTTTCCCCAAACTCTCTATCTTAAAATAGATAGGGAGTTCCTTGGATGGAAGAAAAAGTAAGATGATTTTATTGGGGAATACGAGGAAAAATTCATAGGGCTTTCATGGTATGCCTCTGAATTCATTATCAATATAGAAAGTATGGTGGAACGCTTCTTTAGTGGATTAAATCCAAGTCTATGAAAAGATTTGGAAATTAACGACTTTGATAGTTGTGAATTGATTTTCTGTTATACCCTCAAGGATCAGATAGATATTGGAGACTCTCATTGTTCTTATGGGATTGGAGATAAATAGAATAAAATAGTGTTTTCTTTGGGAGGATAAATAGAGAAATATCATGGAGGAAAGAAAACCAAACATCCCATGTGTTAAAAGTGTGGGAAGAAGAATAAAAAAACTATTTGAAGGGATTTATGGGATGATTTAATTATAAAAAATAAGGGAATTAAGATAATCAATACTGAAGAGATATCAAGAAGAACACTAATACAATGGAGGAAAAGAAGGTTTCGATAAAAAATCAGCCTATAGTATAATGTTTTAATAGAAAAGAACATGGATATTATGAAATAAAATTCCCTAATTCAAGTGTTGTAAGAGACAGTCAATGAAAATAACTAACAAGGCCTAAAGATCAAGGAAGGGTATATATAATCACTATTGTAGTCGTGGATCCCGAAAATAATGTGGTGATGGATATGGTAGTTATTCATTCAATAATAGAGAAAATACTATTTAATTAATGTTTTTTTACATTTTTTATTATCTTAAAAGTTTAGTAGAACTATTCAAACACCACCTTAAAACATTGGGGTTGAGTTATCTATGAGAATATAAAAATAGAGAAATTATTTCATGCCATGTATATAAATCCTCACCAATCAATGTTTATAGATTGAATCTTCCAGTAAATATTGTCTTACTTTATTTAGTGGGGTTTGATGATATATTGGTCATGGACTGGATATCTTTATTTAAATCTGAGAAAATGTGTTGAGAGAGGAAGATCACTCTTCACATCTGAAGTCATCCTCTAATTCTATACAAGTGTAAGGAGAAGGATAAATTTCTCTAGGAATATTCTACTCAATTGTGTATATTATTGTCTTATGATCAAGCATATCTAGCTCAAATTATGGAGATAAGGGAGAGAAGCATGCTTAAAGACATACCCATTATGAGGGATTATACTGATGTATTCCCTAAATAGTTTCATGTTCTTCCTCCTAACTAAGGGGTTGAGTTCTCAATTGAACTTATACCTAGATCTGTACCTATATCCAAGATTCCTTATAAAATAGACACTTTTGAGTTAGAAGAACTAAAAAAGTATTTATAAGATAAACTAGAAAAGGGTTTTATATGTATAAGTTCTTCACCTTGTCTTTTTCTAGTCCTATTTATCAAGAAGAAGGATGATTCAATGTGAAACTGTATTGATTATCATGAACTCAAAAAATCACGATAACGAAAAAGTATCCCCAACCATGGATAGAAGACTTGTTTAATCAACTTTGTGGGCCTTAGTATTTCTCTAAGGTGGAACTTCAGTCTGGATATGAATAATTAAATGTAAAGAAGGAAAATAATCCCAAAACCACCTTTCAAACAAGGTATGAACACTATGAGTTCATAGTGATACCATTAACACTAACTAATTATATAATAATACTTATGAACATATTGAATAGAGTCATTAAATATTACCTTGACCAATTTTTGGTAGTCTTTATAAATGATATTTTGATGAACTCTAAATTAAAGGAGGAGCATGAGAAGAATTTGAATACTATGATGAAGACTTTTAAAAAGGATAATTTATATGAAAAGTACAATAAATATGAGTTCTAGATGAAGTAAGTATCCTTATTGGGGCATGTTATCACCAAAAAAGGGATATATATGGACCCTTCTAAGATAATGGAAAATGGATAATATCCTAGAATAACATCTATAATAGAGATCCATAATTTCTTTGGACTAGCTAGGTATTACCGATGATTTTTGAAAAACATATCATGATTTTCAAAATCTCTAACCAAGATAAATAAAAAAGGAGTAAAAATTGTTCTAGACTAGTGAATGTGAAGATATCTTTAAAGAGTTGAAAAAGAGTCTGGTCACTATTCTAGTTCCCACACTTCCCTCAACAAGGGAACTTTTGATAGTATATATAGATCCTTCAAAGAAGGGTATGGGGTATGTACTAATGCAAAATGAAAAATTGATAGCCTATGACTCAAGTAAGTTGAAAGCTTATGATAGGAACTATCAAACACATGATCTGGAGTAGGTTGTAGTGATATTTTGATTGAAAATATAGCAACATTGTCTCTATGGGGAGAAGTGTGAAATATATGCAGATCATAATTGTCTAAAATATATATTCACACATAGGAAGATTAATATATACTAGAAAATATGGATAGATCTGATCAAGGACTTTTAAAACTCAATACATTATATCCTGGGAAATAAAAAAAGTGGAATATGCTCTAATAGAAAAGTATATGTAAACTTTATCAATAATGAGAATTGAGAAGGATCCAATATTCTCATAATTTAGGAGGATAGACATGGGATTCATAAAGGAAAGAATACCATCATTAATTTCTCAAATGATTTATCAATCATCCCTTTTGGAGAAAATAAATTATGCTCTAAGAGATGATATGAAAATTCAGAAGAAAGTGAAAGCTATAAGAAAATGGTAACCTTCATAGATAAAATTTTATGAACAAGGATTAGTAAGATTTGGTTCATGACTATGTGTACCATAAAATCCTAATATAAAGAAGGAACTATTGAATGATGAACATAGACCAACCTTCTCTATCCAACCATAGAGTAAAGATATGTATTGGGATCTTTAAGAGCAATATTGGAGGGAAAATATGAATAAGGATATCAAAAAATATACCTAAAATTTTCTAGTTTGTTAGAAATTGAAATATAAAATAAAAATTCTAAGAGGATGATGTAACCATTACCCATACCTATATGGAAATGGGAAAACATCACCATGTAATTTTTCACCGGTACTCTAAATACATCAATAATAAATAATAATATATGAGTTTTGGTGGATTGTTATAAAAAGAATACTCAATTCATTATAATTTGAGAGGGATTATCACTCAATCAACTTGTAAGGATATAAATCAGAGTGGTGTTGAGGAAGTATGAAACACCACTATCAATTGTATCTAACTGAGATTTGATATATTCCTATAAGTTCTTAAAGGATCTTTAACATTCTCTAAATATTGAGTTGAAATTTAATGAATATTATCACCACCAAACTGATTTCCAATATAAGAGGACTATCTAGACACTAGTAGACATGTTGAGAGCATGCTCGATGGACTTAAATGGAGAATGGGATCAACATCTTCCTTGGTTTGATTTATCATAAAATAATAGCTTTCACTCAAGCATTCAAATGACTCATAATAAAACACATTATGGGAAGATATATAGAACAATAGAATGTTGGGATGATGTTAGTGTATGAAAGCTGTTGGGAACTGAAATGGTTAAGGAAATGGTATAAAATGTGAATACCATTCAACAACACATTAATACTAAACATAGTCAATAAAAGAGATATGTTTATAATCATAGTAGAGACCCAGAGTTTGATGCTAAAGATAAGGTGTTTCTCCCCATATCTCTCTGGAATAGATTCATGAGATTTGGGAAGAAGGTTATGTTAAGTCCAAGGTATATTGGTCCCTTTGATATTCTCAATCGCATTGGATCCATGGCCTATAGACTAGCACTCCCACTAACCCTATCTCAAGTGCACAACATATTCCATGTATCCCTCTTGAGAAATTATATAATAACTCCCTAATATGTACTTAATTCATAGGTAGTATAAATGGAAAACAATATCTCTTATGAGGATAATCTGATGAAGATATTGGATTATAGATATAAAGTTTTATACACCAAGACAACTCACCTAGTAAAAGTACTATGAGGAAACCATAAATATGAGGAGGCAACATGGGAACTTGAGAATTCCATGAAGTAGAAGTAACCTCACATGATTTCACCTGAGTATGTAATATGAAATTTTAGGGGATAAATTTATTAATGGGGGAATAATTTGAGATCCCAAAATTTTAAAATAAATACAATTTTCGGTAGAATATACAACACGCAACACCAAGCTTAAATGAACCGTGAAATATTATTATATTTATAACATGGCTGATAAATTAGTAGGTATTAATATGATCAAAAAAATTATTACATATATATAAAGTTCCTAATAAATAAAAATTTATTTATTAATACTTAGAAAATAATCACTCAATTTTTAATAAAGTCATTTTATTCACCAAAAAATACTTTTTTTTCGAAAAATGGATTTTAATGATTTTTTTCGCTGAATACTATAATTAATTTCTCGAAATTTTATAAAATTTATATAGAAAAATGAAATTAATTTTTAAAATTATAATATTAAAATGATCTTATGATTATTTTTTGGGGTTTTTTTTCTAAAAAATTGGTTTTTAATGAATAATTAGAAATATTGATTTTTATTGGAAACTATATTTTAGTTTCAAGTATTTAAATAGTAAAATTCTATTTTGGATTAGTTTTAAAGTTTAATTAGTTATTTTTATTTAAACATAATCCAATTATGGTATATTTATTTAATTTTAAACTTTAATTGAGTGTAAAAACATTTTTTTATACTTAAAATGCATTTTTTTGAAAAACTGTTTTTTCATTGCATTTTGCGTCTTTATGTTAAATTATTTTCTACCACTATTATAAGTTAAATCTTGAAAAATTTGTTCCATATTTAGAATAATGAGGTCCAAATTTGGTAAAAATGTCCCTTTTTTTCATTATTAATAATAACCATATTAATTAATTATCCCCACAATAAGGGTAAATAAAGTAAGTTAAGTTAAAAATAATATGATAAAGACAAAAAAATGAACCTAATCTTTGATTTTTACTATTATTTTAGTTTATTTTGTAAATTTATATCCATGTTTCGAAAAAATGACTTTTTTTATTCCATTTAACCTTGGTTTTGACTTTTATAATATTTATGTAAAGGACAAAGTTGAAAATGTTACTCTCTTACTTTTAATATGTTTAATATTTTAAGTAATTCCAAGAGTGCCCATCTCCTCACTTACAAAAGGGAATCTCCTTTCCCATTTTCATCCCATTTCAAAATCCTTTTAGTTAATAAAATAACAACCAAAATAAATTTATAAAATACCTAAACATGTTATATAGGTATTATTTTTGGAATAATACAAACCTTAGAGGGTTTAAGGTGTAAAACAAAGGACGTTTTCCGAATAAGAGGTATAGTCTTTAACCAAATGTTTTAGTTTTATTTCTTCTTCTACATACTGAAAATATTCTTAAAACATGATTAAATAATAAAAAAATATTAAATATATGGATATATTATTTTTTAATGGAATCAATTACATATATCTCCTCTTCCATCAATTGGGAAATGAAATCTTCGTTCGTGTGTATGAAAGACTACCGCCTCATGAAATGATGTAATTCATTTTCCATCACCACCTCTCACAACTATTTATAATAATAGATTTAATATATATATATATATATACATATTATTTATGATATTATTATGATTCTGGAAAGGTGAATAATTATTTACCTTTCTTTTTTTCTATCTATCGAAAATCAAAACATCATTCATGCGTACGTACGACTTACCGTCTCCATGGATGATGTAATTAATTTTTTATCTCTAAATTTTATGGATTAATATATATATATATAATGAATATGTATGATTTTAATATCATGGTTAAAATTTTTTATATTATGGAACCATGATAAATGTATAAATACTGAGGCCGCCAAACCAAAACATGCATGAAAAAACAAAGTAATTATCACTCAAAACAATGATTTTAATAAATAATTGTTAATAAAAAGGTGGTAAGATGTTAAAATTAAATAATATATGGTATGATATATATTATTATGGTTATATAATACATTTATAATAAATATATATTTATTACACATTATTTTATTACATGTTCTAAGAAATATGAGACTTAAGGTAAGGGATCTCTATGAACCACACTTTTTCTTCTAGTTATGACCATTCATTATTTAATTAAATTTATATCTCCCTTTGATTTTATGAATTGATTATAAATTATTTATATTTATCTATTAATTTTATACATATCTCTTTCACCCATAATTTTATAGGGTAATACAAACCCTAAGTTCATTTCTCAAATTCTTTCTTTAAAATAAAACCAGATTAAAGGGAACTTTTCTATCCCTAAATCCTTTTATGTAACACTCATTTGAAGTTTTTATTCCCAAATTAATTTTTTTGATACCTATTATTATTTAGTCATATATGAACATCCATAATATTCAATTCCTTCTTCTATTTGAAACTATTATAAAATTTACTTTGATTATGATATGAGGCAAGATTATGAAACCCATTTCTTTCCATAGATAATTGTTATGATTACAACTTATGATTAATTTAGTTTTATAGAACAAATAATCTTAAAAATGTTATGATGAGTGTGCCTATATAGTGATCTAATTCATTGGGTACAATTTTTTTCTCATTAGATGTTATGTATGGTATCAGGGAGTAAACCTAATCCATGATGAGATTCTATCCACTATGTGATGTTGTCATGGAAGTTATCCCTGACTTATACTTATGTCATGTTTTGTGTTTCTGCCACATTTCTAATTTTTCCATGATCTTAGGATACCATGTTCTTTATGTTATTCTCCCATGTGATTACCTGTGATACTTATTTTTTTTGATATCATGTTATACCTTTGACTTACATGTTATGCTTTCCTATCATGTTTATTATTTTACCAGGTTTTTTTTATCTCACCCATTTTTCTTATGTATTCCACAGGTTTTCTAATGAAGTATTAATAGATCAAAGTGATATAGGAGTTAATTATGGATATTAAAAGAGATATGATTTATTTTCATATTTATGTTTTATGTACCTAGTCTTCCAAAGACACTAGGACTTTCGATCATTGTTTTGTATTTAGTGTATTTTTTTTAAAATCATGTAATAATATGTGTAAAAAGTATTGGGTATCTTTAGTTGGTATCAAAGTAAGGTATAATAATTTTGGTGTATTATGACTAGAATACTTTAGTGAGAACCCTAGGTATAAGTATAATTATAGAAAAATATTCTGTAATTTTGGTGAAGTATAGAGAAAGCGGTTTCCAAGTAATTACATCCCAGTCTTTATAATACAAGTGGATATGATTTTAGCATAGCTGTACCTAGTGGTAATTACTATAAAAATTAAACATTGTGAATTAAATCTATCATAACTTGGTGCATGATAAATCATCCTTTATATACACATATTTTGAAACTCTTGTGGGACATGCTTTGAAAAATTCATAATCTATTTATAAACCATTTTGAAGGAATTGAATAGATTTTTAGGTTAGAAAATATAATAGGAAAATTACTATAGATAACCTAGATTTAAACATAAAGACTCATAATTAAAGATATACTTATCATATATAGGATATTTCTTATAAGTTTCTCTTTTATATGGTTATTAGTTAAAGTATTCTCATCTTGTTTTTCCTTTTTAGTTAATATGGGGAAATAGGATAAATCCTTCAAAAAACCAACGTGATAGGTAATGTGATGGTTGTCCTAATATTAATCCTAAAATTATGGATAAGGATCAATGAAATTCATGGAAGTACTAGATCATTATGAATAGTAACTTGAATCTTTTTGAACTACCTATTTCTCCTAAGAAAGAGTAGGTTGTGGTCAAGTATTTTATGTGAAAAAGACCTCCTAAATTTAATAGATCTTATAATCCCCTCATCATGGAATAGTGAATTAACTCCATTGACAAGATATTCTCTATCCCCAAATACTTAGAATAATGGAAATTTGTGCTGGCCATTTATCCTATAGAGTGATAATACTATCAGTAGTGGATGCTGATCAAGAACACAAATCCTAAAGATGATATTGATTCCATGGAAAGGGAAGAATTTAATAAAATATTTTTCCATAAATATTTTCCCCAAACCCTCCATCATAAAATAGAAAGGTAGTTCCTCAGACTGATGTAAAAGGAAGATGAGTCTATCTAGAAATATGAGGAAAACTTCACAAGGCTTTCATGATATTCCACATATTTTTTCATCATTACCAAAAGTAAAGTGGGCCACTTCATTAGTGGATTAAATCAAAGTATATGAAAAGGTTTGAAATTTTGAGACTATGAAGGCTATGAAGTGATTGTTTGTTGTTCCCTCAAGGACAAGATAGAGATTGGATAATCTTAGTGGTCTCATGGTCCTAAAGATAAATAGTGTAAAATAGATTTTTCTTCAGAAGGATCAATAGATAAATCTCATGGAGGAAAAAAACCCAACATACTATTTGTTAAAATTGTGGGAAGAATCATCCCAAAAAATGTTTTAAGGGATTCAGGAGATGATTCAAGTGTGGAAAAGAATGGCATTAGGATAATCAATACTAAATAGATATGATGAATCCCACATATACAATTGAGTAAAGGAAGGTTTAGAACAACATCCAGCCTATGGTAAAGTGTTTCAACTACAAGGATTATGGGAATTATGGAAGACAATACCCTAAGTCAAGGGTTATTAGAGACAATAAATGAAAATAACCTATAAGGTCTAGAGGGCAAGGAAGGGTATATATTATCACTACTATAGAGGCATATCCCAAAAGAAAGTGGTGATAGGTATGGTAGTTATTCATTAAATAATACAAAACATACTCTTTGATTATAGTTCTATGTATTATTTCATATCTTACAAGTTTAGTATAACTATTCAAACAACACCTCAAAATATATGGGTTGAGCTATCTGTGAGAACATCAAACAGATAATTTTTTGTATCCAAAGTATATAACTCCTACCCAATCAATGTTTATAGACATAATTTTCCCAAAATTATTGTCTTACTTCCTTTAGTGGAGTTTGATGCTATATTGGGAATCGATTGAATATATTTATAAAAATATAACATCAAATGTTAGGAGAGGGATATCACTCTTCATATCCCAAGTTATCCTATGATTATATACAAGTGTAATGAGGAGGATGAATATCCATTGGAATATTATACTCAAGAGTGGATATTATTTCCTTATGAGAAATTATATATAGATCAAATAACAAATTCAAGGGAGACAATCATGATTAAATACACGACCATTGTGAGGGATTATACTAATGTATTCCCCAAAGAGTTTCTTGTTCTTAATCTTATCTGGGTGGTTTAGTTTTTAATTTATTTTATTCCTAGATCTATAACCATATCCAATATTACTTACAGAATGGACACCGTTGAGTTGGAAGAATTGTAAATGTAGTCACAAGAGAATCTAGAAAAGGGTTTTATATGCCCGAGTGCTTCAACTTGGGTTATGCCAGTCCAATTCATCAAGAATAAGTATGGGTAATTTCATCTATGTAATTATTATTTTGAAATAAACAAAATTATGATAAATAAAAATTATCCTTAACCATAGATAAATGACTTTATTGATCAACAACTTGGGCCCCAATATTTCTCTAAGGTGGAACTTTAGTCTAGATATCACTAATTAAAATTAAAAGGGAAAATTTTGTTAATATTTTATTTCAAACAATGGATAAACACTATGAGTTCATAGTGATGCACTCCAGACTCACTAATTCTCCAAAAAACTTTATAGACTTAATAAATAGTGTATTTAGTGATTACCTCAATAAACTTATGGTAAAATTTATAGATGATATTATAATATACTCAAAAAACAAGGAGGATCATGAGAATTATTTTAATAATATGTTGAAGAATTTGTTAAATGAGAAGTTATATGAAAAGTACATTAAATGTGTGTTCTGAATGAAGGAAGTATCATTCTTGGGAAATGTTATCATCAGAAAAAGGGATATCTGTAGACCAATCAGAGACAAAGGTAATTGAATACTATCCAAGAATAATATCTATAATAGAGATCCATAGTTTCCTTATAATATCTAGGTATTATCAACAATTTGTGAGAAACTTATCCTGATTTTCAAACCTTCTAACCAAGCTAAATCATAAGGGAGTAATTTTTTTTCTAGACTTGTGAATGCGAAGAGATATTTAAGTAATTGAAAAAGAGGCTTTTTAATATGATAGTCCTTATGCTACCCTCAAGTGGGGAACATTTAATGGTATATAGGGATTCTTAAATGAATGATATGGGATATTTACAAATGAAAATGACAAAGTGATAGCCTATGTCTCACGGAAGTTGAAAGTTTATGAGAATAACTATCCAAAATATGATATGGAGTTGGTTGTAATAATATTTGTGTTGAAAATATTAGAATATTATCTCTATGTGGATAAGTATGAAAAAAATACAAATTATAATTTCATCAAATATATATTAACAAAAAAGGAGCTTAATATGTACCAGAAAAGATTTTTAGAGATGATCAAAGACTTTGACTATTCAATACATTACATCATGGGAAAGAAACCAAAGTGACATATACTTTAAATTCAAAGGATATGTTAACTTTATCAATAATTATAACTGAGAAGGATTAATTCTTATTACACATGAAGAGGATAAAAATGAGAATTATAAAGGAAGGAGAACCACCATTCCATTCTCAAATGATTTCTCAACCATCCCTAATATGGAAAATAAAGGATTCTCAAAGAGATGATATAAAAATTCAGATGAAGGTGGAAGCTATAAGAAAAGGGTAATACTTATAGTTCAAAAATAATGAAGGATTTGTATGATTTGGGTCATGAATATGTGTATAATCAAATAATGAGATAAAGAAGGGGTTTTTGAATGATGCACATAGCTTGACCTTCTCCATTAAACCAAGGAGTACAAAGATGTATTGAGATCTCTAAGAGAACTATTTGTGGGATAATATGAATAAGAATATTATAGAATATATATCAAAGTACATGGTATATCAGTGAGTAAAAGTTGAATGGAAAAAGTATAAGGGGATTATGCAACCATAAAAAATACCTATATGAAAATGGGGAAAATCACTATGGACATTTTCATCAGTCATGAAAATAAATCCATAGAAAATAATTCTATATGAGTAATAGTGGTTCATCTTACAAATAATTACCAATTTGTTACAATTCGAGTGGACTTATCGCTCAATCAACTTGCAGGGATATACATAAAAGATGTTGTGAGGCTACATTGAACACCACTATAGATTTTATCTGAATGAGATCCGATATTTATCTCCATGTCCTGGAAGGGTTTCCAACATGATATAAATAATGAGATAAAATTTAGTGTGGATTATCACCCACATACTAGTGGCTAATTTGAGCAGACAATCTAGACACTGGAAGACATGTTTAGAGCTTGATCGACGGACTTAAAAGGAGGACAGAATCAATATCTTCCATTTGTTGATTTATCATAAAATAATAGCTCTCACTCAAGCACCTAGATGGATCTATATGAAGACCTTTATGGGAAGATATGTAGAACACTAATACGTTGGAATGAAGTTGGTGAATAAAATATTTTGGGACTTAAAATGGTTAAGGAAATGGTAGAAAAGGTCAAGACCATTCCGCAACACATCACGACTACTCAGAGTCGATAAAATAGCCATGCTAATAATCATAGACAAGACATGGAGCTTGAGGATAGAGATAAGGTGTTTCTTGAAATATCTCTATGGAAGAGAGTCATAATATTTGGGAAGAAGGTTAAGCTAATTTCTAATTATATCAACCCTTTTAGATTCTCAATTTTATTGGAGATGTGGCTTATCAATTAGTATTCCCACCATTCATATCTCAAGTACACGATATATTCCATGTATCTTTATTAAGAACGTGCATACCAGATCCCTAAAATGTACTAAATTTTTAGATATTATAGCCATAAAATGATCTCTCTTATGAGGAGCAACCAATAAAGACCTTGGACTATATATATAAAGTTCTACTCAACAAGATATCTCACTTAGTTAAAATACCTTTTCGTAACCATAAATTTGAGGAGGCAACATGAGAATCAGAAGAATCCATGAATTAGAAGTACCCTCACCAAATTTCACCTTAGTATTTAATATGAAATTTTGAGGGATAACTTTCTTAAGGGGGAATAATATAAGATTCTAATATTTTAAAATAAATACTACGTTTAATAGTGTATAAAACACATAACAATGAGCTTAAGAGAACTATGAAATATTATTATAGTTATAACCTAGCCATTGAATTAGTGGGTATGAATAGGAACAAAAAAAATTATGAAATATATATAAAGGTAATAATCAATATAAATTTATTTATTAATACATAGGGAATAAACAATTAATTTTAATAAAGTCATTTTATTCTTTAAAAAATATGTTTTCTTAAAAAATGGTATTTATTTTTTTTGAGCGAATAATATAATTAATTTATAGAATTTTTAGAAAATTTATTTTATAAAATGAACTTAATTTTTGAAATTATTATATTAAAATTATTTTAGGGAAATTTTTTTGGTATTTTTTCGAAATGATTGAATTTTCAATTAATAGTGAAAATACTAATTTTTATTTGAAACTGTATATTATTTTCAAGTATTTACATATTATTATTTTTGATTAGTTTTAATATTTAATTAGTTAATTTTATTAAAAATAATCCAATTATGGTCTTTGGAATGTATTTAATTCTTTAATTTGGTATAAAAACATTTTTTATACTTAAAAGGAATTTTTTTGGAAAATTGTTTTTTCGTTATATTTTGAATTTTTATCTTAAATTAATTTATACGAATTATGTAAATTAAATAATGAAAAATTGATTCCATATTTATAATTATGACGTAAAAATTTGGTAAAAATTTCCATTTTTATTTTTGGTCATTATGAATAGTAATTTTAGAAAATAATTATCACCACAGTAAGGGTAAATCAGGTAATTAAAGTTAAAAATAATTTAATAAGGACTAAAAAATGGCGTTAAAACTTTAATTTATCATATTATATGAGTTTATTTTGGAAATTTATATCCAGGTTTCAAAAATATGACATTTTTTCCATTTATCATTGATTTTGATTTTATAATATTTAAGTAAAGGATAAAGTCAAAAACATTACTCTATTAAGTTTAATATCTATAATATTTCTTATAGGGATGGAAATAAGTTATATTACATTGTAAGTTGTTATTTTAAGGATAAATTATTTTTCTCTCATTATTTTTTATTAATTTTTATGAATGATAAATTAAACTTAAATGCTTACGTGACGCCGACACAATATTTATTCAATTAATAGAAAAATAAAATAAATAATTTTAAAAATGTTAAAAGTAATATAATTTGAATGAATTATTATGTTCCATGAAATTTTATATAAAAAATAACATATTATAGAGGTGTGAATAAATTATATTCGAATTCAATAACTATCGTGTTATTTTCAAATTCAAATTAAATGAATAGTTCCAAAATTGGAATTAATGTTATTTTATAATAAATAATATTTTATTAAATGATTTAAAATTCCAAAAAATATTATATTAATCCAATTTATTGTTTTATGTTTAAAAATTTTAACTATGGTCCATTTATGGTCAATTTTTTTATAGTAACTATATTGTCCCCTAAATAGTAAAAAATTTATTATCATGGTGATTATCATAAAGGGTTAACGTGGGTTAAAACAAAGAGATAACAATAAAAACTAATGTAAACTTATTAAAATTTAATTAAATGATATTAATTAGACCCATATTCACCCTATATTCAAATTTTATTATTTTTTACCCTTTTTTCCATGAAAATTAATTTATATTAATTTAATTTTTTATTTAATTCCAAGAGTGGCCCTACCCTCACTTATAAAAGGGAACCTCCTCTAATATTTTCATCATAAATATAAAGCCTTTTATTTCAAATAATAACTTAAAAAAATATTTTAATAAAATCTCTCCTCATGTTCTATAGAGATTATTTGGGAATAATACCAAACTTATAGGGTTTAATGTTTTAAATAATGGAAGTGTTTTGAAGAAGAGGTATAGTCTTTAACCGATTGTTTTAGTTTTATTTTTTCTTCTACCTCCTTAAAATATTCTATAAAAAATGTTAAAATAATTACAATAGTATATTACATATAATAACATGTTATTATGTTAATGTAATCGCCTACTTCTATCTCCTCTTCCATCAAATGGGAAACAAAATCATCATTCTTCTGTACGATGGATTATCTTATCGTAAACTGATGTAATTTGTGTTCCACCACCACCTCTTACAGATGGTTATAATATGAATTTAATATATATATATATATATTATTTATGATATTATATGATTCTATAAAGGTTAATTATTATTTATCTTTCTTTTATTCCATCCATCTAAAATGGAAACAACGTTCATGCATACATACAACATACTGTCTCCAAATGTAGTGTAATTCATTTTTTATATCTATATTTTATCGATGAATATATATATATATAATGAATAATTATTATATTAATATAATTTTTAACATTTTTATATTATTTAACCACTATCAATGTATAAATACCGAGATCGCTGAACCAAAACTTGCATGAAAAATGAAGCAGTTATCACTCAGAATAATGATTTTAATAAAGAATTGTTAATAAATGGGTGGTAGATTTTATAATAAATTTATATATGATATGATATATATTATTATGGTTATATAATATATTTATAGTAAATCTATATTTATTATATAATAGTTTCTAATGAATATGAATAAATATTAGACTTAAGGTAAGGGATCTATCTGATCCACCCCTTTTCTTAGGTTATGACCATTCTCTCTCTAAATCACTTTATCTATCCATTTTATGTTATTAATTGATAGTAAATTATATATATATATATATATTTATTTATATTACATATATACCTATCTCATTTAACCTTTATTTTATGGGGTAATACATTCCATAAGTTCATTTCTCAAATTCCTTTATTAAAATGAAACCCGATTAAGGGGAACTTTTCCATCCCTTAATCCTTTTATGTAATGCTCATTTAAAGTTTTTATTATCAAATTAACACATTTTTTTTGATATCTATTATTATGTGCTCATATATTAACATCCATAATTTTTAATTTCTTCTTCTCTTTGGAATATTTTTGAAATTTCCTTTTCTTATGACATGAGGAAAGATTATCCAACCCATTTCTTTCTATGGGTAATTCTTTTGATTACACCTTATGAGTAATTTAATTTTGTAGATTGCATAATCATAAAAATGTTATGATGGATGTTACTAGATAGTTCTATAATTCATTGGGTAAAGTTTTTGTGTCATTATACATTTTTACGGGATTAAGGAGTAAACCTTATCCATGATGGGACTCTATTCACTATGTGATGTTGTCTTGGAAGTTAGCATTGACTTATGATAATATCATGTTTTATGTTGCTTTCAAATTTACTATTTTTCCATGGCCTTATGAAACCATGTTACTTATATTATTATAATATATGATTACTCATGATCCTTTTCTTCTATGATATCATGTTATACCTTTGACTCACATGTTATGCTTCCCCATCATGTTTATTCCTTTACCAGGATTTTTAGCTCATCCCTTTTGTACATGTATTCCCAAAGATATCCCATATAGTTTAATATCTCAAAGGGATTTATTATATCATTATGGAGATTAAAATAAAGACATTTTATTTTCATGTTTAGTTTTATGAACCTAGTCTTCCAAATACACTAGCCCTTTCGATCCTTGTTTTGTATTTAATAGATATTTATGTTAAAAATTATGTAATAATATATGTAAAAAGTATTGGGTCACTATATTTTATATTATAGGAAGGTATAGTTTTTTGGGTATTAGTACTATAATAATTTAGTGATAACTTTGAGGACAAGTCTAAGTACATGGAAATATCCTATAATTTTGGTGAAGTATAGAGTGAGTGATTTACAAGTAATTACATCCTAGTCTAGATAATGTAAGAGGATGTGGATATAGAAGATTTATACCAAGGTTTAATAACTTTATAAAGGTTTCATTGATAATTTACTCAATTTTCACCTAGTTCATAATAAAGAGGCCTTGTAGCACACATGGCTTGACAATCCCATGTGATACAATTTAAAAAGTTCACAAACTATTTACAAACCATTAAGAAGGGATTGAATAGATTATTAGGTTAGAAAAATTAACAGGAAAATTACCATTTATAACCTATATTTAAACTTATAGACTCATAAGTTAGGATATAATTACCATATATAAGTTATTCTTTCTAATTTTATATATTTCCCTTTTATATGATTATTAGTTAAAGTAATCTCATCTTGTTTTTATTTTTTTAGTAAATGGTGGGAAATTGGATAAACCATTTCAATAAATAACATGATAGGAAATTTGATGATTTACATAATTTTATTCCTAACCTTATGGTATTGGGAGTTTGGAACTTCCCGACAATACTGGCTCAACTTACTCATGCAATGAATAGTAACTAGACTCATATAGAAAACCCTCCTAATAAATTGAAAGTTGAGGTCAAGTATTTTATGTGAAAAGGCCTCATACCTTTAATGTACCTTCTAATCCCATCATAATGGAATAATTTATTAACTCCATTTAGAATATATTCTCTATCCTCCAACACTTAGAATAAGAGAAGGTTGTGCTAGTCATTTATCACATAGAGGGGGAAGCTGATGAGTGTTGGATAATGATCAAGAACATGAAGTACAAATAGGATATCGATTCCAAGGAATGGAAAAAATTTAATAAAATAATTTTCAATAAATATTTTCCCCAAACTATCCATCTTAAAATAGAGGGGGGGGGGGGGGGTTCCTTAGACTGAAGTAGAAGGAATTTGAGTCTATTGGGTAATATGATGAAAAATTAATAGGGATTAGATGTTAAAACTATGGATTAATAATCAATTATTAAAGTATGGTGGACATCATATTTAGTGGATTAAATCTAAGTATATAAAAATATTTATATATTCAAGACTTTCAAAACTATCAAGTGATTTTTCTTTATTCCCTCAAGGAAAATTTGAAGATTGTATACTCTTAGTGATCTCATGGGCCTGAAGATAAAAATCTTAAAATATAGTTTTCTTTTTTGATGATCAAATTATGAATATAATAGAGTAATTAAATAAAAACATCCCATGTTTCAAAAGTATGGGAATAAGAATCCAAAAAATTGTCTAAAGGGATATGGGAGACTCTTCAAGTGCGGAAAAGAAGGGAATAAGGATAATCAATTTCTAAGATATATGGAGAAGAAAACTAATAAAATGGTGTAAAAGAGGGTTCATATAAAAAATAAGAATATAGTATAATGTTTAAACAACAAGAAACATGGGTATTATGCAAGTCAATGAACTATTATAGGGGCTGTTAGAGATAATAAACAATAATGAACTCTAAGGCCTAGAGATAAATAGAGTATATACTATCACAATTGTAGAGGTGAATCCTAAAAAAACTATGGTGACAGGTACACTAGTTATCCATTCAAGAATATAAAACATACTCTTTTATTTTATTTATGTGAATCCTTTAATATCTTATAAGTTTAGTAGATCTATTCAAATACCACATCAAAACATAAGGCATTGAGCTACCTGTGAGAACAAAAAATTGAGAATTTTTTTCATCCCAAGTATATAAATCCTCCCCAGTCAATGTTTATAGACTGAATCTTCTAGAAAATATTTTCTTACTTCATTTTTTTATTTTGATGCTATATTCATCATGGATCAACTATATTTATATACAATCAACATCAACTATTGAGAGAGGGATATCACTATTTAGATCCTAATCCTTCCTTTTATTGTGTACAAGTGCAAGGAGGAGGATGAATCTCCCTTAGAATCTTCTAATCACACGTGGATATTATTTCATTATGAGAAAGTATATCTTACCCAAATAATTTATAAAAGGGATATATTCATGATTGAAAACATTCCCATGGTGATGGATTTTACTAATGTATTCCCCAAAGAGTCTTCTATTCTTTCTCCCAGCTAAGAGGCTGAGTTCTTAGTTGAGATTATACCTGGATCTTTACACATATCCAAGAATCATTATATAATATCCAATATTGAGCTGGAAGAAATGAAAAAGTAGTTAAAAGATAATATAGAAAAGGGTTTTTTATTATTTAGTGCTTTACCTTGGGTTGCACTGATCCTCTTAATCAAGAAGAATGATGGTTCAATGCACCTCCGTATTGATTATCATGAACTAAAAAAAATCACAATAAAAAAATTATCCCTAACCATAGATAGATGACTTGTTCAATAAACTACATGGGGGATAATATTTTTCTAAGGTAGACCTTCAGTTTGAATATCACCAATTAAAGGTGAAGAAGGAAGATATTACCAATACTTCCTTTCAAACAAGCTATCACCGATACGGGTTAATATTGATGCCATTAATAATCACTAATGCTCTATAAATATTTATGGACTTAATGTATAGAGTGTTTTGAGATTTCATCAGAATTGTTTTAGTAGTATTTATAAATAATATTCTGATATACTTCAAAAGTAATGAGTATGAGTATAATTGGAATAATATTCTAAATACTTTGTGAAAGGATAAGATATATGAAAATTATAGTAAATGTGAGTTCTTGATGAAGTAAGTATCATTATTAGGGAATATTTACACAAAAAATGGATATTAATGGACCCTTATATGAGAATGGAAATGCAGGACTAGCCTAGATCAACATCTATAATATAGATATGTAGTTTCCTTGAACTATATGGTTATTAATGATGATTTTTGAGAAACTTCTCATGATTTTTAAACATGATAACCTAGATAACTTGTAAGGGAGTAAATTTTGGTCTATACTAGTGAATGTGAAGAGAGATTTAAGGAATTGAAAAAGAAGATTTTCACTATGCTAGTCCTGATGCTGACCTAAAGTGGGGAAATTTTCTTGGTATATAGAGATGATTAAAAGAAGAGTTTGAGGTATGTACTAATGAAAAATGATAAAGTTATGGACAATGCCTCAAGGAAGTTGAAAGTTCATGAGTAGAACTATCCAACACATGATCTGGAGTTGGTTGTAGTGATCTTTGATTTGAAAATCTAACAGAATTATCTATATGGGGAGAAGTGTGAAATATATATGGTTTATAATTTCCTCAAATATATATATTCACAAAGAAAGAGATTAATATATACCAATAAACATGGTCAGATATAATTGAAGACTTTGAATTCTAAATTCATTATATCCGGCAAAAGTAAATAATGTGGCAGATGCCCTAAGTATAAATTATCCTTCAACTTTATCAATGATGAGAATTAAGAAGGATCCAATGTTATTAGACTTGAAGAGAATGGACATGGGAATCATAAAGGAAGGAACCTCATCATTACTTTCTCAAATTATTTCTTAACGATCACTTCGAGAAAAAATAAAGGATTCTAAAAGAGATGATATGAAAATTCATAATAAGGTGGAAGCTATAAGAAAAGGGTAATACTATGAGTTTAAAATTTATGAAGGAGTTATAATATTTGGGTCACAACTATATTTACCATAAAATATTGAGATAAATAAGGATCCGTTGATTGATGTACATATATTGACCATCTCTATCCAACCACATAGTACAAAGATGTATCAAGATCTCCAAGAGCCCTTTTGGTGGGATAATATGAAGAAAGAGATCACATAATATACATCAAACTGTCTGGTATTTTAGAAAGTGAAATCTAAAGTGAAAAAGTATAAGGGGATGATGAAACCATTACCTATACCTATATAGAAATGATAAAACATCACCATGAAATTTTTCACTGGCATTCCAAATACATCAAGAGGAAATAATATTATATGAGTTTTGGTGGATTGTATTACAAAGGCTGGTCACTTCATTGTAATTTGAGAGGAATTATTACTCAAAAAAATTACAAGGATATACATCAGAGAGGTGGTGATGTTGTATGGAACACCACTATCAATTGTATGTGACCGAGATATAATATTCACCTCCATGTTCTGGAAGAGTCTCGAACATTCTATAGATACTATGTTGAACTTTAGTGAAGATTATCTCCCATAGACTAATTTCCAATCTAAGTGAACTATCCAGTCATTAAAAGATATGTTAAGATCATGTTTGATGGATTTAAAAGGATGATATGAACAAAATATTTCTCTGATTGAGTTCTTATACAACAATGGCTTTCACACAAGAATCCAAATGTCTCCTTATGAAGTAATTTATGGGGAGAGATGTAGAAAACCAACGTGTATAGATAAAGATGGTGAACACAAGATGTTGGGACCTAAAATGATTGAGGAAATGGTATAAAAGAATGAGACCATTAAACAACACATCAGGGATACTCAAAGTTGATAAAAGACCTTTTCTAACAATCATAAACAAGACATGGATTTTGAGATCCGATATTAGGTGTTTTTCTAAATATCTCAATAAATAGATTTATGATATTTGGGAATAAGGGTAAGATAAGCCCTCTGTATATCAACCACTTTGAGATTCTTGGACGAATTGGAGCTGTTTCCTACCAACTATCACTCCCACCAACCCTATCTCATGTACATGACATATTCCTTGTATCCATATTGAGAAAGTACACACTATATCTCTTACATTTACTAAATTCATAAGTAGTACAACTAGAAAATGATCTATGTTATGAGGATCAAATGGTTCCATAGTGATAAAGTTATAAGAAAAAAAGCAATTCACATAGTCAAAGTACTTTGAGAAACAATAAATATGAGGATGCAACATGAGAACCAAAGGAATCCATGAAAAAAAAGTAGCCACCCATATTTTCAACTTAGTATGTAATAGGAAATTTTAAGGGATACATTTCTTATGGTGGGAATAATGTAAGATACAAATATTTTAAAATAAAGACTATGTTCAATAGTGTATACAACAAAAAACAAAAAGCCTAAATGAACCATAAAATATTATTATAGTTATAACATACCCATTGAATTAGAAGGTATGAATATGATTAAAAACTCTATTAAATATATATAAAGGTCCCAATAAATAAAAATGTATTGATTAATACTTGGGAAATAATCACTCAATTTTTAATAAATTTATTTTATTCTTTAAAAAATATGTTTTCACCAAAAATGTTATTTATTTATTTTTGTGAGAGAATAACGCACTTAATTTATGGAAATTTTAGAAAATTTATTTGATAAAAAACTTATTTTTTTGAAATCATCATATTAAAATTATCTCAGGTTGAATTTTGGGGATTTTTAAAAAGATTTATTTTTCAATGAATAGTGAAAGTAATGATTTTTATTGGAAACTGTATTTTATTTTAAAGTATTTACATAGTAAAATTCTATTTGGTTTAGTTTTAAGGTTTAATTAGTTAATTTGTAATAAAAATAATCCAATTGTAGATGAATTTTATACATGAATTTTCTACAAAAACATTTTTTATACTTAAAAGGAATTTTTATGAAAAATTGTTTTTTCATTACATTTTTCATCTTAATATTAAATTAATTTGTTTGACTTATATAAATTAAATATTTACAAATGGATTCCATATTTGGAATTAGTGGGTCCATTTTTTTAAATGCCCATTTAATTCTTGGTCATTATGAATAGTAACTATAGTAAATAATTATCACCACAGTAAGTGTAAATCCGGTAATTAAGGATAAAAATAACATGATAAAGAATAAAAAATAAAACTAAAACTTTAATTTATCCTAATGTAGAATGTATTTCCAGAATTTCCATCCAATTTTCCAAAATATGAACTTTTTTTACCATTTATTCTTGATTTTGACATTTATAAAATTTAAGTAAAGGATAAAGTCAAAAATGTTACTCTATTACTTGTAATATATTTAATATTTTATGATAGGGATGAAAAAAATTTAAATTAGATTCTAAATGGTTATTTTAAAAATAAATGAATTTTTATCATTCAAATTTAATTTTAATTTATAGGTATAGAATAATTACTTGAAATTCTTACGCAACATCGACACAATATTTATTTAATTAATAGAAAAATAAAATAAATGTTTTTTAAAAAGGTAAAAGTAAACTAATTTGAATTAATTATTATGCTAAAAAAAATTTTTATATAAAAAATAACACATTATAGTGGTTTTAATTTATTATATTATAATTTCATTATTTTCATTTTGTTTTTGAAGTCAAATTAATTGAATAGTTTTAAAAATGTCATTAATTATGTTTTATAATAAACAATAATTTATTAAATCATTTAAAATTGTTAAAAATACTATATTCATCCATGTGAATGGTATATGTTTAAAAATATCAACTATTCTCAATTTATGGTCCCTTTTTCCTTTTATAGTAACTATATTGACCGATAAAGAGTAAAAAAATTCTTATCATGGTAATTTTTGAAAGGGGAAAAATGGGTTAAAACAAATAGATATGGGTAAAAACCTAATATAAAGTTGTCCAAATTTTTTTGGATCCTATTATTTCGGCCCATACTCATCCTAGATTTTAATATTATTAGTTTGGAGCCTTTTTTCCATGAAAATTAATTTATATTAATTTACTATTTTAAGTAATTTCAAGAGTTCCCCTCCCCTCACTAATAAAAGGGAACCTCTTATCCTATTTTATTCACACTTGAAAAGTCTTTTATTTAATCCAATACCATTACAAATCCTATACTAACATCGATACCCATGTTCTAGATGTCTTAGTTTGTTCATAGTACTAATCTTAGAGGGTTTATGTTGTAAAGAGAATAAAGTTGTCTGAATAAGTGGTATAGTTTTTAATTGAAGGTTTTAGTTTTATTTATTCTTCTACAACCTTTAAATATTTTTCAAACACGATGAAATAATTATTTTTAAGTGTGATTAAATCAAGAGGGGTGGGTGAGTGAATTGATTTACCAATAAAATTTCTATTAAAAACAAGTTCAAATAAAATCCCCTAATTAAAATAAATTCACCCTGCTAATAAAATAAGTTGTTTAATATAAGTTTGATTTATCAAAATATTTATCAAAGAATGATTATGGTTTAGTTAAAACAATATATTAAATTAAATTAAATTTTGAAATAAATTTAACTAAAAAAATCCTTTATATATACAATGGTTAATATTAACTATCAAAGTCAGTTTTTTTTTATTAAGAACAAATTCAGTTTAAGATTTTAAAAAAAGGAAACAAAACCCAAGAAAAAAATGGAATAAACAAGGGGTTTAATCTCAAGCCAAGTCCTAAAACTCTCCACTTGGAAATCACCCGCTGCTAAGTATATTATTATAACAAATAATCTTATCCACAACCCAGATTGGGTATAGACACAATATCACAAGCTATACAGTTTCAAAGCCTCTTCCATAATTATACATCATTAGAAAACAATATAGGCCACATAGGGACCTCTTTCACATTTTTCATGGGTATAAAACTAAAAAGGGTTGAGATAATATAAAGTATTCTCTTATTTAAGCACAAGAGTCAGTTTTGGTAAACAAATAGATAAAAAAATCACACCACATAAAAGTAAATAAAAAACAGAGGGAGAAAGTAAGAAGATATGAAAGATGTAGTGCCAATCAATCTATAATTCTCTAGGTGCTCAATATTCCTTGTGTTTGGCTTGGTGAGGAGTTCAAATATATTTAGTTGAATGTGATAGAAAATAGAGTGTCATGAAGTATGTTTTTTTGTATATAATAAAGGATCTTGATCTTTTCTGTGCTTCACTCTTTTAGAGTCGAATGTATTAGCATCCAATTTTTTTCTCTATCAGTATCAAGAAACACATAATATACATACGAGAGAGTCATTTGGAAATATAAAGCTCTATAGGTTTGAATACCCATTGAATGATAATCATAAAGATTTCCTAGATCCTCATAACAAACTTATAAATTGTCTTCAATGTGTTTCTAATATGTTTAAAGAATAATCATTAAATAAATACACTCTACTAACCCTCATAAAGTAGCCATTGGAATAAGTTAATCCAAATGTTGTAGAACAACAATAGTGGAAAGGTTGATGGTGGATCATCTTTTATAGTATCAAAGATCAATGGTAGCACGCTGATAGTGGAACGATCCACCAGCATCATGAGCCAATAGTGTAATGCCCCGACCCCAGTTACCTAGAGTCGGTGCATTATAACATAACATTGGCATGATACAAGGAAATCATGTCCTGAAAGACCGATTATTTTAGTAGCCTTGGAAACACTAGATACATTCATAAGTTTTACATTACATTATAAAATGAAAAACTTCAACAAAATTGTTTCCATAGACCACACTCATATCCCCTCATAAGATCCCTCTAGGTCAGTCATAAAATACCTCTTTGCATCCTGGAAAAAATAAAACATAGAAAGGGGTGAGCTCAGATGGTCAGTAAGGATAACAATATAGCAGAAACCTTCATAAATAAGCCTAAACATTTAAGGCAATGTATAAGAATAAAACAAAATCCTATTAAACTTGAACTTCAGTATAATATGGCAAAGATAAACTCAAATAACTCCATTTACTTATTCACATGGATATTCTACTAGTAAAATAATCACATGCAATATAAATATCCACTTTCATAATGATGGAATGCATAATGCCATACTTCATAACCACATAGTCAAGGCCTTGTGCCAAGACTAAAAATAAGATTTTTTCAAGGCCTTGTGCCAAAATACTAGTTTGTCTCATGAGACCCACCGATGCATCGAGGAGCTATAGTGGGCTCCACCCGTCACTTACTATGTCCAATGCATTCCTTATATGAAAAGGTTCAAACATAACATAAACATTCGTATTAAAACTAGCATACGAAATGTCAATAATTTATCCATAAAACATGAATGGTGTAAAAAAAAAACATCTACAGTCAAACATATCTCAAAACCTTCAATACAATATGGAAGTTTTGTATCATAATAAATCAACTTCAAATAAGCTTAAAATCCATTAAAGGATGTTGACATAGATGAAATCCAATCCTTTTTAGAGAAATATCTCTTTATATTTTGAAATAATTTAAGGAAACATTTATTTTGAAAATATTATTATAATCTTGTAAGGGAATCTTCGACGATGTTATAATGGTAGAAAATAGCCACACCCACCGTATACGTTTAAAAAACATTCTTACCTTAATTTTGTCAAAAAGGTCATAAGGTACGTTGTTTGGAAAATGATAGAAATATTCATTTCAAACCATTTTATAAAATGTCAAATAGGGATATAAATGAATTTAACCCATAGTCTAGTAAATAGTAAAAATGTTTTGGAATACATTTTTAAGAAACATAGATGTGGATGATAAAGAGGTCCCAGTGGATACTTACGTAAAAACAACCTCGGATAATAAAGAGATTGTGAAATTAACCCTTACCTTGTACTTTTCATTGGTCTAGGGTAGTTTAACCTCCTGTATAATGGTGAAATAATTGTTATTAAATTATACAAGAATCATATACATTAATATGATTTCATATATGATCTTTTAATATTTCTTTGTTAATAATATTTTAGTATTATCATCATTTCAGGTGTCAACTGATTCGTTTTCCTTTATATGCTTTGTTACGTAAGTAATGTTTGTTGTGGATATGATGTATCATATTCATATTCATAATTATATTAAGTCTTTAAACATTATTTTTAATCATATAATGAAAATTAGTCTTGAATGGATATGATGGGGAATGAATCTCATCGCGTTCTTGGAGACGGTAATCCGTAAGTACGCACGAGCGACAATATCATTCTTTTGATATTAAAATAATGTATAATAGGAGGGTATATCATATATATAGAATAATTATCATGTTATATTTATTATTTAAATCAATTATAAATCATTATTATACCCATCCAAATAATAATGTATTAAGTAACAATTACACCACGACGTGGAGACGGTAAGCCGTACGTACGTTCGTATGGTGACATGTCATTCAAAGAATGGATAGAATAATGAATATGGTTTTACCATATTTATAATAACATCTCAGTATATATAAGATACTGGAGTTATTATTTTATAATGGAAACAACAAATAAAGAGGAAGTTAAAGAATAAAGGAACTTGAAAGAGGTGCTGAAATATTTACCTCTTCTTCGGGTTCTTCCTTTTGATTTGATCAAAAGGGCTCCTTAGGTTCAATTTATGACTAAAGTATGGAATCTATGATGAAGGGAGGACAGTTGAGAGGGTATTTGGTTAGGGTTTGGCTGAGCCAAAAGGCTTTGAAGGTGTGAATTTGAGAGAAGGGGAAGTGACCTTTTATAAGAGGGGTGAGGGGCATCTTAGGAAAAGCTAGAAATATTATTTTATAATAAAATAATTTTCAGTTTATAATGGCTCTGAAATGTATTATTAAAAGGATATGGTGGGGATGGGTCTAAAAACACTCAACCAATAGGTTTTAGATATATTTGGGTCACTTTATTAACATTATCTTTTAGATTTAACTATTTGTTAAATAGTTTGACATTTACCATGTCTCTTTGTATTTTTATATTATATGGTTAATAAACTTACTATAAACTTCAAAGATAACCTCAAGTGGTTAATTAATTCCATATATAATATTATTTAAGACTTCTAGCAGAACCTTATATTTTTAGTAATAGAATATCAATTAATAATATAATATTTGTTTTAAAAACTATTGTATGTCAATTTTGACGCTATTTGGTATTTTGTTTTTGATAAATTCATAAAAGAATTATTGCTTCGAAAAAAATTCATCTAACCAACCCCAACATGTCATATTAACCTAGGAAATTATTTTAATTCATAAAAAGTCTCAAATTACATTTATTTGGATATTTATAATATCAATTATTTTAATTTTCATTAATTAGGTAATTACTACATCATCATTGTGCCATAAATAAATTAAATTATTTAATATCTAAAAATATAAATAAAATAGAATAATTTAGGAAATTTTTTTATCTTTATAATGAATATTTATAGTCTAATTTATCTTATTTGTAACCCTATATTAAAAATGGTTTAGTTATTAAACTTTGAATTTAACACTTTTAAATCTTCTTTGAATTAAATAATAATAAATGTTCTAATCTAATCCAAGTGGATCTAATTGATCATATTTTATTCCTAAGGTTGTTTTTTTAGACTTAAAATTATCCAATAAAATTAGGACATGTGTTAAGGTAAAAATAATATCATTTTTATCCTTAATTATCCAATTTACTTTTAACCGTGGTAAATAAAAGTAAAACGTTACTATTCACCAAAAATATTTTCATCTTATTAAAACAAATTTTACTTACTAATATCAACCATGTCTCTCTGATTTTTGAAATTCAACTCCCAGAAGTGGTAAAATTATGTTTTATGAGAATTTGCAAATGCTCCTAAGAGGTGGGTAAAAGACGATAAATAATTCGATACAATTTTATATATCTAATATTATTACAAAATGTCTGCAATGAATTACATTGAACATATATAGGTATTATGTATCTATTTTGACCTAAAATAAATTTAAATAAAATAATTAATTATTTAAATAAAAATTCGATTTTAACAAATAACGCATTGTTTTTTCACTATTCGCCAAAACTTGAAAGCTTTCAGAAAAATACAAAAAATTCACCCTAAGATAATTTCGATATTCTGAATCCAAAAATGAAGTCCATTTTGAAAAATAAAATTTATAAAATTTTAAAAAGTGGGTATTTCTATTTATAACGGATAGTTTTATTGGTTGCGGTGTGTTAGAATCTCGAAGTTCCGTACAATGCAAGCTATTTCATTATTCAAAGGGAAGCGTACCGTGGATGCTTGAGGTGTTACAAATAGTAGCACACCTAGCAGTATAAAAGTTTAACTAACAGTAGCACCACTCTTATGGTATCTCAAGTGAAGGTAGCTCATATGTTGGTAGCACGGCTTTGGTGGTAGTATATCTCTAGTGGTGGCATGAGACTAGAGTTTGCATGCTTGATGATAGTAGAAATATGATGGTGGAATGTCTCTAGTGGTAGTATAAATCTAATGGTAGCGTACTTATAGTTGTGGAAAAACTTAAACAGAAAGTGGAACTCTGGTGGTGGTAGATCTAGCGGTGGTATAATTGTAACAATGGTAACACTTTTCAACACTTATCCAATTTTCTTCAAAATAATTATTTATAAAACAATTCACTATCATAAAACATTAAGATCATTAAAAACATAATAATCATGATTTTTGAGGATTAAAAAAAGGTGGTTCCAACAATCTTCCCATTTTTGATGAAAAAAAATCATAGAATTTTATAAACCATATGTAAAAAAACATAGACATAAATAGTTGTATTTTATGAGTAACAATCTACTTAACATTTAAAATGAAAAATGCAAGGAATAAAGAATTGAAAGGAAAATTACATCCAAATAATTATGGTATCGAAGGAATCAAAGGATAAGTTCTCTCTTAAAGTAAAATTCCATCCAAATAATTTCTCACACTTTTGGGATTATAAAAAATATAAGACAAGAACCATTAATGACAATGAAAGAAGAAATGAATAATAAGCTAGAAATTTTATTAAGAATAAAAAATCATTGGATTATATCCAAAAATGAAATAAAAAGGGAATAAATAATCATTTTCAAATACTAAGGATAATTCAAGTCACTCTCAACTCAGGTGGTAGGATCAACTAGTCCCTTTCCCTTGATAGAAGTTGGATGCACAGAGGTAGAGGACGAGGGTGACGAGGTAGTATAAGGCAACTCTTAAATCATCACTAGTAAGAGATTCCCAACTGCCTTAATCATAGACATACTAAATGGATGAAATTGAGGAGGTAGAGGACCAGAGTAAGGGGTAGCTGTGAAGGATGAAATGAAAATAACCACAGGTGAAACCAAAACTATACCAGATACATAAAAAAAGGGATTCATGAGGTTCAAAAAATCCATAATAATGTTCCTCATCTATCCATAACACTGAATAATTATTTCTTCTCATCCCTGAATAACTTGAGCAGAGGGGTCATAACTTTGTGATGGTCTACCTATTCCTTAAATTCCCCAGTAACAGGTGGCATAGTTAATTTTTTAGCAAAAAACATGAAGTGAGATTTCAACTCATTCTTAGTATATACCCTAGAAAGGTATAATTTTATATCCTTTGTGATGGTTTACTTTTCACTTCGGTCTTCATCCAAAAACTCTATTACTATTTTATATTTGTGCTCACCATGTTGTTGAATGCGCCTTAGGTCCTCCTAATGTGAGATATGGATATCACCCATAATAGATTTAATCTCCTCTCTGACTATATATCTGATCATAATGACATAAATAGAGGAATAATGTCACACCCAACCTATATTTTATCTTATTTTATAATTTTCTTTGGCTTTTAAAATTTTGTTCAGGTCCAGGTTGAGTCCTGGATGAAAAACTTTTGAGTTATGTTAAAAAAATGCATGTTTTTCAGTTGACGTCACTCGGTGCATGGGAAGATCGTATTTTGGAAACCCCATGCGGCTTCTCCCAGGTAATGGTACAGTATTCCTGCCTTCAGAAATTTAAAATTGGTATGTTTTGTAATTTATTGTGTGTTTTAAAAAAACTTTTGGTTTATAATAATTTTATTATTCTTATTATTATTATTATTATTATTATTATTATTATTATTATTATTATTATTTTAGGGTGATGCGCAGGCACCACACAACTAGCGGAAGCTGTGTGGTCAGCCTCGGTACCGCGCAATTACACTCTTTGAATCGACCCAAAAAAGTATAATTGAATGAGTTTAAAAAATTAAAACTTAATTAAATACATAACTCACAAAAGTATGAAAATATTATCTTCTCATGTACAATAATATTATATTATTATCAAAGAGTTATTATTAAAATTATTAAAATTATTATTTTTTATTATTATTAAAGTTCTTTTTATTATTATTATTATTATTATTATTATTATCATTAAGAGGGGTACTAATTGTTATTATTATTATCTTTAATAGGGGTACTAATTATTATTATTATTATTATCATCATTAATATTATTATTAGTATTATAGATTGATGTTATTATGATTTATTTATTTATTTTTGTAGTTTTCTTTTGTCATTTTACTTAGTCTTTTTTTTCTTTCTTTTGTTTTTTCTCTTTTCCCACTCTCCCTCTCCCTTCTCCCTCTTCCCATTGTGAGCATCCCCCTATAACCCTATTCCACATTTCCACCTTTTTCCTCACCCTCTCCGCTTCCTTCCCCGTCTCGGTGCACCTCCCATTCCTGTCTCCTTCGGCCAACACCCACCTTACCGCCTCCCCCTTTGGCCACTGCCCTCCTCCCTCCTCCATTATCTGACGATGCCCCCTGCAGCACCCTTCAGCCGCGCACAACAGTGCGGCATACTGCGCCTCCCGCACAACTCCTTTGCGGCACCGACCTCCCGCCGACCCTACTGCCCCGCACCAGTGTCTTGCCTGACTAGCCTCGCCCCTCCGATGTCATGTCGCACCTCCCCCGCTTGAACTTGGAGCACCTCTAGCTAAGAACAAGATGCCCCATGAACCCCCCTTCCAGCACCTATGACCCCTCCTGTCCAAGAAGCTCCACCGCTTCAGTGCCCCCCTGTGCACAATGCGATCTCCAGCGCGCCACCTCCCAACCTGATGCCAACCTCTCTTCCAGCAGTGAATCCCCCTTTCGGTAGTTATTTTCTCTCCCTCTCCATTTGATGTTATTCCACTATTAAGGTTTCATTGTTCAGGGTAGATTCCTAAGTTTGGTGTTTAATCATACTTCTTAGGGTTGATTTTAACAATAATTGGGGTGCGAATGATGTGCGCTTGATGTTCACACCTGAATTTCAAAAGCTTCTTTATTCTTGATGTTGGATTCCATTGCTTATGCCTCTTTAAATTAAGTTTAATTTGTTTTATTTTTTTTCCAGTGCTTAAATTTTAATTAATTAGTTTAGTATATGATCTAATTAATTAGGTTGGTGTAAATTGAATTTTTTAAATAATTTAGTTCCATTTGATATTTTTCACCCTATTTATGTGAATTGATGTTGTGCACAGAATTATTTTGTTTAAACTTGTGGTCTGAATTTGATGGGTTTTGCATGAAAAGGCCTAATTATTCTCGTTGGCCCTTGCTCATAGTTTAAATTTTTTATAATTAATTAAAAAAATTTTGTGTTTGTTTCATGTATTTAAAACCATGGTATACTTTTTAAAAAAAAATTATAATTTTTTTAAATGATTTAGTAATTAATATGGGTGGTGCGATCCTGGTTTTGAAGATGTGTTTAGGTGCACATGTTTTTAAATGTTGATCTCATCATTTTGTGCACTTTTTTCAGGTTGTGAGTGTTTTCTTAAAATGGTATTTTGTCTCTTTAAAATGATTAGTGAGTTATTTTGGCGTTGTGTGGTTTTTGTAAACACTTTGTGGATTTTAAAAGGGGTTTAGTAAATAGTCGTGATGGTGCGATTTGTGTTTTGAAAACATGTTGAGGTAGTGTTTGAGTTGTTTGTTCGTTTGGATTGTTTTAAGTCCGTGTTTATGGAACTTTGTTGTTGTGCGCTTATTGCAGTGTGTTGGCGGGTAACCCCACATTACCGCGATCATCGGATTGCGCGTGCTTGTGCACCTGTGCGAGGCGTGTCACATTATCATGTTCGAGCTGCGAGTTGAGGTAGGTCCCCCACTACAATTGCCATTAAATTTTGAATTTATTAATTGCTTTATACTTTATTAATTTTAATAAAAGTGATATAGTATAAGATAATTTAATTTTGGAATAATTACTCGATGTAAAAAGAGATATTTATTTTATACACATCACTTGAAATATTTTATTGGTGAATTAATGCACAATAGTGAAAGAATTACCATTTGGCCTTTGAACACAATTCACGGAATTTTAAGTTTAGTTCTGCTTTGATGATAAATGATTTCTTCTCATGCGTGAGAAAGTGTTTTGGGACTCTTGAGAAATGAGGTTTTTATTTAAAGCTGGTTAAGGCCAGTTTGACACTTTGAAAAAATAAATTATTTTGGAAAACATTCTTTGAGGTGACTCAGGGGTGATCTTTTTGTGTACGTTGATTATTTGAGTTACATTTGATGTTTTTACATCATGACCGGTTGATTGAAATTGTTTACTGATTCCCTTTTTATTACACAAGTTGGCATGGGAACCTGACATAGTGAGTGAATCTTCGGAGAACTATTGCTGCACTAGTTTAGATTACGCATTGGAAAGTGTCCCTTAGTATGGAATTTTCTCTGCTAGGGGATTGGGCCCCTCAGTTAGGCCATGTAGGGATACACCTGGCGTTAGGGCATTATGACGTCATTGAGTAGGGTATGCCTTCAGGATGAGTCACATGTATAGTACGTTCTGGATTGTTCACGATCTTCTAGGTTCGACCCATGTTTCCTTTCGTGTTTATTTGTATGTGGAAAATGATTGAGAGGTCTAGTTCGGTTGCTGGCCCCTGTGCGCCACTTGATCCATTTCCCTTAGTGTGTGTTGTGTGTTATGTGTGGTTTTACTTTTGGATAATAACTAAAATTTGGATTTCTAAATTTTTCACAAAAAAAATGTTTTAAAATGCAATGTACCTGTTTCTTTCAAATAATAAACTTGTTTTTAAAATTTAAAAAGGGAAATAGACTGTTACTTGTTTTATAAATGAAAGTGTGTGTGTGGAAACCCATATTTTATATAATTTAGTTCAAACCTGGAATTAGTATTTTCTTTACTTAAAGGTAGTGCATTGAGAATAGTTGTTGGGCACACCTACTGAGTTTTAATAGTCACACCTATAGTGTTTTCCTATTTTTAGTTTCTATTTTAGGTTCGATTTGAGCTTACTCGCCATGGGAATAAGTTGGTTGTGGATTGGTGAGAGACTCTCGGAGTCATAGGGAGTTTTGGTCGTGGTCAGGTTAGTTTTTTTCATTGGTTGTTCTTCCCCTTTCGTGTCCTTTATTTGTTTTGAATTGTTCTATTTTCTTTCCACTATTTTATTTATTTTTATTTGGCGAAATCATTCCCCTATTGTTCTCTATTGATTCCCTGACACTTGTCACCAACCCGGGAGGATTGGGAACACCTCTCGGGCCATGTCATAGACCAGATTAGGTGATCGGTTCAGGATCGACCCAGGTTGGTTCTTGACAAAGAAGGAGGTGTAACATTAGATATAGAAGTAATAGAAGGTAAACTCTCCAATATCCACAATAAATCATCTTAACTAGTATCAATGGTTATCCACATCTCCTCCATCATTGATATAATAACTTCCATTTCACTTTCCAACCTTCTATTTTCAATTTCAACTTCTTGAATCATGGAAATCATTTTGGGATGAATATGTAAAATAACCAACTCAAAATGATGTCTGGAATCAGCTTCCCTAAGCTAAGTGATTGGAGGTTCCTCAGATCTCAAAACTATATTGAAATATGAAATCAACCTCTCTGTGAAAACTCCAAATCACATCTAAAAAAAACTAATGGCACCAATGCATTCATAAGTGGAGGTGCGATAGTTCTACCAGTATTAGGAAAAAATGGATCTGCATGTTTTAAACCAATAATAGGATAATCTGAAGGAAAATATTTAATCCCACCAGTATTGTCAATCTTTTCTACATGATATCCCTTAGGATTTGATCCAATACCAACCAATATAGCAGGTCCACCATAATATGGTGGAGTATTGTGATCATCAACACTTCCATCATGTTAATATAAATCTGGATAGGATAGTCCAAGCAATTTATAACTAGGGGATTCTCCCCCTTAGATGATACCTCATCCTATACTAAGGCTGATCCAACTTGATAATATTTATTATCTCCATTATCACTTACATCTTATTTGGACTCTGAGTAGTTTAGTCCAATATGGACATACCCTGGGAAATTATACCACTCATCATGTGCTTCCACTTCAACTCTAACAGAAGAAAACTCAACAGGATCTATAGGATCAAGTCGGTTATTAACATAACATGAGGATTACTTACCCTCAACAGATTTCCTATGATCACCTTTAACAAAGGTATCATCACCAACTAGTTGAAAAGAAATAGATCTCTCCATACTTACAGATCTAGCTGGAACATGTTTCTCCATATACCTAACTGATGTAGAATCATAGGATAGGGATAATGTGAATGAGATTCCCCAACATTATCATCTCCATCATGAGTATGTTCATCACCATTAATATCCTCATCATCATTTCTATCATCATAATTATCTCCACTATATTCATTATCATTTTCGATATCTGATACTTATACAACTTCTTTAGTTGATTTAGAAGAAATTTTAATCTAACCATCTCCAGAGACTTCATTATCATCATCATCTCATTCACTTAAAAGACTCTCCCTAGTAGGAAGTGAAATACATGGGTTGAAAGATCCATATGACATGATATGGATCATAGGAATATTAGGATTACTTCTCTCTTGAAAATAAGTATCCACTTTCTCTTCTTCATATAAGGAAACATTAATATTTTCTTCCTCATCTAAATAGACTATAATCACATCTTTATCCAAGCTAGGGTCAATAAGATTCTTTGGTCGGGTAGGATTTTCCATAGAATTAAAATCCTTATAGAGTTTTTCATTATAATAAACCCACATTTTCATCCATGGATTCAAATTTGATTTCATTGTTTTTCAAGTAACCTTACTCAAGAAGAAACCCCATAATTTTACTTCAGTTTTCTCCTCCTCATCAACCATGCCTTTTGATTTAAGCATGGATGAAATCAACTTAGGGGAAATGAGAGAATTATATCTAGAAGATGATTTTCATATCTTAATCATTTATAAATTGAGGTATCTGTAGATATTAATCCTATCCACTTGTTTCATAAGGAATAGAAGATACACATCCTAATAATTCATAATACTAAAATCCCCATTATAGGGACTTAACATATGTTTAATGAACTTGAAAAGAAGTATTCATTCTCTATCTAACTCAATAGTAGCATTCCTTCTTAAAGTTCCATCTTCACTCATATCTAGTAACACATTTTCATAAACAAACGACTCACTATCACTTGGAATAGATTTTATATAGTCATAAAAAATTCCTCAATGTGGCAAATTGATACATATTTCCCATAATTTTGAAGAAAAACTAACCTCTCTTCCATCAATCATGCTTCAAATGGAATCATTCTTTTCTCTAAAACTAAAATCTTCATATTGATAGACACAATGAACCAACCTAAGATAAAAATGTCTTCCATTTCTGGAGAACCAATATATCAATCCCTAGTCATGGATCACCCTGATCAACAAATACTTGAGCGATAATAACCATTCATCATCCACTTCTTTTTCAGTAACAACTATGTGATTCAAAAGTTGGGGGTTTCTCAGCTCAACAAAAAATCAACTTTAATCTCCTCTAAACTTCTTCACATGAATTAATCCTTTAGAAGATGAATCTAATGTATGATTGAATCTCACCATTATAGTGAAATGAAGGATAAGTAAGGGTGTGATAAGTTTGATGTTTGGGAGAGAAAGGGATGGTGAAACATCTCGAAGGAGTAGGTGAAAGCAAGGGATAGTGACTCAAATTTGGATGTAAGTTAAATTTATATCATTTAGGGATTTTAATTATAATTATATAATAAATATAAATGATTAAATAAAAAAATTAACATATAAAATTAGTAACGGTAGAAAAACACAGGTTCAACAGGTAGCAAAAAGAAACAGAGAATAACAACATCCCAATGGCGAATCATTCCAATAGTGGATCGCCCAACAGTGGATCATCAATGGTGGATCAACAGTGGTGGATCACCAGTAGTGGATCACCAGCGATGGATCACCAGCGGTGGATCACAAATAGTGGATCACCAATAATGGATCCCTAATGATGGATCACAAATAGTGGATCATTCAAATGATGGATCACCCATAGTGTCTTGTCCAATGGTGGATTATCTAATGGTGGATTGTACAATAGTGGATTGTCCAATAGTGGATTGCCTAACGGTGGCTTGTCCAATAGTGGATCCTCCCAGAGTAAAGACTAACCAAAATTTATCATTCCTAATTCATGTTTGATGTCGTTTAATCTCTCATAATTAAAGGCATTTGTAAAAATATAAGCAAGCTGATATTCAATTCCTATAAATTAAAGAGTTATATAACATTTTTGAAAATGATCTCTCAAAAAGTTATGTCTTACATCAATATTATTTGTTATCGAATGATACGGAATATTATTATAAAAATTTATCGCACTTGTGTCATCTCAATTTATAGGGACATGTAATAATTGATATCCATAATCTTGAAAAGCATGTTTCAACCAAAAAAATTATAAAGAAAAACTCCCTCCAGATTTTTATTTATTCTCAATAGTAGATAATTAAGTTGAATTTTTATTCTAGCTACACCAAGATACAAGTGAATTTCCCAAAATATGACATGATCCAAAGGTTCTTTTTCTATATAACTTTAAACCAGTAAAATTAGCAAATGAATAACTTACCAATTAAAATTCTTTTCCTATAGCATAGAACAATCCTAAATTGGTTGAATATTTGAGGTATTTGAAAATTATTTTAACAGTAATTAAATGAGACTCTTTAGGGTTTTCTTAGAAACAGTCATAGATACACACACTAAACATAATATTTCACCGACTGGTAGTTATGTATAGCAATATTCCAATTATACCTCTATAACTGGGTTGATATACTAGCTTTACAACTTTATCAAGATCCAGCTTCTAAGTGGAACTCATGGTAGTTTCAATAATTTTAGTTTTATCAAAACCAAATAATTTTAGAAGGTGTTTAGTGTACATAATTTGATTTAAAATAATGCCATATTTGTTTTGAAAAATTTGAAAATTAAGAAATAATTTAAGTTCAACCATTAAAGTCACTTCAAATTCATTCTTCATCATCTTTGAAAAATTAGTACACAAAGAATTTTTATAAGATCCAAATATAATATCATCAACATAAATTTGAACAACTAAAACATCTTTTGAAATTCTTTTTCTAAAATGAGTAGGGTCATCTTTGACTTTTGAAAAAATTTTAAAAAATAGAAAAGAGATGAGCCTATCATACCAAGCCCAAGGAGACTATTTTAAACCATATAAAGATTTTTTTAATTTGAAAACATGATTTGGAAAATGAGTATTTTAAAATCATAGGGGTTGTTCCACAAAAACATCCCCAACTATATAACTATTTAATAATTCAATTTTGACATCCATTTGATATAGTTTGAAATCCAAATGTGCTGCATAGGAAAGTAGTATTATAATTTATTCATGTCTAGCCATCAGTGAAAAGGTTTACTCATAGTCAATACCCACTTCTTGACTATATCCTTGTGCAACTAACCTAGATTTATTTATTACTATAATACCTAAATCATGAACTTTGAAACTAAACACCCCCTTAATGTCAATTGTCAGAGTGTATTTAGGTCTAAATACAAGTTTCCAAACTATATTCCTTTCAAATTGATTAATTTATTCTTTCATTTACATCACCTATAATTTATCATTAATTTCATCATTGATATTTTTAGTTTTTAGCCGTGACAAGAATTTTGGATGTTCAACCTGATTTCTAAGATAATCTCTAGTTTGTGTACCTATATCTAGGTCTCAAAGTACAATATATAAAGGATGATATCCATGAATCTTAACAACTCTAGGAAGTGAAGGGCTGGTTATCTCATTGTTATATATAAGTCTAGGTTCGGGTTCAGGATGTTCCTCAGAACTAGATGATTTTTTTCTTGTTTCATAGAATTGTCAGAAGGTTTGACATTGGTATTCATAATTAAAAAATCATCCTCAAGGTTCTCTAAAAGTGTATTAGGTTCATATGTATATTTTAATAAAATTTTACATGAATAGACTCTTTTAAATTCATGGTTCTTTTATTAAACACTTTGTATGATTTACTAAAAGATGAATAACTAAGGAAAATTCCTTCATCACTCTTGGAAAAATTTTTATCAAGATTATACTTAGTATTAAGAATATATACTTTTTAACCAAAAACTATAAAGTAATTAAAATTTTACATTATACCAATCCATAATTCATATATATTTTTCTTTAAGAGAGGTCTAATTAAAAAAATATTAATTATATAATATTTTGTATTCACAACCTCTTCCAAAAAATAAACAGGTAATTCATACTCATTAGGAATAGTATATGAAATTTATTTAAGTGTTCTATTTATCCTTTCTATAACTCCTAGGAGTAGAAAAGTTATGATTATATCCATTTTTGAGAAAAAATATTCAAAGTCTTAATTTTTAAACTCATGTCCATGATCAATTCTTATTGACTTAATCCAAAGTCTATTGATATTTTATACAGATTTAGAATACATGGTAAAATAAGATTAGATTTCAATTTTTTGGGCTATAAATATTACCCATGTATAATTAGAAAATTAATCTACATGAACAAAAAATAGTTCTTCACATTTAGGCTAGAAACATTAGAAGGTCCAAAAAAATCCTTGTTAACCAAATCTAGGGGTTGAGAAGTTGAAACTTATTTCATGGATTTGAAATAGAGATATTGTGATTTTTTCCTTTTTTACATGGGTTATAGACTTTATCATTTAAGAATTTTAGTTTAGGTAGATATTTGACTAAACCTTTACTAGTGATATTTTTATGCGAGTGAATATTTCCATGGCCTAGTCTCATATTACAAATCCAATATTCCTTATGAAAGGCACTTAGATAGGAAATATTTTGGCATAATAAAGATTATAAATTAACAGAATAAGAATTATCATTTCTCAAGGTAGTAAAAACTAAAGAATTTTTGGAATCAAAAAAATTTTCAGAATTATTTTCAAACATCACATGAAAAAAATCATTACATAGCTATGAGATTCTAAGTAGATTATATTTCAAACCATCTACAAATAAAAATTTAGAAATTAACAAGAAGATCCAAGATTTGGGAAAATATGGTAACAAAATTTATTAATAGAAAAGAAAAAAGTAACTAGTCTAGTCATTACAAAGGAGTTTACAAACATGGAAATAAAACACCCCTCACATGTCATCATCCACCAATGATGAAAAATATTCAGGAGCTCTAAAGGCCCACATCAAATTTTTTTTTCATGATCTCCCTATTTAAAAAAGAATTTTCCACCTTGTTGGATTCTCTATATGCATGTGATACCATCATATTGAGTTGAGTGACATGTTTTATAAAATCAATTCAAGAGGTATAAGTTTCCATGTGACATTCCTAGTTCTCACCTTTAGATCCATTAAAAATAGTTTCATAATTAGATTCAATACATTGGTTAATAAAATTCTTTTGGGATTCATGTTTTATAACATACATCATCGCCCATAACTCAGCATCACATGAAGTTCCAATTCCAATATAATGATGGAAAAAACCTTTGAAAAATCCACAGTGTGTCTAGAAAATACCACCAAAACCCAATGGTCCTGGTGTGTCAGAGGCTGCACAATAAAAATTGGACTTTATCCAAGGATTAATATGAGGAATCCACCTCACAGATTTGAGAATAAGGGGTTTCCTTGATCTGCCTATAATTCATAGCTGCCTTAAAGCATTCATGTCACTTATACTGTTGTGCATTGCTCCAACTTTCACCATTACAAAAACATGTACCTCCTTATGCATGGACACTATTATAGAATGAATAGATGATAACTGATCATGAAAAAATATTTCCTTCCATTCACTCTATATAGAGGCAATAAATGAAGGTTTTGAAGTTGGTTGATCTATCCATTGCTAGTGATGTAAGCCATATGACCTTATAATTTTCCATCTTCATCAATCTCAAGGCCGAATAAATGACCTGCATAACTCCATAGATCCCTTTCATAATAACACATAATAAAAAGTTTCTGCACAAATTCTTTATCTCTTAAACATATATGGCATTCCAAAATGATTCAATGTAAAGACTTATTCATTTTGTCATGGTTTGGAAACCTATTTTTCCAGATTCTACATAGCAGAATAAATCTTGAGTGATGGATGAAGTGTACCTTAAATTTGGATAAATATGATGGTTTCATGGTGGAGATCATTCTTTCTATCTTGTAGTAATCCTTGACCTTGAACTGCCCATTTCTACTTTCCTTCCACATCATTGTGTCAAAGTCCATGAAAGCATGGTTTTTAATTTCCACCAAAAACTGTAATGGAACATAGTGAAGGTTTTTTTACTATTTCATAGGTCAGTTATATTCATGTATAATCTATCAGGAGAAATGATCAGGATATCCTTGAGTGGTCTATCAAGCCTATAAGTGTTCCAACAGTTGAGATCAGATTTTTTTCTAACCATCCATTCGGTGTTCTACTTGATGTCATTGAAAGAGTGACATGTCCACCATCCACTTTTATCAAATTATTAAATCTTTAATAATATCCAGTCATGTGTCTGGAAGATCCACTATCTCGGTACCATATGTTCTTACTGGATCTCTTCAATCAGGCTCCCTACAAAACAAATTTTACTCCAAAAATGAGTTTGGTACCAAAATCTTCTTGGTTCCAGAAATATTAATTTTCAAAACATTTGGAGACCATATTTTCATAAATGGTTTCCTATAAGAAGATTTTAAAATTTTAAAAATAAATAATTTTTTTGTCTAGATGAATAACAACTTGTAAAATATTTTCTAGAAGTAGAAATTAGAATAAAACTATTCTTAATAATCATCCTCTATCTAGGTTGATACCTTATAGCAGTAGTGTGTTTGGAAGTAGTATTCTTTCCAAAAATTTGAGTAAGAGTATTTCTATTATTAGTGAATATTTCAAGATATTTTTTTCTCATTATACAATTTTAGTTCGTTTTTCTCCACCAAAAATTTATAATTTTTATATTTTTCAATATTATGATCATATTTAAAACTATAAGTCAAAGTATGCGGCTTCTTTAGAATTTTATATTTGTTCTTAAGTTCATTGAATGTATCTTATTGAATTTTATATTACTTGAAAATATCTTCATTATACATGTTTTCATTATTTATTTTATCTTTATAATGATTATAAATATGTATAGGAGTAGCAATAAAAACATTGAGTACCTCAGATGTGTTTTTTATAAAACACATGCTAGATCTGTCATGCTTATCCTCTTGGGTTGTGTCAAAATCACTCGAGCTATCTTAAAAAGAACTCCAAGATTCTTTCATTTCTTTATTTTATCTCTTATCCTTATCATTATATTTATTTTTTATTTCATCTTAGGACAATCATCTTTGACATGCCCTTTCATTTTATACCCATATCATTTTTTTTATTTGAAGCATCATCCTTATTCTAATCCTTTCTCTAGTTTCATATATTATCTTATTTAACTTTATATCTTGGTTTTCAAAATAACATATTCTTCTTATAATTTTTTTAATATTCTAGCTAAATCGGGAAATCTCTTCATCATTTTCAATAGGCAATTATTCATCACTTTAATTTTCATCATGAATTTTATCCTTTATTTTGAGGTAGTGGATTTAAAGGCTGTAAATTTTCTTTTTTGGTTCATCCTCCTATCCTATACTCACTTTGATTTATTCCTCATACACCATTATCTTTACAATCATCTCCTTGATAAGTAACTTTCTAACATCCCACTATTCTCAAATTGATACTGAGGTTACTCTCTATCTATATAGAAGACACCTCAATAGGTGAATCACTTGGTTTTTATCAGAAACATGTTTTCCCAATGAGTGCATTGTATTCATGATCTCATTGAACCTGAGATACATATATGAAATAGGTTCATCAAGTTTCATTTTAAAATTATAATATATAATAGTATATGAATTTAAGTAAAATTCTTTTAAAATAGATGTTCCCTCATAAGAAACATCAAAAGTTTCCAAAATTTTAAAAGAAGTTTTACATGTAGATATTCTATAAAATTATTTATCACCCAAAGCACAGTATAAGGAGTTCATAGAATTTAAATTATTATGATAATAAAATTTCGTATCATCACTCCAAGAAACTCAAAAAATTTTAGGTAAATCATATTGATCTTCAATTATTTTCTAGATATCAAAACCCATGCTTTCTAGATAAATTATAATTTTAATTATCCATTGAACATAGTTAGATCCATTAAAGTATGGAGGGATGTTGGTAGATGAAACCTCTAGTCTGTTATCCATAAATAACTAAATTTATAAATAATAGAAATTTAAGATTTTTAAAATGCATTGATACCAAATGTTGTTTAGAGTGAGAAAATAAATATAGAGGGGGTGAATTCAGTTCCTAATAAAATTTATGTTAAAAAAAGTTCAAATAAAATCCCCTAATTAAAATAAATTCTACTAGTTAATCAAAACAGTAGTTTATTATAATTTTTATTTTTCAAAAAATTTATCAAATCATTATTATGTCTCAGTTAAAACTATATATGAAATTACTTTAACTTTTGAAATTGATTTACTTAAACGAAGCATTTATGTACACCCTTGTTAAGATTAACAATTAAAGTATGTTTTTTTATTAAAAAAATTTAGTTTAATATTTAAAAAAATGAGACAAAACCCAAATGGACAATGGAATAAATAATGGGTTCAGTCTAAAGATAATACCTAATCTACCCCACTTAGAAATCACCCAGTGTTAAGAAGATTATTATAACCAATAATCTGATACACAACCTAGATCAAGTATACAAAAAAAACAATATTTATAGGTTCAAAGCCTCTTCCATAATTATATATGGGTATAAAAACAACCCAGGACATGTAGGGACCTATTTTATAGTTTTCATGGGTATACAGATAAAAAATGTTGAGTGAATATTGAGTATTCTTCAATTCAAGCATCAGAGTCAGTGCATGTAAATAAAAATATAAAAAAATCACACTAATTAAAAGTAAAGAAACAATATAGGAGAAAGGTAAGAATATATAGAAGATGTAGTTATTATAGGTTTATAATGCTCTAGGTTCTTGAGAGTCCTCAGGTTTGGATTGGTGAGGAGATCAAATCAATTTAGAAAAAAGTGATGGAAAATAGAGTGTCGTGAAGTATGGATTTTTTATAATAAAGGATATTGATCCTATGTGTGATTCACTCTTTAATAGTCTAATGTATTGTCATGTATGTTCTTTATCTATGAGAATAAAGAAAATAATTATATGCACATGAGGGAATCCTTTGTAAATATAAACCACTACAGGTTTGAATACCAATTGAAGAATAATCATAAAGATTTCCTAAATCCTTTTACTGAACCTCTAACTTGTATTAAATGAATATATTAAATGGTTAAAGAATAATAATTAAATAAATACACTACATTAACCCTCATAAAATATCCATTTGAATAATTTAATTCATATGCAGTAGAACCGAAACGTTGGCAAGGTTGATGGTGGATTATCTGTGTCGACAACAAAGATCAACAGTAACACGATGAAGGTGGAATGATCTAGAGGTATCATGAGACAATAGTAGCACCCCTGAAGATATCAAATTTGAACTAAAAGTTTCACCAATTTGGAAGTAGATCATCTAGTTGTTTCTCATCTAGTGGCAACATAACTCTAGTAGTAGTAGATCTCTAGTAGTGGAATGAGTCTGGCAGTGGAATGCCTGACGGTAGAAGAAGTTTGACGGTTTCATGGATTCAGTGGTAGCATGAATCTAACAGAATCACAATTCTAGTGGTATAAAAATTTAAAATAATGGTACCACTCTAGTGGTATCATAATTGGAAGTGGTAGAATATAAATAACGATATCACTTGTTAGATGTTATCCAATTTTATTTAAAATTATTCTTTATAAAATAATATATTATCATAAAACATTAAGCTCATTTAAAAATAATAATAATTATTTGTGATCATTAAAACAAGTAGGTTACAAAAATAACAATGCTAGTATATTACATATAGTAATATGTTATTATGTTAATGGAATCACCTACATCCATCTCCTCTTTGATCAAACTGGAATTGAAATTATCATTCATGTGTAAGGCAGAATATTGCCTTGCGAATTAATGTCATTTTTTTTCCATCACCACCTATCATAGATGGTTATAATGGTGGATTTAGTAAATATATATGTTACTTATTGTATTATTATGATTCTTTAAAGGTTAATTATTTTTTACCTTTCTTTCATTCCATCTATCGAAAATGGAAACAACATTCATGCCTGCATATGACCTACCATCTCCATGAGTGGTGTAATTCATTTTTTATCTCTACCTTTTATAGATGACTATATATATAATGAATATATATTATATTAATATCATGGTTAAAACTATTTATAATTATATAACCATGATCAATGTATAAATATCGGGACCTCAAAACCAAAACATGCATGAAAAATGAAGCAATTAACAACCAGAATAGTGATTTTAATAAATAATTTTTATTAAATGGGTGGTAATATTTTATAAGTAAATAATATATGGTATTATATATATGTTCATGGTTCTGGAATAAATTTATAATAAATCAATATTTATTATATAGGAGTTTCTAATGGGTATTAAGAAAGACGATACTTGTAACGCCCCGACCCCAGCTACCCAGAGCCGGTGCATTAGTTCGTAACATTGGCATGATCACAAAAGATCAAGTCTTGAAAGACCGATTAGTTTAGTAGCCTTGGAAACACTAGATACATTTCGAAACATTACATTACATCATAAAGTGAAAAACTACAATAAAATAGTCTCCATAGTCCACACTTCTATCCTCTTCGGACTATCCCTGCAGGTCATTCATAAAATACTTCTTCACATCCTGGAAAAATATTAAAACATTGAAAGGGGTGAGCTCAGATGCTCAGTAAGGATAACAATATTGCGGAAGCTTTCATAAATAAACATAAACATTTAAGGCATTGTATAACTAAAACAAAAGCCTTTTAAACATGAACATCAACATAATATGGCAAAAGTAAAATGAGATAATGCCATTTACTTCTTCACATGGATATTCTACTAGTCGAATAATCACATGCAATATCAATAACCACTTTCATAATGAGGGAATGTATAATGCCAGACATTCTGAAACATTTCGTCAAGGCCTCGGCCAAGACGTCTAAAATGATTAAGGCCTCGGCCAAAACCATAAATCAAATTGGGAAAGGGCCTCGGCCAATTCCACGTCTAGTTGTCTCATGAGACCTACCGATGCATCGATGAGCTTTAACGGGCTCCACCCGTCACTTATTAAGTCCAATACATTCCTCATATGAATAGGTTTAAACATATCATAAACCATAACATAATCGTATCACATAAAACATGCATAAAGGAAACATAACATTTCCACATTTCAATCACAAGATATCAATACAACACATTGATATAATAAAAACTCTTTCAAAACCATTTTCAATACCAAAATAAAAGAAAGTTAAAACTTTGTATTTATTTTTCATTAAAAAAAGATGTCTTGTAGAGGAAGCCGAAACACAAATAATGGTCCCGGCGACGGAGAAGTCGTTGTCGCCGCATACGTACGACAAAAACATTCCCTTTTTTCATTTAGTAAACGCTTCGTATAAAAAAGATTCCTTTTGAATAAACGTAAAAGTCAAAGTGGTTTATACACCGTATAAAATAAATTTGTGTATAAAACCAAATATGCCTCAATGAAAGGAGATTGAGACGAAGTCCTTACAAAGATCATTTTTAAAATAAAATAGATATATTATGTGTATTCACTATAGGTACACATAAAGAATACAAAATAATACATAATAATATCATGACATAATTTGAAAGTAGGAGATTAACCCAAAGAATAGAAATTGGGTTAAGAAGTTCCCTTACCTCGTGTCTCACTTGACTCAACCGTTCTTTAACCTCATGAATAATAAACTAGAGTTAATATATACCTTATTAAGAACCATTTTCAATTTCATTATCCTTTTTATATCACTTATTACAATGATATGAACATTATGTAATTATTTAAGTTAATAACGGTCGTTTTGTCGATCTTTGGTACTTGAGTCAACAATAAACTTCTTATAATTACAAGTTGTTCATGTGGTAGAATATCCATTATCTCCAGAATTATATTCATGATTTAGATGTAATATATATCATATATATCCAGTATATACATTCATTTATAATATTACGTAACATTTAGAGGTAAGAAATGAAATGCACCGTTCATGGAGACGGTAAGCCGTACGTACACATGAACGCTACTTTCATTTATATTTCGTATTTAATGGAATGAAATCATAATTATATAAATGTATAATATAGTTCCAGTATAATATCATATATACTATCATTTACTCTATCCTTTATACATCCCACATATGGCATTAACGATTCACATCACTTTGAGGGGGCGGTAGTCCGCACTTCCTAAAATGAAATTATCGCGTTTACCCATAATGGAAATCATAAAGTATGCCATAAATGAGAAATAAAGAATCATAAGGAAAACATAAACATAATATATATATCATATATGAAAATAGTGTCATCAAAATGGCCACCATTATAGGTGTTAAAAGAATTTGAACAATCATCGTTTCGTGAGGCAGTATTTCGCCACCCACAGAAACAGTATGTTCTTTAACCATTAGACGTAGGTGTGTGTAAGTGTAGCTCTAATATTTCTTATAACAACATCCTAGTATATTTAGTATACTGGTGTTGTTACAAAAGAAATGAATAAAAAGAGTTTAGGGGGTTGGAGAAGAAAAATAAAACAAAACAACATTAGAGAAGACATTACCTCAAAATCGGGTAACTCTTTTTGATTTGAGCCAAAGGATTCCTTGGGAAGAGTTCTGCCCAAAGTGAGGCTTCTAGGAGTAAGATGGGGAATTTGGGAGATTATTTGGGCAGAGGTTGGCCAAGACAAATGGCTTGAAAGTGTAAATGAGGTGGGAGAGGTGGGGGCCTTTTATAAGTGGAGAGGAGGGGCACTTTTGGAAAGATTGAAATGTTACATTATTATACAATGCTTTTTCGGATTCTAAAGGTCCCACACTTATATAATTAGTGTATAAGGTGATATGGGTTCGAAATCTCCTCATACAATAGGCTTTGGATAAGTGTAAGCCTTGGATTTTACATTATCTTTTCATTTTATTAAAATTGTTAAATAATGAGGTCATCACTGCATCATAATGATGTCATAAATAATTTAATTTATTTAATGTCTAAAAATTATAAAAAAAATACTATGATATATGAAATCTTTTTATCTTTCTAATGAATATTTATAGTCAAAATTTGGACTTGTGTAACCCCACTTAAAAACTGTTTTAGTAAAACAACTCATGTTTGTGTCAATTTAATTTTAACATTAAATAAATATATATTAATGTCATTTTCCAACCAAAGTGGCTCCATGGGGTCCCCAAGTTAACCCATGGGTTGTCTTGGTCGGCCAGGACTCATCCAATAGGAGTATTACAAGTGTCAAGCTCATCTCATATTATTAAAACATTATTTTTACCTTAAACTACACTAATTACCTCTAATCGCGATTAAGAACTTAAAAGTTACTATTCACCAAAAAATTATTTTAATATCATTGAACCACATTTTAATTCTTAATGATAACCATGTATGTCGGATTTTTGAAAATCAAATCACAGAAGTGGTAATATTTCATTTTAACGAAAAATCAGTTTTTAACAACCACTTAGTGGTTTCACTATTCATCAAAAATTGAAGTTTTTCAGAATAAGGCCAAAATTTCACCCTAAGCTATAATTGATATTCCGAATTCAAAAATGATGTCTATTTTACAAAATTCTAAACATATATGTTGCATTAATTAATTTTATAATTAATTCCCGCTGTTACAACAAATAGCTTGTTTTTTTAGAAACATTTTATATCAAAAGATTGGCAATTGTTTATGTCCAATTTCAATGTTAAATTAATTCTAATCACCACCATTGGATAAAATGGTAAAAAAATATTCTAATTATACTTTTAAACCACTAAATAATATAATTTATCACTATAAATTATTTTGATTAAAAAAGTTGTTTTTAAGTAATTTTCACTATTCATAAAAATTGGAAGTTCTCAGAAAATTACAAAAAAAATTAACTTTGGATAATTTCGATATTAAGAATACAAAAATGAAGTCCATTTTGAAATATAAAATTTCTATAATTTTAAAAAGTGGTTATTACTATTCATAACTGCTACTTTGATTAGTCGTGGTGTTTTAGAACTCGAACTTGCGTACAATGCAAGCTATTGCATTACTGAAAGAGAGGCGTATCGTGGAAGCTTGGGGTGTTACATTCTCCCCTCCTTCAATAAATTGCGTCCTCGCAATTTAATATTTTTCTTTGAAAATAAAAGGTTGAAAATAGAAAATATCTTTGTGAAAAACCCACATCGGAAATAAGGTTAATAAAATTTAGCCTTAATAAGAGGGAAATGGAAATAAGAAAGTCACCACCAAATTATGATCTCGATAAGGAGAACATTGGTGGAAATTAGAGACATATAATTGGAGGAAAAACGTAAATATTTGTAGGGAGTGATTGAGGTCATCAATCACAATCAACTGTCAAATTGAGGGCCTCAAAGCCTTCAATCTATGTTGATTTAAAATATCATCAGTTCAACAAGACATAAGGTATTAGGATAACACATTTTTTTTTGTTTTAATATCCCTTTACTAAAGTTTAAGAATTAATTTATTCATTGAATAAGAGATAGGTATATATATATTTATGCTTGACAATTAGAGTTTCAACCTTCAAATCATCTTTCACTCAAAAAGATAATAGAACTCAAAAATATTATACTTATCCTAATTCTATAAGGCTCCAAATGTTAACACATACCATTTAGATTAGTAAAATTATTTTGTAATGACCATGGACTTCCTGTAGGCTAGTGGTAGGAAATAAAGGCCTGTCGCACTATGATTGTGGGTTCGATTCCTGCAGCTTTGTCCGACGCGACGGGTTATGCCCCACCCTGTAGGTTGTCCTTTTCCTAAAACTATAGTATCATAATATTCCAAAAATAATCTTCATAAATTTTTTAACCTTAAGAAATAATATCCAAAGATCAACTTAATCCACTCCAACCTTTATAGTTATCCAAAATACCTCTGTCCAGAATTTCTCTAAAAGGTCTCTTAATTCCAAAATCAATTTATCAGATTCTCCAAACAAATAAAAGTTTCTCTTATTGTCACATACTAAAAATATGATTACCTTAATCATATTAAAACCTTACTGAAATCAAAAAGTACTGCAGTACAATCCTTATATATATATATCACATTATTCTAATCACCAAAATATAATCCATGAGTCCAAAAGCACCAATACATTAGTTATTCTGCTTCAACTGTAGTAACAGCATAAGATTGTCCTTGATCCCTTGGCCTTTTCTGAGGTAAGTTTCCCTGACGCTTAGGAAATTCATTTGCATAATTCCCCATTTCCCTACAATTGTAGCATTCAACTTTGACAGCCTCTTTCTTTCCCTTGCAATCACGAGCCTAGTGACCCTTTTCTCCACATTTATAACAAACTCCCATTCCTTTTAGGCAAGTACCAGGGTGATTCTTCCCACAATTATCACATAATGGAAAATCCTTCTTTCCCCTTTTCCCTTTATCTGTCTCTTGTTCCACCGTTCTCTTCTTCTCTTTCTTTACTTTGTTGTCATAAGACTTAGAGAATTCCTTTTCTGTCTTGATAGCACACGAGACAATATCTTCGTATGATGAGAAGGATTGTGATACTAAAGCTCGACGGAGAAATGGTTTTAACCCATCAAAGAAACGATCAATCTTACTCCTTGGGTTACTTATATAATCGGCAGCATGCCTCGCTAACCTTGTAAAGTTAGCCTCATACTTTGCGACATTCTCATCCTCCTTTTGTCTCAGACTCATAAATTGCCTTTCCATATCTGCTCGATGGTCGCGAGGAAAGTATTTTTCTAAAAACAGATCTTTGAACTCCCTCCATTCCATATTTGATACTTCATCATCTTCCTTCATGTTTTGAATCAATGACCACCATTGATCAACATCTCCAGTGAGGCGGTAAACTGCCATGATAACTTTTTCCCTTTCACTACTCCCCAAAGCCTGAAATATTTTCTCTAAGGAATTTATCCATTGCCCAGCTACTATAGGATTTGTACTCCCATTGAAGGTTGGTGGTTGTTGCCTCATGAAGCGGTCTAACATTGATCCTCCACGTTGCGGATCAGGGTGCTCCATACGAGTAAGGTTATTATTCATAACCTGAGTGAGTTGTCCCAGTATGGTAATAAGTTGATCAGCACCAGTTGTATCTCCAGCTCCACAATAATTATCTTGAGCAGGAGGGCAATCCCAACACGGAGTGCGTGCATTGATACGGTTTCCATTTCTTCCACTAGGCGCCATTTCTAAACAATTACATAAACTAGATCAGTTTATGAATCAAAATACATAATCCCATAATTGTAAGATACTTAACATAAATTGAACTATTTATGGATATAATCCATAAAAATGTTTTCTTTGAGGAAGTATATACTCATAACCCTTCATAGTGGTTTATAAAGAAAATGAGATTATCCAAAGCATATCCCCCAGGAGTGTCGTAACCAAGAGTGCAGCAAGGCCCGTTGTCGTGCACCAGTTCCCGTTCGAGTCTAGCTCAAAACGGTGTTTTCGGGTTTTACCCCTAGGTACATCTGTGCCAGAGCCGCCTCTACCTGCTCGTATCCAGACATGGATGTATTACTTGGAAAACTCACAAAATCTCTACAATACCAAAATTTTAGGAAGTTCTTCTATACTAATCCTCAATGTTCATCTTAGGTCTATGTGCTCTAATCAGAGTTTGTCTAAATCTAGCTTCCAAGGTTAGTACTAAACTGCCTCTGATACCAACTGTAACGCCCCGACCCCAGCTACCCAAAGCCGGTGCATTAGTTCGTAACATTGGCATGATCACAAAAGATCAAGTCTCGAAAGACCGATTAGTTTAGTAGCCTTGGAAACACTAGATACATTCGTAAACGTTACATTACATCATAAAGTGAAAAACTACAATAACATAGTCTCCGTAGTCCACACTTCTATCCTCTTCGGACTATCCTTGAAGGTCATTCATAAAATACTTCTTCACATCCTAGAAAAATATTAAAACATTGAAAGGGGTGAGCTCAGATGCTCAGTAAGGATAACAATATTGCGGAAGCTTTCATAAATAAACATAAACATTTAAGGCAATGTATAACTAAAACAAAAGCCTTTTAAACATGAACATAAACATAATATGGCAAAAGTAAAATGAGATAATGCCATTTACTTCTTCACATGGATATTCTACTGGTCGAATAATCACATGCAATATCAATAACCACTTTCATAATGAGGGAATGTATAATGCCAGACATTCTGAAACATTTTGTCAAGGCCTCGGCCAAGACGTCTAAAATGATTAAGGCCTCGGCCAAAACCATAAATCAAATTGGGAAAGGGCCTCGGCCAATTACACGTCTAGTTGTCTCATGAGACCTACCGATGCATCGAGGAGCTATAGCAGGCTCCACCCGTCACTTATTAAGTCCAATACATTCCTTATATGAATAGGTTTAAACATATCATAAACCATAACATAATCTTATCACATAAAACATGCATAAAGGAAACATAACATTTCCACATTTCAATCACAAGATATCAATACAACACATTGATATAATAAAAATGCTTTCAAAACCATTTTCAATACCAAAATAAAAGAAAGTTAAAACTTTGTATTTATTTTTCATTAAAAAAAGATGTCTTGTAGAGGAATCCGAAACACAAATAATGGTCACGGTGATGGAGAAGTCGTTGTCGCCGCATACGTACGACAAAAACATTACCTTTTTTCGTTTAGTAAACGCTTCGTATAAAAAAGATTCCTTTTGAATAAACGTAAAAGTCAAAGTGGTTTATACACCGTATAAAAGAAATTTGTGTATAAAACCAAATATGCCTCAATGAAAGGAGATTGAGACGAAGTCCTTACAAAGATCATTTTTAAAATAAAATAGATATATTATGTGTATTCACTATAGGTACACATAAAGAATACAAAATAAGACATAATAATATCATGACATAATTTGAAAGTAGGAGATTAACCCAAAGAATAGAAATTGGGTTAAGAAGTTCCCTTACCTTGTGTCTGACTTGAATCAACCGTTCATTAAACTCCTGAATAATAAACTAGAGTTAATATATACCTTATTAAGAACCATTTTCAATTTAATTATCCTTTTTATATCACTTATTACAATGATATGAACATTATGTAATTATTTAAGTTAATAACGGTCGTTTTGTCGATCTTTAGTACTTGAGTCAACAATAAACTTCTTATAATTACAAGTTGTTCATGTGGTAGAATATCCATTATCCCCAGAATTATATTCATGATTTAGATGTCATATATATCATATATATCCAATATATACATTCATTTATAATATTACGTAACATTTAGAGGTAAGAAATGAAATGCACCGTTCATGGAGACGGTAAGCCGTACGTACGCATGAACGCTACTTTCATTTCTATTTCGTATTTAATGGAATGAAATCATAATGATATAAAGGTATAATATAGTTCCAGTATAATATCATATATAATATCATTTACTCTATCCTTTATACATCCCACATATGGCATTAACGATTCACATCACTTTGAGGGGGCGGTAGTCCGCACTTCCTAAAATGAAATTATCGCGTTTACCCATAATGGAAATCATAAAGTATGCCATAAATGAGAAATACAGAAGCATAAGGAAAACATAAAAATAATATATATATCATAAATGAAAATAGTGTCATCAAAATGGCCACCCTTATAGGTGTTAAAAGAATTTGAACAATCATCGTTTCGTGAGGCAGTATTTCACCACCCATAGAAACAGTATGTTCTTTAACCATTAGACGTAGGTGTGTGTAAGTGTAGCTAGAATCCTTCTTATAACAACATCATAGTATATTGAGGATACTGTTGTTGTTACAAAAGAAATGAATAAAAAGAGTTTAGGGGGTTGGAGAATAAAAATAAAACAAAACAACATTAGAGAAGACATTACCTCAAAATCGGGTAACTCTTTTTGATTTGAGCCAAAGGATTCCTTGGGAAGAGTTATGCCCAAAGTGAGGCTTCTAGGAGTAAGAGGTGGAAGTTGGGAGAGTATTTGGGCAGAGTTTGGCCGAGACAAATGGCTTGAAAGTGTAAATGAGGTGGGAGATGTGGGGGCCTTTTATAAGTGGAGAGGAGGGGCACTTTTGGAAAGATTGAAATGTTACATTATTATACAATGCCTTTTCGGATTCTAAAGGTCCCACACTTTTATAATTCGTGGATAAGGTGATAAGGGTTCGAAATCTCTTCATCCAATAGGCTTTGGACAAGTTTAATCCTTGGATTTTACATTATCTTTTCATTTTATTAAAATCGTTAAATAATGAGGTCATCGCTGCATCATAATGATGTCATAAATAATTTAATTTATTTAATGTATAAAAATTATAAAAAAATACTATGATTTAGGAAATATTTTTATCTTTATAATGAATATTTATAGTCAAAATTTGGACTTGTGTAACCCCACTTAAAAACTGTTTTAGTAAAACAACTCATGTTTGTGTCAATTTAATTTTAACATTAAATAAATATATATTAATGTCATTTTCCAACAAAAGTGGCTCCATGTGGTCCCCATGTTGACCCATGGGTTTTCTTGGTCGGCCATGACTCGTCCAATATGAGTATTACAAGTGTCAAGCTCATCTCATATTATTAAAACATTATTTTTACCTTAAACTACACTAATTACCTCTAATCGCGATTAAGAACTTAAAAGTTACTATTCACCAAAAAATTATTTTAATCTCATTGAACCACATTTTAATTCTTAATGATAACCATGTATGTCGGATTTTTGAAAATCAAATCACAGAAGTGGTAATATTTCATTTTAACGAAAAATCAGTTTTTAACAACCACTTAGTGGTTTCACTATTCATCAAAAATTGAAGTTTTTCAGAATAAGGCCAAAATTTCACCCTAAGCTATAATTGATATTCCGAATTCAAAAATGATGTCTATTTTACAAAATTACAAACATATATGTTGCATTAATTAATTTTATAATTAATTCCCGCTGTTACAACAAATAGCGTGTTTTTAAGAAACAATTTATATCAAAAGATTGGCAATTGTTTATGTCCAATTTCAATGTTAAATTAATTCTAATAACCACCATTGGATAAAATGGTAAAAATATATTCTAATTATACTTTTAAACCACTAAATAATATAATTTATCACTATAAATTATTTTGATTAAAAAAGTTGTTTTTAAGTAATTTTCACTATTCATAAAAAATTGGAAGTTCTCAGAAAATTACAAAAAAAATCAACTTTGGATAATTTTGATATTAAGAATACAAAAATGAAGTCCATTTTGAAATATAAAATTTCTATAATTTTAAAAAGTGGTTATTACTATTCATAACGGCTACTTTGATTAGTCGCGGTGTTTTAGAACTCGAACTTGCGTACAATTCAAGCTATTGCATTACTGAAAGAGAGGCGTATCGTGGAATCTTGGGGTGTTACAATACTTAAGGTAACAGATCTCTTTGAACCACCATTTTTCTTCATGTTATGACCATTATATCTATAAATCACTTTAACTCTCCTTTTTTATGTTATATATTGATTCTAAATTATATACATATGACTATTAAAAATGTAAATATATTATTCTCCCTTACTTGTATTGGTTAATACACTCTATACGTCCATTTCTCTAATTCTTTCTTTTAAATCAAACCCGATTAAAGAAAACTTTTCTATCCCTGAACACTTTTATATAATGATCATTTAAAGTTTTTATTCCCAAATTAACACATTTTTTGGTACATATGATTATCAAATCATCTATGAACATACATAATATTTAATTCCTTCTTTTATTTGGAATATTTACAAAATTTCCTTTGATTATGATATGAGGCAAGATTATGCAACCCATTTCTTTCCATTAGTAATTATTATAATTATTCCTTATGATTGATTTCATTTTGTGGCACACATAATCATGAAAATATTATGATGGGTGAACCTAGATATCACTCCAATTAATTTGTTATAGTTTTTGTCTCATGATACATTATGCATGGGATTAGGTAGTAAACCTAATCTACGATTGGACTTTGTCTACTATGTGATGTTGTCTTGGAAGTTATCCATGACTTATGATTCTGCCATGTTTTTTGTTGTTTCCACATTTCCTATTTTTCCATGATCTTATTATACCATATTATTTATGTTATTATCCCATTTTATTACTCAGGAGACTTCTATTTTATGATATTATGTTATACCTTTGACTCACATGTTATGCTTCCCTATCATCTTTATTCCCTTACTGGGTTTTTTTAGCTCACCCCTTTTGTCTATGTATTCCACAAGTTATCCCATGTAGTTTTTGGAACTCAAAAGGATTTAGGATCTCATTATAGAGATTAAAATAAATCAATTTTATTTTTATATTGATTTTTATTTACCACGTATTCCAAATACACTAGGCTTTTTGATCATTGTTATGTATTTAATAGATATTTATGTAAAAAATCATGTAATAATTTGTGTAAAAAGGGTTGGGTCACTATAGGTCCTATATAAACCACTTGTTTATCCCACTACATAATATAGACATTACCATCACCCTAAATGGACATAAAAGATATCCATCATTGATATAAATTAATATGGTATCGATACTGAACTTACCTATCCATTCCAAAGATCACATCGAAATTGATCATCACTAGCATAAAGAAATACAAATGGAATCTATAGCCATCAATCATTATGGAACAATGTCATCACTTTTGAATACCCTTATAACGCACCCCTAAAGGCATATCAATCAATATTGACCCATATGAATACTCAATGGATATCCCTAATCCATCAAAAAAACATGTAGATATGAATGAATACAATGAATATATATAGAATAAAGAATATTTTAAAGTTTAAGCCATAAAAACTATAACTTGAAAGGTCAATGTACCAACATCCATATCACTAAGAGTAGGATCAATTACATTCAATTAGCTTGAACCTCGTCCCTAATATCCTACTTGAGTCGCATGAACTATACTTCCCTACTATCATTCCTACCTATATCCATGGGAATTGTATCCTCCAACCCAACTTGGAAAACTTATGGAACTCTAACTCTTAGTATGATATAGAATTCCTAATCAAGCTTCTGAACTTTGTATCTTCCCATGTCCCCTGCCACTAGTTAACTGTTGAACACTCATATAATACCACAAAAGGTGTCCCATATTCCCATACATTTGACACTAAACTAGAAGCTGAATTTACTGATAATGAATATGTTCTCACTTTCCACCAAAATAACACTCTACAAAACCACCTTCTTTTAGAGGAAGATATTGAACAACTCTCTAGATTCTCTATCTTCCACTTCCATGGAATGAACCATCGTACTGATGCTTTATATTTCTTAAATAACCACTATTATTCCCCTATTAGAATACATCCACCATAATACTATTACCGAACTCAACTTCCACTCATATATGAGGGAATGATTCCTGACCATTGAGAAATAATGGAGGTGGAAAATATTCACCTACACAAAAATATTGTATCTGAGACTATCCTTAAAGAGTCTCACCCTGACTACCTCATCCCTAATTAAAATCATATAAAAACATTATAAATTAGTAAATAAAATTGTATAATCTATGATTGAAATCCCTCTTTGAGTTAGGTGCATAAAATTATGGGCCCTATCTAACCTTAGAGTCTCTAAAAAGTAGAAATAAAAAATCATACCTAAATTTCTTTACAATATAACCCAAAAAGTTGGCATTTTTATACTAGAATATACAACTAGTGTTTATCCATCCTTTATAACATATAAACCAACAACTTCACCCCCATCTCAATGGGTGTATCAAGGTGGTAAAAAATTTAATGAATTAACACCAACCAAATATCATCCTTCCAGAGGCCATACTCACCCAAAAACAAAGGTGGGTGTTACATCTAGAACTCCCATGTCAGACAAGACACAGAAGGTGAAACTCATAGAGTCTCTTTCTCCATTGACTATATAACATGTAGTAAGATATCTTGGAACTAATAATCAATCATATAGCTTATTGAAATAGAGTTTTTTGGCCTAGATTCTAGTAGGGAATGCTCATCTCAACCCTCATGACACTCCACATATGGTATCTGTGGTGGAATGTATCTATAATTCCAAACACATAACTACGAATACACTTTTATCATGATCCTTGATATTAAAATTTTAGGGAAAGTAGTAATAGGAATAATATCCCATGAACATACACATATGATATCATCAAGATCTCAATACCCAGGAACTCTCTCTAGCCCAATCTACCCATACTCAGGGTCAAAATTATGTATATATAGGATCTACACTATTCTATTTCCATTCTGATTTAAATGATGGAATAAAATTTTTGGTTTAATTAAATTAAATTCCATTCAAAAGTTAAAGAGGAGATAACATTATAAGTTTCTATTGAAATTTTATTTAACCAAATCCATATAGTGAAAATGTTAATTAATCACTAGGAATAATAATGAATTATATAAGGATTTAGTTAGATAATATTCCATCATCAATTTATATAGGAAAACACTATATAAGTTTCTGCAAAAACTTTAAATAAGTTACCCATAAAACATAACTGGGATAACCAATCATTGGAAAACACATTAATGATATGTGAATACTAAATTCATTATATAATATATGAACACATACCCTTTTATCACCCTAGGCTAAGAGAAGAATCCTACAAGTTATAAAACATAACCAAAGTGCATCACATTTTGTGAAGTAAGACAACCGTAAAAGAATAAACTAAGAATAATAGTCCTATCCTTGGCTAACTAGACTTCCCTCATATATGGGTTAGATAATCCTAGGCATAAGATCCATACCACACTATACCAATATTTTATATCCTATATACCATACCCAAACAATACTACAAATGAAGTAAAACAAGGTACTGATGCAACTTTGTAATGTACTGAACTAGATCACTCTATAGTAACCTGATCAGTGAACCGCATGAACTTAGGAATGCATCCCCACATTCTAGAGACTAAAAACTTGAAACGAGGTTTTTATAATAACACTAGGAGACTATAAACTTTAATTAGATAACCAAAAAAATAATGGAAGTAGCAATAATAATAGCCATATAGACGAGTCAAATATAATAGACATTAAAATGAAACACTAATAAACAAATATATATATATACCCATGATATATCAATATTAATGTTATACATGTCATACAATTCACACATATAAAATTGAGATACACCATGGGTGGATCATATAAATTTTTTTTCAAAAATAATAAAAATAAATAAATCTAGGAGAAACTGTAATACTCATCCTGAGTCTTGGATTGGTCCCATATCCCATGATCTATCCCAACTCTCAAATAAACCATCATGCATAGGGATTTTTCCCTTATCTATAATTGAAACATTGAATTCTTCTCAGGTACCTGTAAAATCCTGGGTAGGGTGTGAGTACAACTCAGTAGGCCACCACCGACAATGTCCCTAAATGTACAGTCTATGAAAGTTCATGATGATGTTTCATGATAAATAGTTGAATAAAAAATAAATATACCAAAATTGATCTTAGGGTTCTATAATGACACCCAAGATCGAATATACTTTCTTTGGACAATGAAACATGTCTATAAACATGATAAATTACCACATAGGGGGGAGAACATCCCACCTCAAAACTTTGACCAGATTATTATCACTGGGGTTCTGTTTATCACAATAAAACCTTCACTATATTATTATGACTTGGGGGGACATATCCCACCCTATAACCTTTACCAAACAGTCATTACCTATGAGGATGATTATGAACCTAGAACCTTTACCGTATTATGATTACCAAGTGGCCATATCCTACCCCATAACTTCTACCATTTTATTATTATCTAGGGGACACATCCCAACTTAGAACTTTTACTATTCATAGTTTAACATTTTCCACTTCATTAGTTAAGAGGCACAACACTCATGGGGGACAAAAGTTTAGTTTCTAATCATGGCCTAAATAATGTGGATTTCATTTAAGAATAAATCCTAACACATTTAATTAAAACATTTATCAGGTGTGCATTAGTTTTTCATGAGAACAAATCATATGCATGTGAAAAACAAGGTTATAATTATGAATAAATTAGGGACTGCATACCTTATACTTATGGGAAGATACTCATTGAATATCACCAGTTTATTTGGTCCTAAATGGAAAAAGTCAAGAAATTAAATAAAACTATAAAAATTGGCATAATATTCATAATTGGTGTAATCCAAAGAAACCAAGAGAATAAATCAAGAATAACCACCTAAGGATGATTAACCTAACCTGTGTCTACTTTCGATAACAAACGACAGGATAATACATGAGGAGGTCACTCTTAGATTAATATAGAAATTAGGTAACAATTTTAGATGTGTTATCTATTTTCTGGTTATGAAATACCTACTTTCCCTTCTATATATGTTTTTAATTTTTTCAAAAATATGAAAAAATTCATAAATTTTAATTTTTAAGAAACAATGGGACCCATACACGAGGACCCTAAATACCCTTATATTTCATCCCACTAATAACCCTTACATATCACAACTTACCCGTTTTCATTAAATTTCACCATGTTTAGAACCCTTACATATTAGGGAAAAGAAACTTATGTATTACCCTTTACCATAGGAACGAACCTTACATATACTGGTTACTCTCAACACTTATCCAAATTTTACAATATAGGAACCCTTATGTATCACATGGTTACCTTTATTTGTGAATAATATACTCTTACATATTATAGGATAACTCAATACTTACTCTCATATATCATCTGGGTCACTCTTACATATCAACCCAATCCTATGTTGATACACAAACATTTTTTTCACTCTCTATAGAGAAACTATTAAAAATTACAATGTTATTCTTACATACCCAAAGTTACTCTTACACATGAAGAATTTATGATTAAAAATCACATAAAACTCAACACTTAAAAATTTCCATTTAAGAGGATGAATTTTACATATGGGGCACCCATATGTAAGAGAGAATTCACATAGGGTGTTTCTAAGACTTAGCTAAATTTTCCCCAACCCTTCACATGGTTACCTTTACATATAAAGGAACCAATATGTAAGAGTTAAATCGATACTCTTACATATGGTTACTCTTATGTATGTTACTCTACAAATTTTACAAAAAAACATTGCAAATCAAAAAATATGCCCAAATGAACCAAAAATCATTTCTAAATGATTTTAAATATATACAAACCTCCTATAAACCTACAATAGCTAAAAAATAGTAGTAAAAAAACCTTGATCCTAGATAATTTCTAAGAATCAAATCCCAACCTCAACTGACACTCCCAACACCACTAATGGGTCCCAATACAGATGGTCAACCCGGGGTTTGATCGAAATCACCATTATTGAATACCCAACTATTAAAAAATATCCATAAACAATAAAAAATATGGATTTCAGAAAAAATTAAAATAGTTTTGGATTTATAAAAAACTTAAAACAAGTATGTACCTTGATTGATATAAGATGTCACATTTTGTATTGATTGAAGGACTAGAAATTTGTGCCACCTGATTGAATATTGATTCTATATTGAAATTAATGTTTCTAAACTAGCCCCCAATTTGGGTTTGTGAAGTCTAATGAGATAAAGATAGAGAGGACACTGACTATGATTGAAACTAATCAACCTACTATAGTTGAAACTGATAAATTTATTGTGGTTATAATTAATGAAGAAATATAGGCTACTCAATTGGTTGACATTAATCACCTGATTACTGTTTGATTCATTTTCACTAACATTAAAGATGGTGATAGGTTATCTCAACATAATATTAGTAATTAAGGGAAACATTAGTCTATTAAGTTGTCAACTAAAGGATATGCTAAATGTTTTAATCTATTTCAAGATGATGAACCACTTAAAGTCAAAGGTACTATACAAATAGTGAAAGAAAATCCTCAATTTTATGGAAGAGTTTATGGTGAATTTAGAAAATTGGTACTAACTATTAAAGTAAATTCTATTCAATTTTGGTCTCACAAAGAAGATGCTTCCAATTATAATCAATCTAAAGGGAATGAGGAAAGAACAAGTGTTCATGATGATTCTATTATATTGTGAGAGTCAAATAATTGAACTACTAATGTTCATAACATTTATATAATACTAGTATATTAAAATTTTAAATTTGATTCAAGCACTAACTAATCATAAGTTCCTATGGAAGTTTAACTAAAAACTATATACCCATATTTTAATTTTTTTTGGGTCTTAAGAAGGATCTTGGTGCCATAGATGGGTTAGTTATACCAACCATTAAGGGATTTAAAACTAATAAAGGGTAAATCTATGGTGGCAAGGGGTTTGAACCAATTAAGGAAGATGAGTGGGAGGAGTACAAGTCTATACAAAAATAAAAATAAAAATAGAATAAATAAAGATAAAGTTTTTGACACATGACTAATCATGAAACATCCAACAGATATTGAAAATAAAATAGAATACTGATTTTTTAAATTTATGGGATGAATTTATTACACATGTTATGGGAGATACTAAAGAATTGTGTTGTACTAATCATGGTGATTAATAAGAACTATTCCTGGAAAATGATAACACCTCATATGGTATGATTACAAGGGATGATGATGAATAAAAATATAATTGCGTGCTTTACAAGAATAGAACCAAAAATAAGAAAAACATGTAGTGGGAGATTATTATAACTCAATGATGTATATAATTTGGACTCACTCTATCTCTTGTAAATCAGACCATGAACATTTTTTTATGAGTGATCATAGATTTTTTTGAAAGTTTGCATCCAAAACAGACAACATGTCATTTTAGTTTTGGGTTATTGTATATGGTGGATACTCTCTTTGAAGAGCACTTTAATAAAATTCACCCCCATTTCATGATATAAAAAATTCTATTACTACAATTTTACCATGTATTGTTTTATTATATTACATGAATTATTTTTGGAGTTGGCCACATAGATGGTGTGAGATTCTGAGGCTCAGTGTGGCCGAAATTAATTTTTAAAATATATTAAATATGTTAAATAAACGCACATAAAGTTTTCATAAAAAAGTCAAATAACTTCTAAATGGAGACCCAGATTGAAAATATAATGGCATCATTGAGTTCAGATCATTAACATTACCCTAAGCGCAACATAGTCTTTTTCAGCGTCAGGAATTTTTGAAAAAGTTGTCAAGGGCATAACATAATAAATTAGTTGTTAAATTAATTTATTTAATTTTTAAAATCATAACAACCTATTCGTTTCTATAAATATATGACTATTGGAAAATACTAGGGTTATCCACATAACCCTATTGATTTATATGAGTCATTAGAAGAGCTTCTTTGGGAGAACAATAACCAGATAGAGGATCACTGATCAATGTGACACTAAATTCAAGGATCCCACCAATAATAATGATGTAGATTAATTATTGATCAGAGATTAATCCAAATCATGGTAGAGAATTTTTTATTTAGATTTATTTCTATTTTATTATTCCAATTATGAACATGAATCAATTGATTGATAGATTTATTTTCATATCGTACGTATTGTAGGGATGGGTTAAATTTATCTAGGAATTGGGATTTTATTTTTGATTATTTTATTATCTATTATTTTTTCATTCCCATGTAAGTTAGATGAGGGAAACCACAAAATTGGATGGGATTCATTCCACATGTTTGTGGTTGTGTGTTTCTTACCCTGATTATTCATTCATCATGGGAAAATCTTTTGTCCTGCAGTTCAAAAAATACAAGATAGTAAATCATTGCACCCCCACTTCTTGGTGAAATGAATTTAAATCATTGATATAGGTTTGGATTTGATTATAAACTGAGAAATGGTGCCAAAAAATTGTATTAGGATCAGATCAAAGGCATTTGTGCATGGGTTTTTTATGAATGATGCATGCATATATTAAGGTAGCGATTTTTGACAAACAAGAAGCCAGAATCCCGCCATCAATGGTGGAAAAGACATTAAAACCCCATATATGAGGTTTTTGGTCATGTTTGATAGTGGAGGAAATATATATAAATGATTTACGAATATTATGTGTGATATATTAAATCCCACATTATACGGTGTGTATTTTGGGTTTACATTCCATATGGGGCCCCCTGGTCCAGTGCTAGGGCTTCCATGAGAAGATAAATATCACATGATGTGTGGCCCTAGGAACATGGTGTGTGCCCTTTCCTTGGAACTTGGTGTATACATGGGATGGTACACAGTCATGACTATCCATAAAAAGACACGGAAAACCGAGCATGGAAATGGATAGGAATACACGGGCTTGAACACACCATGTACTCAGGCACAAACACAGACACTGACATGGGATGTGACACACATTCAAGACTCAATTCTAAAGGAAGACACCATGTACTACTAGTACACACTGTTTACCCCTTCAAAGAAGGATTATAACCCTTTTCCCTATATCTTAGACAATTTTTGTTAGGGAGTGTTCCCTTTATCCATTCCCTAGGGGTTAGTATGGAATCATTTCCTACACATAGGATAGTGATCCCTTTAGTGGGACATTATTAATAGTGTTTTTGGAATACTCCCATGAGTAGTAGAGTGAGATAATCTATCATTATATTTTATATAGGTGGAGTTCTTAGTATCATTATGAACAACACTACATGGGCGTCGATCCTCTACTTAGTAGGTTATTCTAGATTGAATTTTTGGTATACCCCATGGCCTTGAGTTTGGTCCTAATCTATGTATCGTTCTATTAAAACATCTAGTATATAAAACTTATAGTGACACCCAATTAGTAGTACATATTTAATGGATTCCATCAATTCTATCTAACTCATGGAGCATGTTCTCCTAGAAAAGTTTTATGTGGAACCTTCAAATAGGATTCCTAGGTTGAAATTACGGTTTTAACTTCACCTCGAGACAATGTATCTTTGTTGATTATATCTAGATATTTTTTATATGTTTTTTAGATGTATACCCATTTTTATATGACTATTACTCTTATTGTTATATTCTTAGTGATTTTGGGGTGTCCTATTGGGTATTGTTATACTCAACCTTGAATGGGATTTTCCCGCACATGTCGGGTATTAGGGAGGATATATACCTTTTGATGGAGTCCATGAGGGACTAGGACTAGGTGGAGTTTAGTGAGACAAACTAACTGAGGTGTGTTCTAGATGTTATCTTTATAACAATCCCATTCTATACTTTTAGGTTGGACTTTTTTCAAAATATTTATGGAGGGATTATATTTGACACTTTTCACTTTCAGTACTTGTTTTCATACTTTGATAGTGGGATTTATATGTATGCATTCATTTTTTATCAGTTATTTTACATTTAATCATTATATGGGCCTATAGATGTGTGCATTTGTATAGGTAAATTAGGCTAAGGCCTCCCATGTGAGTGATATTCCTACTCAGCTCTAGTCACCCGCCCCTAACATATTGGAGGCAAACTTAGGGTAGTCTTAGATCGGGCCCCATTGGGTTGGACCGCGATAGTGTGGTATTAGAGTAGTATGTTATAAATTAGGACAAAATTATATGATATTGGTTTTGGGAAACATTTTTAAGTGTTTTAAGTTCAAATTTCAGGCCATGGAATCTAGTTATGGTGTGATGTATGACATATCCATACACCAGGAATCTGATCACCTATCTTTTGACTCAGTACACATAGACACTATTTTTAGGGAGAACATTGGAACATTCATCATATGGGAATGGGTTATCGTTTTTATGTCCTTCTTACGCCATCTCTTTAGATATACTTATTGACCATGGAACATCTTGTCTATTTCAAGATGCATATGTGACATATTCTAGCTAGGATTTAACATTATGATCATGATGATGATCTCCTCAATGATGAGGCCTCGATACTTGGACATGTTCTAGAGGTTATACCTCCATTTGGTTCTCTTATTGTACCACCATCTGTTGATTAGAGCATGATACCCTTATTACCAGTAGATTAGGTGTTCATGCTAAGCATGATTCATGAGTTTCAGTAACAGAGACCCCTTAGATTTTTAGGTGAGCCCAAATCACATGCAGTTGTGGACTAGATTGAGGCGGTGACGTGAGATTTCCATATTGTTAGGACACTAGAAGATCATATTGTGGTCCTAGAAGTGAGCCTTATCTTTGGTTCTATAGAATTATGGTGGGGTTTGGTGACCAAGTCTTATGATGAGGCAAATCTAGCATGGTCAAAGTTTGAAATAATTTTTAGATAGGATTTCTATCAAGCTATGTTGAGGGATGTTCACATCTAGGAGATTCTATAGATTAAACATGGTAGTATGATGGTGGATGAGTATTCATCGAGTTTCACTAAAATCTATAGATACTCAATGGATATGATTCATGATAAGTTCTTTTAGGATCAAACCTTTGAGAGAAGACTTTATAGGTACATCCTATCCATCATTATACCTCTATGAATTCCAACCTATTCTGGGGTGAAAGAGCATGATTTAGTGGTTGAGAGTTTTGTGGCTGAGCAGACATAGATAGAAGTTTTTGGTAGTGTTCACACACGAGTAGATTCTTTGGCAGTAGGGAGAATACATCAGTCACAGGGAACTAGACATGTGAGACATTTTAGGAAAAATTACTAGGAAAGAGGTTATGTGGTTTAGGGATCATAGGATGAGTCTAGTCAACCCAAGGAGAGATGGTGCTACTCTTATAATGGCAGGGTAAACATTTCATGAGATTTTATGACCCATAGTACAACTGATATGGAGATAATGGATGGGCTTCCTAGGTACAGGCAGTGGCAGGATCAGACCATCCCACAAAGTGGTGGAAGTGGCAGTGGAGCTGGAAGAGAAGTTGGAGGTGGTAGAAATTTCAACTTTTTACCACCACCACTCCCAGGTGGTCCATGATAGTATTAAGGAATAGTGTATAGGGGTGGAGGAAACTATAGGTGAATGAGTCTTATGAACCAGAATATCTAGGGATTATACAAGGTATGATCTATGTCTTTTCTACCTTAGATACAATATTGATAGACACAAGTGTGAGTCATCCCTTTATTTCCACTTATCAGATTTGAGACATTGAGATTCTAATTGATATTTTGGATTGAACTCTATTCTTGGAGACTCCTACTAGACATGACTCAATGATCACACACTTGTGGAAATGATGTGACTTTAATCTTGGAGGTGAGATTTTCTGTAGCGATATTTTTATAATTGTGATGTGGCCTTACAACATAATCTTAGGTATGGACTGGTTATCTATAGGTCATTCCCAAATATTCCATTTCAGGTGGAGGATGTAGTGTTTCCATAGGGATGAGACTATGTTTTAATTTATAGGTGAAAAGGAAAACTAGATTTCACAAGATGGACTCATGAATAGGAGGGTGCAACCACTTTCTCATTAATTGGCTAGAATGACCCTTGGTAAAGTGGATGTTGTGAGTTTTTAGTTCCCTGTAGTGGTGGTAGAGTATGAGGATGTATTTACTGAGGGCATTCCAAATTTCCTCCCCACTGAAAGATATAATTCTACATTGATATACACCCTAAAACAATCAATATATCTATACCAGCATATCATATTTATACCTTAGAGATTCATGAGATGAGGGTGAAGTTGGAGGACTTGTAGAGGAAAGTATTTTTTAGACCCAATTTTTTACCCTGGGAATCCTTAGTATAGTTTACCAAGAAGGAAGATATGAAATTTAGGTTATGTGTGGACTACCTCTACCTAAACTAGGTTACCATAAAGAAAAAGTATCCACCATTGAGAATCGATGGCTTAGTTGATCAGTTAAGAGGGGTACGATGGTTCTCAAAGATTGACCTCATATCTGGAAATCACCAGTTATGAGTATGGGATGCAGATATACTAAATAAGACATTAATATGTCTCTCTGATCACTATGATTACTTGTAGATTCCATTTTTCATGTTGAATTCCCCAATAGTGTTCATGGGTCTCATGAACCACGTCTTTTATCTTTTTTATACTGGTTCATGGTAGTCTTCATAAATGATATCCTAGTATACTAGGAATCTGAGAAGGTTCACACAAGACACATTAGGATGGTTCTTGACACACTTGGCGAGAACCAGATTTATGGGAAGCTTTAAAAATTAAAGTTATATATTTAATAAGTCCACTTTCTAGGATATGTTATCTCAATAGATGGTGTAGTAGTGGATCCAGAGAAGGCCGAGGTAGTGTTAGCTTAGGAACTTCCCAAGAGTTTGAAAAAGGTATGAATATTCCTTGGGTTGGTGTGATACTATCGAAGATTCATACCCGAATACTCTAGGATATCATCTCCCTTTAAATATTTTACCTAAAATAAGCAACCTTTCATATGGTTAGCGAGGTTCTATTAGGCTTTCCAAGAGTTGATGCATAGATTGATAGGCACTCCCATCTTGAGATTTCCAGAGGATGGTTTTGAGTACATTGTGTTGTACAATGCATTAGGAACCATTATTGGTTGTGTATTGGTGTGGAGTTAGGAAATTATTTCCTATGGTTCACATTTTTTGAGGCCAGATGAGAAGAATTATGTAACCCATGATCTTGAGTTAGCAGCGGCAGTCTTCGAACTAAAGATGTGGTGATACAACCTTATGGGTGAGTGGTTTATCATCTATTCTAAACAATAGAGTCTTAAGTATATATTATCTCGTAAGGATATTAACTTGAGATAGTGGTGGTGGATAAAGTTCCTTTAGTTTTATGACTTCTATATTGTCTATACTTCTAGAAGGGTAAAGTGGTATCATATTCTCTTAGTAGAAGAACTTGTTCACAATTGATGACTGAGGAACCATAGCTGCTGAACTTATTGTAGATATTCTTTATGGACGGGGATAAATAATATTACCTATAGTTTATTGTTTTCATCCTTTATCTATTATGGAGAGTTATAGAGGCATAACTTGGGGATGCTGACTGTGAGACCCTATGAACTCAGATATCCCATGGATATGCTCTTGATGGATTTTATGAAGGTGGGGAGCATTTTTTTCTTTTTAGAGGACACATGATGGTACCCAAGATGTTGTGAGAGTATCTTCTAAGAGAGTTTCTTATCTCTCCCTTGTAGGTACATCTAGGTGTAGAAAATACATACCAGGACCTGAAACATCAGTTTTAGAGGCCATGAAAGAATAAGGGAGTTGTAGAGTTTGTTTCTCAATGCCTTACTTTTCATCAAATAAAGGCTAAGAACCGGGTTCCAGTGGGCTGAGCTCAATATCTTGAGGTGATAGAGTGGAAATAGGATTTTATATCCATGTAATTCATGATGGGGCTACCACATACTTCCAGGGGAAATATTTTCATTTGGGTGATTGTAGACCAACTCACCATGTCGGCCCACTTTCTAGCCATATGAGAGAAGGGTTAAATAGAGATAATGAGATTCCTGTACATGAAAAAGATAGTTTGAATCCATGGAGTTCCCTTTATGATCATTTTTACCATGATTATCACTTCAAATCTCGGTTATGGTAGGGATTATTGGTGGGTTTTCAGCCTCAGCTATGTTTGAGCATGACTTTTCACCCCCAAATCGATGACCAGATTGTGTGGACCATTTAGGTTTTGGAGGAAATGATGAGCACTTGCATGTTGGAATTTGGTTATAGTTGGGAGAATCACCTACCATTGATGGATTTTGCGTAAAAAAATAGCTACTACTCCACTATCAGTATGAAAACATTTTAGCCCTTGTACAGGTAACCTTGTAGGTGATACCTATACAGGACTGACTGAGGAGAGTCGAAACTTATTAGTATAGAGTTGGTGTGAGACACTACAGAAAAGGTGGAGTTCATCTAAGAGAATAGGAGGACTCTATAGAGCCATCATAAGTCCTATGTGGACTGATGATGGAGGCCTTTTGAGTTTGAGGAAGAAGTCCATATCTTCCTATGAGTTTCACCTTGTTGTGGATTATATATATTTGGCTGGGCCGATACGATATCTTAGAGATTAATTTTACCTTTTCATAAATTATATAGAGTTGTTAATGTGGAATACCACTTAACTATACCACTATAGTTATATTGGGTCCACAATGTCTTCCATATGTCGCAACTGAGGAGATATGTGTATGATCCATCGCATGTTATCATCAAGGGTGATCTGAACATTGAGAATGAATATAACTTTACTAAGAACTCGATAATGATCAAGGATAGAAAGGAGAATATACTTCATGGGTAAGTGATTCTTTTAATGTGTTTCCAATGGTAGCATGAGAATCTTCAGGAGAGAACCCTGGAGCAGGGGACCCAAATGCGTGATCAATACCCACATCTTTTTGAGTAGCCTTTTGTTTTGGATTTCTAGGACGTAAAGCACCAAGGTTGGGAGAATGTAATGAATATTATTTTTCAATGTATTATTTTTAATATTATATGCATTATTTTTGGACCTATGAACAAATATAGCATGATGTTCTGAGGCTTAGTGTGCCTAAAATTAATTTTTTTAAATATGTTAAATATGGTAAATGCATGCGCACAAAAATTTCTTGAAAAAGGGGAATAAATTATAAATGGAGTATCAAATCATAAATTTTGGGGATCCATTGATTTTAGAGCATTAAATATACCCTAGACATGACATAATATTTTCCATCTTTAGGCATTTTTGAAAATTTTTCCATGGGAATAAAATAATAAATTAATTGTTAAATTAATTTATTTTATTTTTAATCGAGTAGAGACCTAACCATTTATGTAAATGTAAAACTATGGGAAAATACTAGATTTTTCAGCATAAACTTTGAGATTTAGAGGAGTCATTAGAAGATATTCTATGGGCGAACAACAACCAGATTGAGGATCATCGATCGATGTGCTACAGAATTCAAGGATCTCACCAACGACAACGACACAAATTAGTTCTTCTTCAATGATCAATCCAAATAAAGGTAGGGAATTTTTTTATTTGGATTTATTCCCATTTTATTATTCCCATGAAAATTTTGAATTAATTAAATAATGGATTGATTCATGGATGCTGCGTATTCTGGGGACATGTTAGATTTATCTGGGAATTGAGAATTTCTTTGTGATTATTTTATTATTTCTTCATTTTTCATTCTAGTGGAAATGAATCAAGGACAACATGAACCTTAGATAAGGTTTATTCCTTGTGTTTGTGGTTGTGAATTTCTTCCCTATTTCTTTATTCATCATAGGAAAATCTCTTTCCCCAAAGTTCGACTAATATTGAATAGTCAATCACTGCGCCCCCATTTATTGGCATAATGGATTGACGTAGTAGATTAGGATTTAGATTTAATGATAGGTCAAGATGCAGAGAAATAAATGTTTGATCAAGAACCTATTAGAGGAATTCATGCATGGGGTTTTTATGAACAATAGAGGCGTATCTTCAAGAAGTGATTTTTGGAAAATATGAAGCTAGAAACTTTCCATCGGCGGGGACAAGGTCGATCAAACCCTTGATCCAAGGTTCACAGTCACATTTGATGGTGGAAGAAATAGATTCTGATGATTCATGAAGATTCCATAGTATATGTAAAATCCTACATTACACAATGTGTATTTCAGGTTTACACATAGCGAGGGACCCACTGGTGTAGTGCTGGGGTTTCTATGAAAAGATAATTATCACATGGTGTGTCACACTTATCACATAGAATGTGACCCTTCCTTGGTGCTTGACATGTAACCGAGATTGTACATGAGCATGAGAACATGCACAATTGGTCATAAACAGACATGACTACCTAGATACAGACAAATCTAGGAGTACAAGAGGTTTCACACACAATGTACTCATCCATGAACACATACACGAGCATAGGATATGATACATGGGAAGGACCTAGTGTTGAAGGGACACATCGTGTATTACCGATACATACCATGTAAACCATTAAAGAAGGATTATACCCCTTTTATTCTTTATCTTTAACAAGTCTCATTAGGGAGTGTTCCCTTGATCCATTACTTGAGGGTTAACAAGGAATCAAGTCCTACAAATAGGATTGTGATCCCTTTAGTGGGACTTCTTTGATAGAGTTTTTGGAATCCTTTTATGAGTCCTAGAGTGAGATCCTATATCATTATCTTTTACCTTTGTGGATTTCTTGGTATCTTTGTGAACAAAACTATGCGGGCACTGATCCTCTACTTATAGGGTTATTATAGACTGAGTTGTTGGTTTACCCCATGAACTTGGGTGTGATCCTCATCTTTGAATAGTTCTCTCCATAATTAAAATGTATAAAACTTATAGAGAGACCTGATGAGTAGTACATCTCAGATGGATTCCATCAGTGCTATATGAATCATGGATCGTTCTCTGTTGGACGAGTGTTATGTGGAACCTTCGAGAAGAATTCCTAGGATTTCATTACGATTAAAACTTTACATTGATACATTGTATCTTGGTTGTGTATATCTAGATATTCTTATTATATGTGTTGTAGACACATACCTCTGTTGAGATAACTATTATTCTTATGTAATATTCTTAGTGATTTTAGGTCATCCTATTAGGTATTTTTATATTCACCCAAGCATGGTATTTTACCTCCTGTGTCATGTATTATATAGACGATTGACCTTTTTATGGAGTCTTAGAAGAACCAGGACCAAGTGAAGATTAGTGATTTGGATCGACCAAGGTGGGTTCTAGCAGTTACCTTGACAGTAGTCCCCTTATATGATTTCATGTTGGACTAGTTTTCAAACTCTTTGTGGAGAGCTTGAGTTTGGCCCTTTTCACTTTTATTACTTGTTATCATACTCTGATAGTGGGAATTATATGTATGTGTTATTGTTTTTTCAGTTGTTTTACATTTCATCAATGTATGGTCTTGGAGATGTGTGTATGTGCACATGCACCTTAGGATAAGGCCTCCCATGTGAGTGATATGCCTACTTGGTGATAGTTGAAAACCCCAGGCCTATTGGAGGAGAGCTCGGGTAGTCATGGTATGAGATCTACTAGGACAGGTCATGAAAAAAAATATCCCTCATATTAATTATTATTATTAAATACCTATCATCTATATGGAATAAATTATTTTTGATAAAATATTTTTATATAGAAATTATAAAATAATTTAAAAAGTGATTATAAATTAAAAAATAAGGAAAAATATAAACAACTATATATTAAATTTTGAATTATTCATAATTATTAATTTTAAATGTTCAAATTAAAGGTATTATTTGAGAAATTATTCGAACAAAATGAAAAGGAGTTTTTATAATTAATGTGATCAAGGTTTAAGTAATATTAAACATGTAATATCTTGATTATGTAAAATGTTTGTATACTATATGATTTTTTCATATGAAATATTTATATTTCAATTAAATATATTAAATTTGAATAAATTCCATATATATTGATAATATAATATATTTTCTGTTATAAATAAATATATAAAGTTTATATTTATTTATATATGGATTATATGTAATGTTTATTCAAATATAATGTTTTTATAATTGTTTATTTTAAGAATTATTCATAATGTTTATCAAATGTCAAAATTTATGAAGTGTTCATTTACTTAGAAATATAACCTACTTTATTCATAGATATAATTTTTTTATATTATTAAATGTTGTGTGCTTTATTTTAAACATGTTAAAAATATATATTTAAATTATCAAACATGCATCAATGGAGTTATATGCTAGATATTATAGTTGATTTATTTTTCTTCTACCTTGAATTTGGATTGTTCATGAGTTATGCGATTGAATTTAGTGGTTACTTGTAGTTTATACCTATTATATATTATAATTATGATGGAATTTAGATCTATATTGATTATTGAAGCATGGGTAGTGAGAATTTGGTTAGGAAAAATAACTAGACTAAGAGCTTAGGTTATGTCTAGAAAAAATGGGGTTAACTGGTTGTCACACCATGATTGATCTTATGGGGAATTTTGATATCATATAATTACAAGACTTTACATTAAAGGGTTTTATGTACCTTACACATATGAGGAAATTGTACATGTTTAAATATAGTGGGAATTTAATTTTGGTTTGTAACACAAGTTATGAGTTATGTAAAGAGTTACACATCAATATAGTTTTAATATATTGATTTGGAAGAAGAAATAAGGATTAAAAAACTAAATCATTAGAATCATGAATATATGTAAAGGGAATACATGAGATAAGATGATGAGGTTCTTAAAACCCCTTATATAATTAGTGTTATATTCCTTCAAAAGTGAACACATGTCAAAATATCGATCATTCAACCAGGTAGGTTCTACCAAAACTGGATTCCCATGGATTATCTTATGCAGGGTATGGTGGAGATGGACAACCCTAAGATTTAGGTAACTAAATCCAGCTATGATCTTTCAGTCAAAATTATTTGGGAAATTTTTACGGTTAGGGTAACCAAGTAATAAAGTTGAGATAATCAAAATGACGGGTTTGAGAAAGTATCCACTCACTTAACTATCTGAGATTCATATAATATATGATTGGAATATTGACTTACCAAATTAGAAAAATGGTTAGATTAATGATAAAACATGATCATTACTTAGTAAAATATGTATCTTTGTACTAATGGGATCAAATTTAATAAATGTGCTTATTAAATGAATTTAAAACATGATACTTATATAATAAAAGATTATGTTGTAGATAAAATGAAATCATTATCATCAAACATGAATTTTAAATAAATCATTGAAAATAAAAATATTCATAGAATAAAATTAAAAGAATAGTACATAAACTTGAGAATAATTATTAAATAAGAATAAAAATTATATGTACCAGATAAATACATTATGGATTCTATGAATACTAATTTTGGATCTATAAATGATTATGAGAAGCATATAAGGATTCAATTGAAATTTAAATGGAATTATTTTAATAAAATATGAGAAAAGTATCTTTAGTATCCTCTCATGAACTCAATATGATTGTGTATACTAATGAATTTGAGAGACTGAAATTTTATTTTAGGGATTGATATAACTATGGAATTCATTTTATAATCATTGTTAGAATGGTTATGATAATATGAATGAGTTGAATAGATGTTCACCGAATATCCTCAAAATACTAAGGGTAAATAAACTGGGCATGAAATGTTTATACTCTGGTACTTTATTGATGTTACATATGGATAAATATTTATGCTAGAAGAAGAATAGTAGATAATCCAATTTCTAGCCAAATTCATTGAAACCAACATGATGTGTCAAGAAGGAAGGGAAATTTTTTAATTAAATAGAGACATCTATATTACCTAAAGGGGTTTGAGAATATATATGGATAGTCTATAACATGTATTAATTTTATAGAAATCAATTATTATATTTTGAAGTATATATGAAACCAACTATACATTAAAAAATTATTATTAATATTCATAGGAATTTAAATTTGACGAAGGACCAATGGTTAAAGGTTACATCATGAATTCATGTTATGGAGAAATAATTACTATATTAATGATTTTTATGTAATGGTTTACTTAAAATCATTGATTTTTTTTAATAAATTATGTATATTTTTATCAAATTTCTCTTATATGATAAGAGAAGTTATTTGTAAACAAATATTTTATATGGATAAAATGATATGGTGTTTTGATACATATAGTTTTTGATTAATATTATTATATAACATTTTTTTAAATGAAGATAAAGTTAAAAATGATTTATCTATGATAAATGTTTTTTATCCAAGTTATTTGTTAAAAAATTAGGGAAACAATTTCCAAAACCTTTTCGTGAAATATTTTGAAAAATAAAATCTTATTTTTATAATATTTATAAAAAAACAATGAATTACATATATGATATATTTTCTAGTAGTTTATTTACTAAATATTAATTCTATAGGAAATATGTATTAATTTCTAACAAAGATGAGTTTGAGTATCTTAATATGATATTTTGGAGAAAATATAGTTTCTAAGTGGCTAGTGGGATTAAATTTGGACTTATAGAAGTTGAAAGTGTAATAAATAAAATATTAAAGAAGTAAACTTCAATAGGAATGTCACTTTATATTCTAAAAGAGTTTATAATGTTTTAAAACATATTAAAGAAATGTTACCAAAGAGTTACATTAAAGAATCCTAGAGTTATTTTTTTAATGAAAATAATCTTAAAGAAAAATTGAAATGGAAAAATTGCATGAAAGATGATTATGATAAACTTATAAAGAGTTAAAAAAATAAAAAAGAAGTTATTAGAATCATAAAATTATAATTGTTTGGAGTAATTTAGTTTGGATACTTGCTAAAATAATTTAATATTAGGAATATGATTCCTAGTTTCACCATTATTCTAAAAAAAATTCTTCATAGATATTACCCAGTAAAGGGTTTTAGTGGGAGGTTTTATCATATGGTCACATCGAGCTATGGTGAGATCTATAAAGATATTTAATGAGTTTAGTAAAACCAAAAAAGTAAAACAAACATAAGTATTACTTAGAGATATATCATATAAGATATTATTAAGTGGGTGATTATGTATGGTTTTATTAATACTATTAAAGGAGTTTAAGAAAATGAAATGTATCATTATCTGAAAAAGGAAGTCTCTACTCTATAATTCTTTCATATTGGTTGTATATATTCATGATGTGAAATGATAATTAAACCTCAGAGTATGAATTCAATGTATCCCTCACAAATGTTCATCATTGAGTATTATTGGTTATGATTAACTATTAATATTAGCATGGTTAAAATTTCATAGATAGATTTAGGATATTCTCACGTGACACAAAATGAGTTTTATATGTTGGATTACCCTCCATGTATACCACATGGAGTACTATACATCGTGTCTATTGTATACTAAGGGTAAATGTTTCATATTTAATCCTCAACCTAATGTTAGATAATATATATAAATTGAGAAAATTTATACTTTTATAACTTTCTCATACCGACTTTTAGGCTAAGATAATTAGGGTCCCTTGAGTATATTATTGATCATTCTATTGGTTGAGGTTTACCTTAGATGGGGTTTTTTCTCTCATATGTTGAGTATGGAATATAATCCCTCAATTTAGATAAAATAAATGGGTGTAAGATCTTACCTAGATAAGGAAATATGACATGTATTTATATATTGGTTGAGGGTCATGTGATGTGATAATCCATTCAGCTGAATGACATGTGACATATTCATTTGTCTGGTCAGTTTATAGTTAGAGAATCATGAATATATGAGTATCTATATGAGATTTCCATACTATATTTATTGTGGTTACTCAATGAATTTGAAAAATCTATAATATGATTATACATATTTGTATATGATACAACTAGTTGAAATAGAAATAAAGATACATGTGTTTGATATAGATCATGCCATATCCCTTTGTAGCTTGAGTAACACTAATGATTTTCTAGAGGTTACTCTTTGCTTACATTTATGGATTATATAATTCATAATTACTTTCAACACTAAAATTTTTTATGGGGTCACAATTTTTGGTTTACTAAATCAGGATTAAGTTTTACCAAACATAGAGTTTATTTAAAAGTGTTTTAGCGTTTATCCAAAAGGAACTTTAGATGGTTATTTACAAAGTATAAAAAATGATACGATACATGGTGAAATTGATGATAAATTTTAAAAATTGTTTTGAAAATATAAAAAATGGGTTTTGGATATGGTTTCACAAGTTATTATATATGATACTATATAAGTTTATGTTGTATAAAGTCTATATGGATTTAGTGCTATGGGAGATTGATGAGGATATGACCTAAATCCAATATTTCATTCGAAGTATTTAGTTTATATCATATAGTGTAGTATAGGTATATAATATTATATAACACAACATCAATCCAAGTAATATCATATTCCATGAAATATAATATCATAAGGTGTATTATAGATACATTACACCACTTCCATTATCTATATTGTATTGTATAATATGGATATATAAAAAATGATGTGATATATAGATCATATGCTATTATCAATGATCTAGAAGTTAAATATTAACTGTTAATATTTAAGTCTTATTCCATATTACCTATCATTGATTATCTATGTTTCATATAATGAAATCAATGAGAGAATAAAATGATATATTTAAATTTTAAATGCGTGTGTATATGGATAAGAGGTTATAAATAGTTTGTAACCACATTCTATTGACTAAAAAATTATGAATGTTTGTGTAAATTCCCTGAATTTTTGAGTATTTTCCTCAAGGTTGATATGAAAAGGATGATCCTATGAAAATTGTATCCAAAATATGTATGTGTGGAATATATTCTCCATATACTAAAGAAATATTTTCCTTCTTCCGATAACATTGAGAAGTATTACTATACAATGATCAAAAAGAGTATCTTTCCCAAACATTGAGTGATTCATTAACCCATGGACACCCTAAGAGGAGAAAGTCCTTTTGTTTCTTTTGAGGGATATTTTTCAAGGGAATGGTTGAATATCAGAGGATTATCCATATTTAGTGTACAATATACTATTGATTTTATATTATACATGGTTTCATTTACAAAGTATGAATAATTTTGATTTATGATTTCTTAATTCTTATGCTACTTGAATTAATGTTATTCAATCCTAAGAAGATATAGATTGGTGCGATGAGGTACTGGTTGGAATTCTTCAACAATGATTGAGTATGATGACTTAGAATTTTATTAAAACAAGCCATTTGGAGAATGCTTAACATGTGTGGTGGAGAAAATTATTAAGTGTTAAAAGATTAGATAAATTATATGGTTTTGGGTATTATGATAATATGAATATAACCAAAATAAGATAATAATTTTGAGTATGAATCCGATTCCTTTTATTGGGTTGTATCATTATAAATTTATAGGGAGTCTTATCATGAATGAGAAGATTTATGGTTGAGAGTTTTTAATGAAAAATTCTAGAATGTGACAATGGAGTTAGAGAAAAGGAGGGTTCCAAAGGAATTGGAACAAGGATTATTTTTAAATTTTGGATTTGGATAGAGGATTGAGAATTGTAGATAAGTTATAAATTTTTTAAAATATGTTTTTATGTTTATATTTTTACAAAATATGACTGAAGAAAAATTCTAACCATAGGGTAGATTAGCAGGGATCAATGGTTGTAATATGGAGCCACCAAAACCTTAATGGAGTTACACTAGAGTTCGGGTGTACATGGTGGTGGTGCTGCACCATTTTCCATTCCACCAGAAGTCTGGTGGTAACCCATTAGACTTACAGTGAGAAATCTTGACCCCACTTTAAGTGGGGGTGATTTTGTTATTTTTAGGGAATTTATATTTTAAACCACCTAGGGTTTTCTTACTGAGGATGAATGAAGAGAGATCAGGATGACCTCCTTTTACCCTTATTATTATTCTTACATCAGGGATGATCTATAGTAGTTTATTGGGTTATTATTCACTAATTAAGGTTAGTTAGGTCTCCCATCTTCCTCCGTCTATTTTATCTTCCCCCTCCTCTAATTTTAGCAGGTTTGATTTAGGGATTTGATGATGATTCCACCAAAGTATGGAAAAATAATATTGAATAAATGGGGATTTTATTAGAATATTATTTTCACCCAAATTTACCCAAGATAAGTTTGAAGAAACTTCTTATAGTAAAATTTGGGTTTCCAAATCCATAATGACCAAAGAAGTAACCAAAAAACACTTGAACATTTTGTGGTGAGATTTGGATATTAATTTGAAAACATTGGGGTTGATTTGATTTAGATCAATAGAGTATAAAAATTATTAAATGAATTCAATTAATGGTAATGAGTTGATCCTAGGCTATTTCTAAGGGAAGATGAGATTAATTTATTTTTAATTATATCAATTTCTTAAATTTAAGGGCGATTAATTCAGAAAAATTATACAAACCTTTTTACTTACTAGTTTAATACATAAATACCTAATTATAATCACCTATATAGTTGAGGATCATTTTTATGAGCGCTACAAGGTAAATGTTCATATTATCACTTGAAATGCACGACCTTAAAATTCAACAAGGAAAAGGAAGAAAGAAATCATCAAATAAAAATATAAACTATAATAAATGATTAAACATCGATTAAATGAGAAATAAAATCCAACATAACCAATTTATACTCCATTGGATTAATCCATAATAGTTTTATCCCAATATTTATGAAAATATATTGTTGGAATATGAATGTAGACTCATAAGGGCATAATTAAATAAGTGAAAACAATAAAAGAACAAACACTCCACCATTGTGTGAAGGATTAAAAAACTATTGGTATAAATAAATTCACACCTTGGGACAATGGTATTAATTAATTATTAATAATAGTATAATAATTTAATAGGAACAACTTTTATTAATAAAATAAGGTGAATCAAATAACATACATGAGAAAATGAAACCTTTTAAGATAAAACAAATACATAACATTACAATTGCAATCATAAACAAATTTCAACCAAATCCTTCACCAAAACGACCTTAAATAGGGATTATAGTTTCCATGGGTTTACCCCAATAATTTTAGGTCATAATACTTTATTATGGTAGGCATCATGTGATGGAAACCATATAGAATGGGTTATTTCCACCCTTGACACCAAAATCAGAGATTAATTTCAACCCTTCAATAGATGCACCAAAAATAGATTATATATGTATGTATTTGAGTGTATTATATAAGAAGAAAATTTGTATTATGGTTTATTTTTAATGATAAAAAAATGTCATTCCATTTGGACACATATTCTTGGATTTATGATCAAAATGGTGGAATTTTATTTCAGGCAATGGAATCTTTCCCAAAATGTTTTCTCCAACTTGGGATCAAGGATTTCCACATAAAAATATGAATTATATATATAAATGGTTAAAGGAATTTTTATTACTAATTTTATCTATCAAAAATTTAAATTATGTCTTAATTAGGTTTTTGAAATGGTTGGTACACACATTTTAGTAAGATGATATCAAGTTCACTTCACCTAGAATTTTCTGGATTCTAGAACCAACTTGATGGTGACATCAAATAAAATTCCCATTGGTCCATAAAAATAAAACATTATTCATAAAATTGGTAACATGACCCTATAATATCAAAACACAATCTTGAATAGGGAGCGATTTATGACGTGTTTAAAAATATACCAAGCATTGGTGTAATTTAAGGAAAGATTGAAAACATGATTCAAAAAGTAGTTCTAATTGTAAAATTCACAAAAAAAGTGGCTATAATCAATGAATCACATGAATATTATAATATAAACCATCAATATTATCCTATTTTAGTGGATAATCGTTTTTTTAAGTGGAGGTTGAGTGAGGATGAACAGAAAAGGTTTCATGATGTTTCATTGGAGGTATGTCGCTGCTTTTCTAATTCCTTAAATTTTATCAAATTGGTATAAATTTGTGGATGAATTGATATTTTAATTTATTAATTTTTCTATATAAATGTTAATATACATGATGGGGATGATCTAAACTATGTTTCGTGATGGTTGTTCCATGTGAGGTTGTCCAAATAGTTCTTTTTTGGTTATGCGTAATTGAATAAATGAGAAATTCTATGTGAAATTAATTATAAATGTTTTATAGTTAATTTATATAGATCCTTGATTAGGATAAGGGATTCTAGACGTGGATGATGGATGATACATCTTGGATGGGAATGGCGGTGGATATAGTGGGATATGAAAAATGGTTTAACATTGTGATTGTGGTAGGTGATCCCTAATATTACCTCTTTATACATGTGTGTGAGTATATTACGTAGATTGCAAAAATAGATAAGTAGGTGTGAGTGACAAAATATGGAACTATAAGTGGGATCCTTTATGTGAGGTTAGTCCCGTGAGTTATGTTAGGATGTTAGAAAGTCCTCTTGTTTTATGTGTTTATTACATAGTTGCTAATGGTTGTGTTTCATATATTTGAGGCTTGGTTAAAGGGAAATTTGAACAAAAGGAGGGTTTGTATCTTTGAGTTATGGCTATAATGATCTAGGGAGTCCTAGTTTTGTATGAGATTCTTTCTTATAGATATAGATAAGGGTGTGATTATAGATTATTTTGAATTAGCTGTATGATATGCGATCATAAACAGACATGTGTTAATGATATAGAGAAAAACCAAATTTGGAATCCTTGTTTATAGAGGGATGAGTATCAACTATCTAGATGATGACAGGTCCTCTAATTATTATGTTTAAAACACATGACCATTTATAGTCATGTCATATTTGGTAAGTGATGAGATAATTTGGTAATAGAACTATAAGGGGTATCTTTATCCCTAGTTTGACTTTGTGAGCCTTGTAAGGGTTTTTTAATCATTAATTGATGACAGGAGTCCTATCTATGATTTAGTCCAGTGGTGGATTGGCCATGTAAAGTGACTTTGGGATAACTAGTGGCTATTATGGAATGTTCCCTGAGAGATAGGTAATTATATAGTATTTGAAGGAATGAAAAGGGAGGTCAGGCTTGATATATGAATTCTATGTGTATAATGCAATGTGAATGGGTATGTAATGAGTTTTCCTAGGGAACCATTTGAAATGATACCCGAACCAGACTTTAATTTAATTGAGGGGTTTCCATGACCCCCCCGGGATGAGGAAAATTTCCAAGGGTATCAAACACAATTATTGGGGATGGTTTCACCCTAAATAAACTAAAAAATACATCCAATAATTACATAACTGAAAAGGAACAAAAAAATTCAATAGATCATAATATTCTTATAAAAATACTTTAAAAGAATATATATACTGAAACTAAAATAAATTATGGGGGCACCAAACACAAAAAACTAACTCCATGTGACTCTTAATTAACCACTATGAACCAACACCCACACCCACCTACTACAAGAGAACGGTACCAAAAAAATCCACATGCCAAGAACAAAGAACTGTGAAAAAGACCTGAAGACTGTATACCCACAAACATGAGTATGTAGGGTGTGGGCCAATGTCTTTTAGGATACCAACATGACCCCAATCCATTATTCTTATAAATGAAACTATGTTAACTAGTTTTAATGTAAATAAATAAAAATAGGTTTTAATTTAACTTTCATGGTTTAAAAACAAAAAAAACATATCACACTCATTTTGAAATTCTTTCCATTAAAACCCAAAACCAAACATTTTAATTCTCATTTCAAAAAAATAAAAAAATCCACTTTGAAAAAAACCTTCTTTCCCATTCTTCAAAACCAAATTAAAACCACTCAGAATAAATAATATGTAAGGGGAAATCATATACCATCATTCTAAACCATAAATAGATAATTAATTAAATAGGCATAATAAAAAGGTTAGAAACTCACATTCTAAATAATAAATAAATAAATCATAACATATGATACATATCATTAGGAAACACATTATGGAAAAATGATACTGTAAATGATAAACATAGGAATAAACCCTATCCTAAAAGTCTTATAGTCCAACACTTTTTTCTCAAACCACTCTCAATTGGCCACATCAGGGACACATCCATTATCTATACAAATATTAACCCCGGATTTCTAGCCAGGGAAAACACTGAACTAGAAAAGAACCATCCCTAGATCTCCCACTTAGTAACCCAAGGTTACTCATGAAATAAATAAAAAATGTGGGACACTTATCAATCCAAAAATAATACCATGATAAACAATAATCCCAATGGATAACATTATAATGACATCCTTCCCATCTCTAATGTCCCCCTTATCATGATCCCCAACCTATATACATAATCATGAATTACAATCCAACATCCATAAATGGATATATATAAAACTCTTCAATAAAAAAATGAGGTCAACAAAGGAATAACCAATCAATTAATCAAAAATCATTTCAATAAGTTCTAACCATATTTGTTCTTATTAATTATAAACTATAATGTTTGGAAATCTTATTCTTGAATAAAACCAATTGGAATCCAAAACCAACCAAAGGAATTCAAAATTAACATCAAATACCAGCTATAATCAATATAAAGAAATAAATATTTCATTTGAAAATAAAATATAACCCTTTAAAATATATAATTTTTTTAAACAAAAAGGTAACTCTAATTTATAAATATACTATAACCCAAAATACCAAGAATCAATTATTTTTCTTTAAGGAAACCCTAATTGTAATTTTATCAAAAACATTGAATTCATAAACTGAAATTTGAAACAAAAAGACATTGAATTATGAAATTCACTCAATATTTCCAAAGTAAAACCAAAGAAACATGTAAAACCATTGACATAAAAAATTATAGATAATAATTATTTCATTAATTTAATTCAAAAACACAATTCAAATCACCAATAAACCAAGGAACTCTCAAATATAAGTCAATGGATAGAAAAACTTACCTAAAAAGGTACAACCATGTCACCTTCGATGGAATAAACTGGAATAGTCCTCAAGAGGTGGCTCAAAACACTTAGAAACTAAAAATCTTAAATATAAAAAGCCTATAAAAAAATAATCCACCTATGGTTACTAAGGTTTGAGAATATTGAATAAAATGAAATAAAATTTTAGGAGAAGGAAAGAAGATCCCTTGACCTTTAATCCAGATGAAATCCCACCTATAAATCACTATGAATCCACTATAGATAAGATTGAAAGGAGGATAAAAGCCCTTAGGAGGAACTTATTTTATTAGAGTATGAATGGGGTGTCTTGGGCATGAATCCCCAAATAAAAAAAGAGAAAATTCCCAAAATTCCCAAACCTAAGAATGTCACATAGTTTCCCACATGGTTTACCAAACTATGTGGCGACCATGAAATAACCACAACCTTAAAAATATAGAATAAAAATGGTTTCCAATGGCTCATTTTTAAACCATGATATTTTAGAAAATCTCTAAAACCATCAAAAGTTCTCTATGAGACTCTATGAAACTAAATACACTAAACCGAGGGATAAAAACATACAACAAAGTGGTACCTGGGTGTTAAAATTCTTCTCCCCATGCTACTTTTCCCATTATAAAGTCATAAAAACATAGAATAAGTGGGAATTCTTAGGAAAATTCAACTCTAACAAGTACCTGATCAATACCCAACTTCCCAAACTTGTTACAAAGAACATGGTACCTAAACAACCCACTCCTTGAGAGAACCTTTTTTAATGAAAATAGGTATATAATGAAACAAAATGTTGGGATAACCACTATAATATAGTTTTAATTTTGAAATATCAAAATACATACCATTTATCATAAGAGCACCCTAAATATAAAGCATAAGTAAAGGAAAAAAACACAATCACCACCTCTGGAACATCCTAGGTCACATGAGACAGAATAAAAAACACATCCAAACAAAAATCCCCTAGATGATGCACCATCAGAATAAAGAGAACACATGGATACCTAACAAAGGTCTCCCATCTATTTATAATTTATCTAAAATAGTGAAACACCAGATAGACACACCCAAAGTAACAATCATGAGTAAAGAGACAAGATTCCACTAACCATGAACATCCCACTTGAAACACCACAATAGATAAAATCCATAATAATAACTAAAAGGCTAATATAACCAATCATCAAGAAAAAATAATATCTAAAATATGAGAAACACACTAAATAGAAACATTCCTCAACATGTATTAGCATGGTTTTTATCTTGGATCATGAAACTTCATAGAGGGTAACATGGGATCAAACCTGAAGAACACCAACTCAGAGTGGTACTAAAAGGAAAATCCCAACATGGTATCTCTTTTCATCTGACCAAAAACCAAAAAATCATCCCCATTACTCTATACCACAACCAAGGAATCACCATGTCTTCCATCAAATAAACCTCAAATCATAGTCCACATCATGCATAAAATATATAAGAGAAGGTCCAAAAGATATTTCATTTACTATAAAGAAAGTAAATAGGGTTTAAAAGAGATGTAAAAAATCCCAGACAAAATGTAAAATTATAAAATAGTGAAATACTCAGAAAATTCAAAACCTATAACTCTCCCATAATTCATCTTAAAAAACTTATGAAGGTATCGAGATAACCACAAAAATGATAGGTTCTCAGAGCCATAAAACAGAAAGATTAACATGCCTATATTTTACACACTAAAAACATACCAACCAATTTATCTTAAAAAAAGGATTAATAGGTTGACGTGGAGGGTTCCCACCACCACCACATTCCAACTCCTGTTTATTATCATCTAGATCACCCTAATTGAGACTAGATGGGGTTAAGATTAACTTTCTCTAGGTTTCTATACTAATATCTCCTCAATTATAATGACCTTACACACCACTTATATATAGGTAGTTAGGCTATATTGAAACACCAATGGATGATGGTCTGGGATAAAGCCTCTATAAAAGAACCATGACCACCTCAAATCATCAGAAAATATCTGTAGAGAAAAAGGTACCAAGTTAGTGAAATGTTCTATACAGTTCTTTACTGAGTGATCACTCTAATGTACACCCAAAAACTCCACTACATTCTCAACTCTAACCTCCTTAGGATAAAACTACTAGATTAAGTAATCCTTGAAATATCCCCAAGATAAAACTTCAAATGGTTGGGATTGAATAGTAAGATAACAATATTCCCAAACAAATTCTTCAAACAAGAGAGCGATTCACGCCATCTTATAATACTCTAGAGTTTTTAGTGAATCGACGATCCCTTTGATCTTAGATAGACACTCCATTACCTCATGGGATCCTTGATCACCACAAAATTCTGGAGGATACCAATTTAGAAACTACCATGCATGATCCATGAGCCAAGAAGAAAATATACCTACCACTCCATCAAGAGTCTAGGTAGACTCATATACTAGAAAGGCATCTCATGGATCACTAAGAAAACTACCCAATGAATTTTCTTCTTGACTTGTTGATTCCATTTTAGGGGTTACATTCTAGAATACCAAAAAACAGAAAAATTCAATCAAACCATATCAAATCACACTACATGGGACACATAGACACAAGGTAAACTAAACAATATTATGAAATATATTTTGATTTTTTTTGATAAATTCCCAAAAAATTCTTCTTTCTGTTTAAAACACTATAAAAGTTTTTAAAACCCCCTAAAAGTTTTCATTTAAAAATCCATAAATCATTACAATCAAATCAATAAAATAAAACCCCCTCCTTAAAACCCAATTTAAACTTTCAAATCACCCATTCCAAAATCATTTATACTAACATAAAGTAATTACACTTTTATAAATTTACAAAACACCATATTTATTTTACTGTAATAATTTTTTACCATGTTCAAAAATTTTCACAAAGGAATTTCAAACATCTAAATAAATATTTTCAAACAAACACAAACACCAAGGCACAAAAAATCACTCTAACACTTGATAAAAAAACTCCAAAATCCATGAAATTACACTCAAATAATCATGAAAACTCAAGAAAATTAAGGATAATCTAAAAGAAACAATGTAGTGAAAGAAATTGTTCCCAAAAAATTCTACACCATGATTGGTTTGGCTATATAGTTTTTCAGAAAATGCAGAAAACATGATATTTTTTCTGGAATTTATTCAAAATGGTCCTCATGGTCAACACATTGTTTGATAGACCATGTTCCTTAACTAAGAACCCTATGGATTTCCTATAGTTTCACTTACAAACTAGTAATTTATATAGAAATATATTAGGGTCTTACTAATACTCAGAGTAATAGAAAACCATATCAAAACATCTAAAAAATAAGTAGCTATAAATCCAAAACTCAAGAGAAAACTCTTAACCACCCATGGTTACTTGAGGTATAGAACATGGAAGAGTTGGCCAGACACCCCTCTACACCCACCACTTGATCCCTGATGGTACTATATCTTTTATACCCTTTTAAAAAAATAAAAAGAGGATCCAATACCATTTAAAACAATATATCTTAGACTACCATCATAACTGGTTCCCAAACTAGCCCATCTCTAACCAAAGTGGTGTCTCCAATCCCCCTAAGCTGATGATAAGCACCAAGGGTATAAAAAATAATAGTTTGTGATGGTTTCACCCTTACGAACTCAAAAAAGGACATCTAATCATGGTATAACCAAAAATAAAAAAATATATAATAGTTCATAACATGATTATATAAATACTTTGAAATAATATATAAATTGAAACTAAAAAATGATGAAGGATGGGGGGGAATCACATGACATGAACCGAAAACTCCAGGCGACACTCAAGCCAACACCATGAACCAACACCCATACCCATCAACCAAAAGAGAGTGGTTCCAAATATCCTAGAATCTAAGATCTAAGAATCCTTTATAAGACATTAAGACCACATACCTAACAACATGAGTATATAGTGTGTTAGATAAAGTCTAGTAGGGTCCACCATGATGCCATTCCACTCGTTTCATAAAAGAAACCAAGTTCACTATTTTGAATGTAAATAAACACAAAGAGGTTTACATTTCATTTTAATGTTTTGAAAACAACCAACATTTAATAAACTTCTTTTGAAATTCTTACCATTGAAATGCAAAATAGAACCTTATCTTCCCCATTTAAAAAAATAAAAAATACTGTTTGGAAAACAACTCTCTTTACCTTATTTCAAACCAAATAACAACCACCTAAAAAAATAAGAAGCAAGGGGAAACCATATAGCATCATGCTGAACCCTAAATAGCCAATACATCAAATAAGCATAATAAAAAGGTAAGAAACCCACATACTAAAAAAATAAAGAATAATATAATATTTTTATCATGAGGTAACACATTAGGGAAAAATGATACAAAATACGATGAACATATAAAGAAACCTGATCCTACAGTTCTTACGGTATAACACCTTCCACCTAAATCACTCTCAACTAGCCTCTTTAGGGACACATCCCTTAGATAGATGAATCTCAACAAAGGGTTTCCATCCAGATTAAACAAACAACTATAAAAGAACCATACCTAGATCTCCCACTCAATAACCTAAGGTTACTCATGAAATAAATAAATGAGGTGGGACACTTATCAATCAAAATTTCAACCCATGATAAACAACAATATAAAATGATAACATTAATTCATATCATTCCCACCTCCAATATCAATCTTAAAATTGTCCCCAAATTATAAGCACTACAATAAATCATAATCCAATATCCATTACATGTATATACATAAAAAGAATCAATAAAAACAAAGGGAATAAATAAGGGTATAACCAATTAATTAATCAAACAATATTTCAAAAGGATTCAACCAATTTTTTTTCTTATCAATTATAAAATGTACATTTTGTAAATCCATTTATTTAAAAAATCATTTGGAATCGAAACCCAACTAATAGAAGTTTGAATTAACACCAAAGAAAAACCAAAATAAAATTAAATAAATCACTATTTCATTTCAGGAAATGATATAACCCATTAAAAAATATAAAACCTTTTAAACAAAAACATCACTCTACTTTATAAATTTCCTATAACCCAAAATACCATGAATTATTTTTTTATTCAAGGAAATCCTAATTGGAATTTTATTAATCAAATTGAATTCATAAAATACTATTTGAAACAAAAACAATTGAATTATAAAATTTACTCACTTTTCCCAAAGGTAAACCAAACAAACATGGAAAACCTTTTACATAAAAATTATAGATAATAATTAGTTTATTAATTTTATTGAAAAAAATTTAAAATGGTGAACCCTACCCATCACCTAATCCAATTCAATACATTCACTATAAGATCAAAAGAGAAATTTCATACCATTCCCTAAGGAACCTATAGATATAGAAAAACATGGCTATCTATATAATGAAAAAAATATAATAGAAATATTTCCTCATTCTATGGAATAATGTGGATGTCTAGGAGAACATACCTTGATCATATTAGAAGCTATGGGGTATCTTAAAAGTAATATGAATTACCCTTTTCAAAGAAATATAATGGTTAGGGTGCTTTAATTATGCTAGGTTATCCATGGAAGATAATAATTGGGTTCAATAATTTTTATTAGTAGGAGAACATGGAAATAGTAAGATAATTCCTTTATCAAGGATCATAAAGTTTATGTGAATATTTCAAATCACACCCATAGGAGTGTCTATATAGGTGTGAAGTATTAGTCCCACTCATTATGCATCAGGGTAATGGTTGAGTTAATGCTCAAACAAACATTTTTAGGGTTATTACCCCTTGGTTCATCTATGCCACAACCACATCCATTTTATACTATCCAAATAAAGATTTCATTATTATGGAGACTATATTTTTTTAAATTCACAAAATTTAGTATTTTTGGCATTATAACAAATTAGGTAAAGTATTTAATGATAGGAAATCTCATTTTCAATATACTAAATGGGTAATAATTCCATAGAATTACGATCGTGACAAAATTACAATAAGGGATTGAAATTAAAAATGGAAGGGGTGGACTGAGAACTCTTATATAGATATAATAAAGGTGAATATACTTTGGTATGTTTTGTAACAATTTTTTTATTTGTTATGAACATATTTTTTTATGATTTTGTTTATTTATACAGGTGATAAAGTATTGCTGAAGTTGTTAAGAAAATTTTCTTATGAATTATTAGAGGTGGTTTTGGAAGTTTTATTAATGATATTAGGAGAATTTATTTAATTTAGATGATGATATTATATTATTAAAGTTACTAAAATTATGAAGAAACTCATAAGCTAACCTGAAGTTATACACTTTCTTAAAAGGGGCGATGCAACACCCCAAAATTCTAAAGTAATAACATTGTATTTGATATCATGTATGACACACAACACCAAACATAAAAGGAATATAACCTCTTGAAACTTTATGGTATATTTAATATTTTAAATAAATTTAATATATTCTAAATAATTCAATCCGTGAAATACTGAGTTTTCTTGCATCGTACACAACCAATACTTTCTTTTATACATTGCATTACACGTAAGATCGAGTTTTACCAAGAAACAATATATTATTAAATTATTATTATTTAATATACTAAGATATAAAATAGATATTAAATTAGAAGTTATGAATATGATTAAATAACATATGAAAATATATGGTTTAAAAAAATAAAAAATGAATTCATTGGTTATCAATATATTAGAAATGAATATAACAACCAATTAAATATAAAGGGAATGTTTTTATGCTTACAAAGGTGTTTTATCCTAATAAATTAAATTAATTACTATTAGTGAATAAAATTAATGAAATATATAAATTATGTATTCAATAAAATATTTTTTTATATTCATCCAATAGATTTTATAGGCATAAGATAAGAACAATCCCAGTTTTACACATAAAAACCTATATTTTTATAACGATAATCATACCCCCTTTTTATAGAGAACACATTTTAAATAAAATTTTTGTCCCTTTTATTAATTTAATATTTAAAAATAAACATAAATTTTTTAATAGAAATATAAAAATTAGGTTAGGGTGTTTTTTTTTATTTTTCTTTGAATTTTTATTTTTTGATGAATAATGAAAAAATAGTGAATTTTAATTCAAAACTATTTTTCATATAATTTATTTATATTGATAAATTATATTTTTTGGTTTTAAAGTTTATTTATATATATTTTACATAAATAAATCTAATTTAGGTTATTGGAATAAATTTCACTTTGAAATTGAATATAAAAACTTAGCAAACTTTTGAACATTTTACTTTAAAAATCCACTTTGTTGTCCCATCTGATGAATTAAATTAAATTAAATTTTTTTTCCGATTATTTGATATGAATTTGAGAAAATTGATTCCATATTCAGAATAAGAATATTTTATAATTTTTAATAAGTTCAACTTAGTTTTTGAGAAAAATACTAGTGAAAGTGAAAAAAATTTATTACAACAATTAAGAGAAAAACTAGCTTAATAAGGGACTAAACCTTAAACTTAAGGGATAAAATGACCTAGAAACTTGTCCAAAAGATATTTTATGTCCATATTTAGACACTATACTAACGTTTATAGAATTTGGATTATTATTGGATCAAGGTTTCCTAGAAATAATGTAGGTGGAATTCAATTTGAAAAAATTTACAAGAATGCCACTCTCCCTCCACTATAAAAATGAACCCACCCTTCAGATTATTCACAAATATAAAGAAATTTGGATCACAAAAAATATAATCAAATAATATCTAAAAATTCCTACCATAAACCTAGAAGCTTCACCTTGTTCATAAATTTAACCAAGGAAGTCTTTTGGAATAAACCAGTAGGAGTTACCCAAAAATGAGGCAACATTCTTCAAAAATCACTTTTATTTTATTTCCTTATACACCCATAAAATATAATTATTAAATGAATATATAATAAAATAAGTGTAATAAATATAATTATATTTCTTATTATAAGGGTTTGACCTACACTTATACACACTTTCATCTAATGGGTAAAGAACTTACCGTTTATATATACAGCGAACTACCACCTCATAAAACAATGTCATTATTTTTTCCATTAACACCTATAATGTTTGGGAATTATGATGGAATTTTTTTATATATGGTATATATAATATATATAATGTCTTTATTCTTATTTAATTTATTTCTAACACATATCATTATGATTTCCATTTTGTGGGAATATGATAACATCGTTAGGGGAAGTGTGGACTACTGCCTTCTAAAAGCGATGTATAAAGGATGGTTTTAATAAAAATATGTAACATATATGAAATGGGTATTATAATGGAATTAAAATATACATATATATATATCATTTAATTTTCATTATTTTAAATATGATAAAAAAATGAATGTAGCATTCATGCGTACGTACAACCTACCATGTCCATGAACAATGTATTTCATTTCCTATATCAAAATTTTATGTATTATTATAAAAATTTATTCAATAGATATGTATTATATTTAAATCATGGTTTTAATTCTTAATATTATTAAATCATTATATAATTAATAATAACAACAACTAACAAGTTTGAACAACTCAAAAAACTAGGTCATTAACACCCAAAATAGTCAAAATAACAAAAGATTAATTACAAACATGTACGAAGATATTATAAAAAGATTATATAAGATATTATAAATATGATTACGGTTTTGGTATAAGTTATTTACATGTTTAAAATAATTATAAAGGATTTTAAAGGATGCTCACCTGAATGGAAACACAAGGTAATGGATTCTTGTCTCACTTTTTTTTTCTGTGAGGCATACACCATTTTCACCACTTAATTATTTTGTGTGGTGTATCTACTAACCATTTTGATATATTATATCATTATTTATTTTATATTAATTTTATTTAAAATTTCTTTTGAGGTTATATCTTTCATGGGACACATAATTAAAATGTTACCAAGTAGTAAGGGACTTTGTCTCAATTTCTATTATTTGAGAAATATTTTATTTTTATGCTCATAATTTTTATATATGGTAAAAATACAACAAATTTGACATATAATATAATGATTAATTAATTATTCATGATATTTTGAGTTTAAAATTTAATTATTTCATCAAATTGTATTTCAATTAAGTGTTACCATGTGGAAAAGTATGTCATAACCCAATTTCTTTTCTTTGGGGTTATATTACTTCCTCATTACCAATTATATTCTAAGATTATGTGTTTAATAACATCTTAATATAAATTTTTTTATTTAAATTTTTTTATGTGGATTTAAATTTTACGCACACAATCTATTTATCGATTTATTCTCACATGAACATTATGTTTTTTGAAGGGTTTGCTTTAGAATCTCATTTTGTTCAGGATTGTTTACACCTGAATTTACATCAGAGAAAATTATTGTATATTTTTTCTATAAAACCTTTTATTTTCTTCTACTATGATTATTCATGAACTTTTTCAAGTAATAGTTACATTTTTACATTATTTGGTACTTAAAATGTTTTAGAAAATCATTTTAGGAAAACCCAAATTAATTTTTCTCTATAGTCAGAGATCCTATTTCCTTCTAAAAACCTATTTTCTAAAAAGGTTTTAAAAATGTTTTTAACATTTAAAAAATGATTTATTAAATAATTTTTTACCCATTTTTTTATTTTAGAAAATTTTTCAGAGGAATCTTCTTATTGCTTTCCGAACATGGGATTTTTCTAAACTTTTACCATGTAAAAGAAATGTCCTTTTTTAATTTGTATGATATATAAGGATTTACCTAATTTAATTTCTTTGAAGATTATTTTTCATGATTAAAAAGTAAATTTTAAAAGAAAATATTTTCAAAGGTTAATTTCAAAGAAAATGATTTTATTTTTTTTCAAAATAAATAGGATATTTTCCTTAATAATCTTCTAAAAAGATATTTTTATAATCTTTCTATTCATCAATGAAAACAAGCATTTATTTTTAATAATTTTGGGATATGTTATATTTTTACCATCTTTATTATTCATATGGATGGTTTATGATTGATTAGGATAAGGATACTATTGATGGTCACTTCCATTATTCATTTTAGTCCCATTGAAATATTCAATTTCCAGTGATCATTTAACTTTAAATTTCCCCTAAATATCCATACCATTTATCATGGATATGATTATTTCCTAAACTATATACTATTTTTACGTACGATGTATACTTGATATTTATTTGATTATCTGGGAAAAAATTGATAAATCCACATCTTTTACTCAATGAAGATATTTTATAAAGCACATTTTTCATTAATTAAATAGATTATTTGATATATTAAGAATTATTTAGACATGTACAACATGGGTGGGGCCCGATTATAGATAGTCCCTCAAAGCATCAGCAATATCATGGTATGAAATTAGTTCACGACAAACCCTTAGAGTTTTTTCCAAATTAGAGTAGTTTTAAATTGTATCGTGAAAGGTCTAGACAACAGTATGCTAAACCACCTTGTAAAAGGTCTTGACAGTAAAGGTACCATGTACCTTGGAAACATTGAGTCATATAATTACTAATTTCCTTAATTTATATTTATTATTATTATGAGATTATGTTTGATCATAAGTTCTAATTTTTAAACACCTATTTTTAGGTTTTATGTGATGGTAGTCTACCAAGATTATGTATACTTTGGAAAAAATTCATGGAAATAAAACTCATTAGTTTAATATTTATTTTAATGGAAAACATATTTGAGGAATAATGCATTCAAATTTTATAGTCATAAGTTTATATTTATTGATAAAGTTTATGGTTGATATATAAATTATTTTTTTAGACTCTGTAAAAAATATGTTGTAATAAAAACCCTAATAAAAAGTTTTTTTAATGATTAATTTCATAATAGGATATCCATTTCATAGAGTAAGGGATAAATTAGAATTTGATCAAAGCACAAAAAAGGAGATATTTTTCATATTAAATTTAAATTTATCATGTAAAATTCCTTATATTATTGGACAATAAAATAATTCCTCATTATTATGAAAATGATCTTAAAAGAAAAATTTTATCCTGATACCTTAATTTTTTCTGAACCGATACTCTTTTAATCATTATAGATTTATGGATTTGAGTCCCACAAATTTTCATTGATCAATAAATTTTTTTTGATTAATGACCTCAATAACTACATATAAATAATTATGCTTTACCTCTAAGTGTATATTTTCACTTTCCACTAATGTTCTCCTACATAGAGACCTAGTTAGACGTTAGTCCATGTGACCTTTGTAATTCCCATTCTCTGTTTTCTAGAGGATTTTTTACAAACCCTTCTCATGATGTGAGATTTAAACATAAAAAATATCAAAAAATATATTACCAAGATTGAATTTAAATTGAGAGGACACAATTTATTTAAGGTGTAGAGAATGTAACCCCCCAAAATTCTAATGTAAGGATATTATATTTGATAGCATGTATGACAAGAAACACCAAACATAGAAATGAATCTAAACTCATAAGAATTTATGGTATATTTAATATTTTATATAAATTTAATATATTATAAAGAATTCAATTTGTACAAAAATGAGTTATGTTGCATTGCACATAATCAATACATTCTTTGACAACTTTCATTGCACATAAGACCGAGTTTTACCAAGCAACAATATATTATTAAAGTATTATTATTTAATATAATAAGATATAAACTAGAAGTTAAAATATCAGTTATCAATAGAATTAAATAACTTATGAAAATACATGTTTTATACAGATATAAAATTAATTCATTAGTAATCAATTTAATAGAAATTAATGTAAGAACCAATTACATATAAAGGAAGTGTTTTTATGCTTACAATGGTGATTTATCCTAATTAATTAAATTAATTAACATTAGTGAATGAAATTAATGAAATAATTATGTAATATATTAAATGAAATATTTTTGATATTAATATAATAGATTTTATAGGCCTAAGATTAGAACAAACCCAATTTTATACTTAAAACCCTATATTTTTATAAAGGGAATTTTATTGCCTTTTAATGGAAAACCTATTTTAAATAATTTTTTTGGAACTTTTATAAAATTTATATGTAAAAATGTACTTAATTTTTGAAATATAAACATAAAAATAAGATTTGGGTGCTTTTTTGTTCTTTATTTGTGAAGTTTCGTTTTTTGATGAATAGTGAAAAAATATTGAATTTTAATTCAAAACGAGTTTTTCATATTATTTATTAATAAGGTTAAATTATATTTTTTATTGATATTATAGTTAGTTTAGATATATTTTACATAAATTAAACTAATTTAAGTCATTTTAGTCAAATTCAATTTGAAATTGTATATAAAATCTTAGCAAACTTTTGAACATTTTACTTTAAAACCCAACTTGGTCATCTTGTCTGTGAGATTAAATTAAAATGAATTTATGAAAATTATTTGATTAAAATTAGGAAAAATGTATTATATATTTGGTATCAGAAAAATTTATATTTAAAAATAAGTTCAACTTATTTTTCGGACAAAAAATATTTGTGAAAGAGATTAACATTAATTACAACGATTAAGAGAAAAATTAGATTAACAAGGGACTAAACCTTAAAATTAAGGGAAAAAATGACATAGAAAATTATTGAAAAGATATTGGATGTACATATTTATAAAATATAATAAATTTTATCTAATTTATACCATTATTGGAGCCACAATTTGTAGAAAAAATATTGGTGTAATTCCCTTTTCAAAAATTTACTAGGATGTCACCCACCTCCACAATAAAAAGGAACTCACCCCTCCCACATATTCAAAAATATATATTCATATGGATAAGAAAAAATATGATAAAATTAGATCCCAAAATACCCACGCTAAAAATTTAACATTCACCTTTGGTAGAAATCCAAATAAGTAATTTTTTTGGTATGAACAAAAAAGAGTTACCCGAAAATGAGGTAACATTCTTAAACAATCACTTTCATTTTATTTCCTTATACACCCAATAAAATATTATTATTACATGATTATATAATAAAATAATTATAAAAAAATAATTATATTGTTATTATAAGGGTTTTACCTACACTTAAAGACACTTCTATCTAATGGGTAATGAACTTACCATTTAAGTTTACGGCGAACTACCACCGCACAAAACGATGTCATTCATTTTTTCCATTACCACCTCTCTTGGATGGGAATTATGATGGAAAAAATCTTTATATATTATATATATGATATTTATAATTTCGTTATGCTTCTATAATTTCTTTATAAGACATACCTTTATGCTTTCCATTTTGTGGTAATACGATAACATCCTTTATAGAAGCTTGGACTACCACCTAAGTGATGTGATTCGTTTACGCTATACATGGAATGTATAACAGATGGTTTTAATAAACCTATGTAACATATATGACATATATATGATACATTAATTATAATATATATATTATTTAATTTCCATTCTTTTAAACATGGTAAAAAATGAAATTATCATTCATGCGTACGTACGGTCTATATTCTCCATGAACATTGTATTTCATTTCCTACATCCAAATTTTATGAAATATAATAAATACATATATAATAGATATATATGATATTTAAATCATGGTTTTCATTATGTAGATGATTAAATCATGATATAATTAGTAATATCAATGAGTAATAAGTTAAAACAACTCGAAAAACTAGGCCATTAACACCTAAAATAGTGAAAATAACAAAATATTATTAAGAAATGGTTACTTAGATATTATCATAATATTATATATGATATGATAAATATGATTATGGTTCCGGTATAATTTTGTAAAAATTTTAAAACCATTATACAAGTGGTTAAAGTACGTTCACCTGAAAGGAAGCACAAGGTAAGGGATTCTTATCTCACTTTTCTTTGAGTGAGGCATACTTAATTTTCACCACTTATTTTTTTGTGGTGTATCTACTACCAATTTTGATATATTATATCATCAATTTTTTTATATTCATGGTATTTAATGTTTCATTTAATTTTATCTCTTTTATGGGGCTTATAATTCCAAAGTTACCAAGTAGTAAGGGACCTTGTCTCAATTTCCATTCTTAGAGATATATTTTATTATTTTAAACCTAATTTATTATATATGGTGTACATACTACCAAATTGAAATGTAATATCATGATTCATTCATTCTTAATGATATTTTGAGTTTCAAATTGAATCATTTCATCAAAGGGGATTTGAATTAAGTGTTACCAAGTGGGAAAGAATTTCACAACCCAATTTCTTCTCTTTGGGTTATATTACATCCTCATTGTAGTTAAAAATATAATATTATGTGTGTAATAAAATTTTAATATCTATTTTTTATTTACACTTTTTTATTTGGATTTAAATTTTACACAAATAATATATTTATCAATTTATTTCCACATCAACATTATGGTCTTTTCAAGGGTTTAAGTCACAATATCATTTTGTTTAGGAATTTTTATACTAGAATTTACATTAGAGGAAATTATTGGATAATTATTAAGTAAAACCTTTAATTTTATTTTCCTTTATTTATTCATGACTTTTTCAAGTAATGGTACCATTCTTCTATTCTTTGGTACTCAAATTCTTTTAGAAAAATGTTTTTACGAAAACCTTACTTAATTTCTATCTTTAATCAGAGAACCTATTTTCATCTAAAAACACTATTTTTTAAAAAGGTTTTCAAAATGTTATTATCCTTTACAAAATTATTTATTAAAGAAATTTTTACCCGTTTTTTATTTTACAAATGTTTTCAATGGAATCTTTCTATCACTTTCCAAAAAGTCATTTTTCTTACCATTTACCATGAAAAAGGATTTTTTTTACCTTGTACAGTATGTAAAGATTTATCTAAAATCATTTTATTGAAGATAACTTTAAATTTTTAAAATGATACTTTTAAAATAAAATGTTTTCTAAAGTGATTTTGAAATAAAAGGATTTTAAATATTTTTTTTCAAAATAAAAAGGATATTTTCATCATGAATGTTTTTAAAAGATATTATTATAATATTTCAATTCATCAATAAAAACAACACTTTATTTTTAATACAATTGGGACATATTGTATTGATACCATCCTTATTCTTCCTCTGGATGGTTTATGATTGATTTAGTTAAGGATAGTACTGATAATCCTATCCTTTATTCCTTTTAGTCCCCTAGAAATTTTTAATATCTAGTGATCATTGAAAATTAAAATTTCCCTAAATATCCATATCATTTTTAATGGATATGATTATTTCCTAAAACATATACCATTTTTACATACAATGTATACTTTAATAGTTATTTGATTACTAGGGGGATTATTGAAAAATTTGTATCTTTTACTCAAAGAAGATATTTGATAAATCACATTGTTCATTAGTTAAATCTATTATTTGATATATGAGGAATTATTTGGATGAGTACGACATGGGTGGGGCCCGATTATAGACATATGCTTGATGCATCGGTATTCTCATGATACAAAATCAGTTGGTGACAAACTGTTTGATTTTGTTTCCAAATTAGTGTAGTTTTAAACTATCTTATGAAATATCTTGATAGTAGTATGCTAAACTGTCTTGTGGAAGGTATTTATGGTAAATGTACCATGCACCTAAGAAACATGGAGTCCAATAATTAAGAATTTTCTTAATTTCTATTTAGTTATTATTATCCATGATATTTTTCTTTAACATTATCCATGGATGAATTTCATTCTCAGTTCATTGATTAAATAGAATGCATTTTTAGTTATTTACCTAGCTATATTATTTACACACTTTATTCTCAGTTTTTTATTACATTGAATGTGTATTCAATTATTACCTTTCTATATTAACTATTCTAATTAATTCATTATTTCTTCAACTATACTTGACTCTTATCGAGTATTTAATATCACCCTTATTTTGTTTCCTTTCCCCAAGAATCCAAGAAGTGTACTAAGAAAGATATACAAGGATATTATTGATAGAATAAAGTTATTTATGAAAAAAATTATGTTTTAATGTGTTTATCAAATCATAATACAAGACTAATGAATGTATTTGGTTTACTAAGAAAACTAAACTCTCCAGTACTTCAGGATTTGATTCATTGTAATCATACCAATATAATGGTTGTAGATAATGGATCCAATATTTCCAGGTTCAGGTCACTATAGGAGAGAAGTAAAAAATTTCACCGAATACAGATCAGTAGAAAAAAAATACACATTGATAATTGATGGAAAATATAAAGAAGTATGCGGTGCTGATTTTGTACTCTTATAAAAAGTAAGATATGTATAAGTGGGGAAGAAGTAAAATAGTGAAAAAATAATGATGTTAGAGTAGTAGTGAAAAGCTGAAGCAGAAATACTAGATGAATTTAGGTAGTTGTAACCATACAAAACTAGAGAGATCAAAATTTGAGTCAATGTGACCATACATAGAAGTCTTTTATGATAGGTTTTTTTAGAATTTGAAATAATGTTATCATAAAGTCAATGGTATGAGTGCACCAAACAAATGTAGCTGAAGTAACCAAAAAAATGATATGTACAATGTTTATACTACTATTTTAAGGCATCAAATTGATTCCATCAAATGAAGATTTATCAGGTTGAGTTGTATCATCTAAAGTTCCTTTAGATTTAGTTATACATAATGATTATTCTATTAGATCTTTAAAAAGATAATAAGATGAATGAACATTAGAAAAATATTCCTGAGGTCATGAGATGGAAGATTTTAAGAAGATGAACCAGAGAGAGTTTTTTAATCAAATCATTGTATGGAGATTTTAATTTTAGGTCAGTTGATCAGACATAGTCATATAGACTCATCAGACAAATCACATCAGATGGAATTATCTAAATCTCATTGGTCATAGGATGTTAATTTGTAAATATTTAGTTCATTGGATAGATTTATCCAATCAAATAAAATATTGGATAAGTGGAGAACATTCAATATTCCTAGTAGTTCTTAAAAAATCCATTGGAAAAACTTCCGTCGAATAGAGTTTTGAGATGATTTACCTAGACATAGTAATTCTACTAACATGATGAGGTGATGGAGAGTGTTAATTTTTTTTTTCTATAATGGTTTATAAATATTAAATAAGTTCCCCAATTAAGTGGTTAATGAAGTTCAAAGAATATTGAGGATGAAAAATATTTCATGAAGATTCAAGAAAATTATAAAATATTTGATAAGAATCGAATGAAATTGGGTTAAGTGGGAGTTTCGAAATTTCTGTTTTCATTGATTCGTAAAAGTAATTTGATTTCCCAACTTTTATACCACGATCTCACCTTTAAAAATTTGGTACAAGTACTACATATAATAACACTATTCACCCATATGAAAGAGATGGTACTGTAAATATTTTTGTGTAGTGTGAGTTTCAAACTATGTAAATATTTGGTCAAATTTGGAGAACACCAGATAGAGGTGTAGTGAAAAGTGATATTGAACTAAGGTTTCAATCAAAAAAATTAGATAGAGTTATTATTTAGAGCTACTGGATATATATTTAATCAAAAAAAGTTTGCAAATAGGTTGTGAAGTGCATTAGTTTCTGTTCATCAGATAGGATACAGATCAGAGGTGTAGTAAGTGAGGTTCATTAGACAGAGTACACCGTATGAAGGTAGGGAACACTAGAAATACTCTTTCAAAATGGATAAAATTGGATAAAAAATTTTCAAATAATTTTGTTGGTATATTTTTTATAAAGTTTCACATTCTTTTGTTGAATTAGTTTAATAATAAAACCTTTGTAACCGATGGGAGTTATTTTATCATGATCATTCATATTAGGGGATAGAAAGAGTCTAAAAGGATTTGAATCAATTTGTATTGACTTATTTTAATAGTTAATTTCCATGGACCGATGTGTGTTTCCATGGAAAGGATTTATTCACCCACATTTGGTGTTAAACTTGTAAATATTATTTTGCTTGATTTAATTTATTACTATTACATTAAAGTGAGGTTGTTATTTAAAATTTAATAACTGTAAAATCTATAAAAAGTTTTAAGGGTTAATTTTAAGAGAATTAAAATTTTATAAGATCATCAATGATTCAACCCTCTCTCATTGGTTCTCACGATCCTAAGGAACATCAATTGGTATTAGAGTGATGTTCACTTTTTTATCCTTATCATAGATAATCTCAACTCAATCAACAATAGTAATATTCCTACCTTTTATGGAAAAACATTATCATGGTCGGAAAAATAGTATGATACTCTATATTCTATCACTTGGAAAAGTTGTAATGATGAAACTACAGTCAGGTTTCCACCTATTAATAGAGATGATCCATTTACATTCATTGGAAAAATAAATATTGAGGTAGATGGGAAATATAGAACTTATATTCTAATTTATTTATAATTTTTTTATAAAGGTGAGGGGTATCAATATAGCTAAGGTAACTTGAGAAAAACTCAAAATTATCTTTGATTGAAATATCAAAGTAAAGGAAAAAAAATGAAAATATGGAGAATAAATTTATAAGATATTATAATGGATGATGATGAAACTACGGATGAGTAATTTTCTATAGTAAATTGAAATTTTTACAACATCATTAGATTCATAGATGTCTTGGAAGATTCCATTGTTATTAAGAAACTCATGAGAAACTTCCCAAATAGTTTTGTCTCTAAAGTTTCTTATTTAGAAGATAAAGATGATTTATCTCTTGATGAATTATGTAACCTTCTTGTTTCATATTATATGAGTAAATCTAAAAAATTAAAAAATAATATCACATATGAAATGGATTTTGAATCTATGAGTTATAAGAAAATCCAAGATTCTAATCATAAGATTGTTGACCTCAGTGATTCAGTGGATAAGCATGATTATGAAATGAATGAAAAAAATCATCTCTTATCACTAAAAATTATTGGATAGGTAAAGGAAAATATGGTGGAAAACTACCTCTTAATTTTTTTGAGTGAAAAGGAATTGGTAACTTTTCTATGAACTTTCATAATAGGAAAGTTAGAGAATATAAAAGTTATTCTGATGAAAAACCTCAATATAATAAGTGGATAAAAACTTCAAAGGAAGACAAGAAATCCCATTTAGGTAAGAAAATGTTCACTTAAAAGCACAAAATAAGTATTTTGAGTAAGAAATATAATTATAACTCTGCTAAAAATAGTTCTTAAAAAGATGAAAATCTAAATAAGTTAATAAATTTATTTTCAAATGTTAATAGAAATAAATATTCGTCAAATAATAATGAATAATAAGGTAAAGAAACCCACAAAGAATAATAAATAATATTAGAACTTATGAAATGTACTTATAAAAACATTAAAATAAATAAAATAAATTTGAATTTTGAAGAAATAATTTGGGAAAAATATTTTAAAAAAGTAAGAATTTCTTAAAAATTAATATCTGCACATTGAGGAGATTAAGAATATTAAACTGAAACTTAAAGAATAAGGAAATATAGAATAAGATATTTGTAAGAAAACTGATACTAAAGAAGATGAGGTTTTCAAAACAAAATCTATATTTCTTGAGGTTTAATGTACCTTAAATAAGATGAATGAAAATTTCAACAAGGATATAGAGGTGAAAGTTGAAACATCTCAAGCAACTGAGAAAACTCATTCCAAGAATTAGGTGGCATATTTACCCACTAACCATTAAAGTTCATCCAATCTTTATATACATAAAGGTATTATAAAGCATATTTGGAAATCATGTATATATAAAGGATTTTTAATATATATCACATCAAAAAAAGTTGAAAATAAAATATGTATGAAATATGACCAATACCATGGGGGAACTAATAAAACAATATGTTGAAAACCTCATCTAACTTTCTACAGGGAAATATACCACTTATAGAAAAGTTTAATATTCAATGGATATTGTTGGTGCTATGATATATATAGGAATAAGACATATTTTTTTTTCATAACATGTCTATTCTTGGAAATATGTTTGATCTAAATGGGAGTAACAGTGGAAGAAAAGAGAGTAATTTTCCTAAGTTATAGGAAGAAAGGACGAAAATTTCATCAGATGCTAGAAAATTTTCAATGTAAAACCAATTTGATTACATAGAAGAATTATATGGAAGATGTGATGAATCAGGTCACTTTTCCAAATAATGTATAAATAATCTTCTGAAATAAGTTCCCTATAATAGTAAAGGAAAATAAGTTGGAAAGAATAAAATTGTAGAAAGAGATTTTATTATTGAGACTAATATAAAACCAAGTAAAATGAAATAAATTTGGATTCTTGGTAATAGTTTTTTATCATATATGGAAAGTGATATAAATATATTGTAATATATTGAAGAACGTAAAGTATGAGAAATCACTTTTATAAATGATATTTCCTTAAAAATCAAAGGAATTGGAATAACTAATATTGAAACTCAGAAACTAAAATCAAATAAAGTTCTATTTTTTAGTGGGATGAATCATAACTTGATAAGTGTTAGAAAACTTTTTGAAAATGGAAAGAAGGTGATCTTTAAGAAATATTCTTGTTTTATCAAAATTTTTAAAGATGGAAAAGTTGTTTTTAAGAGAGAAAGAATTAGAAAAAATAATTTTTAGAATAGAGATATTTTTAATTCATGTTACATAAGTGATAACGAAGAAAATAATTTGTGGTTTTGAAATATTAGGACTCTTGGCCATAAAATCATGATCATAGTTTTTATGGAAATGGTTATAAAAATTTTTACACAACTGAAGGGGAAATATTATAAAATCTGTATAAATTTTTAGAAATACAAGATAATTAGTAACATACATAAGAAAATTTAAATTCAATCCAATGAACCTATTGAGATCTTACACTTTGATCCTTATGGGACAATGAGAAATCGATAAATAAAATGTATTTTTTATTTTATTAATTTTATTGATGAATTCATGCAAAAGAAAAAAATAATGTTTATGAAGCATAAATCATAGGTTTCAGATATGTTTAGATATTTTATAAAAAAAGTTTAATGTGATCCAAAATGTGTTCAACATGATTTAGATGAGTATTGTGACGAAAATAGTAATACATGAAGAAAATATCTCAAACTTTATTCTTTTAAAACATAAGATTAATTGAACAATATCTTTTGAAATCATAAATATTCATTTTATACCAGAAGAAAGTTGAGGTATAGAATCAGACATCACTTATCTCTCAGGTTGAAGAATAATCTACTTCAGAGGAATTTGAACGTAAATATTGGATATATGTGGTTAATAAAGAGTTAAATCAGATTAATAAAAATGAAATCTGATATCCTGTTCCATGAATAATTGGAAATAATGTTATAAGAAAAAAATTGTTTTTCAAAAACAATTTGAATAAACATGGAGAAATGTCAATAAACAAATATTGACTTGATTGGAAAGTCTACTCATTAATAGAAGACATTGACATTAAAGAAACATTTTATCCAACTGTGAGACTTTAAATAATAAGAATGTTCTTGGTAGTTTCTACACATCATTTTTAGAAAGTTTAGAAGATAGATGTTAATCCATATTTCATAAATAGAGGAATTTTTGATGAAATTTATATTGATCAACCAAGTGGGTTCTTACTTGATAAATATGTAACCATGATTTGTAAGCTAAATATAGATTTATTTCGGTATATGTAGCATCCTCATGCTTGGTAATATAACCATGAGAGTTTCCTAAACTAGTTAAAATTTTATAAAGTAACATTTTATAGAAACTTATATGTTATGTAAATGAATACAAGAACCCTCATTGTCATTTTTATGTTAAATATATAATTTTTTCTGTTGATACGCATAAAAATTCTGAAGAATTATCTGAAAAAATGAAGAAATTTTTAATGTCAATGCATGGGGTGTTAGATTTATTTCTGGGTTTACTAGTTTAACAAAAAGATAGATACATATTTCTATCTCAAGAAAAGTACACCAATGAGTTACTACCAATATTTGGAATAGAATATTACAAAGAAGTTTATAAAATTACCTCTATTTGTGTAGAGTTGAGTAAAGATAAAGCTAAGAAAAGTGTGAATCATAAATCCTTTAAAAATTTGATAAGGCACTTGATCTATCTTACAACTTCAAGGACACACATTATTCATGTGGTTATATTATGTGTAAGATATCAGACTGATCTTGAAAAGTCACACATGTTTTAAGATAAAATAATACTCAAGTATATTATAAGAACATCATATTATGGACTATGTTGTAAAAGAAGTCGTGACATGAGCTTTCTTAGCTACACTAATGCTAATTGGTTTGAGTATTTTAATGATAGAAATTAAAAGTCTTGAGAAATTATTTTGGGATAATTTTGTGTTATCTAGTATAATAAGAAACAATGTTATGTAACTTTGAGTATAGTGGAAGCATAATATGTTTCCACCAAACATGATTTTACACAAATTATATGGATGAAAGTTTAGTTGGATGATTTGAAAGTGAAGGTTAGAAAATCATTAAAGATTATTTTTGCGATAATCAATGTACCATTGCTCTATCCAAAAATCCTATTCAAAATTCCAGATAAAATAAAATTGATATTAAATATAATTTTATAAAATAGTAAGTTTTTTATGGAGCTGTTATTATTGAGTACATTTCAGAAAAGTATCAAATTGAAGATGTGTTCCCCAAAACCATTCCTACAATAATATTTGAGTAATTGAGGTTGAAACTACATGTTCAACCTCCACAAAATACTTCCTAAAATTTTTAAGTAATTAACCTATGATCATTTGGATTCTTTTCTCAATGGGGGTTGAGGAGAATGTAAAAATCTTTAAAAAAAATATGAAACTGGTGTTATTATAAAAAGTGGGAGTGAAAAAGACTGAGGGGGAGATTTCTTTATATTGTATAAAAAATATCATTTCATTGAGAGATGGAATTAATTAAAAAATAGTGATTTATCTAATAGTCTAGGGGTAAGGCATTCTTTATGGAAAAATCCCTGGTTTTATAAAAATTTAAGAAAATATTTGTTTTTAATTTTTTTTAAATTTGTTCTGAATATTGATAAAAAATCCAAAGGGGAGAGTGAATATTCTGTGGGTTGTTTTTGTAATATGTTTTTTATTTGTTGTCAACACATTTTGTTTTGATTTTTTCGTTATACGAGTGAGAAAGTGTTACTGAAGTTATTAAGAAACTTTTTATTATGAAGTGATAGAGGAGGTTAAATATATTTTTTAACTATGTTAGGAAAATTTCCTTAAGTTAGATGATGCTGTTTCATTCTTAATGTTTCTAAAATCATGAAGAAAATCATGATCCAAGATGAAGTTGTACAATTTTTTTGCAAGGGGAGTGAAGTAAAATATTTTTATCTGATGCAAATCATTGGACACAGAACAATGAATGAAAATCATTAGATTGACAATACAAACTGATATCTGATGGAGATTAATAAGAAGAATGAGGTACTATGTTTTTACCCTTTTGTACAAATTGAAAGAACTACTAGAGGGGAATAAGTATAATAGTGAACTAATATTAATGTTCATGAAGTATTACGAAGTTAAAGCTACAATAATATATGAATCATGGATGTTGTAATCAGAAAAATCTAGAGAGACTAAATTTTGAGTTAACATAACATGATAGAAAAGTCTTTTGGGATAAGAGTCTCTAGACGTTTCAACAATGTTATTGGATAGTGAATGACTTAAGTGTATTGGATAGAGGTATCTGAGATAAATTAATAGTTGGTGTGTAAAAAGTTTATGCTATTATTTTAAGGAATCAAATCAAGACCATTAGATGAAGATTCATCAGTTCAAAATTCATTTTATAATGTTACATCAGACTGAGTTTTGTAGAATGCATATTTATATAGATCATTATAATGATTATTGAAAAAATGAGCATCATAAAAATGTACATGAGACCATTATAAATAGAATACTAAGAAGTTATACATGGTGTAGTTTTGTTATCCAATTTCTATATGAATATTTTGAGTCGAGGAATCAAACAGAGTCATACTAACTCATTATAAAAATTACATCAGAATGACTTATCCAAGTTCCACTATGTTGGGCAAAAATCCATCAAGTTATCATTGAAGCATTTTTGAGGTGATTGTGATTGTTGACAAAGCAAAACAATGACATACAAATTTGTTGACAAAGAGGATTTCATGGTGGAATGTCGAGTTCAAGAGATGAGGTCAAAGATCCATGTTTGATTCAAGAACGTCGATAAAAGTAATGGATGAACTGGAGGCGGTACAAAAGAACAGATACAAGGCGGCGCCGTTTTCCAGTGTTTGCCAAATTTTAGGGCCTGAAAATCGGAAAATGAAAAAAAGTGTTTTTGGCAAAAGGACTTGCGCACCGAGGACTTGGTGTATAGGAAACTTTTGCGCCATATGTTTTTCAAGATCAGAAGATCAAAATACGGAAAAGTAAAGAGGTTCGCGCAAGTTTGGGATTTGGTCACGCAAGTGTCTAAAATGACAGGGGACTTGCGCGCCGAAACTGGGTCGTGCAGGTGACTTGCACGCCGTCGCGCAGGGTGGTCAGATTGCCTATAAATACTGGACCACCCCTCCTCATTTTCAACGGAGTTCAACACTTTGAGAAATCAGAGCTCCCGTCGCGCAGGTGTGGTGGTCGCGCAAGTGGTGAGTGTGGGTCGCGCAGGTGAATTTGCGCGCCAGTAGTTGAAGTTGTGCGCCGGTGTTAGAAGTTGCGCGCCGGTTGGCAGTTGCGCGCTAATAGTGGTTTGAGCGTAAAAGGAAGAGAGTCACGCAAGTTTGGAGTTGAAGAAGCTTGAGTCGTACAAGTGTCTGAGTAGGACTTGCGCGCCCGTTGTGACTTGCGCGCCGATACTTGCGCACCGAGATTGACTTGCGCGCCAAGTAAGGTTTTGTTCCAGCGGTGCTTCTCGGACTGCGTGGAAGCTGGTACGTTTCCCGATACCTTCGGTGCAAAGAGATATTCATCTACGGGTGAAAGTTGTACTTCAATAGAGTATATATACACGGAGGAAGATGCATTCATTCATGCAAATGAAGAGACCTACAGGTCTATAAACTGTGAGTGGATTCCTTCCAAGAGCAGTGAGCTTAGGAAGAGGAAGAAGGCGATCCTCTCCACTGGCAGTGAGCCAGAGAGAGAGAGAAATAGGGAGTGACCCTTGGGAAAGTAGTGAGCTGACCCTAAACATGTAAAGGCAGTGAGCCTGGGCTTAGAAGTGATCTAGCCCGAAACTTGTAATCCATAGCTAGTGAAGATTAGTGGAATTTGGTACGACCGGAAACTTGTCGGTGTATGCTCCTTGGACGTAGCCCTTTGCGGTGAACCAAGTAAAATTGCTGTGTCCTGTGCATACTTCGCTTTCTATTAACTTTGTGCAACAGGAAAAAGAGAGAAGAGAGTTTTGCTCAACAGCGAAACAAGATCAGAACGGGCATTAATTTTAAATTAGTCATACCCTGATTCACCACCCCTCTCAGGGTATTCAGCCTTGTGGACCTAACACACTAGTAATAGGAACTGAAGTTGTAAAATATGAGTTCATTGGGAAGAGTCATCCAGTAAAATAAAATAGTGTATAAGTGGATAATATTAACTTGTCAGAGGATTTTCTAAAGAATCCATAAGAAAAACTTCTACTTGACATAGTTTCAACAATATTTACATAAAATCTATAAGATCCTAACATAATGATGTGATGATGAGCATTCAATATTTTTTTATTCAATAAATTTTAAAAAGATTAAATTATTTTCTCAATGATGAGGTTAAGGAAGTTCAAAGAATATTTTTCATGTAAGAGTTTTCATGATGCTTCAACAACATTCTATAATATTTGAGAAGTGTCCAAACTAATTGAGTTTAGTGGGAGTTATTAAATTTGAGTTTTCATTGAGTGGTAAAAATAATTCAGGTTCCCAAAATTTCTCATATCTGCTCAACTCTAAAAAGGGGATGTGAGTAAAACTTGCACTAATACTATTCACCCATATGAAAAAGATAATTTGATGAATTGTTTCGAGAATTAAGGGTTTCTAACCAGGTTAAGATTTGGTTTAAGTTGAAGAACACCAGACATAGGTTTAATGATAAGTGATATGGTATAGAGGTGTCAATAAGAAACATCAGACATCGTTATTAGTTAGAGCTTTTAGATAGAGATTTCATCCGAGAGAGTTTATGAATAGGTTCTGAGGTGAAATGTTATTTATTCATTGGAAAGAACATAGATCAGAGAAATAGTTAGTGAGGTCCACTAGATGTAGAACACCAAACAAAGGAAATGAACACAAGATGAACTCTTACCATATGGATAAAATCAGGTTGATGATTTCCAGATGATATTTTTTGGAGCTATTTTATAATGTCTAACATTCTTGTATTGGATCAGTTTTACAAGAAAGCCCTTGTAACTAATGGGAGTCAGAATAATCTTTCCTATTAGAAGATTGAAGGAGTTTAATGGGAGTTGTCTCAAGTTGTATTCATATATTTTAATAGTGAATTTCCATCGACCTATGAGAGTCTCCATGATGTGGATGTAGTCACCCACATTGAGGGAGAAACCTATAAATCTTATATACCTTGCTTTACATTATTATCATTGCATGCATGTGAGATTTTTATTTAAAATTTTATAATGATAAAAACTATAACAGTTTTTATGGGTTAATTTAAAGATAATTAAAATTGTAAAAGATAACCATTGATTCATCCCTCCTTCTCAATGGATCTCACAATCCCAAAGAACTTATAATGGAATATAATAAAGGCTATAATAATATGGGATAAGTATTATATAATTAAAAAAATATAAAATGGGAGATAATTCCATGAAATAAAAATCAACAAAATTCTTTAAATGGTATTATAATAAAATAATTTATATTAAAAATGAAAGAGAATGATTGGAAACCCTTACTCTTCTAAGTAGGTTATTAAAGATTGGAAGGAATCCTAAAAACCTTAGGAAATCCTTGGGATATGTTTAGAGAGGTATAGGGAATGAAAATTCATGAAAAATTCCTTTAGTGTGTAGTGGGATGAGATAATGGGTGGGAGTAATTTCCTTTTATAGGTGAAAAGAGGGGCAATGCACATAATCTATTGTTTGGAAAGGGGTAGTAATGGAGTCCCCTAGGTGTTATATGGGTTAGATGGATTTAGTGAATAAGTGGTAGGTGAGACATGTTGGTATGAATTTAATACCTAATAAGGATTTCTATAAGATGTAAGTGACATTTTAATTATTAAAAATTTGATATAATTCATTTACCCACTTTACCCATATTAATATTGATTAAAAATTAACCATGGTAATAATTTTATTACTAAAAATATAAGATTAATCATATTATAAAATTCTTACATTATGAATATGAATTTGAACTTAATTTAATCTGATTTAATTTCAAAATGAGAGAAAATAAACATTCAAATTCAAACATAAGATATAGTAAAAACAGTTTTTATAGAAAAATGTATTTTTATACATTAAGTGTTTTAATTTTTATTTCATATTAACAATTAAGTTGATGATTTATTATATATTTGTTTATATTTTTAAATATATTATTATAGTAATATTTTAAAATATAATAATCTAATTTTTTTAGTTAAAATTCTTATAACTTTTATAAAATTAATTATTTGAAAATAACCATTTTACTTTTACTATGGTAATTAATATTTAATATAATTAATTTATTTTCAATGACTAAAAATAATACTAGATTTCCTAAATAATTTTTACCTACTTATTATAGATATAAATTCATTTTTATAAAATAAAATTAAAACATATAATGAATATTAATTTTATATTTTGTGTGTGTAAAGCCCATTTTTTTAATAAAAAAGTGTTTTTTAAGAATAATAATTATGTTCTGGATAAAATTATCGATTATTATTTATTTTCATGAAATATATTGGTTTATTTTAAAATAAATAAATTTTATTTGTATTTCAAAGAAATCCAAAACCTAATTTTAACAAAATAATATTTAATTATTATAAAATACCAAAAATATTTTCTTTTATAGAAAAATATTACTTAAGTTCATAAAATGTTAAAAATATTCTATATAAATTAAGAATATTATTTAAAAAATATTTATTTTTAGTCCTTTAAAATATATTTATTTTTAGTCCTTTAAAATATATTTGATAATTTAAATGGTTTTGTAAACTCTTAGTTCTTTCGAATATAAAAATAAATTCATAAAAGTTATGGTATTAGTAAAAATTGTCAATTTCACTATTCAATTAGAAATAAACTATTTTGGAAAAAATTTAAAAGTTTATATTAAGATAATATCTTTATGAAGAGTTCAAATATGGATTTTATTTTTTTAAAATATATTTTTAATATTCAGAAATTAAACTTTTAAATATACTCCTGAATAAAGGCTCTTTAGAGTTCACATTATGTGATAGTTCATGATGTGGTGTTTTCCTACTACAGTAGGGTATCAAATATTACATTTACCCCTTAAATAATTTATTCCTTGAAAGTGTGGTATATGTTAGCTATTATAAAAATTTTGATATTCCTTCCTCATAACTTCTTTAGGATCCCAGGTTTCCTCTTCTAGTTTTTGATTTATCAGAAATAATTACATTAATCGGGTATTTAGATTCCAAAACACTTTCTCTCTAGTTCCATGATTCTAGATATTCATTATAATAAAATTTAGGATCCAACTTTATTCCCTCATATGAAATCACATGTTTTTTATCTAGCATGTATTTCCTTAGAAATGAATCATTGAAGACATTGTATAATTTAGAAAGGTTGGGTGACATAACTAATTGGTAAGCTAAAACTCTATTTTTTTATTATTTAAAAATCCCAACGTATCTAGGGATTAATTTCCTATTTTTACCAAATATTACAACTTATTTACATAGAGAAACCTTCAAGAATATAATACCCCGACTTGAAATTCCAACTCTCTCCTTTAATAATAATCATATATCTTTTTTCTAATTTGGGATGCTTTAATATGATCCTGAATAGTCCATACATTAATATTCATCTATTTTATAAGATTTAGGACAACTATCTTTCATTATCCAACTTCTTTCCAATAATATGGAGTACGATACCTCTTCCTATATAATTTTTTTCATGGTTCCATATAGATTCTTTAACATAATCTATTATTATTTGAAAATTACACCAAAGGTTGGTATTGATCCCCCATACCTTATATGTCAAGAGAATATGATCTCAACATGTATTCTATTGTTTTGATAGTCCTTTCAGACTTCCCATTAGTTTGGATATGATAGGTGGTTCTTAAATGTATTTTAGAGTCAAGATCCCTTTGAATAATCTTCTATAATTTTGATGTAAAACGTGGGCCATGATCAGAAAGAATTGATATATATTCCCTATGAAGCCTTAAGATTTCATTGATACAAATCTGGGAAAGTCTCTTAAGGGGTATATCTTCTCTTAATTATAAGAAGTGAGAAGACTTAGTAAGTCGATCGAAAATGACCCAGATAGTGTCATTTTTCTTTAGAGTCTTTAGAAGTATAATAATAAAGTTCATTTTAATATTAATCCAATTCTATATAGTTGTAGGAAATGTTTTTATAACTCCCTAAAGATATTGTATTTTAGTCTTTTCCTACTATAATTGTAACAACCTGACCCTAACCATTGGTTTGGGAATATCTAAGGTTCCACTAACCTTGGGTGACATCCCTTGGGCACAAAAGGATGAAAATAAATTCTAAAGTATTGAAAAATATTTGGGGGATTATTTTACCTTAGAACATATAAAACATGTCAAAAAAAAGAAATAGCAGAACAATGCTATATGATGTAGGGAATGTAAACATTACCACACAAAATCAAATAACCAACCAAAGTTAGGGTAATGATAGAAATAATAAAGGTAAATAGAATGACTAAGACTCAAAATAAATTCAATACTTAGGAACCAAAGTGGAACCACTCTAGACACTAAGACTCGACCAACTATAAAGATCTATATCTAGATAAGTATTAAAGTTGAAATCATGAAACTCCAATAGAGAAATATGAAATTATACCCTTTTTTATATCATGGAAAATAGAGTCTACATTAACAACTATGTGCATATATAGGGGTGAGAAATCATACCCAGAAGGCAAACCCCAAGAATTCACCCACATGACACTAGAACTAAAAACAAGTTAGCTTCATAGTTATATAAAAAAGAGTAAGAGGATTCAAAATAGTTTACCAAATAAATAGTCTAGAAAAAGGTAATGGGATTAATCCAATACATTCATTAATATAACCATTTAACTTGGAATACCCTTTTCATGTTCACACACACACACACATGTATGACCAATGATTCACCCTATGATGGTGAGTGGGAACTCATCCCATCACAAAGTAATCCTATAATTATATATACCTTATTTCACTATTTATAACTGATCACTAAGTCCATATCAAAAAGGCATCATATAATGAAAATGAACACACGCTAACCTTGTATACCAAGTTCCCATTCTAAATTCTAATATTTAACTAAAAACCATCTCTAATTTTATAAAACATTATAACACTAATTACTATCTTTCTTTACGAATCAAATTACTTTGAAACATTCTAATTCAAATTACCTTTAAAAAAACTTCTGAATTAATAATTCAAAATAATTTAAAATTGAAATCCATTTATATAAAATTCAAGAATTTTTTTCATTACAAAACACTTATAAAAAACCATTGAAACATGATTTTTTAGTAAGGATTCAACAAGGTTTTTATTAGAAAAACCAACCATAAATCACACATTTAAAAGCATCATTTTTAAAAAAGAACCAAAGGATTTTCTAATAAAAACATAGTATATTAGTTATTTTAAACCAATGAAAATCATTATAAAATACAAATATTTCTAATTTTAGAGAAATTGGTGATATAAAGAAGCCAAAAAACTCTCAAGATTGATTTCACCACCACATAATGAGAGATATATTTCACCCATCACACCAAGAAATCAAATCCTTAGAATGAGAAAAATCACCCCCATTGATTATTTTGGATTGAAAATCCGAAGGAGGAGATGGAGAGAAGAGGATATAAGATGCGATTTATAGTCACAAATCTCATTAAAACCCACCCAACAAGATCAAACATGGATCCATGAATCATCCCCCAAGACCAGTGTTCAATTTAGGAATAAAAAAACTTGTTTGACCATCACCATGACCTAGTGGCATCTTCCATGAATGTGGCGCCTTTGATCGGACCATGTCTTAGAACCCACCATGGTGAAACACCATGGTGTGTTGTAAAGACCCAAGTCATTTTAGACCCACCATTCCCTAGAACACATCATGGAAAGGCCTCCTCTATCCATGTTTCAAAAATCAACCCCCAACATTCCATTCCCAATACTACCCAATGACTATGACCTACCTTGGGAATTTTGGTATTCCCATGTTACAAATGAGAACTCCCAGCATACTATACCCTCCACTATAGTGTTTTTCTTCCTATAGTGTAACATGAAATTCCAAAACACTCCCACATCCCCAAGGAACCTAAAAATTCTTCCCAAAACAAAATAAAACCATGAAAATAATTTAGAAATTAAAAGAACATGGAAAGTACCTGAAACTAGGGGTGTTACGTTCTCCCAACTATTAGTTTATCCATCCTTAAGAATATGGAGGTTTGCGGTGTATTTGAAGAGTTCTGGAAATTAATTGAATGACATGAACACCTATCGTAGGGCATGTAAAAAAGAATATTCTTTTTTTCCAATGCATTATAGTGGCTGACCAGGGTCTTCTCACTTGAAGAGATTCTCAATTTGGTTCACTCACTTTATATAAATCACCTAAACTATTTATTTTTTGGGTTATTTAATGAATATAATAATAATTTTATTCGGTTTTTGATTATTTATTTTCTAATATAATTAAAGTAAAATTAAATATGATAATTTCAACTTATAAAAAAATGAAATTATAAATGTAATGATTTAATGAATAAATAAATTTGTTTTGGGTTTGTTTTTCAGTTTAATCATTATTCTCTTCTATATGTTTTATTTTAATTTGATAATTCATACATGAAATATCTTGTTGAATTACTATTTTTTACTTAGAAATTGTGAAATCTTTTAATTCCTAATAAATATTAATTCCACCTCCTCCATTAATTAATGATTATGAAACACCTTGGTCTGAGGTGTGCCATTATCCAGGACCTGATTCTATCAATGTCATTTCATCGATTGACTTTCTCAACTCCATCATGTAACGAGTTATCCAATTGAGAGATGGAAAAGAGAGTTAATCAAAAGAATATAAATAGATTTAGTTACATTCCATTATGGGTAGTCATCAATCTAGGGTCATTGTCCTCACCCATGCATGCTACTCAAATCTACCAAAATATATAATAAATGTTAATAAAAATTAAATAACACCTTGATCTCCGTCGGGAGAATCCTATGGTCAGACTCCCATTATTGGAAGTAAGAGATAACTTGGGTGGAAATATAGAAGAGAAGGAGAAATAAAATAAAATAAAATAAATAATAAATATAAAAAAACAAATAGGTTGAGAAATATAAAATAAGAAATTAAATAGAATTGGTATGAGATAGAGAAGAGAGAGAGAAAAACAAAATAAAATAGAATAAGAATTAGAATATATGAATTAAGTTATAAAATAAAATAAATTAAAAATAATAATGTTTAAATAATAATAATAATAAGAATAATGATAATTATAAAAATTATAATAAGAATAATAAAAGAATAAATATAGATGAATTGGGTGGAGGACATAATTTTCAAACATGAATGTAACTATTTTTAATTAAAAGATAATTAAAATTACTATTTAAGGGAAACTAAAATAAAATAAATAAAATAAAATAAAATAAAAATGAATAAAATAAGGGGATAAGTGGAGTAGTAGTGCCTCTGTAGTTTCCCACCTTTAGATCTCAATGCCTCCATAATGGGATGTGAAAAACTATTTTTATAGGAATCAAAGGAGGTCTCAAGCTCACATATTTAGTGGATTATATCTATGAATCACTCCACCAACCATAGGTGTTAATATCTAAACACTCACAAACCTTAGATAATCTAAAAAATAGGTGTAGAGAATATCTACACAGGTCAACTCCTTTGGTTCTTGCATGGGATTCATGGCCGGAGTGAGAGACGTAATGGACATCAAAAGTAGGAGAAGGTGGTGAAATAACATTGGAAGGAGGTGAGCAACAATAGTGGTTGGAATAGTGCAAGGCAATGATGGTGACCAACAACACTCCTCTTTTCCTCTATCCTTCACAGTGGCTGGATAATGCTCATATATGCATTCATGGAGTCATAAAATAATTCCAAGGTGATTTATGGTGACAAAAAAGATTCATTGGTGGGAGAAGAGCTTGAGTCGAGCTTCTCCTATTGCTGAAATGAAGGATTATCGATGAGGTAGTGGTGGTATGGTGGGTAGAAGGGGAAATCAGTGACTTCAGGTGGTGAATCTGCGGTGGTGCATTCTCGATCAAGGATGGTGGAGGAAATGGTGAGGGAGTGAAAAAAATGAAATTATTGGGTGACATGATAGACTGTAGAAGTTGATAATGAGGGCGGTAGCGGTAGAGAAAGTGGAGTGCGGAAGAGCTATGATGGAGCTTCAATGGCACATCAAAATGTCACAGCTTCTGGAAAGTGATTATAAGGCTTGATGCAGGAGTGTGGTCTAGATTTCTTACTGTAGGGATGGGGTAACACATTCCACATGCACACACACAAGATCGTGACACAAATGTCCTAGACAGGCCTTTGGGCCTATTATTCACCCATGAGGTTCACCACCTGCATGAAATGATTCACGTGGCTTGATCACCAGTGCAATATCCACCTAAGCAGGCCATCCCTGAACTGTATTGGTTGGCTGGGCCTCTTTGGCCTGACTATATGGTTGGCTAGTTTAGGTTGAGGGATATCATGTGGATGGATTGATTTTTACACAAACACCTTAAAAAGTGTTATAAAAATTTCAAATCTTAATCAAAATATTTATCAAAATTTTATATCTAATATTCAAATACAAAAAACTAATTCTTTTTCTCTCCTAAAACCATTTTAATTTCATTCATTATAAATTTACACTTTTAAGAAAAATACTAAAATCATGGGTTAATTCATTGATAAAACACTTAAAACTATTCAAATTTGATTGAAAATATGCACATAAAATGAATCTGTAAAATGCCCCTACACATAAACCATGATTTTCTTCAAGCATAAAATATCAACATGTAAAATTATAGGTCACAAATTCTACAAATATTCAAATTTCAAAGTAATAAAATCAAAAAAATTATTAATGTTAAATCAAATTTTCAAAAATTCACATAAAATATCAACTTAATTTCTCAATTTTCAATGAATAAATTAATTTAAGAATTTTTATTTTTCCCAATTAGAAAATTATTGAACTTATCTTATCATTCATTAAAGATACTCAATTCATTATTATAAAACATTCAAGATCATGATTTAACTCACCTTTTATATATAATGTTTTTGAAATATTGAATAAGTTCGCCAATGAAGAGGTTAATGAAGTTCAAAGAATATTGAGAATGCAGAAGATTTCATGACGATTCAAGAACATTATAAAATATTTCAGAAGCATCCAATGAAGTTGGGTTAAGTGGGAGTTTTGAAAAAAAAAATTAATTGAGTGGTAAAAAGAATTTTATTTCCCACCTATTATACCATAAGCTCACCTATAAAAATTTGGTACAAGTACAACTCATACAAACATTGTTCACCCATTTGAAATAGATGATACTCTAAATATTTTAGAGTAGTGTGAGTTTCTAACCAGGTAAATATTTGGTTGAATTTTAAGAACACCAGATAGAGGTGTGCTGAAAAGTGATATTGAACAAAGGTTTCAATAAAAAATTAGATAGAGTTATTAGTTTGAGATTCTGGATATAGATTTCATTATAAAAAGTTTCCAAATAGGCTGTGAAGTGCATTAGTTTTTGTTCATCAGACAGAATACTGATCAGAGGTGTAGTAAGTGAGGTTCAATAGACAAAGTACACCAAATGAAGGTAGGGAACACCAGAATGACTCTTAACAAATGGAGAAAATTGGATCTAAAATTTTCAGATAAATTTTTGATAGATTTTTTATAAAGTTTCACAATATTTTGTTGACTTAGTTTCATAAGAAAACCATTGTAACTGATGGGAGTCAGTTTATCATGATCAATCATATTGGGGGATAGAGGGATTCTAACAATATTTGAATCATGTTGTATTCACTTATTTTAATAGTGATTTCCTTGGGTCGGTGTGAGTTTCCATGGTAAGGATTTATTCACCCACATTTGGGGTGAAACATGTAAATATTATGTGCCTTGATTTACTTTATTACTATTTTTACTGAAGTGAGGTTGTTATTTAGAATTTTATAAGGGTAAAATCTCTAAGATGTTATAGGGGTTAATTTTAAGAGAATTAAAATTATATGAGATCATCACTGATTCACCCCTCTCTTAGTGGTTATCACGATCCTAAGGATCTTCAATTGGTATTAGAGTGAGGTTCCCTTTTATTATCCTTATCATAGATAATATCAACTCAATCAGAAATATTAGTATTCCTACCGTTTATGGAAAAAAATTATCATGGCTGGAAAAATAGTATGATAATTTATCTTCTATAAATTGGCAAAGAGGTAATGATGAAACTACATTCAGGTTTCCACCTATTAATAGAGATGATCCTATGAAATTCATTGGAAAAATAAATATTGAGGTAGATGGAAAATATAGAACTTATATTCTAATTTATTTATAAAAAATGTTTTTATAAAGGTGAGGGGTCACAAGATAGCTAAGGTAACATGAGAAAAACTCAAAAGTATCTTTTATTGAAATATCAAAGTAAAGAAGAAAAACTAGAAAATATGGACAATAAATTTATAATATATTATAATTAATTATTATAACACTATTGATGAGTAATTCACTGGATTAAATGAATTTTTTACAACATCATAGAATTCATAGATTTCTTGGAAGATTCCACCGTTATTATGAAACTCACGAGAAACTTTCCAAATAGTTTAAACTCTAAGGTTTATTATTTAGAAGATAAATATGATTTATATCTTTATGTATTATGTAAACTTCTTGTTTCATATAATATGAGTAAATCTACAACATTAAAAAATAATATCCTGGATGAAATGAATTTTGAAGCTATGAGAAAGAAGAAAATCCAAGATGATAATCCTAATATTTTTGCACTCAGTGATTTAAAAGATAAGTATGATGATGAAATGATTGAAAAAAACATCTCTATTTTAAGAACACCAGACATAGGTGTAGTGAAAAGTGATATTGAAAAAAGGTTTCAATAAAAAAAATTAGATATAGTTATTAGTTAGAGCTACTATATATAGATTTCATCAAAAAAAGTTTCCAAATAGGCTATGAATTGCCTTAGTTTTTGTTCATTAGGTAGAATAGAGATCAGAGGTGTAGTAAGTGAGGTTAATTATACATATTACATCGAATAAATGTAGGTAACACCAGAAAGACTCTTACCAAATAGAAAAAATTGGATAAAAAATTTTCAGATAATTTTGTTGGTAGATTTTTTATAAAGTTTCAAATTTTTTCGTTGACTTAGTCACATAAGAAAACCTTTCTAACTGATGGAAGTTAGTTTATCATGATCATTCATATTGGGGGATAAAAGGATTTGAATAAGATTTGAATCATGTTGTATTCACATATTTTAATAGTGAATTTCTATGGACCGGTGTGAGTTTCCATGGAAAGGATGTATTCACCCACATTTGGGTTGAACCTTGTAAATCTCATGTGCCGTGATTTACTTTATTATTATTTCATTGAAGTGAGGTTTTTATTTAAAATTTTGTAAGGTTAAAAACTATAACAAGTTATAGGGGTTAATTTTAAGATAATTAAAATTATATAACATCATCACTGATTCACCCCTCTCTCAGTGGTTCTCAAGATCCTAAGGAACTTCAATTGGTATTAGAGTGAGGTTCTATTTTTTGATCCTTATTATAGATAATCTCATTTAAATAAAAAATATTAGTATTCCTATCTTTTATGGGAAAAAATTATCATGGTTGGAAAACTAGTATGATAATCTATCTTCTATCACTTGTCATGGAGGTAATGATGAAACTACAGTCAGTTTTCCACCTATTGAGAGGAATGATCATATGGAATTCATTGGAAAAAATAAATATTGAGGTAGATAGGAAATATAGAACTTATATTCTAATTTATTTATAAAAAATGTTTTTATAAAGTTTAGGGGTCTCAAGATATCTAAGGTAAGTTGAGAAAAACTCAAAAGTATCTTTGATGGAAATATCAATGTAAATTAAAAAACCTAAAAATATGGAGAATAAATTTATAAGATATTAGAATGGATGATGATGAAAATACTGATGAGTAATTCACTGGAGAAAATAAATTTTTTTATAACATCATAGGATTCATATATGTCTTATAAGATTCAACCGTTATTAAGAAACTCAAGGGAAACTTCCCTTGTAGTTTTGACTCTAAAGTTTATTATTTAGAAGATAAATATGATTTATCCCTTGATGAATTATGTAACATTCTTGTTTCATATAATATGATTAAATCTACAATATTGAAAAATAATATCATAGATGAAATGGATTTTAAAGCTATGAGAAAGAAGAAAATACAAGATTCTAATCATAAGATTGTTGACCTCAGTGATTCAGAAGATAACTATGAGGATGAAATGAATGAAAAAATCATATCTCTTTGAAGAACACCAGAAAGAGGTGTAGTGAAAAGTTATATTTAACAAAGGTTTCTGTCAAAAAAATTGGATAAAGTTATTAGTTAGGGATACTATATAAAAATTTCATCAAATAAAGTTTCAAAATAGGTTATAAAGTGCATTAGTTTTTTTTCATCAGACATAATAAAAATCAGAGGTGTAGTAAGTGAGGTTCATTAGATAGAGTACACCTAATGAAGGTAGGGAACACTAGAAATACTCTTACCAAATGAAAAAATAGGATCAAAAATTTTCAGATAATTTTATTTGTATATTTTTTTTATAATGTTTTACATTTTTTTGTTGACTTAGTTTCATAAGAAAACCTTTGTAAATAATGGGAGTTATTTTTTCATGATCATTCATATTGGGGGATAGAAGGAGTATAAAAATATTTGAATCAAGCTGTATTCACTTATTTTAATAGTTAATTTCCATGGACTGGTGTGAGTTTCCATGGCAAGGATGTATTCAACCACATTTGGGGTGAAACTTGTAAATCTTAAGTTCCTTGATTTAATTTATTACAATTTCATTAAAGTGAGGCTGTTATTTAAACATTTATTAGGGTAAAAACTATAACAATTTATAGGGGTTAATTTTAAGATAATTAAAATTGTATAAGATCATCATTGATTCACCCCTCTCTCAGTGGTTCTCATGATCCTAAGGAACTTCAATTGGTTTTAGAGTGAGGTTCCCTTTTTTGTTCCTTATCATAGATAATCTCAACTCAATAAATAATAGTAGTATTCCTATATTTTATGGGAAGAAATTATCATGGTTGAAAAAAACAGTATGATACTCTATCTTCTATCACTTGGCATGGAGGTAATGATGAAACTATAGTCGGGGTTCCACCTATTGAGAGAGGTGATCTTATGAAATTCATTGGAAAAATAAATATTAAGGTTGATAGGAGATATATAACATATATTATAAATTATTTATAAAAAATATTTTTATAAAGGTTAGGGGTCTCAAGATAGCTAAGGTAACTTGAGAAAAACTCAAAATTATCTTTTATGGAAATATCAAAGTAATGGAAAAAAAGAAAAATATGGAGAGTGAATTTATAAGATATTAGAATGGGTGATGATGAAACTAATGATGAGTAATTAACTAGAGGAAATGAAATTTTTACAACATCACCGGATTCATAGATGTCTTGGAAGATTCCACTATTATTAAAAAAATCTTGAGAAACTTCCAAAATAGTTTTGACTCTGATTTTTCTTATTTAGAAGATAACGATGATTTATCTCTTGATGAATTATGTAACCTTATTGTTTCATATAAGATAAGTAAATATACAATATTAAAAAATAATATCACGGATGAAATGGATTTTTAAGCTATGAGAAAGAAGAAAATCCAAGATACCAATCATAAGATTGTTGACCTCAGTGATTCAAAAGATAAGTATTATGATTAAATGAATGAAAAAATCATCTATCTTATCACAAAAAATTATTGGAGAGGTAAAGGAATATATGGAGTAAAACAAACACTTAAATTTTTTGAGTGAAAAGGAATTTCTAACTTTTCTATAGAGTTTCATAATAATAAAGTTAGAGAATACGAAGATTATTCTGAAGAAAACCCCCAATAGTATAAGTGGATAAAAACTTCAAAGGAATATATGAAACCCCTTAGAGGTAATAAAATGTTCGCTTAAAATTTAAAAAATAAGTATTTTGAGTAAGAAAGATAAATATTACTCTGCTGAAAATAGTTCTTTAAAAGATAAAAATCTAAAGAAGTTTATAACTTTATTATTAAATGTTAATAGAAAGAAAAATTCCTCAAAAAATATTGAAGAAGAAGGAAAAGAAACTCACAGAGAATAATATATGATATTATAACTTATAGAATATATTTATAAAGACATTAAAATAAATAGTTAAAATTTAATTTTTAGAAAATAATTTGAGAGAAATATTTTAGGATAGTAAAATATTCTTAAAAATTAATATGTGTACATTGAGGAGCTTAAAAATCTTAAACTGAAACTTGCAGAACAAGGAAATATGAAATAAGGTATTTGTAAGAAAATTGATACTAAAGAAGATGATGTTTGTAAAAAAAATCTATATTTATTGAGGTTTAAATTACCTTAATAAATATGAATGCAAATTTTAGTAAGTATATAGAGGAAAATTTTGAAACATCTTAAGCTACTAAGAAAACTCATTCCAAGAATTAGGTGGTATATTTACCCACTAAACACAAAATTTCGTCCAATATTTCTAAACATAAAGGTATTATAATTTTTTTTGGGAAATCATTTATATATAAAGGATTTGGAATCTATATCACATTAAAAAATGTTGAAAATAAAATATGTATGAAATATGTCCTATACCATTGGGGAACTAATAAAAAAATATGTTGAAAACCTCATCGGACTTTCTATAGGGAAATGTACCACTTATAACAAATTTCAATATTCAGTGGATATTGTTAGTGATATGGTATATATAGGAATAAGACATATAATTTTTTTAACAACATGTCTATTCTTGGAAACATGTATGAACTAAATGGGAGTAAGAGGGGAAGAGAAAAGAGTAACTTTCTAATGTTATAGGAAGAAAGAAAGGAAATGTCATCAGATGATAGAAAGTTTTCAATGTAAAACTGATTTGATTACTTGGAGTAATTATATGGAAGATGTGATGAGTCAGGTCCCTTTGACAAAGAATTTAAAAATAATATTCTAAATCAAGTTCCCTAGAATAATAAAGAAAAGGAAGTTGGAAAGAACAAAATTGAAGAAAGAGATTTTTTTGAGACTAATATAAAACCTAGTAAAAGGAAATAAACTTGGATTCTTGATAATATTTTCCTATCACATATGAAAAGTGATATAAATATATTGAAATATATTGAAGAACATAAAGTATGAGAAATTATTTTTGTTGGGGAAAATCCCTCAAGGTAACATTGCATCATTTTTGGGCAGATTGTGTTTGTTGACAAATCAGGTTTCCATGGTGAATTTTCGAGTTCCAGATATGTTATTGACAATCAATGTTGAGAAAGAACCATGACAAAGGAATGGATGATTTGGAGTCTGTACAAAAAGAACAGATATAAGGTGGTGTCATTTTCCAGTGTTTTCCAAATTTTTGGGGTCCAAAATTTAGAGTTTGGTGAGAATTGCAAAAAGTGGATATCTTTGAAGATCTCATCAAAATATGGAAAAGGAATGAGTTTTGCGAAGATAGGCTTCATGGTTTGGATTTCACGAAGACCAGAAGAATATTGACGGTGATGCTTCAGAATTACGATGAGCTTCATGAATGGAAGAGTCAAAGAGCATTGCGAAGGTGAAGGCGCAAAGGAATTGACAGTGATGCTCCGCGATTACGATGAGTTCCATGATCAGTAAATTGCCCTGGTGCTTCACTATTTTGAGAGAATTTTGGCGAGAACTTCAGATCTTCACGATTTGAGCTGACGTGGCGTTGAATTCTCATGGAAAGTTCGAGATTTCGGTGAAATTGCCTATAAATAGACCTTGACTCCCTCGAGCAAAGTAAAGAGATAAAGAGAGTTTTTGAAAAAAATTATTTGCTATCGGCTCACGAAGGTGGTTCACGAAGGCTGTGTGCTTCATGAAAGAAGAGCCTCACGGCAGCTAATCTAGCTCAGTGAAATTTGTGATCTCTTCATGGGCTTAGTGAGCATCATGAGGGAAGTCACTCTGTGATGACATGAGCTTCGTGAGAGTGCTCTGCGAGAGTTCTTCGTGAGAGTGCTTCACAAAAAGTCATGAGATTCACGAAGTCTTATTTTAGCTTCGCGAAATTGGGAGCCTCGCGAAGTAGGGTGCTTTGCGAAGGTGTTTCCAAAGTGAGTTTCCTAGTGTTTAGGGGCAAAGGGGTATTCACCAGTGGGTGAAATTTGAACTTCAATAGAGAATCTACGTACAGTGGAGGATGCATTAATTAGTGGTAATGAAGATACCTATATGTCTATAAACTGTGAGTGCATCCCTTCTAAGTGCAGTGAGAAAAGGAAGAGGAAGGAGGTTATCCTTTCTACCGGCAGTGAGCCAAAGAGAGAGAAATATGGAGTTACCCTTGGGAAAGCAGTGAGATGACCCTAGACATTGTATATGCTATGATAATGGGCATAGAAGTGATCTAGCCCGAACATTATTTGCAGTGAGCTTTAGTGGATTTGGTACAACGACACATCATTGTTGTATTCTCATTGGACGTAGCCCAGTGAGGGTGAGCCAAGTAAAAATCTATGTGTTTTCCTGCTTTTTTTCCTGCATTTCATTTAAAGAATCAACATCAAATAAAGAAGAAAAGAAGTGGTCATAATAAACACACAAGTGAAAACAAAGTGACCCTTGTAATAAAGAGGTCAAGATCGAGTGGGGCAGGATGAATTTAGAAAAGAGTATCCATACCCTGATTCACCCCCCTCTCAGGGTATATAGGACCCTTTTGGTCATAACAATTGGTATCATAGGGAAGGTTTCTTTTATCATATTTTTTTCTATGACTTGGTGTAGTCTATTTGTGTGGTTAAATCAATCTGCTCTTATCTCGGTGTTCCATGGAAAAGGGAAAAACATCAAAGAAGAATAAGAAGTCTGGTGATATCCCTCAGTGTGTAAGTGTTTATGGAAAAAGTGTGATTCAACTAAAAGAATAAAACATCTTACTAAAGGAAGGCCTGGATGAATATGATAGGGAAAACATTGATTCACTCAATCATGATGTAGTAATGAGTAAAGTACTTGAACATTTAAGTGATACTGAAATAACTGATGATGAAGAAGTTTGAAGAAGAAGGCCACCAGTAGAGGTTGTCAATATGACTAAGAAATTGGATCATAAATTGGATGAAGAAGTTAAATCTAAAGATTTCCAGATCCAAGTATTGGAAATTGAGGTCAACAAGCTAAGAGGCTTAAATTAAAGGCTTATTTATGTGGATACTAACCTAAGGGAGAAGACTTATTCTCAATGATAAGAAATACAAAAGATGGCTAGAATGAAAGGAAAAAAAGGCTGATTATTATGAAGAGAATCAAAATTCAGATGAATTTCAGAATATGAAAGCTAGAAATGATGATCTCTCTACATAGATATCAGAACTAGTTCATAATAATCAAAGGTTACAACAAGAGAATGCATGTTGTTCTAATTCTGTTGCTCAAGAAAAATTGAATCTGAAGGAGAAAAGTGAAATGATGGATAATCTCACACGAGAACTAAAAGATGATTTAAGTAGTGGGAAGAATCTCAGAAAATAACTCAATTATTAACTTGAATCAAGAGATAATAAGATTCAACAATTAGAGGAAGATATAGAAAAATCCAATAAAGAAATGGAGACATCAAAAGACAATGGAAACCCTAAGTTGAAGGATGCACTGCACTTATTATTCTATTGTCCTTCAGAAAGTGATGATAAAATTAAAAAAAGTAGGATATTTCTAAGGAGAAACAACAAAATATTTTCTCAGCTCAAAGACCATACAGTTTAGGAAAAATTGGTATTGGATTTGATGAATCCCCTCCAATTCATGATAGAAAGAGAGCCGTGAATTGTTCTAGAAATGGTAAAAACCATGTAGGTGCTGTAGAAATACCTAAAAAAGATTTTATAGGAAGTAATGATAGCATGTACTATTTTTGTGGGATTCATGCTCATACATAAAGCTTCTGTTCAGAGGCTCAGGACTACATTTCAGGCTATGAAAATAGAAAAATTTCTAAATATGAGAATAAGAATATGTTTCATGAGAATTCAGAAAGAAGAGTCTCTCAGAGGAAATCAATCATTAGATTCTATTACTATGGAAGAAGGGGACACACCATGAGTTTGTGTTAGGAATCTAGGGAGCTCAATGTTAGAGGAAGAACACAAGCTGCATCAACATCTTGATAGAGAAATGATGAAATATGGTATGTATTTACTGGAAAACGTTTTATATGTTCTGATTATGGGAATTTGGAAAGAAATTGCAGTAAGAAGAAAACAAGAAAGGAAAAGGAACTTGAAAAGAGATTCTTGACTCCAATTGTGCATGATAAGAAATTATGCACTGGGAGAGAAAGTGGTAAGTTGAATAATAGTCTTAGAGCCTCAGGGGAATCACATGGAGCTGTACAAAAGGTGTATCTATCACCTCCTCTATCACACTCACAACCGCCCTCTAAGAAATAACATGAACAAATCAGGAAGAAAAAGGGAGGAAACGCTACAACTGTGAGTAAGAAGAATGTACGTTTAGTGGAGGACCTACCACCAATGAAAAATTGTGTGGTGAATCAGAAATATGATAAAAGGAAAATAAAAAAATAATGCATTGAAAAATTTGCATGTCGTGTGACACAACAAGAAGTGGAGGAAAGAGGAAGATCCCTACAATGGAGGAAGGAGTAAGGGAAGATGAAAAGAAGAGATATTCCTGCTCAGATAAGGAATAAAGGGAAATTGAATTTTGGAGGAACATCAAAGATGGCAATGTGTATTTGTGGGTTTAGACTCCAAATGGTGAGAAAGGCCAGGCCTGCAGAATCTTCATATCAGAAAAAGACTCAGCATGCAGGTGATAAATGCTTAGTCATATGGCCAGAGTAGTTGAAGTTGTCCAGGCAGCTAGAAGAAGCAAGGAAGGAGTGTGATGCTCTGAAAGAAAGAATCAAAGGGTTGACCCATTCAGATCAACCACAATCCTCATCTTAAGGATTCCAGAATATCCCCTCTCCCTATTTATATAAATGTTGTTAACTGATTATTCAAGTGTTTTAGGTTTTATGGAGATATGATCCAAGGGGAAGTGGTATCAAAAGATCCAAAGTGGAGAAGTGATATATTTTAGAGTTTCAATTCACTCAAATCAGGTACCAGAGTTAAAGAAGAAAGGGACCAACAAAGCGCAATAGGATGTGATTGTGTTATTAACTTTATCTCTTGTTTCCTACACCAAGTTCCAATTGATTTGGCTTAGAGATTTTGTTAATGGATCAATGTTGAGTGCCAAATTAGCATAAATGATGCAGGTGGAGAAGAATGGTTATGAGTCTAAATAGTGGGCCTAACCCCAAGAAGTGTTCCATAACATAGGGGTAGAATTCAATAACAAAATCAGATGAAAGAGCCCTCAATGTAGTAATTGGATGACTCAGCTCATGTGTTGTCTATCGATGGAAGACATGTTGTGGGAGGAGGATAAATAATAAAGCAGTTAATGCTTATCTATTTTGATCTAACAATGTTGTATCAGCCAACTGTTTTTAGGATACCAAGAAGCTGCAAGAGAGTATCAACAATGTTTCAACAAGAAGCTCAGAATAGTTGTTGAAAGAAATGATTCCATAGAACAATGAAACAATGACTAGTTTTCTGTTGAAAGTGAGGAGGTGGTAATATAATCAAGGGGAGTAGAAGTGGAAAATTATAATTCAGAAGTAGACACTGATAATGGCCACGAGGGAGGAAAATCTATACCAGCATGAAACTCAAAGATCTGAAATGAAAATGACTTGAAAGATATAACTAGTAATCAGATAGCACCAGTACAGACATGGAAGATGAGGAATCTATAGAAAGCATGATACTTATCATAGGTAAAGCCTAAAAGCTTTGAAGAAGGAAATCATGATGAAATTTGGGTTCAAGATATGTGAAGAGATTGACCAAGTTGAGATGAATCAAACATGGGAGATTGTTTTGAGGAAAATAGATAAAAATTTCTGTCACGACCTGTCCTCGGGGCCCGTGCCGTGACTACCCCAAGCCCGCCTTCCATAGGCCAGGGGATGGCGACTAGCACCAAGGTGTAAATCCCAACAACAGGGAAGGCATTTCCTTTGAAAAGTAAACAAGCACCACAGAGTAAGCAAGAGGAAAAGTAAACACTAAGTAAAAACTGTACAAGCTGTGCTGAAAGTAAAAGGGGCCGGAAAATACAAGCCCAAATGTAAAGTACAACTGAAAGGAAAAACAGCAACTGAAAGGAAAAGCCGCAGCGTCGAGCCGTCCTCTGGAAGTCCCACCTGAAGGGTGGGTACAAATAGTCTCCACTGCTCCTTGGGTCCACCTGACCGCTCCGAGTATGTCCTGCCCAGTGGTCCACCTCCAGGTACTGTCCTGCTCTGCACGCCTCCACCACGATCAGCGCTGTCCATCGTCTGCAACCAACACAACGTAGTGCGGGCATAGCCCGTGCAGGGGTGAGTATACGCTACTCAGTAGGGACCCCGAGACCCCCGAAGGTCTCCCGAAATCCACAAAGGAAAAACCACAAAGGGAAGATACAATCACGAAGTAATAACCGACACTGCTTAGGTATATGCCCATACATATACCTAATTCATCAATTCCCGTTCGGCTCCAACGTCCGAGCCCAAGCACAACCCAGTCCACACAGGAAAAAAAACGTATACCCACACAGGATAGCTCAACACAATCCACAAAGGAGAGAAAACAGTAAATCCACACAGGATAGCTCAACACAATCCACAAGGGAGAGTAAATAGTAAATCCACATAGGATAGCTCAACACAATCCACAAAGGAGAGTAACACAAGATTCAGCTCACACAGGTATACTTCGTCGAAAAGGTGAAAGGGATGATCAGGTATAGATACTGAATCATCTAAGCTGGGACCCACATAGGATACAAGACCAGCACGGCTGGGACCCACATAGGATACAATACCAGCACTGAGTCATCTAAGCTGGGACCCACATAGGATACAAGACCAACATTCTTCATTGATTCATCTATACTGGGACCCACATAGGATACAAGACCAGTATTGAATCATCTAGGCTGGGACCCACATAGGATACAAGACCAGCACTGAGTCATCTAAGCTGGGACCCACATAGGATACAAGACCATCACTCTTCATTGAATCATCTATACTGGGACCCACATAGGATACAAGACCAGTATTGAATCATCTATGCTGGGACCCACATAGGATACAAGACCAGCACAGCTAGGACCCACATAGGATACAAGACCAGCTGTCTTCGTTGATTCATCTATACTAGGACCCATATAGGATACACGACCAGTATTGAATCATCTAAGATGGGACCCACATAGGATACAAGACCAGCATAGCTAGGACCCACATAGGATACAAGACCAGCACTCTTCATCGTCCCAGTCCACTAAGGATTTCTGCACAGTCGTCGTCGTCGAAGTAGCAGTCGCAGCCAGCTCTAGGGTTCCCGCACACAGCAAGCTCGTTCGGGAGGGTCCGCTCCACGAGCCGAGAGGCCGATACATCAACTTTCACAAAGTCCGAAGTTGATGTATCCAAAAGTTCCGTATCGTCAACAGGAACTCAACGTCATAGATGGCGCGTCAATCAGACGCCCGGTCTGAGAGTTATTGGCTTTTTTCGTCCTAGGGGCCCGGTTTGTTTTTAAGGAAAAACCAAACCGACCATACTCCACCTGCGTCCAAACCTCGGGCGGAGTATGCCAAAAGATCCGTCTCACTTAGAGGAAATCAACAAAGCTGACGGCGCGTCAATCGGACGTCCGTAGCTCAAGATATGAGCGTTTCCGCTCCGAGGGCCCGATTGGTTTCGTGTACGAACCAACCCGACCGTACTCCACCTGCGTCCAAACCTCAGGCGGAGTATGCCAAAAGATCCGTCTCACTTAGAGGAAATCAACAAAGATGACGACGCGTCAATCGGACGTCCGTAGCTCAAGATATGAGCGTTTTCGCTCCGAGGGCCCGGTTGGTTTCGTGTACGAACCAACCCGACCGAACGCAAAGTATTCCAAAACCTTGAGTGAAATATACTGAAACGACCGTCTTGATCCAAGGATCGTGTTGCCACTGACGGCGAGTCGTTTAGAGGCCCGTAGCTCATGTTACGGGCATTTGACCGAAAACGGTCCGAAGACGGGGGGTCCGGGCCCTGGCCGACCCCCCCTGGGTCGGTCGAACCGTGTCGACCCGGTCCGGCCGAGCGGCCGAGCGACGCGGGGGGGGGGGGGGGGGAGCCGCCGCCCCCGCGTGACACCCCCGCGGCACCCGCGGGGTGTCGCCCTGGACAACACGAGCGATGCGGGGGGGAGCCGCCGCCCCCGCGTGACAACCCCGCGGCACCCGCGTGGTGTCTCCCTGGACAACCGGACGCGGCTTCAGCCGCATCCCACGCGCGCCGGACCCGTGCGGCCACGGGTCCGCGAGTGCCGCCGCCGCGGCGGCCTTGTCCGGCGGCGCGCCGCCACTCCCGGCTGCTGGCCCCGCCGCGTCGGCAACCCGCGCCGCCGGCAGCTTCCGCGGGCCACCGGAGTCGCTCCGGTGGTCCGATTCTGTTCCCTTCTGCGCCGCTGCTCCTCCCGGGACCTGCTCTTCACTGCGGAACCATCAAACTTCCGTTGCGGCGTGTTCCGTAGTCGCCCGTCAAATCCGTACATCAACAAAGAACGACGGAGGGTTGTCGGGCCGTGTTCGTTTGGCCCGCACCCTCCGCGTTAGAGATAAACAACGGGAGAAAAAAATATTCAACACATGAACACATATCTGAAAACAATTTTAATGAAACAAAATTGTTTAATGAATCGGGTCCTTCATTTTGAACGGAAACAACATGGGAAATAAAATCATCCAAATAAAAATCCCTACCTCGTAGTCGTCGTCGTACGCACGTTCTTCGCGGAAGGAGGGGATCGTCGTGTCGTCGCGGAAGGGCGTCGCGTCGTCGTGGAATCCGGCGTCGAGTCAGCGAACTCAACGGACCAAGAAACAACAGATTTAATTTAATTATATAAAATTAAATCCGTGTTTTGTTAAAAAAAAACACAAGGGAGATTTAAGAGAATTCCGAAGTCTCTTACCTCAAACAGCTGATTGAAGATTCGTTGCGGAGGAAGAGACGTCGTAGAAGAACGTTTCAGGAAGGGAACGTCGGCGTCACGGAACACGGCGTCACGACGTTGATTTCCAGGTTCGGCATTCTTCGCGTTCTTCACGTTCTTCGCGTTCTTCACGAAGAAGGATAAAGGCTCAAGAACCTCTGACAAAACCTCTCAACGAGCAATCCTCCAAAAAGACTTGTTGGTCTTATTTTATTATTATGCCAACGAACGAAAAAGGTAAGTAACGACCCATCAATTCGTTGAATTAATTCAATAAAAGAAACCGCCCATTTAATTCACGAAATAAACCGCCCAATTAAATGGTGCGTTAAGGATTTAAGAAAATGCGTCAGTTGACTTTCATAATGATGGGTTTTCGTGGGTGTGTTACTTAGCAGAAAGAAACGGTGGGGCTCATGCGGGCCCCACCTCACAAATATCCTACCAAGAGGGTATGATATTTCTGGATAGTACCCTATCCATTTCAACCCAGTTTAAGCCGCTTTTAAGTGGCTTCAAGTGGATTAAGTGAAATAAAATAAAGTTGTCATAAAATTATTCTATTTCTTAACTTTATGCCCGAAAATTAAAAACCACGCCCGAGCAAACGCAACTCCGGAAGAGGCGTTTCTAAGTGAATACCAGCGCTGCGATTTCATTGGTGCCCTCAGAATTCGATTCTGGGCACCGGTTCAAAAGATAGAAAAACCCGCTCGTCCGTTCACTGAACGTACCCAAGCCAAACTTCGGAAATTGATTCCGGGCACACCGGGCCTCGGAATCAAGTGCCGTCAGAAACTGCGTTCTTGTAAAATTTCAAAGAAAATTAAGAAAAAAAATTTCTTTGAAATTTACGGGTCTTTACATTACTCCCTCCACAGGGCTTTACGTCCCCGTAAAGCTTCAACACAAACTAGGGATACAAAGGCGGTACTGAGCACGCATCTGATCCTCCCGCTCCCATGTGCTCCCTAGAGGTTCCCGTGCTTCCATCTGATGCGCACAAGAGGAATCAATCGTCCACATAGGAACCGCTCCTGTCGATCCTCTATCTCCACTGGGACCTCCGTAAAAGTCACCCAATTATCCACATCTAGACCCCCCCATGGTCAATGATGTGCGTCGGGTCGTGCACGTATCTCCTCAGCTGAGATATGGGGAAGACGCCGTGCACCCGGTGCAACTGAGGTGGTAGAGACAGGCGTGAAGCCACCTCTCCAATATTGTCGAGGACCTGGAATGGTCCGATGAAGCATGGAGACGACTTGCCGCCTCATCCAAATCTCCGTAATCCACATCGAGGTGAGACATGCCAGAAGATGTGGTCGCCATCCTCAAACTCTAGTGGCCTCCGCCTCCCGTCAGCAAAAGAATTCTGCCGGCTCTGAGCTATCCTCAACCGCTCCTAGATGACCTGGACATTATCTGGTCCTACAAGAGCTGCTGTGATTTCTTCTTTGCCGATAAGAGAAATCTGGTCTCATCCCCTGGATGAACCACTTTCTTTGCCTAAAACAGTCAATCCCGACATGGATGATTCTAATCCATACTAAGGATGATGTCGTAAGGCCTCGACGCTACTACCAAGAGATCAAACCGTTACTCTCGCCTCCAAGGGTTGAGTCAGACTGTCAGCATCAGTGTGTGGTAACTAGGTCTCCTCTAGTAGATGCCCCACAAGTGAGGGTCAAGTCAACAGTCAAGACTGGAACCTCTTAGTAACAACACAAAAGAGGACATGAATGAAAACATCACAAAGGTATGCGTCTTTTATCATTGCAGCTCATAATACAAAGACGCTACACAATAGCAACAAGGAACAACAAGTACAAAGGATGTATACACTAGTTCCGCTCCTGTCCATTTGCTCCCAGAGCTCCATGATCGAAGGCCTCAGCTGCCTGAAGCTGAGCTCTCCCATGTCCACCAACTCCCTCCGGTCGGGGTGGACCTCCTGGTGGTGGTGGTGGCAACACCTCGAAGTGTCTCCCACCATCGGCTACTCGGCCATTTCCTCTGCCTCGTCCGCCTGCACCCTGCGGACCACCGTGGCCGAACCTCTGTCTGGGAGGTCCCTCCACCACCTGCTGCTCATCTGAAAGACGAGTCGGGGAGTCTCGAGCCATGTGACCTCACCCGCTGCATGCGTAGCAATGCTTTCCCCTCATGTAGCTGGCTCTCCTTCGGGTGCCCCAAACAACCGAATCTTCATCCTGAGACTGCCCATCTGATGGTCTGGCCCACTTGGACCTCTGCGTCACCTGTCTACTGCGAGCTGCAGAAGACCCTGCTACGGGCCGTCCTACGGAGGGCCCTGTCAGTGGAGCCTGCTCGGCGAGAAAACTCTCCACTAGAAGGGCTCTCTCCAACACCTCTTCCTGTGTCGGAATGTTGAGGGAGATCATCGAATCCCTGATCTCGTGACTCAGTCCTTGCTCGAAGGTCCGGGCCCGGAAGAACGGGTCCCGTACCATATTTGTGGAGTAGCACGAGAGATCAGTAAATCTCGCCGAGTACTGGGCCACTGTCATACTGCCCTGCCGTAGCTGTAGCAACTCTTGGATGCGCACCGCACGGAGGGTTGCTGGGACGAACTCAGAGCGGAAGATGCTCTCAAAGTCCATCCAGAGAAGAGATATCTCATCGTGCACCTGGAGCATAAAGTTCCACCATCTGCATGCTGCCGCGTGCAGGAGGCTCACTGCGAGGATCACCAGGAGGTCTGCTGGTGTCCTCACTAACCTGAAAACTTGTACGACCACCTCCATCCAGTCCTCGGCTGCCTGGGGGTCCGTCTCCCCACGAAAACTGGGTGGTCACTGGCGCTGGAACTCATGTATAGCTCCAAGGAGACGTGCATCATCAGCGGTCGTGGCGGGAAGCATCAGTGGCTCGGCGGGTAAAGGTACCGCCGGTGCCTCTGCTGACAAGGAGCCCTGCACCGAGGCCTCGTCGCTCAGTGGGCTGTCATCACGCTCCACTCTCGGAACCCTAGCTGGCTGCCGTCATGGGGCCATCCTGAAAAGGAAACAAGTGTGCCACGGTCAGAACAGTATACCTAGTGAGCTGACACAAGTAATCACAAAGAAAACTTGAAACACACATGCAATCAATGTTTACGTGCATTAAGTCGGAAATCAGAAGTCAGGGTCCTGGTGTACGGATACGTCGGCAGCTGCACCAACACTGGACTCCCTGGACTGATAACCACACCCAATATGCTAAACACTATTGCTTCACATAGAAGAAATATCAGAGACGGTGGTAGAACCGACCACCTTTGATACCAATTTGTCACGACCCGTCCTCGGGGACCGTGCCGTGACTACCCCAAGCCCGCCTTCCATAGGCCAGGGGCTGGCGACTATCACCAAGGCGTAAATCCCAACAAAAGGGAAGTCATTGCCTTTGAAAAGTAAACAAACACCATAGAGTAAGCAAGCGGAAAAGTAAACACTAAGTAAAAACTGTACAAGCTGTGCTGAAAGTAAAAGGGGCCGGAAATACAAGCCCAACTGTAAAGTACAACTGAAAGGAAAAACAACAACTGAAAGGAAAAGTCGCAGCGTCGAGCCGTCCTTTGGATGTCCCACCTGAAGGGTGGGTACAGATAGTCTCCACTGCTCCTCGGGTCCACCTGACCGCTCCGAGTATGTCCCGCCCAGTGGTCCACCTCCAGGTATTGTCCTGCTCCGCACGCCTCCACCACGATCAGCGCTGTCCGTCGTCTGCAACCAACACAACGTAGTGCGGGCATAGCCCGTGCAGGGGTGAGTATAAGCTACTCAGTAGGGACCCCGAGACCCCCGAAGGTCTCCCGAAATCCACAAAGGAAAAACCACAAAGGGAAGATACAATCACGAAGTAACAACCGACACTGCTTAGGTATATGCCCATACATATACCAAAGTCATAAATTCCCGTTCGGCTCCAACGTCCGAGACCAAGCACAACCCAGTCCACACAGGAAAGCAAAATGTATACCCACACAGGATAGATCAACACAATCCAAAAAGGAGAGAAAACAGTAAATCCACACAGGATAGCTCAACACAATCCACAAGGGAGAGTAAACAGTAAATCCACACAGGATAGCTCAACACAATCCACAAAGCAGAGTAACACAAGATTCATCTCACACAGGTATACTTCGTCGAAAAGGTGAAAGGGATGATCAGGTATAGATACTGAATCATCTAAGCTGGGACCCACATAGGATACAAGACCAGCACGGCTGGGACCCACATAGGATACAAGACCAGCACTGAGTCATCTAAGCTGGGACCCACATAGGATACAAGACCAACACTCTTCATTGATTCATCTATACTGGGACCCACATAGGATACATGACTAGTATTGAATCATCTAGGCTGGGACCCACATAGGATACAAGACCAGCACTGAGTCATCTAAGCTGGGACCCACATAGGATACAAGACCAGCACTCTTCATTGATTCATCTATACTGGGACCCACATAGGATACATGACCAGTATTGAATCATCTAGGCTGGGACCCACATAGGATACAAGACCAGCACAGCTAGGACCCACATAGGATACAAGACCAGCTGTCTTCGTTGATTCATCTATACTGGGACCCATATAGGATACAAGACCAATATTGAATCATCTAAGCTGGGAACCACATAGGATACAAGACCAGCACAGCTAGGACCCACATACGATACAAGACCAACACTCTTCATCATCGCAGTCCACTGAGGATTTCTGCACAGTCGTCGTCGTCGAAGTAGTAGTCGCAGCCAACTCTAGGGTTCCCACACACAGCAAGCTCGTTCGAGAGGGTCCGCTCCACGAGCCGAGAGGCCGATACATAAACTGTCACAAAGTCCGAAGTTGATGTATCCAAAAGTTCCGTATCGTCAACAGGAACTCAACGTCGCAGACGGCGCGTCAATCGGACGCCCGGTCTGAGAGTTATTGGCTTTTTTCGTCCCAGGGGCCCGGTTGGTTTTTAAGGAAAAACCAACCCGACCGTACTCCACCTGCGTTCAAACATCAGGCGGAGTATGCCAAAAGATCCGTCTCACTTAGAGGAAATCAACAAAGCTGACAGCGCGTCAATCGGACGTCTGTAGCTAAAGATATGAGCGTTTCCGCTCCGAGGGCCCGATTGGTTTCGTGTACGAACCAACCCGACCGTACTCCACCTGCATCCAAACCTCGGGCGGAGTATGACAAAAGATCAGTCTCACTTAGAGGAAATCAACAAAGCTGACGGTGCGTCAATCAGACGTCCTTAGCTCAAGATATGAGCGTTTCCGCTCCGAGGGCCCGGTTGGTTTCGTGTACGAACCAACCCGGCTGAACCCAAAGTATTCTGAAACCTTGAGTGCGATATAACGAAACGACCGTCTCTATCCAAGGATCACGTTTCCACTGACGGCGAGTCGTTCAGAGGCCCGTAGCTCAAGTTACGGGCATTTGACCGAAAACGGTCCGAAGACGGGGGGTCCGGGCCCGAGCTGACCCGGCCCGACCCCCCCTGGGTCGGCCGAACCGGGTCGACCCGGTTGGACCCGGTCCGGCCCGGCCAGGGCGCGGCCCGGCCGGTCGGACCGGTCTGGCTCGGCCAGCCCGACCCGGCTCGTCTGAGCGGCCGAGCGACGCGAGGGGGGGGGGGGGGAGCCGCCGCCCCCGCGTGACACCCCCGCGGCACCCGCGGGGTGTCGCCCTGGACAACCCGAGCGACGTGGGGGGGGATCCGCCGCCCCCGCGTGACAACCCCGTGGCACCCGCGGGGTGTCGCCCTGGACACCCGGACGCGGCTTCAGCCGCGTCCCGCGCGCGCCGGACCCACGCGGCCGCGGGTCCGCGAGTGCCGCCGCCGCGGCTTCTGCCGCGGCGGCCTTGTCCGGCGGCGCGCCGGGGCGCCGCCGCTCCCGGCTCCCGGCGCCGCCGCGCCGGCGACCCGCGCCGCCGGTGGCTTCCACGAGCCACCGGAGTCGCTCCAGTGGTCCGATTCTGTTCCCGTCTGCGCCGCTGCTCCTCCCGGGACCCGCTCTTCACTGCAGAACCATCAAACTTCCGTTGCGGCGCGTTCCGTCGTCGCTCATCAAATCCGTACATCAATGAAGAACGACAGAGGGTTGTCGGGCCGTGTTCGTTTGGCCCGCACCCTCCGTGTTAGAGATAAACAACGGGAGAAAAAAATATTCAACACATGAACACATATCCGAAAACAATTTTAATGAAACAAAATTGTTTAATGAATCAGGTCCTTCATTTTGAACGGAAACAACACGGGAAATAAAAACATCCAAATAAAAATCCCTAACTCTTAGTCGTCGCCGTACGCACGTTCTTCGCGGAAGGAGGGGATCGTCGCGTCGTCGCGGATGGCCGTCGCGTCATCGCGGAATCCGGCGTTGAGTCAGCGAACTCAACGGACCAAGAAGCAACAGATTTAATTTAATTATATAAAATTAAATCCGTGTATTGTTAAAAAAAACACAAGGGAGATTTAAGAGAATTCCGAAGTCTCTTACCTCAAACAGCTGATCGAAGATTCATTGCGGAGGAAAAGACGTCACAGAAGAACGTTGCAGGAAGGGAACGTCGGCGTCGCGGAACACGGTGTCACGTCGTCGATTTCCGGGTTCGGCGTTCTTCGCGTTCTTCGTGAAGAAGGATAAAGGCTCAAGAACCTCTGACAAAACCTCTCAACGAGCAATCCTCCAAAAAGACTTGTTGGTCTTATTTTATTATTACGCCAACGAATGAAAAAGGTAAGTAACGACCCATCAATTCGTTGAATTAATTCAACGAAAGAAACCACCCAATTAAATGGTGCGTTAAGGATTTAAGAAAACGCGTCAGTTGACTTTCATAATGACGGGATTTCGCGGGTGCGTTACTTAGCGGAATGAAACGGCGGGGCCCGTGCGGGCCCCACCTCACAAATATCCTACCAAGAGGGTAGGATATTTCTGGATAGTACCCTATCCGTTTCAACCTAGTTTAAGCTGCTTTTAAGTGGCTTCAGGTGGCTTAAGTGAAATAAAATAAAGTTGTCGTAAAATTATTTTATTTCTTAACTTTATGCCCGAAAATTAAAAACCACACCCGAGCAAACGCAACTCCGGAAGAGGCGTTTCTAAGCGAATACCGGCGCTGCGATTTCATTGGTGCCCTCAGAATTCGATTCCGGGCACCGGTTCAAAAGTTAGAAAAACCTGCTCGTCCGTTCGCTGAACGTACCCGAGCCAAACTTCGGAAATTGATTCCGGGCACACCGGGCCTCAGAATCAGGTGCCGTTAGAAACTGCGTTCTTGTAAAATTCCAAAGAAAATTAAGAAAAAAAATTTCCTTGAAATTTACGGGTCTTTACAATTTCATTGGGGATAAGTGGGCCTATCGCAAAAAGATGAATAAAGATGGCATAGTGATTCGAAAAAAATCACAACTAGTCTGCAAGAGATATTCCAAGATACATGTAATAGATGTTGATGAGACATTTGCACTGATTGCAGGGATTGCGACAATCATATTATTTATAGACATTACAGTGCAATGAAAGTACAGAGTGTTCCAGATGCATGTTAAGTCCACATTTTTGAATGGGGTTCTGGAAGAATAATTTAATAATGAGTAGATAGAAGATCATGGTATTCAATGTTAGATCAATATTGGAAGAATGTAAGTTTCTAATGAATCATAGTGAAGGTGGTTTTTAGAAATATGAAAATAAGGTTCTGATGTGATTTGGAATTGAAAATTCCAAGGAGAAGAAGACTCCGGTTGCAACACGGATGAAATTGTCAAAAATTGATAATGGAAAGGTAGTTAATATCACAAAATACATATAGATTTTTGGGAGTTTACTATACCTGACAGCGATGAGACCTGATATTGTTTTCGCCACATGCCAAGCAGCACGATATCAAAGTAATCCCAAAGAAAGCCACATGCTTGCAGGGAAATTAATACTTCATTATAACAAGGGCACAATGTATTTTGACTTGATATATAGTGAAAAATCTCAGTTAGAGTTATTGGGACATACTATTGTAGATTTGGCCGGTTCAGCAGATGATAGGAAATCAATGTCAGGAGGTGCTTTCTATCGTGGTGGTTTGTGTATTTCTAGGCTAAGCAAGAGTCAAGATTTCATTTCATTGAGCACCACATAAGCTGAGTATATTGCGGCCACTCAAGCATGCACACAATTATTGTGGATGAAGCATCAACATGATGATATGGGAGTTGAAGTGATGTCTTCGATCAGAATCAAGTGAGATAACTCATGTGATATCAATATCAGTAAAAATCAAGTCCATCACTCAAGGATGAAGCAAATTGAGATAAAGTATCATTTTATCAAGGAGAAGGTTGAGAAGGGAATTGTGAAGTTGGAGTATGTGACTAAAGAACTATAGGTTGCATACATTCTGACAAAGGCCTTACCTAAGGAAGCATTTTAAAGGCATTGACTGGATCTGGGAGTTGAGTCAACTCCCCACACTTGAAAAAGTGTGGATGTGGAACCCCCCCTCTCTTCGAGGTATGTTGTTTTTTACTATACTTTGTTAATATGTTTTCTTTCCAATGTATTCGGCCACATAGGAGTGACCTTTTGGGTTCATTGACAAAGGGGGAGAAATAGTGAATTTTCAAGGGGGAGAAACTATGGCTAATGAAGGGAGAAAATGTCTTTATCAAAGTCACAGGGAGAAGATGATAGGTAGAACAACAAGATAGTGGGAGAACAATGAGACAAGAGGAGAGTTTTTAAACCTGACAACGCTAGAAGTGATAGATAAAAGAATAGATATCATGACAGTTGAGGATCATGATAAAAGCATAACAGTGACGTTGGAAAGGTGTGAGAAGGTTTCCAGCTATCACCGATTGGTATCAATGTGGTATCAAAAATTGGAATTAGTTTGAAAATTGGTATCAGTTGGGTGTCAACATTTGGTGGCAGAAATGAAGTGATTCATTGATGATCTTTTCATTTCCTCTTGTTTATCACGACGATCATTGCTCATGTGGGCTTAGAGTATGTGGTGAGTGAATCTCTAGTCTCTATTTGAATCTCAAGAGGCTAAGGCTGGGTGATTATGAAAGGAGACTCAGTGAGGTATCAAAGTGTAGAAAATCATTCTGAGAAGAGTTTTCAACAAACCCAAAGGGGGAGATTGTTGGGAAAAAATTCCTCAAGGTAACATTGCATCATTTTTGGGCTGATTGTGTTTGTTGACATAGTAGATTTCCATGGTGAATTGTTGAGTTCCAGAGATTTTGTTGACAATCATTGTTGACAAAGACCCATGAAAAAGGAATGGACGATCTGGAGGTGGTACAAAAAGAACAGATACAAGGTGGCACTGTTTTCTAGTGTTTGCCAAATTTTTGGGGTCTAAAATTTGGAGTTTGGTGAGCATCGTGAAAATTGGATATCCTTTAATATCTCATCAAAATATGGAAAAGGCATGAGTTTTGAGAAGATAGGATTCATGGTTTAGAATTCTTGAAGACCAGAATAATGTTGACGGTGATTCTTCACAATTATGATGAGCTTCATGAATGGAAGAGTCGAAGAGTATTACGGAGGTGAAGGCGCAATGGAATTTAGGGTGATGCTCTGTGATTATTATGAGCTTTGCGATCAGGAAATTTCCGCAGTGCTTTGCGATTTTGAGAGAATTTCAGTGGGATCTTTGGAGCATCGCGATTTGAGTTGACGTGGCGTTGACTTCACACAGAAAGTTTGAGGGTTGATGAAATTGCCTATAAATAGACCTCGACTCCATCGAGTGATGTAGAAATATAGAGAGAGTTTTTGAAGAAAATTATTTGCTCTTGACTTGCGAAGGTGGTTCGCGAAGGCAGTGTGCTTCGTGAAAGAAGAGCTTCAGATCGGCTAATCTAGCTCTGCGAAAGTTTTGAGCTCCGAGTTGGCTCATTGAGCTTCGCGAGGAAAGTCGCTATGCGACTACTTGAGATTTATGAGAGTTCTTTTCAAGAGTGCTTCAGGAAAATGTGGGAGCTTCGTGAAGGCTTGTTTGAGCTTTGCAAAATTGGGATCCTCACGAAGTAGGGTGCTTTGTGAAGGTGTTTCCAAATTGAGTTGCCCGGTGTTCAGGGGAAAAGGGGTATTCATCAGTGGATGAACATTGAACTTCAATAGAGCATCTACGTACAGGGGAGGATGCATTAGTTAGTGGTAATGAAGAGACATACAGGTCTATAAACTATGAGTGGATCCCTTCCAAGTGTAGTGAGAAAAGGAAGAGGGAAAAGGTTATTCTTTCTACCGGTAGTGAACCAAAGAGAGAGAAATAGGGAGTGACCCTTAGGAAAGTAGTGAGATGACAGTAAACATTGTTTAGGTAGTGATCCTGGGCATAAAAGTGATCTTTCCCGGACATTATTGGCAGTGAACTCTAGTGGATTTGGTACAGCAGCACATCGTCATTGTATACTCATTGGACGTAGCCCAGTGAGGGTGAACCAAGTAAAAATATATGTGTCCTCATTCTTGTTTCTATGCATTGCATTTAAAGAATCAACATCAGATAAATAAGAAAATAAGTGGTCATAATAAGCACACAAGTGAAAACAAAGTGACCCTTGTAAAAAAGAGGTCAAGATCCATTGGGGCAGGACAAATTTAGAAAAGAATATCCATACCCTGATTCACCCCCCCCCCCCTCTTAGGGTATATATGCCCCTTTTGGTCCTACCAATTTTTGTAAATAATAGTTTCTTAAAAACCAAAATAATTATAAAAAATATGATTGAAACTCATAAACTAAAATCAAAGGAAGTTATATTTGTTAGTGGGAAGAATCACAACATGATAAGTGTTATAAAACTATTTTGATAATGGAATGAATGTGATATTTAAGAAATATTATTGTATTATCGAAAGTTTAAAAGATGGAAAAGTTGTTTTTAAGGGAGAAATAATCAGAAAAAATATTTTTTATAAAAGATATCATTGTAATTCATGTTATATAAGTGATAAGGAAGAAAATAATTTGTGGCATTAAATACTTTGGCTTCTTGGCCATAAAAGCTTGAGCACAATTTCTATGGAAACTCTTGTAAGAAAATTTCCACTACTAAATAGGAAATATTATGAAATATGTATAAATTTTTACAAATAGAAGATAATTAGTAGCATACATAAGAAAATTGAATTTCAATCTAATGGACCTACTGATATCTTACACTTTGATCTATATGAGATGATGAGAAATCAATCAATAAAAAATAATTTTTTACTTTATTAATTTTATTGATGAATTGACAGAAAGGAAAAATAGTGTTTATGAATCATAAATTTGAGGTTGTAGAGATGTTTAGATATTTTATAAAAAAAGTTTAATGTGATACAAAATGCGTTCAAGATAATTTATATGAGTATTGTGATGAAAATAGTAATACATGAAGAAAATATCTCAAACTTTATTCTGTTCAAAAATAGGATTAATCGAAAAATATACTTTGAAATCATAAATATTCATTTTAGACTAGAATAAAGTTGAGGTAAAGAATCAGACATCACTTATCTCTCAGGTTGAAAAAAAATCTACTTCAAAATAATTTGAACATAAATATTGGATAAATTTTATGAAAAAAGAATTAAATTAGATTAATAAAAATGAAATCTGATATCTTGTTCCATGAATAATTAGAAATAATGTTATAAGAAAAAAATGGGTGTTCAAAAACAATTTGAATAAACATAGAGAAATTTCAAGAAACAAAGATTAACTTGTTTGGAAAGGCTAATCATTTTTGGAATTCATTGAATTTAAAGAAACATTTTATCCTACTGTGATACTTGAAATAATAAGAATGTTCTTGGTAGTTGCTACACATCACTGTTAAAAAGTATAGAAGATAGATGTTAAGTTATATTTCTTAAAAAGATAAATTTATGATGAAGTTTACATTGATCAACCAAGTGGGTTATTACTTGATAAAGATTTAACCATAGGTTTTAAGCTAATGACATGTTTATTTGGGTTGATCTACCATTCTCATGCATGGTAATATAAACATGACAGTTTCCTAAACTAGTTGAAATTTTATAAAGTAAAAGTTGATAGCAACCTATATGTTATGGAAATGAGTAAAATAACCATCATTTTCATTTTTATGTTAAATATATAATTTTTTCTATTGATACACATAATACATCTGAAGAATTTTTGGAAATAATGAAGAAATTTTTAATGTCAATGCATGGAGTGTTAGATTTATTTCTAAGTTTACAAGATTTAGAAAAATATAGATACATATTTCTATCTCAAGAAAAGTACACCAATGAGTTACTACCAATATTTGGAATGGAATATAACAAATAATTTTCTACAACTATCTCTATTTGTGTGGAGTTGAGTAAATATAAATCTAGGAAAAGTGTGAATCACAAATAATTTCAAAAGTTAATAGGGCACTTGATATATCTTACAACTTCAAGGACACACATTCTTTATGTAGCTACATTATGTGTTTGATATCAGAGTGATCCAAAAGAGTAAAAAATGTTGTAAGATAAAATAATACTCAATTTTATCATAAAAACATCATTTTATGGACAGTATTATATAAGAAGTTGTGATATTATATTTGTTAGCTAAACTAATGCTAATTGGGTTGAATATTTTAATGATAGAAAGTAAAAGTCTAGAGGTTTTGTTGTTGAGACTAATATAAAACCTAGTGAAAGGAAATAAACATTAATTATTGATAATATTTTCTCATCAAATATGACAAGTGATATAAGGATATTGAAATATATTGAAGAACGTAAAGTATGAGAAATTATTTTTATAAATGATAGTTCCTTAAAAATAAAAGGAATTGGAATAACAAAGAATGAAACTCAGAAATAGAAATCAAAGGAAGTTCTATTTGTGAGTGGTATGAATCACAACTTGATAAGTGTTAGAAAAATTTTTTGAAAATGGAAAGAAGGGTATCTTTAAGAAATATTCTTGTATTATCAAAAGTTTTAAAGGTGGAAAATTTGTTTTTAAGGGAGAAAGAAATATAAAAAATATTTTTCAAAATAGAGATCTCTGTAATTCATGTTACATAAGTGATAAGGAAGAAAATGAGTTGTGGCATTGAAAACTTAGGCCTCTTGGCCATAAAATAATGAGCACAATTTCTATGGAAATGGTGGTAAGAAAATTTCCACAACTAAATAGGAAATATTATAAAATATGTATAAATTTTTAAAAATAGAAGATAATTAGTAACATACATAAGAAAATTGAAATTCAATCCAATGGACCTATTGAGATATTACACTTTTATCCTTATGGGAAAATGAGAAATTAATAAATAAAATATGATTTTTTGCTGTATTAATTTTTTGAGGAATTCACCCAAAAGAAAAACATAATGTTTATGAATCATAAATCAGAGGTTTCAGAGATGTTTAGATATTTTATAAAAAAATTTGAATGTGAGGAAAAATGTGCTCAAGATGATTTAGATGAGTATTGTGATGAAAATAGTAATACATGAAGAAAATATCTCAATATTTATTCTTTTAAAAAATAGTATTAATCAAACAATATCTTTTGAAATCATAAATATTCATTTTGGACCAGAAGAAAGTTGTGGTATAGAATCAGACATCACTTATCTCTTAGGTTTAAGAACAATCTACTTCAGAGGAAGTTGAACATAAATATTGGATAAATGTGATGAATAAATATTTAAATCAGATTAATAAAAATGATATCTGATATCTTATTCCATGAAAAATAGGAAGTAATTTTATAAGAAAAAAATGGGTATTTGAAAACAATATGAATAAACCTTGAGAAATTTGATGAAACAAAGATAGACTTGTTTGGAAAGGAAATTAATTAGTGTAAGACATTGAACTTAAAGAAATTTTTTATCCTAATATGAGAATTGAAAAAATAAGAATGTTCTTGGTAGTTGCTACACATAATTGTTAAAAAGTCTAGAAGATGGATGTTAAGCCACATTTCATAAACAGAGAAATTTATGATGAAGTTTATATTGATAAACAAGTGGGTTCTTACATGATAAGGATGTAACCATGGTTTGTAAGCTAAAGAAAAATTTATTTGGGCTGATGTAACATCCTTATGCATGGTAATATAAACATGAGGGTTCCCTAAACTAGTTGAAATTTTATAAAGTAAAAATTGATAGCAACCTATATGTTATAGAAATTAGTACATGAACCCTTATTTTCATTTTTATGTTAAATATATAATTTTTGATGTTGATATGCATAAAACTTATGAAGAATTTTCTAAAAAAATGAAGAAATTTTTAATGTCAATGCATGGAGTGTTATATTAATTTCTAGGTTTACAAGTAAAAAAAAAAGATAAATACATCTATATATATTAAGAAAAGTATATCAATTATTTACTACCAATATTTGGTATGGAATATTACAAAGATGTTTCTACAACTATCTCTGTTTGTGGGGAGTTGAGTAAAGATAATGCTGGAAAAATTGTGAATCATAAATCCTTTCAAAATTTTATAGGGCACTTGATCTATCTTACAACTTCAAGGACTCACATTATTTATGTGGTTACATTATGTGTAAGATATCAGAGTTATCGTGAAGAGTCATAGATATTGTAAGATAAAATAATACTCAATTATATTATAAGAACATCATATTATGAAATGTATTGTAAAAGTAGTTGTGACATGACCTTTCTTGGCTACACTAATGATAATTGGGTTGAATATTTTAATGATAGAAATTAAAAGTCTAGTGGAATTATTTTGGGATAATTTTGGGACAATTTGTAATAAAATATAAATTACATGAATTTAATAAATTCAAAGTATGAAAAATGATATGGAAATTTCATTTACATGAATGAACTAATTCCCTCAAATCACAAGTCCTCATTTTAATATACATGCTTAAATTTAATCATTAAATTATCAATTTTACTCATTCAATATCATTTGCATTGAAATATAAAACATGTAATCATTGTATTCCTAAGAAGCTTATCCATCAATGGTTAGTCAAGTAAATCATAATTCAAGCATGTGTATGTAATTTCAATTTAAAGATCAAAGCTTGTGTTGGAAAAGAAATTAGTGAGTTGAAAATATCACCATTAAAAGTGAAATCCATTTCCCATGAAGCTTATCCCTTATCTTCCACTTTTTGAGGGATGTCTTATGTCATCATGAACATATAAAATATAATTACTCAATTAAGCACAAGGATCTTGTCATTAATGCTCAAAATGAAAAGTGGTAGTGGCATGTATGCTGGAATACTCCCTAAAATTGAAATTAAAATATATATTCGTAAAAAAAGTAGAAAGGGATAAGTCTTGGTATGACCCCCCTAAGTGGTTCCTTAATTTTTGCTGCCTCCCAAGGGCAGTACTAGATGTTATCCAAAGTCTGATGGTGGATGAAACTTCTTTGACTTGAACCACCACATGTGTCTTTTACCAGCTTGTGATTCATCCTTTTTAGTGAGAAATGACTGATGAATAGAGTATAAAATATCCTCCTACTTCAAAATTAGGTATTTATTACATGGAGGGGGTAAGATGAATTATGGACCGTCCTCTTCCTTGTTTTCTACTTGTGCAACCTATTTCTTCTTTTCCAGTGCTGGATCAATATGGGATGTACGAATTGATTGTTCAATGGGAAAGTAGACATATATTTTTACTTGAATAAAATTTAAATTTTTAATAAGTAATTTATCCCTTTAAATGTGAGTATCCTCTTTCTTGATTTCCCCATGCTCAACTACTTGGATTTTCTCATGGGATTACTAAAATGTGTACTCTTTGAAATCATGGAGTTATATGTGTTCCAAAACATGTGCATGTGTTTTTTATTTATTCTCCCCTAAAGAATAGAAAAGGATATCTAAATTTTAAAATTAAAAGAAGTGGGAATTAATACTAAATTCATATTGAATAAAATCAAATGATATAGAGTTTGTGAAAATATTAATCCCCTCAGTTGGTTTAGCTAAAATATCTTCATTAGTATTGAGTGCCTCTTGGAGTAGACTATCAGTGGATGGTGGTAGGTAGTCGGGCTCCTCCATCTTAACATCAAATTACACCACTTGGGTGGTTCCTTCCTTAAATGTCTTTGTATCTTATTCTTGGTATGTTATGGGGAGATCAGGAATATACTCACATTCAATCTATAATTCATCAACTTCTTGCAGATCACCCCTATGTATCTCAACAGGGAAGCATTCCTCTTTGGTCACCTTAGTTAAATCAAATAAGACAAGTGAATCATCTTCTGGTTCATGATTAGGTTTCTATAGTGATTCTTGGAAATATGCAGTTATCCAATCTATTTGGCATTGTAAATATTTCACCATCACTTCAAGATATTGAATATTATATTTGAGTTTTTTTTTCCACTTTATTATGAAATTATTCTTGAGTAAATTCTTCAAAAATATTGGGAGAAAGCAAGGAACACTCTTCTTGTGTCTTAGACACTTCTAAATAAAATTTCTAGAAGTACTCCCAGAATTCAGTTATCTCTTTAGCCAATCCTTAAAACAATGGTTTCTCAAGGGTTTCTTTGAGATTTTGGATGAGGTCCTTGAATTCCTCCTCTACGAAAATTTGGTTCCAGTCTCCCCTGATCCATCTAGACTATAATAAAATAATATTTTTTCATATCAGGGTGATTCATCTATGACTTCCTACACCTATGAGTAATGAGTCCCTGAAAAAGAATATTCATTCAAAAACATCATGGAAAAATATATTATTTGTTTCTATTAATGCAATTAAATCGATCTAAATTTTGAAAATAGAAAAATTGAATGATCTATTTATTAGATCCCTAAAGAAGATGCTAGTTTTTACACGCACACCTATAAAAGGGAATGGAAAAGAAAATTATTTTTCCTAATGTAGCACAGTGGCTGATCGGGGTTGTCTCACTTGATGAGCTTCATAGTTTGGTTAGCTCACTTTATCTAAATAACCTAAACCATTTCTTTATTTTTGTTTTTGTTATTAAAAGAAAAAAATAATAAATCTTGCGGGCTTTTGATTATTTATTTTATAATATAATAAAATGACATGAAATATGAGAATTATAACTTAAATTAACATGAAATTCTAAACTGAATGAGTTAAGGAAGAAAGAACTTAGTTTTGGGTCTGGTTTTTGGTTTAATCGTTATGCTCCTTTATATGATTAATTTTAGTTTGATAATTAAAAAATTAAATATCATATTGAATTACTATTTTTTTATTTAGAAATTTTTAAATATTTTAATTCTTAATAAATTTTAATTGCAACCTCTTCTTTAATAAGGTTCGATGACACAACTTGGTCTAAAGTGTTCCATCTTCCAAGACCTATCTTTATAAATGTCATTTCATCCATTGAATATCTCAAATCCATTGTGCTAAGATTTAACGAATAGAGAGAGGTAAAAATGATTTAATTAAAAGAATAGAAATATATTGAGTTACAATTTGTTGGGGCAGTTACCAAATCTACGACATTCGCCTCACCCATGCATGCTACTCAAATCTACCAAAAACATAAAATAAACTTTATGAAAAATTCAAGAATACCTTTACCTCCGTTGGGCCAAGCCCTAGGTTATCCTCCCATTATAGGGAGTAAGACATGACTTTAGTGGAAATATGGAAGATAAGGATAAGTAAAATAAAATAGAATAAAAGAAAGAAGAAATACAAATATAATGAGGTTAAGAAAATAAAAGAATAAATTAAAAAAAATTAGGATGAGAGAGACAATAGAGAGAGAGTAAAATAAAATAAAATTGAATAGTAATAAGAAAATAAAAATAAAATAAAATAATAAAATAAAATAAAAATAATAATGTTAAAATAAAAATAATAATAAAAATAATTATTAAAATAAAAATAATAAGAAGATAAGTATATGGATGGATGAATTGGGAGGAATAAAAAATTTTAAAACATGAATGAAACTATTTTTAATTAAAATTAAAATTTAAGGAAAATTAAAACAAAATAATTAAAAGAAAATAAAAATAAAAATGAAGAAAAGAGAGGGAGAATTGAAGCATCAATGCCTCAGTGGGTTCCCTCCTTGGGAGCTCGATGCCTCCATAGTGGGGTTCAACACACTCTTTTTATATAGAGAAAAAGAAGTATCGGGCTTGTTGCTTTAGTAGATGAGATTCTATGGGATATTAATCAACCCAATAACTATAGGTTTTAATATTTAAACACTAGTAGATCTCAGGTGATTGAAAAAATTCACGTGGAGAAGATCCACATAGGGCGGATCCTTTGATGCATGTAGGGGGTTTATGGCTAGAGTTGGGGACTTGATGGAGCTCAAAAGCAAGGGAATTTGGTGTGGGGACATTGGAAGGAGGCAAGAAGTGGTGGGAGTTGGAATAGTTCATAGAAGTGATGGTGAGAAGTGATGCTACTCTTCTCCTCCAGCCTTGACAACGACTAGAGGAGGATAAGATATGTGTTCATGGGGTCGGTCGAGACTTATGAGGTGATCAATGGTGATGGAAATCATCAGTGGTGGGATAAGAGCTCAATCCAAGATTCTCCTGGTGATATAATGAAGGATTATTGGTGAGGTAATAGTGGTTTGGGAGTAGTAGGGGAGATCAATGATGTTGGGTGGTGGAGCCTTGGCGGCGTGAGCAATGCTCGATCGAGGACGATGGAGGAAGTGGTGATGGAGAGCAGTAGAAGAGGCGTTCTTGAGTGATAGGAGTGGCTGTAGAAGTTGAGAAGAAGGTAGGTGGTAGTTGAGAGAGTGAAGCATAGAGGAGCATGGTGGTGATGCAGTGTATCTTCGATGACACATCAAAACACTGTGGTTTTGAGTGAGAGCTTATAAGGCTTGATACAAGAGTACAATCTAGATCACTTGCTATAGGGACAAGCTCTCACATTCCACATGCACACACATTAGGTCATGACCCATGTAGACTATGTGGGACTTAGGTCCTACTATGCACCTATGAAGTTCATCACCCATGAGCCACCACAAACGGGGCTTGATCACCCATTCAATCACCACATGATCAGGCCTTCTCTCAGATGGCTTGGATTGTCAGGCTTCCTCAGCCCAGCCAGGTGGATAACTATTTTGAGGTTGAGGTCCAGCTTGTGTATGGATAAATGTTTACAAAAAAACCTTAAAAAATTTAGAAAATTACAAATCTCAATAAAAAATATTCATTGAAATTTCATACACAAGATTCAAAAAAAACATCTTTCATTTACACTCCAAATTTTTTTCATTCCTTTAATATTAAATTTCAACTTTTGATCAAAATATTAAAATACATGGATTAATTCATTGATAAAATACTTAACAACATTAAAATTTGATTAAAATATTCACATAAAATGACTCTGTCATTGAGTATATCATTCTCTCACCCCTAAGTATCTTCCTAATTCTAACCATTCTTCCATAACACTTATATAATGGAAATGGTTCTCCCTCAAAAGTTTCTTCCTATCTATCTAGAATGTCAATTGGTTCATAGATAAACAGCACATAAGGTTTCAGAGTAACATAATCTTAGCTAATAAAATTTCTAAGATTCAACCAATACTTCTTTAGTTGGGAGACATGAAAAACATTATGGAAAATGATGAATCTTAGGGGTAAATCTAATTGATATACAATGTCAGTGATATATTCCAAAATTTAAAATGGTCGCAAAAATTGAGGATCTAATTTAAATATATTTCCCAAATTTAATTATGAACTAATCATAGTGAAATTTATATAAATACATGTTCACTAACAATAGTAGATAAATGGTGATGATGAAAACATATAAATGATTTTTCTTGAATCATTTCTGTGGACATATACTTCTTGACCATCTAAATATTTTTTGTAGCATCTTAGAAAATACTAAGTCTGATTAGTAATGTTTATCCCATCTACACTAAAAAATGTAGAGATAAATAATGTCATCTATAAAATTCCTCAAACAGAGCCATATGTATTGTAGACTGATAACTATTATTATATAAGAACTCCATTAAAGGTATATGATCTTCCCCTAGGAGACCAATGTCTATGTCACAAGATCTAAATATATATTCTAACATCTAAATCATATATTCTAACTACCCATACATCTGTGGATGATATTCTATGCTCATGGTCTTCTGTATTCCAAGGGCCTGTTATAAATAGCACCAAAAATAAGAATTAAATATTGGATCTCTACCAAAGATAATAGACTCTCGTACTCCATGAAACTTGAATAATTCCCAAATATACATTTAAGTACCTAACATGGATCACTCTATCCAAGTAATTATACTATTTCTCTACATGACCTCAAACATGCCTCCAAGTCTGCCAGAGTCTACCAACCAATGGTTAGGTCCTATAAGAACACAATGGTGAGACTATGACCTCATATATAGGAAATAGTAAAATAAAATAAAAATAAAAATAAGGACACAAACCTATCCTAATCTATTCTCAAGTACTGTAGAGTCTCATTCACAAGCTCCAACCTTTTAAGATAATCATAACATGAGAATAGGCCCTTCCCTATAACCGTCAACTCTGAACAAGAACAATGTCTGCTCGTGTACCCAAGTTCCATGGATTCCTAAGAAGGGTGTGAGTAAAAATAAATTGGCCAACACCAATTATATCTAAAGTAATAACCAATATAATAAACAGTGTATACAAATTATGAATGGTAAAAGAGACAAATCATAAATTAAGGTATGTATTAAAACAAATATTTATTAGTTAACCTATTGTCCCTATGGTTTAAAAGTGACACTATAAGGACCCGACCTTATTACATAAATAATCTTGAATTTAGTCAAGAAAACAATTCATTTTACATTGAGGATATTTTCAAGTTTAGAGCTTTAGAGAATTGGGACAATACATTCATAACATTACACATTTTTATAGAGTGGATAACATAAAAACTATTTCCATTTTTTTCAAAATATAAAACATTAAAAATTAAACATGACTCCTTAAAAATTATTCAACATTTTACATGGATTACTTCTTCATCTTACACATCCATTAACCTATGAAAATCATTTAAAAACTTGGAAGGATCACAAAAGTTCAGTAAGGGATGGAAAAGAAGGAAAGAGCACATTAGTCCATGAATACTTGTAACGTATGGAAGCATTTTCAAAAGACATGCTTGTCACCCATATATACTTACTTTGTGTAACATTAGATTTACACAAGATACACACAAAACATTAGAACATAAATATAATCATAAAGGTATATTAGGGAATTACTTACATAATCTTTTAACCCTATCGACTACCTTATAATTTGTAACCCTCACGACTACCTTACAATTTGTGTAACCATCGCAGTTACACTTGGAGTAACCATACGACAGACCTCCAAATTACACATACCAAATACATTAGAGGGAAATATAGGTCCCACCATTCATCATAAACAATTCACATGAACCAAAAAATAATCATAAAACATGAATAATAGCATAAAAACATTTCTTTTGAACTTTGTAAAACATAACTTTAAAAGAGGATTTATAAAGAAAATCCCATTAAAAAAATCATAAAATTGAATAGAGACTAAATAGAGTGGATTTAATATGTATATAAACTATAATGAAACATAATTAGACATAATATAAGAAAAACCCATCACACAATCAATTTTAATACCACATAAATAACGATGTAGAAGGTTAACCCAAAGAATGGAAATTAGGTTAAGAATTCTCTTACCTCCGGTTTGCCTTACTTAAAAATTGTTTAAAATTCTAGTATAATGGTTAAAAGAGTGTTACTAGTATTTTAAAAAAACATTTTCATGTTTATAACATCTTATATTATCATTTCATAACATCATTTCACCCTTTAATTGTTAGTATTTTGCTCCTTGCACTGTTTTTGGGTGAGTTCTTTACATGATTTCCATCAATGGTTCATGGTGGATGTTCATGTAGATTGGAAGTAAAACTCCCGAATTGGAATGGATTAGTATTTAAATATACCCATTAACATAAATTATAAAATTTATCATTTTGAAATATTACATGAGGATGATTCATAAGTCAAAACATTAATGATGTTCGTTTAGATCATTTTAGTGGTTCTTTGATAATAACGACGTCATTTTGTTTTATAAATTAAAACTATGTGTAAAAAATAATTTCAGAACCATTGATGAGACATAATATATATATTAAAACCTTGTTCAACCATGAAAATGGTTTCATGGCCATACTTGAATGAATTAATGCAAATTGAAATCACATCGTCCGTAATGTCAGTAATTCGACACATCACAAACAATGTTTTTAATTCCTTGAACTAGTGGGGGATGAGAAGAACATTGATGATGAATTTACCATAACATTATAACATCTAAAATATAAAATATTCTATAGCTTTAATGTATCTTGGTTAAGAGGAGGTGAGGAAAGAAGAAGAAACGAAAGGAATCTTGAAATAAAAGAAAACATGAGAAATTTCTCATGAAAATTCTGCAACCTAACGACGTCTCTTAAAATTTCATAAAAATAGTTTGATGAGATAAAAGGGATATATAATCACTATTATATAATATGGAAAGTAAGGAGGTATATTTAATTAAATATCCAAACATAAGACAAAGGAAAAAGAAGAGAATAACCTAAAATGAAAGAAAAGAAATAAAATAAAAGAGGATGTCTACCTCTTGATCTCTTCTCCTTGAGATCCTTCTTAAGGGCTTCAATTTTGGTCTTTTGGTGAGACCAAAAGCTCTAGGACGTGGGGAAGAGACTTGGGATTAGTATTGGTTAGAACTTAGTCATGGATCATGGCTTTAGAGGTGTGGGAAGAAGAGGTGAGTGAGGGTGGTATTTATAGTGGAGGAGAGGGGGTATTTTTCATTATTTTAATCATTATTATAATATTTTTGACAAAGATTATGAATAGTATTAGTTAATGTAACCTAAAATAGTAATATTTTCATATTAGTTCGAACCAAGTGTCCTTGCATCACTTATGATGTCATAAATAGTGTATTTTACTAATAATTTGATTGTACAGTATTTTATAGTATTTCACTATTCATCAAAAAACAAGAATTTCAGAAAAATCCCAAAAATTTACCATAAACATTTCTTGTTGAGTAGAATTAAAAAATGAATTCCATTTTTTGAAAATAAATTTCTAAATATTATTAATTTAATTTTTAAATAAAAACATACTCAATTCAAAAATTAACAATTCTAATTCTATAATAACTTCTATATCACGATGGAAAATTAACTAAGATGTTATTATCTTAATGCCTTAAAAAAATAATAATAAAATTTACTTTTCATTAGGGTCATATTTCGATTCATATTACTATTCATAAGGTTATGTTACTATTCACCAAAATACAGGTTGGTTTCATCAGACTCAAAATAACATACTGAACACAATTGTAGATGACAGTTTCTTGAAATTCAAAACATAGAAGTGGAAAAATTGAGTTTAAGGGCTAGTTATAAATATATACTTAAAACAAAGTTCCATGCATTTCTATTTATTTTTAGAAAAACTTGGTGTGTCACATTATCCCCACCTTCTAGAAATTTCATCCCCGCAATTTTATTTACTTATTAAGTAACTGAGGGTATTTTTTCCCTCATAGCATTTTCATACTCCCATGTTGCTTCTTCAACCATGTGGTTTCTCCACAAAACCTTTACCTGGTGGATTACCTTATTCCACAATACTTGTTCCCTTCAATCAAGAATTTAAAATGGTTTCTCTTCATAAGAAAGGTTCTCTTCCATCTGAACAACTTCTAGGCTCAATACATGTGATGAATCTGGCACATACTTTCTCAAAATAGAAACATGAAAAACATTGTGTACCTGAAACTAAATAGATGTATTCCCTAAACCAACAACTTCTAAGCCAAAATTCATTAAATCATTAATCAAGGGATCATGTTCCAAACATAGCATGGTTAATGATGCATGATGTTTCCGACTCAAGGCATCCACCACTTTGTTTGATTTTCTAGGATGGTAATTGATCATGCAATCCTAATCCTTTATCAGTTCAATCCATATTCTCTGCCTCATGTTTAACTCCTTCTGAGTGAATATATACTTCAGACTTTTATGGTCAGTATATATTTGACATTTGGTTTCGTATAAATGATGCCTCCAAATTTTCAAAGCAAAAACCACAGCTGCCAATTCCAAATCATGTGTGGGATAATTTATCTCATGAGGTTTAAGTTGTCTCGAAGCATAGGCAATTACCTGATCATTCTGCATAAAAACACAACCAAGTCCCTTCAAAGAAGCATCACTGTAGTTAAAAAACTCACCATTTCAGGAAGGCAAGGCCAAAACTAGATCATTCACCAATCTCTTCATCAGTTCCTAAAAACAAACATCACATTATTCTGTCCAAACAAATTTAACCCCTTTCCATGTTAACTTCGTTATCGGGGTAGATAACCGAGAAAAGTTCTTAACAAAACAGCGGTAATAACCTGATAACCCAAGAAAACTACAAATATCTATAACATTTGTGGGTATTGGCCATTCATCAACCACTTTTGTTTTAGCAGGATAAACTATTATTCCATACTTATTTATAATGTGCCCAAGAAAATAAATCTGTTGCAACCAAAAATCACACTTGTTGAATTTTCCATACAGTTTATTTTCTTTTAAGGTTTGTAAAACAAACCATATATGTTTTTCATGATCCTATTTGTTTTTATAAAATACCATAATGTTATCAATAAATACAACCACAAACTTATCCAAGAACTCATGAAATACTCTATTCGTAAGATTCATGAATACAACAGGTTCATTAGTTAATCCAAATGTCTTAAAAACAAATTCACAATTACCATATCTAGTACGAAAGGTTGTTTTTGGGATGTCATCCTACTTCACCTTTAGCTGATGGTATCCGGATCTCAAGTCAATCTTGGAAAAGTACTGAGCTCCCTGGAGCTGATCAAACGAGTCATCGATATGAGGCAAATGATACTTGTTTTTAATAGTGATGTTATTCAAATATCTATAATCAATGTAAATTATTAGGGTACCATCTTTCTTTTTTACAAACAAAATAGGGGCTCCCCATGGTGAAGTGATAGGACGAATGATGCCTTTTTCAAGCAAATCCTACAACTGATTTTTTAATTCAAGAAGTTCTATTGGAGCCATACGATATGGGGGTTTTGAAATAGTCTTAGCATCTAGAACTAAGTCAATTGTGAATTCAACTTCTCGATCAGGTATGACACCAGGTAACTCATTAGAAAAAACATAAAGGTTTTAATTTACCACTGGAACATCATTATTTTGAATAGTTCCCTTGTTTTCAACAATATGAGAAAGATAAATTTCATTTCCATCTTTTAATAGTTTTTTAGCTTTCTGATATGTTATCAATTGTATGGGTTCTCTCTTGTATACAAATATAAAGTCTTTCTAAAAAAAAATTCTTTAGCTCTACAATCAATCTTTGCATGATAAACAGAAAGCCAATCCATTCCCAGAATAACATTAAATTTTATTAAGGGTAAAAAACAAGGTTTTCAGGTAAATTCCTTCCATATACCACAATATAAATATTCTTATAATTCCTCTTTTCAATAATATTCCCCCCTGGTGTTTTAACAACAAGTTTAGGTCTCATTTATTGAGATAATATTTCCAATTTACCATAAAATTTCTTAGAGATGAAGGAATGTGTAGACCCTATGTAAAACAAAACTTTAGAAAAATCTGAGTGAACAAACAAAGTAACTGATACAACTTCATTTTATGTCATGACATCTGTTGATATAGTCACAAAGGATCTCACTACACCTTTCTTCTTTTTTTCTGGCTTCTTTGCATCATTCAAATATCTCTTTGGGCAGGCATTTTTATAATGACCCATTTCACCACATTTAAAACACTTTACAGTATGCTTATCATGATTAGTCTTAGGATCATTTTCATTGTAATCTCAGGACATATGTCCAACCTTACCACATTTAAAACACTTCCCAATTTTGCTAAGGCATTCCTGAGGGAGTTTCTTACTACACTTTTCACAAGATAGAAATTGGATTTTCTTACCATCATATTTCTTTGATTCTTACCCATTGTTTTCCATCTATACCTCTTCTTCTCATTATTTCCAAAATGCACATGATCATCAAAAAACACCATCTATACCCTCTAAACACATCGGACAAGTTTTTCATAACTTTTGAATTCTCAGGAGGCCAACGCCCTTCGATACCTTGGCTTTAGTCCTGAGTAAAAGTTGTTGATTTTTCTATCAAGATCTAGAATAATATTTGAAGCATAACTCACCATTTGAGTGAAGATAAGTTCATACATGGCCACTAAATCTTCCTCTTTATATTTCAATTAAAGGAATTTATTCTCCATCCTAAGTCGCACCACCTTAGGAAAATATTTTTCAAGGAAATACTTTTAAATTCATCCCACTATAAGGCATAAAAATACTCACTATCCTTGATATTCCTTACTGTTAACCACCACTGATCAGCTTCCCCTTCAAAATGAAAAATTTCAGGACTTAAATTTTGATTTTATGAAAATTCCTATAACATCCAATATCTTTTCAAGGGATTTGATCCATCCTTCAGCTGAAACTGGGTCAGAAGTTCCATTGAAATTAGGGGGTGATGTCTCATAAAATGTTCCACTATTGTCATGTTATATTTTGGTACCTCTGGTTGTTCTCTTGCATGGATGCCACCACCATTTATTTCCTGTGTTAGCTGATCCATTACTGTCACAAACTACTCGGTTCCAATCCCTACCATTCCGGGATGTAGATCTGGAAGGATGTCATTCTGTCGGCACCTATCCTCTTTAGCATCATTTTTCCTTCTACGGATAACCATTATGAACAAAAATATCTTATATGAATCAACATGGTAATATTTAAATGCTATAACATTTCAAATTAAACATAGAGTGAAAATCAATTATGGTATTCTATTAACATCACCCTAACCCCTAAAGTTATATAAACCATCCTCTGATACCAACTATAAGGACCCGACCTTATTACATACATAATATCGAATTTAGTCAAGAATAAAATTAATTTTACATTGAGGATATTTTCAAATTTAGTGCTTTAGAGAATTGGGACAATACATTCATAACATTACACATTATTACAGAGTGGATACCATAAAAATAGTTTCCATTTTTTTTTCAAAATATAAAACATTAAAACTTAAACATGAATCCTTGAGAATTCTTAAACATTTAACATGTCTTTCTTATTTTTTTTACACATCCATTGACCTGTGAAAATCATTTAGAAACTTGGGATGAGAAAAAAATCTCAATAAGGGATGGAAAATAAGGAAAGAGCACATTAGTACATGAATACTCGTAACGTATGAAAGCATTTTCAAAAGACATGTTTGTCACCCATTTATACTTAATTTTTGTAACATGAGATTTAAAAAATATCCACACAAAACATGAGAACATAAATATAACCATAAAGGTATCTCAGGGAATTAATTACATAATCTTGTAACCCTCTCGGCTACCTTATAATCTGTAACCATCACGGCTACCTTACAATTTGTGTAACCATCGCAGTTACAATTGGAGTAAACATATGGACAAACTCCATATTACACATACCCAACAAATTGGAGGGAAATATAGGCCCCAAACTTCATCATAAATAATTACCACAAACCAAAACATAATCATACAACATGAATAATATCATAAAAATATTTCTTTTGAACTTTGTAAAACATAACTTTAAAAGAGGATTTTAAAAGAAAATCCCATTTCAAATATCTTACAATTGAAGAGAGACTAAATAGATAGGATGGAATATGTATATAAACTGTAATAAAACATAATTCAACATAATATAAGAAAAAACCATCTCAAAATAAATTTTAATAGCACATAAATAATGAAGTAGAAGGTTAACCCAAAGAATGGAAATCAGGTTAAGAATTCCCTTACCTAGGGTTTTTCTTGCTTTGAACTTGTTTAAACTTCCTGTATAATGGTTAAACGAGTGTTATTATTCTTTTAAAGAAACATTTTCATGTTTATAGCATCTTATATTATCATTTCATAACATTATTTTACCCTTTAATTGTTAGTATTTTTCACCTTGCACTGTTTTTGGGTGAGTTCTTTACATGATTTCCTTAATTGGTTCAAGGTGGATGTTCTTGTCGATTGGAAGTGAAAATATATAATTGTAATAAATTAGTATTTACATATATATTGTAACATAAATTATACCATTTACAATTTTTAATTCTTACATGAGGATGATTCATAATTTAAAACATTAATGATGTTCGTTTAGATCATTTTAGTGGTTCTTTGATAATAACGACCTCATTTGGTTTTATAAATTAAAACCATGGGTAAAAAATAAATACAGAACCATTGATGAGACATAATACATATATTATAACAATATTAATCCATAAAAATGGTTTCTTGACCAGAATTTATGGAATTAATTCAAATTGAAATCACATCTTCCATGATGTCAGTAATTCAACACATCACGGACAATGTTTTTAATTCCTTGAACAAGCAGGGAATGAGAAGAATATTGATGATGAATTTCCCCAGAACATGAGAAAATAAAAAATAAAAAATATTATATATCTTTCATGTCTCTTGTTTAAGAGGATGTGAGCAAATAAGAAGAAAATAAAACAATCTTGAAATAAAATACAACTTGAGAAATTTCTCATGAAAATTCGACAGCCTAACGACGTCTCTTAAAATTTCATAGAAATAATTTGATGAGAGAAAAGGGATATCTCATAACTCTTAAATAACATGGAAATTGAGTGGGGATATGTAATGAAATATCCCAACATAATCCAAAGGTAAAATAAGAGAATAACATAAAATGAAAGGAAAAAAAGAAAATAAAAGAGGATGTTTACCTCTTGATCTATTCTCCTTGAGAACCTTCTTAAGGGCTTTGGTTTTGGTCTTTTGGTGATACCAAAAGCTCTAAGACGTGGGTAAAATCGTTGGGAGGAGTATTGGGAAGAACTTAGGCATGGATAAAGGCTTTAGAGGTGTGGGAAGAAGAGGGGAGTGAGGGTGGTATTTATAGTGGGGGAGAGGGGGTATTTTTCATTATTTTAATCATTATTATAATATTTTCCCCAAGATTATGAATAGTTTTAGTTCATGTGACCTAAAATAGTAATATTGGCATGTGATTTCTAACCAAGTGTCCTTTCATCACTTATTATGTCATAAATAGTGTATTTTACTGAAAATTTGATTATATGGTATTTTATCATATTTTACTATTCATCGAAAAAACAAGAATGTTAGAAAAATACCAAAAATTCACCCTAACCATTTATCGATGTGTAGAATTAAAAAATGAAGTCTTTTTTTTGAAAATAAATTTATAAATATTATTAATTTAATTTTTGAATAAAAGCATGCTTAATTCAAAAATTAACAATTCTAATTCTATAATAACTTCTATATCACGATAAAAAATTAACCAAGATGTTATTATCTTAAAGTCTTAAAAAAATAAAAAAATAATAAAATTTAATATTCATTAGGGTCATATTACTATTCATTTTACTATTCATAAGGGTATGCTACTATTCACTAAAAACAAGTTGGCTTCATCAAACTCCAAATAACATACTGAACACAATTGTAGATGACAGTTTCTTGAAATTCAAAACATAGAAGTGGAAAAATTATGTTTAAATGATAGTTATAAATATCTACTTAAAAAAAATTCCATGTATTTATATTTATTTTAAAAAAACTTGGGGGTGTTTAAGACCCTTTGGCCAACAAATACTTCTTTATCTACTATCGGTTATCAAAGCCATAATCATAGGGTGATACATACTCTAAGTAAAAGAAAGTGATTTAATTAATTATTTAATTCATGGAGACCATGGAGAGTCTACCCAAGGTATCATACCATGATTAAGTATTGTAGTTCCCAGAGCATTATTTCGATACCTAACCCTTGTATCAAAATCATTAGTACTTGGATTTCCAGTTGTGTGCCTAGACCATAGATTTCAAGTGTTAGTATAACATTCTAATCTATATAGTATTCCATCAGATCCCAGATCTTCAGTATGGAACCTAAACCATATTTTATACTATCAATGCCTAGAGCATCATTCTTGAACCTCAACCATTTCATCATTTACCATGGTACCAACCGACCTTTAACATTAAACATAGATCTGAATTTTGAAACCTTTTACATGTCATAAAACAAAATCCAAACACTCTTTGGAAGTCGATGGAAACCTCAGATTCTCTTAAAGCATTCCAATCCACCCTTAAAACATGGATCTTTCTCTTTTACACCTAAAATAAGGTCCAAAAACTTCATTTCCATCAAATATTTTTAAAAGAATCATAATAAAATTTTAACCCAAGGGAATAATTTCAAAAAAAATTTGAAATTCTTTTTAAACCACATTTTAAAAATCAATTTGAGGTAAACAACTCATTTAAATAAATATCCACTTAAAAAATAGCTTTCACCCATTGAAAACAAAAAACATATCAAAATCCAATTCACACTAATAAAATAATTTCAAAAAGACTTATAAGAATTTCATTGAATATTATCACATAAAACAATACATTTCATCCTTTTAACATGTTATAAAAAACTTATTCCCAAGTTATATCAATAAGCCCTTTAACCTTGCTATCAAACCAACCAAAAGCCTTGTGAACCTTATATTTCTCCCTTAAATACCAACATTACCATTTACAAGAAGTTATCACACCCCATGGTGGCCATAGGTTTTGTGTCATAATCACCAACATAGCCAATGAGATCAATGCAAAGCCTTAAAAATCCATTTAAATCCTAAAAAAAATCCTTTTAAACCAATGAGTCAACATATACAACACATTGGTTCCATTATACATACAAAATACAAAATAATATTATCAATAATATAGGTAATAGCTCTTCTAAGACCTACCTAATAGGATACTTTAACACTTTGACACCATGGGATGATAATTCTCTAAGACCCACCAAGACCCATATCACCAACCCAGTGCCTAAATCAAGTCACAACAACTCAAAAAATTAATTATAAATAATATTTATTATTAATTAGAAAAAAATACAACTTTGAATAAATTAATTAAAGATACAAGAATCAATTTTCACACCATAACCAAGTTCAAATGCCAACTAACTGCTCATGGTGTACCCTTGACCATATTATGGGCCAAATCCCTAAAGATAAACACCATTTCCATGGTAAATCAAAAACTAATTTGATAGAAAACATTAAAAAAATTCACTATGGTATCATACCTTAGTGAGACTCTAGGTAATGGAGTGTATTTTTCATCTTAGGTTCTTCTTTATTAAATATAAGTATAATCCACATGAGAAATATAAAATTCCACCATGCTCTAGTGGAATTTACAAAAAAGCATAAACCAGTGAAAATAAAAATCAATAAGAAGGAAATAGAAGAGGAAATGAAACCATTGGAGGATTAAGACTCACCTAAAACTCTAAATAAATAAATCCTAATGACCCAATATTGAAGGGAGGAATAATGAGAAATCTAAGAGGAGACCCTTCTGGTTTGCACACACACAAGGGAGGAATAGGGGAGGGGGAAACCAAATATACCAAGGGGTATTTTTCATAATTTTCCCATTTTAATGAAATTCTAGGAAGCTGAATGGTTTGACAACATGGTAGGCCAAATTGTATGTCAAATGTTAACTCCCTCTACCCAAAGCACTTCACTCTGCATGGTTACAACACACAGGTTTACAAACCATGTTACAATAATGAATACCCTTTTCACTATAATTCAGGTTCTCAAATAGATTTATATTTCCCCTCACATGTTTTAAAAAACCACGCCCTTTTAGAAACTAATCCGCATGGTTAGGGGGAATGGTTATCACTAACAGTGTGCTAAACATGCGCCCTGTCCTCCCTCTTTGAAAAATAAAAATTTGTGTCCCAAAAACTGAAGACACCCTTGAGACCTTAGAACCCCTTAGATAACTTCTTTCAAAGTTGAAAATGGATCTTTTTAGAGGTTTCAACCCTTGATATATTTATTCGACACCCAATATAAGATCAAACCCATCCAAAATTTTATAAATTCTAACTTTTTATCAAAATCTAGGCACCCACACAAATAATGGGTTTTAAAATATACCCACTATAATACTTATTATCCCTGACATGTCTCTGTGGTTATCTAACCAGATCACACAACCAATATTGGTTATTTATTTAGAGAAAAAAGGCCTCATTCAATTATGAATTCCCCCCCAAAAATGTCTAAGTATCAACCTTGAATTCAAGGTGATCATCCTCCCAAAACCTGACCCAACACCAATTTTAAAAACTAAAAAAACATGATGGAATTTACCCAAGACCCTCTATATCAAAACACATATAGATTCATCATTTGGTCACTAGTCAGACCAATGGTTCTCTCTACCATTATCTTTATCTTAAAACCATAAACTTGTGATTCTTGTAACCCTCACCATTAGAAAAACCCATTAGAACCTCAAACTTTCACCCACCTGAAACACCTAGAATGGTTCCCAACTTACCATCCCCAAACATCCATGAGAATTCCAAAAAAACATTGATGCCCATTCTCATCATCAAAAACTAATTGGAAAGGATGCATACCCACAATCTATACACTACATAAGAACAAATCAACTTTTCCTCAAAAGACTTATTCAAATCCAGAGCACACATATCATTTCCAATAATACAAATCAAAATTGGATTGAAACTTACCGCATACACTTTATATGCTAACCCAAGTAAGACTACCCTTATCCAACTCATCCTAAAACACCTATATCCAAGTCCTAGTGTGTCTCTATCTCACCTTGTCTTGAATTCATCACAACTAGAGGCATTAAATGACCACCCAACACACTAACTATATTCCAAACCCAAAAAATAGTGAGATTGAATGGTTTTATTCTCACTTATCAAAACCATCATCATACCATACCAAACACATTGATGAACCGCATGTCCAAAGATCCTTGGATTGTTTAAACTCTTCCCAATCCCAAAGTTGATGCTTAGCCTCGATCCACCACCACAAATAATTTCAGATTTTCATTCACTATAGAATCCCTGTATACACATTATTAGTTCCTTACCAGCATTCCAATTCTATCATGAACATATCATGACCAATTCCATGCACTCACAACCCTTACAGTATTAGGGTTGTACACCCAGGACTGATATATCACTCCCCACCATAAGAGTGTCTCTACCATCACTCTAATTAAGAAACAAAAAAAATCATGGAATAAATTATATTTATTACCGAAATCAAGGTTTCTATGTGGTCATATAAATCTAACTAGAGTGAAAAAATGGAGCACTAACTCCCTTCAGTTTTTATCTCCCAAGAACGACACCCATGAATGTTTCCAACATCCAGTACATAATAAGGACCTAACTCTCTGAAAAACAATGGTTCACTTCCCAATATAAAAAATTATTTAAAATACTACCCTGATTTCAACCTCCAAAGAGTCCCTTAATCATCACATGTGAGCTATTCATCCCAATCCGTGATTCCTTACTCGATCTGTCAACCAATGAAGCTCTCCATGTGGCTCCACCTAGACCGGCCATGCATTTCCACTCGATCCTTCCACATTATTGTTACCAATCATGGAACATCATGATCCTAAACATAGATCTATAGGATACTACGAAAAAAAGCCTCTCATTACACCCCCATCGATCATTAACATACTCATGGATTCTTGCTTAATTCAAGCATCATAGGTGTACAATTCCATAACACCCAGTGCACTAGTCAAACGACATAGCGCATAGCCATGTGTTCATGCATCCAAGAATAAATTTATGATTAATAGTTATATTATACAATGTAACCTAAAAAAACATTTCTATAACTCTAATGAGTCATGTAACCCATAAACTCAGATCAAATGACCTAGGACCTTACCATGGATTTCCCACATGCTCATTTTAGCCAATTTAGAAAACCCTTGGTTCTTACCAATACTTCAGGAAACTCATTGAAGAAAAACCAATTTCATGATCACTCTTGACATGAGAATCATTAAAAAGTTCTACTAGGTTCATTTTCACTCTCAACACATTTTTGAAGATGCGTCTATGGTTGAATGGTCTAGGAACCACACTGGTCCTTCCTTAAAAAACCACTAGTTCTAACAAGGAATAAACACTCTATGTTCTTTTTAACCTCATAAAATTCATAAATTTATATTTTCCTTACACCAAAACCCTCATCGAGGGTGTCCTTATCCATAGGAATCACCTATTTTACACTCTTCGAACACATCAATTCTAACTCACCTATATTATTGCTATCTAAATAAAACTCACAAAAGTAGAAATCCATAACTTATATTACCTCTATTACACATACTACAACTCATAACCACTAGGAAAATTCCTCATATACAACCATTAATTTTCTTAGGCACCCGAATGATCCTTCTTCTCTGGAAACCAACTACAAGATTAAGACATATGTAAACAAGTGATTCCTATAAAAAAAATCACCCATATGACTAAACCTTACACTTGGAAGTACAATTCATACATATCTATGAAAATATGAAAACATCCACCCATGACTTACTCACCCAAAGGGACTCACAACACAGCTGAGCTATCTCACAGTTCACCCTCAAAATTCACTTGAAATCAACCCCCTCAACCGAATCACGTTAATGAATGCCACCAGGCCCTCCCATAGATCTCATAAACACTAACCCTCACACAAGTCATTATCCATGGGTTATAGTCATTCCCATTTTCCATAACACATGAAATGTAACATGCCATGGTGAACACTTTCACTGGATCCCACACCCATAGACACATAACCACTACTAATGACGACAAAAACCAAGAAATATATTATAGGGTCCCACACACAGCACAGATTATTAAAAACTACAAGGGAAAAAAATCCATGTTACTAGGTGACATCCCCCAACCTAAAAGTCACAATTTAACAGAAGACACAACAAGAAACAATCCACTATCCAATACATCCAAATCCATCAAGGCCTCACAACCTATAAAAAATGGTGCCACCCATACTCAATCTCTATCCCAAAACTACCCATATATAGGGTAAATTCATAAAATAAGGGATACTCATCACTAGGGTCATTAAAAATACCCTTTTCCCTCATTTTACATTAAATAAACTTTAAAATTTTATACCCATGGATTAACATTTTTAAATTTTTTTCATCACCCGCCATTTTAAAATTATCAAACATTATTAACTCTCATATCCCATGGTATTATATATATATAATTTCATTCGAATGTTATTATGGAAAAAACATATAAGTTACTTACTAAAACTTTATTTATCCAAAAAAATAACTTTGTAACTCATTTTTACCCACCCATTAACCAAAATTCACATGAGGAGTTGGTCTAGTAGAGTGACGCCATAAACTTATATTTAAACCATATAAATGTATGTAGAAACTCCAAATACCCATTCACTTAATTATTTAAACACATAAAAAGATATACATTCTTAATAAAATAAACCACAGATAGTAGAAATGCACTAGCACAAGAAAGACCCAGGAAACCATCAATCACTAGTAGTATGTGAATGAAATATCAATCCAATGTTCCTAACATGATGCATGAAAATAGAAACTCTATTTACATACTAGGTAAAGAGTTAAAAATACCATAAACTAGTAACATCTCATCCAAGTGGACCACTCCAGGTGGAAAATTAGTCAATAATAAAAGAAAAACAATAAAATAATAATAATAATAATAATTTCCCACCTCTAGAAACTCCCCCCATGTATGGGGTTGTAGTCACCTAAGCACAAGATCATTACCAAGATCTAATAATATCCTAGTATCCTATATACCATTACCAAAGAGTAAGATGAAAGAAAATGATCTAATACAACCTTTTAATTCCCTAACCAATATCAGTTTATCCATGTAACAAGATTTGTTTTCAATATGATTTCAAGAATACCTCCTAGTACACAAGAGGCTATTGAATAGTGGAGAGGACCTATGAGAACACCATGGGGAGACTATTATCTTATATTATAGTAAAAAAATGGTGTAAATGAAATAAAATTTACAACATACATATAAATTTAAAAATGAATGAAAGATTCAATAGAAATATTACAACATCAAACACAATAATAAAATGGATGTGCCACATAAACCAATACCGGAACCCTGTATGGGAGGATCATGAACATTCAATACTAGAAAAACAAAAATAAAAATAAGGCCATTAGCCTCTCATAATCTAGTCCCAAGTCCTACCTGGTACCATTCCCTAACTCTAACCTAGGAATCCAATGATTTCATGACAATGGGAATTTCCCTGGAACATTCACCTAGGAACAATAGAACTGATTGTTTAGGCACCCAAGTGCCATGTCGGCCTAATTATGGTGGGATTATAACTTAGTCGGACACCACCAATGAAATTTAAAGTAATAATTAGTCTGAGAAACATTATATACAGATAACCAATGGTATAAGTGACAATTCATTAATTAAGGAATCTTTTATTTTTTTAATTAACCTATAGGACCTAGGGTTCTAAATTGACACCCAAGAAAAAAACCTATTTTTTCCATTTTTGGTCATCAGAGCCATAATTAATAGGTGGATACATAATTTAAGTAAAATAAATTTATTTCATTAATTATTAAATTCATGGGTAATAATGAGCATAAACCTAAGGTATTTATACTATTTTTATGTATTTTAATTCTCAGTGCATTAGTTTGAAACCTACCCCTTGTATGAAAATAATTAGTGTTTGTAGCGTTAGTACAAAGATTATACCATATATGTTGAGATTTAGTCCAAAATAATAATCCATATAGTATTCCATCAGGTCCTAGAGCATCATTCTAACACCTAAACCACAAAATATACTATCAATGCCTAGAGCATTAGTGTAGCACCTCAACCATTCCCTTATTTACCATGGTCCCAATAGAAATTTAACACCAAACATGGAACAAAATGATGAATCCTACCACATATAATAGAATAAAAATCAGAACAATCTATTAATCCCAAAATAAATAACACAATCACTTAAAACATTTTAATCCACCCTTAAAATATTGGTATTACTATTTAACATCCAATACAAGGCCCAAAACCTTCATTTCTATCAAAATATTTTAATAGAGCCATTACGTCATTTTAAACCAAGGTAAAAACACACACTCATTTCAAATAAACATTTGAAATTCATTTAAAACCACCTTTTAAAATCACTTTGAGGCCAACACCTCATTTAAAGTAATATTCACTTAAAATGAAGCTTTCACCAATTGAAGTCCAAAACCTGATCAAAATCCAATGCACCCTCTTAAAACCATTTCAAAAAGACTCATATAAATTTCAAAAAATCATAGAACATAAAAAATTATATTTTATTCTCTTAACATGTCATAAAAAAACTTATTCCCAAGTTACACCAATTATCCCTTTAACCATGATATCAAAAAACCAACAAGACTAACTAGTTTAAGATTGTCAACCACCTATTTCACCCTTAAATCCCCCTTACCATTTTCAAGAAGTCGCCACACCCCATGGGTGGATGTAGGTTCAGTATTATAATCACTAATGAACCTAATGGGATCTGTGGAAGGACTATGGAATCCATTTAAAGCCAAAAAATATAATCTTAAACCAAGGTGAATGTGAATATTTCAAATCATATCCCCTAGGAGTGAATTTCTAGGTGAGTGGTTCTAGGCTAAATCATTGTGTATTAGGGAGACAATTGGTTAAATTTTCAACAAACCCTTTCATGATGATTATACCTAGGTGCATCTATGATACAACTGCATCAACTTTCTAGTATCCAGACAAAGATGTATTTTATAAGAAATTATACTTAATTTTACTTTATCAGAACATAGGATGGGTTTTCCACCCTGGAAAATATTTTGTTTTACAATGGTTTTAAAAACTCTTGAATTAAAAGAACCCCATGGAGGTATTAAAATATAAAAATTCAAACCCCTTGAATTTCAGGAATAATATGGTAAAATTATTCCCTGGAAATATATACACCACACACAAAGAAATTGGTGTTGAATATAGCATGAGTCTAAAAGAATGAAAATTTTGGTGAAAACCCCCACTTATGGATTAGGTCGAAATTTAATCACAACCTCTACAAAGAGAAGACTTAAAATTTATTTTAAAATACCTTGAATAAAGGAGCTATAATGGGAAAATTTCATGAAAGTTTAGGATACATTTTTTAAATACAAGAGAAGTGTATCGGGTATTAAATTATCCCCCTAAATAATTACATCCTCAAAATTGGGGTATAAAGAAGCTATTGAACAAATTTTATACTACTTACTTATATATTCTTTAGGTACCTAGGTTGACTCTTCTAGTATTTGATATCTCCAAAGGAATTTCACCAAATGAGTGGTCCAATTCCATAATACTTATTATTTAGTGTTAATAATATGGATATGATCTTTATTATAAGAAAAGTTAGGATCCAAATCTATTCCCTCATTTATGAGCACATGAATTAGATCTGAAATATGTTTCCATATTTACGAAACATGGAATACATTGTGTACTTTAGAAAGGTTGGATGATATATTCTATCCATAAGCTAAAAATCCTATTATTTATAGTATTTTAAAAGGCACAATGTACCTATGTATTAACTTCCCCTTTTTACCAAACCTTAAAAATCCCTTCCATGGTGTATCCTCCAAGTATAAAATAACCTAAACTTGAAATTCCAGGTATTTAATTTGATTATCATCATAACTCTTTTTTTCTATGGGATAATTTAATATGTTCTTGAATAGTTAATGCTTTAACAATCATACCCTCTTTAAGATCTGGTCTAACTAACTTTATTTATTTAACATCTTCCCAAACAATACTTAATATGGCTCCATTTGAGTACTCAAATGGAATTCATTTTTGTATAAAAATTACACTAATGGTAGATATTGACCCACATACCTTTAATTTTATGAAAACATGATATCAACAATTCTTACAAAGTCTAGATAGTTATTTCAAAATACCCATCGATCTAGGGATGATAAGTAGTGTCTAAATGTATCATATTTTTAAGAGTCCTTTTAAGACTATTCTAAAATATCTATGTTATCCTAGGTTCATGGCCATATACAGTTCATATAGGTTCCCTATGAATACATATTATTTCATTGACATAGAGCTGAGAAAGGTGTTCAAGGGGTAAATCTTCTCTTTTCTTTAAGAAATGAGTATAATTTTTAAGATGATCAATGATGACCCATATACAATCATTATTCCTTGGAGTATTTGGTCGTTCAGTGAAAAAGTATATTGAAACATTTTACCACTTCCATATAGGTATAGAAAAATGTTTCATGAATCCCTTAGAATGTTGTCTTTTAGCCTTTATCTATAGGAATACTATGAATTTGGACACATAGTCCCCAATTTCTTCCTTTATACCATCCCATAAAAGGGTTTTATTAAATCCCTATACATATTTATGACAATAGGGTGTATAGATAAATTTGATCTAAGTACTTTGTCTAGTAGTTCCCTCTTCAACTTTGGTATATATGAAACTCAGAAAATATTTTCAAACTTCAACACTCCATCTATATCAATGAATTATATCAATTTCCCATAATTCTTTTATATAATATTCCTCTGTAAGTTCTCATCATAATTTTGGGACTTCTCTGTCCTTTCTAGTAAGGATGGTTTAAAAATTTATTAGAAACATAATGATGAATTAACTTTCCTAGAAATCACCATAACCATCATTTCTAGATCTCTATATATATGGTCATTGTTAATCTTCATCATGGTCTAAACTCCATGGTCTCTTTTACTCAATGAATCATACAAATTTTTTCTTCTTCTCAGGGTGGTAGTATATCGATCAATCATATTGCTTGATTAGTCCCACCCATATTCATTTCCTCACATTGAGCTCCTTCTGGGAGAAGATATCCTTCAAACTCTTATGATCCAACTATATCTCTTACCTTTCACCACAGAGGTAGTGTCTCCATATTTTCAAATAAAATATTACAAATTCTAGTTTTGGGTCATGAGTTAGATAGTTCTATTCATATAATTTCTATTACCTTGATGAATTGGAAACCAACCTATCATTTTTTATCAGGACACAACCAAGTAATTTCTTTAATGCATCACTATAAATTAGAAATCCTTCCTTACTTGATGGTAGATTCAATACTATAATATTAATAAATCTCTTATTCGTCACTTCAAAAGTTTACTCACATTCTCTTGACCATGTGAATTTAACCCCTTTACTTGTTATCTTGGTTATCAGTTTATCCTAATGGGAAAAATCTTGAACAAACTACTGATAGTAACCCACAAAGCTATATCAACCCATACTCTTCATACATAGATATCACATCTCAATAGATGAATATTTATTACATAAAATAACTATCTAAAAAAATCAAATAGGTATAGTGCCTTTAGAAACATGGATACAAAAACAACTGGTTCATAAAATATCTACATCATCTCCCACTAAGTTCTTCATAACTATAACTCTTCTTAGAAATATCATACTTAATAGTTTTCTTTATAACATGGGGAAATGAAACATAAGAAAGGGTGAGATAATATGCTTATTAAAGGTAAACAAGGGAGATATGAATTATCACTTGATTATAACATGAACATAAGGGTTTGATAACATGGGCATACAATTTTAAAATCATACTATGTATATCATAGATCATAATATTGAGTCATTACATAAAACATGGAACTTTATAAGGCACGAGTCATAAAGTAATCCAAGAAAATGATCTAAGAGAGCATAACAATGGTATGTGTCATTAGTTTTTAGCATACTCATAAGCCCAAAAAATCATTACCTTAGTATCCAAGGCTCATTTACAAGTCAATAATAGTGGAATGGGTTCACTCCACGAACACTAGTAGTAGTTAAGGATCAATCCCAAGATAATCATAGTGGAAAAAATCCCTTACTAAATTGGGTCAACTACCCATTAAAGTACTGTTAATCTCTTGAGATATAAATCATTACTCAATTCATTAGAGGGAGATATAGGTCCCACCCATAATTAGTTATAACATGACCATAATCCTTAGTTAAAAATAAACCACCTTCTTTTGTTATAATGAAAAAATCATCCATGTTTATAAAATAACAACCATCATTGGTTATAATATAACCACCATCACATAATTAAATCCATACATATGCATTCCACAAGATCATAAAACATTAGTTATATCATCATATCATAACCCATGGAAGAAATGGTTTTCATAAACATTAGATACATTTATCATCGCATAAACCATGGAAAATAAATGTGTTTTATAAGCATCTGATCAATAAAAAAATTAACGACCATGATAAATAATAATGATGGTTCCATTGGATCATACCCCATTATTTCATAATTAACATTAAAGGATATTAACATATATGAAAATTTATTTAAAATATGGATGAAATATTTATTGAGGAAAATAAGAGGAAACATGTATTTTAATGAAATAAATAGAGGAGAATAAATTTATTGAGTTTCTTGAGAGATATATCATAATATTTCATTATCATAATTTAATCATAAACAATCATAATAGATAATGAGAAGGTAACATAGAACCCTTACCACTTTGGAAACATTTGAATCATAATTACCATGAAATAAATAAACATATAAGGAAATTTAAATCCCTATAACATTAATAATAGTTATCAAAAAATTCATTCTTGGGAAGTATATACACCGCCTAAAATAACAAGTGGTGTATAAGGCATGTGTCCAACCAAAATTAAAGTGAGACAAAAATCGCTTACAAATTTGGAAACTTTTGAATCACGATCCCCATGAAAGAATAAAATAAATTGAAGATTTATATTCAATTAAAAAGGTTATTCATAATATAAAACTTGAAAGGGATAGTATATAAACAAAAAAAATGAGGGGTGAATTTTGTATAAGTCTCACAGAACTAAAAGTGAGACTAGAAATCCATTACCTTATTCTGAATTACTTTATATGAAATAGAATAAACTATATAATAAATATATATTTATTATAAATAAATTATATAACCATAATAATATATATCATACCATATATGATTTATTTATAACCTTTTATCACCTATTTGTTAATACTTATTTATTAAAATCACAGTTTCGGGTGATATCTGCTTCATTTTTCATTTATGTTTTGGTTTGGTAGTTTTGGTCCTTCTATTTTGATAATGGTTAAATCATTTCAATAATGTTAATAATGATAAAAATATAATATATATTAATTATATACATGTTTATATTCATTTATAAAATATATAGATCAGAAAATGAATTACATTGTTCATGGAGATAGTAATTCGTATCTACACATGACCGTTGTTTTCATTTTTTTGATGGTTAAAATGAAATAAAGGTAAATAATAAATAAAATTTATATAATAATTATTATATCATATATATTATATATATTTATTAAATCCATCCTTATTACTATCCAAGTAAAACAAAAATGAAAAATGAGTCACATATCTTTGTATTGGTGGTTGTCTATACATATGCACGATCGACATTATCATTTTACAATAGTTTGGAAGGTAAAAATGTAGATTTGATATTATCATTAAAAAAGTATAATTATTTCATAATTATCATATATAAAAACTAAAACTATCATAATACCCATCTATTAAAGATGTTTATGATAAAGGAATTGTATTTTTATGTGGAGACAATTAGTCGTATATACACACAAGTGATATTTTGACATCCCATTTGATAGAGAGAGGGTGAATAAAGGAAATTTAACAATCATAATAACATTTAACTATATATAATACCTTTAAATTATTATTTAATGAAGAATTAAACATATTTAGATGAGGTAAAATACTAATTAAAAATAAAGAAATTGATTAAAGAAATGTTCGATTCTTTAAAATAACTCATTTATATCTCCTCTAAAGGGCCCTAGGGATTGTATTTTAAGAACAAAAGAACCTATAGAATGTGTTTAGGGAGTTTAGAATATAAAATTTTAGAGGTTGTTTAATATATATGGCTAAAAGTTGTGTGAATAAGAGAAAGGAGGGGCGTCCTTTTATAATTGAGGGGAGGGGTACCCTTAAAATTTCATAAAAGATTATAATATATTAAATAATTATCATAAAAAATGGTTAAAAATGTTCTATAAATTGGAAATAGGTAAATTGTTTGACCAAATATTATCCTGATTTTCCTCTATTAATATTTTAATGATTTTTTTAGTATTTTAATAAAATACTCTTTTCATAAAATACCATTATTACCAACATGACCCTATTAATTTAATTTGAATTAGAAGATATAAATACAAAGTTTTAATTAAAATATAATAATTTAAAATAATAATAATAGGTCATATAAATCTACTTAATTCATTTAAGAAATTAAATCACTCAAATTATATTACTTTTAATATTTTTAAAATCATTTATTATATTTTTTATTAATTGACGAAATACTGCATCAGTGTTGTATAGGAATTTAAAGTTATTATATAATTAGTTAAAATTATAAATAAATATATATCATGAAAATAATTTCATTAATGTAAAAATAGAAACTTATATTCATTTAAAAATTAATTTATTCCTTATGTGGACATACAGTAGATATTAAAATCTAAGAGGGTGACCTATTATTTTTTTCTCTTTTTTTTATTTTCTTTTTTGTTTGTTTTATTTTATTTTCAAGAATCACAATAGAGATTAAAAGACTAACTACGAGAAATAAAATTATGTAGTAATAATCCCCAAGTACCAAACTCCACAAATATTGTCAATTCCATTCCCTAAAATAGATATGTAAATCCAATCTCTGGGTAAGAAAACTAGCGAGTCACGATCCCCAAGTGAAGACATGATGAATTTCAAAAAAAAAATCTATACAATCATTGTTTTTATTTTTTTGTTGGTACTGCAAGAAAACTAATATTTACCCCAATCATGATTCTATGATCAAAGGTACCCAAGAACTAAAACTTACATACAAAATCCAATGTACATTCATTGTGGAACTTTTATTAAGAGGATTAAAATGTTAACCTTGAAAAATCACATCCGACAATAGGACTTTCCAAAAAACAATGCTCATGTAATTAAAATTGGATTAAAATAATTGTCCTGGAATTCAAAATTATTTTACATTTAGCTTAAAATTTTAAAATGTTTTATTATCATGTTCAAGGTTAATGAAATTTTCCATAAAATGCCAATTTATTTTTTCATAAAATCAAGGATTTTCAATACCCACAAAATAGAATTAAACTAACCTATGTTTTGAAATAGAAGAGATTAGAGAGATTATTATTGGGAAAAAATAGTGGGATATGTTATTTAAAATGAAATCATATGAAAAAACCACCCATTTTAAAGATGATAACCCATTAATAAGAAATCGATCTCTTTGAATTCACATTACATGTGGACTCATTGGGGATGATTAAAGTTTGGGTTTGAACTCTGTAAGGAATGCATTTGATTTGAAAATAATTAACTTCTTAGACTATTAAATCTCACAAAATAAAAACATTATATCACACTAAAAACCCCAATGGGATTCCTTTGATAAGAAAAAACACACAAAATAAAATAAAAATAAAAACAATGAAGAAGCCAAGTTGCCTCCTAGAAAGAACTTATTTTAAAGTCATTAGCATGAATTGGACCCCTCAACTTACCCAATACCAACTTTAAACATTTTAAAGACCCCCTTTTTCTCCACTTATATAATATTGAGATTTATTATTTATTTAGAATTTATTTCATGTACAATACTTTATTCAACAATGAGTCGGAAAATACATGAAATATTATAAAGGTATGATCTAATTTCTTATGTAGTCTTTCCAAAGATATCAAGGATCATTCCTGAGCTATCGGTTTCAAGAAATGAATGAATAAAAAATAAAATATACTGGTTATCACCAATGAAGGGATACTTTACCAGGGAATGTAGGACAAAAATTTAGAGTTTGGGTGGACAGAAATTTATTAAAGCGGATTGAAAATTTGAGTCAAGATGTATTTCTTATAAAAAATATTAATAAAGAATTATTTTCTTAAGAAAATATGATTCATCCCCAAAATTGTCCATTTGAATGTTCCAAGTGGGTATGGACTCAATGTTTATTATTTCTTCTAATGATTTAGTGATCGATGGTCCTGGAAAATAAATAATAGAGAAATGTTCAAGAAAATATATCCATGATGTCAAATTATCCTATTTTGAGTTTAAAGAATCAATTTCCTCATGATTTAAAGACCCTTAAAAAAATTCTTTGATCGTATTCATCTATCCCAAATCCCAAGGTTGGTTCTTAAATAAATTCAATAGGGGTTTGTGTGTAACAAGATTATTATATCAATATTGTGGAAGGAATAGTATTAGTGGGATTGGGGTCCATAATTTTCAAAATTATTTGTAGTTATAATCTCAATGATGAAACTTCAGGATTAATTTTATCCATTTATTCACAAAATTGTTCAATATTTTTTGGGGATTGGGTAGGTTAATATTTTTTACATCATGTACTTCATTAAGTTTGATCTCTCCAACCATCCTTGAGAGGGATGGAAATTTATCCTTAAAACATTCATTGTCCAAATGATTGTACATATCACCAGGTATGGGTTAATAATTCAAGGTTTGGTCAATGAAATTACCTATATTGGGGTCTTCCAAATTTTATTTTCCATTTGAATCCAACCTGTGTTTATAATGGGATATTTTTGATGATATTATATTGTAGTAGATTCAAAGTTTGTTTTAGATATTTGAAGAATATTAGTACCAAATGGAAGAATACCCCTAGGTTTTATTATTTCACCTATGAAAATATTTTTACCCCTAAATGAATGGTTAGAGTGATCTATGGTGTGAATGGTCATGCATGACCAAAAATTGGGGATGATAAGAGAGATTTTGGTGAGAAAAGATAATTTGGTGTGAGAAAGGAAAGTGAGAATATACGATAATTACTTAGGTCCTCAAAAATGGATCCAAGATTTGGTGACACAGAAATTTACCCTATATGTATATGAAATTGTTTTAGAATAGGTAGGGATCAAATCCATATGGACATAAGAAGAAACCTACAAACACGTACATTCTATGGAGGATTGGCTATGAAGTTTCCAATTATGGTGTTGTTTGTAATTCTGAAACTAAAACACTAAAGTACCAAAGTGAATGGTTTATATTTAAGAATGAAAACCTTATTATTTTTATGGAAATAACTAAATAAAAGTGTTGATCCTTTGTTTTCTATAGGGTTATATTGGACATATTTGGTTTTATATACAATTTCATATCACTAATTCAAGATTTATCTAAAAAATGATATAATTACAGAACATAATTCACCAATTTAATCAACACACAATTCCAAGTATAATCACCAATGAACTTAGAGGATAAATTTAATGATAACTCCAAGAAATTTCATCTTACTAGCACTCAAAATGCGTCATTGTTAAAGTTGTTGAAGACGGAGAGGAAAATAACTCAACAAATGGAAATGTTAAAATAATGAAATGATTAAAATATTAAAGAACATGAAATAACATCAAGTACATACCCTTTATAATACCTTGGATCAACCCATAATAAATTTATCCCTCCATTGATACTATTCTATTAATGGAAGTGGGAAGTAGACTTATGAAGGAATAATTGAAGAAGAAAAATATTGAAATAGTAATCACTCCACTGTTGTGTAAAGAATTTCCCAAAATATGATGTGAATATATTTACTAAAAAAGGAAATGGTATCAAAATGACGGTAATATGAATATAAAAGGATAATAATAAGAACATTTATTAAGAAATAAAATTGGTTTGAACCACTTACATGAATGAAATTGATGAAGTGATCACAAAAGTACAACACAACATTTCCATTAAAAGGAAAACATTAATCTCATAATTACACAAAAAACACCACCTTAAGTAGGAATATTAGTATCCTAGGTTATATCCCCATCATTAAATTTCTTCCTCGTTAATTAGGAGAATCAAATGGTGGATGAGAAATCAAATGAAATTTGACCTTTCAATGTTGACCACAAAAATATGACTTGATTCACCCCCTTTTGGACATGAAGATTTGAAATTGAATATGAACTAATACAAAGTCATAATATAAGAGATATATATTATTATATGTTTCCTATAATATTTGTAAAAATTTTATTCCAATTAGATTATCCATTAATATTTCATGCATGAAATGGTGGAATGATTTTATGGGCCTTCAAATCTGGCCCGCAAATTAAATGTCAACTTGGGATCCCAATGTATCTTTTAAAACATAATAATTAGGTTTTTACATAGTTTAATTAAATGATCCAAAAAAATTTATATGTTAATTTAAAATTTAAGCTTCAATAGGTTTGGTTTTTAGGCTCCACTTTTACTTAATGGGCCTGAGTCCCATTATGGTTTATCCTGAAATTTATGTGTTCATTGCCAAAAATATCCATCTTCCCTTGTGATTAATACAATTATCCTAAAATAAAAAATTTTCCACACAAATTTATCAATCCCATACTAAAATATCAAATTAAAATAATCAAAATCATGAATTACAAAATCATATGATTAATTGAGCCCAATTTTACACACTCTAAACATGAATTGCACATGTGATGAGAAATGAAGTTCAATTTGTAAAATGAATTAAAATTAGTGTTTATGGACATTTAAATGCATGAATAATATAATATAATCAATCAATATTACCCTATTTTAGTGGATAATCAATTACCACCCTTGTATTTAATGTAACCACCACCCTTGGTTATAATATAATCACCATCAGATATTGAAAACAACACATATTCATGCCACATGGTCATAAAACATTCATCATCATCACATCATAACCCATACAGAGAAAACCAGATTCATAAAAATTTCAACCATTCATCATTTCATAACCCATGTAAAATTAATAAGTTTTATAAACATATCATAAACATAAAAATTAACCAACCAGATAAAGAATAAATATGGTTATATTGGATCATAGCCCCATTAAATCACAATAAACATAAAAGGATTTTATCATATATGAAAATTGATTTAAAATATAACTAAAATATTTCTTGAGGAAAGTAACCTTTAAATCTTGAAAATCAATTTCAAAACAAAAATATTTCAAAAATATTATAGACATCATTTTCATTGAAAAGAGACTTGATAAATTTTAAAGTATGATTCAGAAAATTGATTGGTCAGGATAGTACCAAATTCCATTCATGCCACATAATTTAAAAGAAAACATTCTTTTTATATTTTTGGTAAAATGTAAAAAAGTGCCTTGTTAGTAAAATAAAAAAGGATTCATTTTAAACCATTTTGTAAAAAAGGGTAAAAATGAATTTAAAAAATAATATGAGAATGTTAAAAACCTTCTTTAAAACATTTTTATAAAACATGTATATGAAAGAAAAAGTGATTTTTGACCGAAGAGAGAAACAAAGTATATTTTCATTAAAAACATATTTTTAGCCTCTCTATTACATAAGGTGATGAAAATAAAAGGAAAACATGTATTTTAATGAAATAAACATATTATAATAAATTTTTATGAGTTTATTGAGAGATATAATATAATATTTCATCATTATAACTTAACCATAAACAATCCCAAAAAATAATGAGATTATAACAAAAAACCCTTCTGCATTAGTAACATTTGAACCATAATTACCATGAAATAAAGGACATTATATATAAATTTAAATCCACATAAAATAAATAATAATAATAAAATAAATTCATGAGAATTATATACATCACATAAAATAACAAGTGGTGTATTAGGCATGTGGCCCATAGAAATAAAAATAAGATGAAAATCCCTTACCAATTTGAAAGCTTTTAAATCATGAGCTCCATAAAAGAATTAAATAAATTTAAAATTTAAAAATAATGAAAACGTATATTAATGATATAAAATTTAAAATAGAAATTATGCAAACACCAAAAAATAAGCATGTGCTGAATTTGGCATATGTCTCTCGAAAATATAAGTGAGACCAAAAATCCCTTACCTTGGTCTGACTTCTTTCATCTATATTGGAAACCCCTATTTAATAAATATATATTTATTATAAATATATTATATATATATAATAATATATATCATACCATATGTTATTTACTTATAACATTTTATCACATGTATGTTAATACTTATTTATTAAAATCACTATTTTGGGTGATATCTACATTATTTTCCATGTGTATTCTAATTTTGTAGTTTGGGTACTTGTATTATTATGATGGTTATAGCATCTAAATAATATTACTAATGATATAAGTATCATATATATTAATTATATACATTTTTAGATTCATTTATGAAATATAGAGATATAAAAACAAATTATACTGTTCATGGATACAATAGGCCGTATATATGCATGAACGTTGTTTTCAGTTTTTTCAATGGGTGAAATAAAAGATAGGTAAATAATAATCACATTAAAAGTTTAATTATTATATAATATCTAGATTATATATTTTTTAAATTCAACCTTATTACAATCCATGTAAAATAGAAATGGAAAACAAATCACATAATTTTGGGGAGGTGGTGGTCCACACGTATGCATGATAGACGTTATCATTTTCAAATAGTTTTTTAAGGAAATAAGGTAGATATGATATTATCATTAAATATGTATAATTATTTCATAATTATATTATATAAACATAATAACCATCATAATACCCATCCATTAAATATAATGGGGTGAGAAATAAATTGTATCGCTATGTGGAGACGGTAAGTCAGACGCACACACAAGAAATACTTTCACTTCCCATTTGGTGGAAAGAAGGTGAAAAAATGTGGTTTCATAATCATAATAAAATTATATAATATTTATGATACATAATTTTTTATATTATGAAGAATTAAATATATTTATATGAGGGAAAATAATAATTAAAAATAAAGTTATCGTTTAAGGTTATTACTTCTTATTTGAAATAACTCTTTTAGATAACATATTAAAGGATATAGGGATGGTACTTTTGGAATACCATCACCTATATAATGTGTTTAGGGGAGTGTGATATATAACTAGGTAGAGGTTAAACAATCAAAAGTGGTCTTAAGAATTGAAAGGATGGGTTTCCTTCTATAATTAGGGGAGGGGCACCCTGGAAATTTCTTAAGAGATTACAATATATTAATGTAATTATCAATTCAAATAGTTAAAAATTACCTGTAAATAGGAAAGGGAATTAATTTTAGACCAAATATTATTTAAATTTTAGACCAAATATTTTTTAAATTTACCTATTTTAATATTTTTATTACTTTTTAATAATTTAATAAAATATTATTTTCATAAAATATCATCATTTTCAATCTAGAAACTATTTATTTAATTTGACTTAAAAGACATAATGAAAATGTTGGAATTAAAATGTAATAATTTAACATAAAATAATATGTCATATTAATCTATAAAAATCATAGAACAAATTAAATCACTAAAATTATATTAATTTTAAGAATTTTAAAATCATTTATTATATTTCTTATTAATTAGAGAAAAGCTGCATCGGTGTTTCATAAGAAATTAAGGTCATTATAGAAGAACTAAAAATTATAAATAAATTTATATAATAAAAATAAATTCATTAATCTCAAAATATAAACTTTTATTTATTCATAAAATTTCTTTTTCCCATTTGTCTAAACATAAGAGATATTTAAAACTAAGAGTGTGATAATTTGTAACTTTCTTTGCTTTAAATATTATATCTGTCCTTTTAATATAAAGGTGTCCATTAAACAACTTATTTTCAAGAATAATTTGGTAAGGGTAGAATTAACGTCATCAAATAATAATTTGGATGAAAAATTGTTTCCTTATCACTTTTTTTAACCTAGAATGACTTGATTTACCATATACTGAGGTGATAAATTTTACCATGGTTACGATTCATATTGATAAAAATAAAAGGGGAATATTTACCAAATTTTAAACTCATGATTAAAAATATGATATTAATTTTATCAAATGAAATAACTAAAAGTGTAATAAATTAAATTTAATGTAAGTTCACAAAACATGATGAAAACCGCTTTTGGAAAAAATATAGTTTTGAAACATTAAACTGTATTTATTATTATACCATGCCTAGAAAAAATATTATATGAATTTATAAAAAAATTAATTGAACATATAATATAAAAGATATTTCATTTAAATTATTCACCAATACTTATTAATTAAATTTGTTAAGATAAAAACACATTGCAAGCGTAAAAATAGTTTTCATGAAAATGCATTTTCTATGTATAAAAATGTTTTTTGAAAACTTAATTACAAATTAAATGGATTCTAATGAACATAATTGGATTATTTAAGATGAAATATAACTATTTTTAATTAGAATAATTTTTAAAACAAAAATATAACTTTGTAAAATTGCTAAAAAAAAAATAAAATTATCAATACAAATAAGTGTTTTTTCATCAATCATTGGAAAAATAATCTTTTCAAAAAAAATCACAGTAATAAATTTTTTTTTTAAAAAATGTTTTTATATTTATGAAATAATTTTTTTAAATTTTTCAAAAATTAAATATAATATTTTTAGAAAAAAAATCATTTTGAAAAAATAATTTTTTTTAAGAATAATGTATATTTTATCATAAATTTAATGTTTATTTCCAAATAATTAATCAATATATTTATATCGAGCAGTTTAGTTTTTTAACATATCATAATCTAGTTAATACTATTCATACCCTCTAATTTAATGGCTAGGTTATAAAAATAAGATAAAAATATTTTAATAATACATTGTAGTTCATTTAAACTCATTATTTCTTGAAACTCCAACTATTAAATAAGTTCAATCTATTTAAAAAATATATTTCATAATATATTAGGGTGTTACACAATCTGATGGAACTTTGGATACCATTTACTCTCATCGATGTAAGACATTATTTGACCAACTTTTTATTTGAGGGGTCAACAAATATTAAATCCTCAGAGACAATGTGGCCATGAAAAGAAACTCCATTGAGGAAAAATTCACACTTACTATACTTCCCATATAATTCATTTTTACTGCGGGTGTTCAAAATTATTTGTAGGCAACTCTCATGATCTTCATTTCTCTTAGAGTATATCAAGATATTATTAATTAATACCACCAAAAAGTTATCAGGATACTCATTGAATATTATATTCATCATATCTATAAAGACATAAAGTGAATTAGACAATCCAAAATGAATTACTATAAACTCAAAATGTCTATACCTTTTTTGAAATTCCATATTTAATATATCATCATTTTTAACCCTTAATTGATGGTAACCAGAGTGAATATCGATCTTTGAAAAATATTTGGCTACTTGAAGTTGAACAAATAAGTAATCAATGCGTGGAAAAGGATATATATTCTCTATAGTGATGAAATTTAACTCTCTATAATCAAAGAAAAATCTCATGGACCCAACCCCTTTATCATGAATAAAATAGGGGATCACCTGGTGAAACACTAGGGTGTATAAATTACTTACCACTTAAATCCTACAGCTATTTCTTCAACTCCACTGGTTCCATTCTATAAGGAGTTTTAGATATCTACATTTTATTAGGAATGAGTTCAATGTAAAACTCACCTTGACACTGTAGTGGATGAACACACGACTCTTATAGAAAAAAATCAATGAAAATTTTCACAATGGGTACATCCTATGTTCTTAGGATACCTTACTCATCCATAGATCATTCTTGATATTCCTCTTAACCTAGTGTTTCATTAAGAAGATCTACTAGTAGAGGATCCAGAAATGTTTTAGATGATTATGCATTGTCTCTAAAGATAAGGTATTGCAGATCACCTTTTAAAATTGTAATCTCATTTTCTTGGAAATTATTTGTTTCATAATAATTTTGAAGACTATATATACCAAGGATTATATCAATGCCAACCATAAGTATAATACTAAAATTTGTAAATAAGGCATTCCCAAGAAACATAATTGGAACCAATTAAAATATATTTGTTTCCATAAGAATCCCACTTTTTTATTAATTTATAACTAAAATACTGGGTTTCTAGGGAAGTATCTAATATTTTTGGAAAACATGGAAGACATAAAAGAGTGTGAAGATCTAAAATAAACTAAAAAATTACCTAAATTTGAGGTAATTATCTAAGTACCTTCCACTATATCATTATGAACATTCACTTTAGATATGGTAATCATATAAACTTATCCTTTGTCCCTTAGGCTTTTATAAGGTATATTTTCTTAAAGTTTTGGGAATTCATTCACATAATATCCCTTATTTCTATAGTTAAACCATTAAATACCAATATATTATAACTTTCTATTTTATTAGTGATCATAATAACATTTTTCTTATGCACTTGTAAAAAACCCCAGTTCCATTCCTGTGATCCCTAGGGAATTTGTCCCCATATTTATCACATGTGGGAAATCCCATCCTTCCTTTCCTCCCCTTTATTATTTTTTTCTTCCCATGATTCTCAGCTGACCTTGTCTTATCTAGATTTCCCTTGAATAAAAACATCCGGGAGAACTCTTTATCATTATTAATAAAACCTTAAACTATATAATCATATTAATAAAAAGTATATGGGACCAACACCCTTCTAAGGATTTACTTTAACCCAAAAAATAAATGATCAATCTTTCATTATTGTCTATGTACATAGTCCACAACATTCCTTGATAACCTCGAAAAGTTAACCTCATATTCAACAACACTTTCTTCCTAATTTTTTCTTAGATTGCGGAACTTCCTTTCCATTTCCACTCTTTTCCCATGAGTAAATTATTTTTCATATAATACCACTTTAAAATTTCCCCATTCTATACACTTGATCTTATATTTCTCTTTAGTTTTTTGAGTTAGTTACCACCATTGGTCCACACCGCCCATAAAATTATAGACTAACATGATGAATTTTTTATATTCACTTGTTCCCAAAGTGAGAAAGATATTATCTATGGACTTTCTAAATTATTCATCCACCAATGGATAAGTAATTCAACTGAATTATTGAAGCTGTTTTCCCATGAAGTGATCCAATATAGTCATACCATGTTTTTGATCAACTGGATTCTCTATGTGAGTGATATTATTTTCTATAAACTAGGTGAACTTCTCCAATATGGGTATGAACTGATTAGCCTAAAATCTAACATCATTAAATTCTTCAGGGGAATATCATTGCATTGACTATTAGTGTTGATATAGTTCTCATTCCTCTTATTATTGGCCATCTTTTTACAATAGAATACAAATAATAATCTCATTATGTTGAATTGTAAATTATAATTCCTACCAATTTTTCTAGAGTGTCCCATGGAATATTTAGATAATTCCATCATAATTGTGTTATTATACATGTTTTATCTACATATAATACCTGAGTTTACTAATAAAACTATTTTTATACCAACCTTAAAATTAAAGACTGAAAAAAAACCAGATCCAGAAGTTATGTTACATAATTGGTACAATGTACAATTATTTCCAAATAATCAAAAAAAATTTAGGCTTGGAAATATGGATACATACATAAATTACAATTTAAAACCTAAGATACAATATGAAAACATTTGTAAAACATTATTATAGCTTCCATTATGTCCTTAAAAATCACGAAAAATCCTCTTTTAGGTTTCTTAGGGAAAGGAAAAAAATAAGGGAGAGCTCAGATGCTTAGTAAGTGGTAATATACAGTGGATGATTACATAAAATAAACATAGAATAATTGATATAGAAAGAATAAATGTTCAAAATGAATCCATAATAAAATGAAATAAAGGATATGATATTTCCAAGAAAATAAATTAAGTCATAGATAATAATAATCATTGATCTCATACCGATGAAATTCATAGTAACAAATATCAAAAAAATTCCATTGAAGAATTATTCCAAGAGACTTTACATTCATGGGAAGAGGAATACATAAAAACCCAGCCTGTTTTGTCTCATTAGACCTCTAAATACATCGAGGAGATATATAATTATACACCCCAACCATCACCTGATTAAGTCTAATGAATTTTCTATACGATTTATGAAGACCATTTATACCATTCTGCATAGAACCACTTGATAAATAAAACTTATATTTCTATATAATCAAAAATATTGAAATAAATTACCTAACTACTAAATAAAATATTGTAGTTTTATAGGATAACATCCCTTAATCAACTTAGAAATTAGGGGTTTAATTATAGTAACAATAAGTACCCTCATCAAAGAAATATAGGGGAGAGGTTACTTCCAATGTTCCATGTCACCCATAGAACATATTAATTTGGTTCAGTATTTTTCATTTGCAGGATAAAAAAATGGTATGGAAAATCTATTATCATTGTTATTTAAGAGCATGTGAATGTTATAAATCATATCTCCTGGGAGTTTTTCACTGGGTGTGTTGTCTTAGGACCACTCACTATGCATCAAGATGATGACTATGATAATGCTCAACCAGCCATTTTTAGGGAAGATTCCCCTAGGTTCATTTATTCCATAACATCATCCACTTTCCATTATCTAGAGAGGGATGCATTTTCTTGGAAAATATACATACCTTTAGTTTACCAAAACTTAATATGCTTTTCCACCATGGAAAATATTGAGTTTTATAATGGTTTTGGTAATTATTGAATCAAAAGAATATGAGGGAGGGATAACAATATAAAAATTTAATCCCTTAAATTTCATGAATAATATGGTAAAATTATTACATGGAAATTCATTCACCATAAAAAAATAAATATGTGGTGAATATAACGAGTCCCAAATAATGAAAATTAGGATGAAAAACCCCAATTACAGATTGTGTAACAATTTAATCATAACCTATTGAATGCGATGACTTATGTAGCATGTATTATGTCCAGTACGTAACCCTTTATTTATTTATTTTAAGTAGATAAAGTTATTAGGTTACGTTTTTAGTGGTTTATAGGTTTTTTTGGAACGTTCTTCTGGGATTTTATGAAGGTGAACGGTTTGTCAATGGTTAGTAGAAACCATGGAACACCTCCCAAGAAATCATGAAACTAAAATAGTGGGAACTGGGTTGGCTCATGGTTTGGCCAAACCTTGTGGATACCTAGAAGAAACCATTCAAAGATACATAGAGAAGAATGAAAATATTGTTGCATAGTTTTTCTAAATATGCAATCCAACTGTTTGAGGTGTGTTTGGTGGAAGAGGCTCATGCATGGTTAGAGCATGGTTTTCTTAACCATGCACCCTAACCATGAACCATTAAAATTTAGATCCTAAAATTTTGGATATAATCCAATTTACCCCCTAAGCCTTTCATTTTTCCACTAAGAAGGATATAACTCAAATTACTCTCCCTCCTAAGGTTTTGGATACCTTTCCATTCAATTTGGGAGTGATTCCTAGTTGAATATTACTGCGTTGGAGGCCCATATCCATCAAAAAGTTCTCATTCTTGGTTTTTTCACTTATTCTTCTTCTTCTTACATCTCTTGAAATCATAGATATTTTATATTCAGGATATATTAATGTTGTGTCATGTCAATCATGATGAGATCTAATTTTTTTGGTTGAAGGTAATAAGATTTATGGTGGGATTTGGAAGATCTAAGCCATGTTTTTGAAGTTGTTGGATCATTCTTCATTTTCACCTTAGTTTAGAGGTAGGTGGCTTCACTCTTGAATCTTCTTGATTTTAAGCGCAAGAATTTGTTTCAAATTGATTGAATTTATTGTATTTAATTGTTAAATTTATGTGTGATTCTTGATGGAAAACCTCTTTAGTAATGGTTTTCTAAAATTGTGGAAATTATTTTTTTTGGTGGAAACCACATTTGGTTTATGATTTTAAAAGTATGGTTTTAAAATTATTGTTGTGTTTTGATGCATGTAAAATGTTTATTAAATTATTTTCAATAAAATAAATGTTTTAATAATATTTTTGTCATGGTTTTTTCATACATGGTTGGTGTGAGTTTATTCTTTCGATGTGACCCTGAATAAGGGGAATGAACGATTGGGGTACAATAAATATGACCTTGAATAAGGGGCTTGTACTATTGGGGAACAAAGAGATTAGCCACTTAGTGATGATTTGGTATTTGGAGGAGAGATTTCTCATGATTATGTAACCATCCCCTATACATACATATGCGGGTGATTGGATATGCGCAACCATGTATTGGGTATTCCAATAGATTTGAGAAATAGTTTTAAAGACTTGTTTGGTTGATTTCCACAGAAAACTGTTTTTTGAAAAAATGTTTTGATTTTATATAAACTATTTTAAATTGTTTTAAACTATTTTATATGACTATTATAACATGTTATATCCTATTGGTGTGAGTAGGGAAGTCAATGGGGGAATCCTACTAAATTTTATACTCACCCCCTTGCCACACCCTGACTGAGTTTGATGTGTGACTTGGGTGCGACTTATACAATTGTGCGTCAACACGAAATTTGACTTTGTAAGCAGTTAGTGCTAGGTGGCATGGTTCGAGTGCTACCTGCTTGACCACGCACTTGACGGCACACGAGCCGTGCGATTTCCCAATATCCAAAAAAAGTAAATAAATTAATTAAAGATCATGTGAAATGAAATGAAGTAAAATAAAAATTTAAAAAAATAGTGTTAAAAAATGTTTAAGAATAAAATAATAATAATATTATAGTTTTAATAATAATAATAATAACAATATTTTGGTTGTTAATATTATAAGTATTATTTTTTTATTATTATCAATTTTTTATTAATATTAATAATAATAATTTAGTTAAATTAGTAGGTTCAAAAAAAAAAAATCAAAACCCTATCCTAACCTTCTCCCCCTATCCACGGTGCACCCTCTCCCCCTCATACTCGACCTGCATATCCAGCCCCAACCCTTATCCCTCCTTGAGCCAGCGAACTCCTCCGGCTTTCCCTCAGCCAGCGCATGGCCCCCTGAACTTCCCTCCACCAGCGCGCAGCCCTCCAACCTCCCCTTGACCACCCTCATTAGCCCTTCTTAACGCACGGAACCCAACTGCTGACCCCCTACCTTGTCGGTGCCGTCTTCTCTCCAGCTGGCGTTTCCATCACCGATGTCCTCCCTGCTTCGGCGCGCGACTCCGGTCGAACCACCTTTGATTTGTGCCCCGCCTCTCCTCCATCACGACAGCCCCACCTCTCACTATTGCAGTAGCACCGTCGAGCTACTCCCCCGCTCCCTGACTGGCCTCCTCCAGCACACCAAATAGCCACACTCTACCCCATCTACCATGGATGAATATTCGGTGTGACCCCCCTTATTCTCTAGTAGAATTTTCCAGCACGACTCAACACTGCAACGGCTCCCCCGGTCGTGACTCCCTTGGCCGCACCTTCTTCTAGTGAGGCTCCAACTGGCGCGACACATTTTGGAACCCTATATCTTGCTCGAACAGCTCCTCAGACCCTTACCATAGGTGCGATATACCTCGACTGTTAATTATTTCAATTTTATTATGTTTTGGTTTGGAATTTGGTTCAATTTTGGTGTAATTGGATTGATGTTTTGGTGTTAGTTTATTTGAGTCGATTGGGGCGATTTTGGTGTGCAATTGGAGCATTGCATTGATATTTTATGTTTTCAAACACCGAGGTAGGTGCTTCCATGCTTAATTGTTATTTGATTAATTAATTTGCAAGTTTAATTAATGTAGAATGTTATTTAATTAACTGTTGTAGTGAGAAGTTGATATTCTATGAGGTTTGATTTGCAGTTGAACTTATTTGGGTGCATGTTTATAATATGTGTACTTGTTACTGAAATTTCCTCTCTGGTTAATTGTTATTTTTTTATTGTGAGATTAGCCTACTAATTAGTTCGTTTGGTCTGATTTAATTTTTTTACTTAAGGTTTAGTATGTCTTAATGTGTTTATTTTTGTGTTTAGATGATATGAGTATGTTATTTCTATGAAAACCCATGTCATAATATTCACTAGTGTTTTATAAATTGTGTGGATTAGTTGTTTGAATGTACAAGTGGTGAAATTGGTGTTTTGGTGTTTCATTGGTATAATTTCTATATTAAATGAGCATTTGAGTGGAATTTTGTTATTTTAGTCATCGACGTATTTTTAAATGGGTTGGAAAGTTTTTCTGGTGGTTTGTTTAAATGTTGTAATGGTATTTTTAATTGTATGAGTGGTTTCATTAATCACACGCGTGAAGTAGATTGTGTTACCGAGATTGTGCTATGTATGTGGGGTCATGTAAAGGGGTTTGGGTTGGTATAGTGTGTAAATCATTTTTTTTCTCTTAAAATTTTATTTATGAAAATTTTGGTTGTTTTATTAAATAATTATTTATGTTAAAAAATTGTTTTGGTTAAATTGTGTAAATTTTTGTTTGTGCTTTAAGTCATGCGACGTGTGTGAAAATTGTTTAATAAATTCTATTAGTGGCATTTTTGATAAGGAAAGTGATTTATTTGACTATGCAGTTGTTTTAATTGGTTGTGTAACTGATACAGATTTAGTTTTGATATATTTTTTGTGTGCGCCTTATTTTAAAATGGTGTTTACATGTGTAAGTGGCAGTTTGTTTAGTGGTGAGTGTCTTTTAAATTGTCCAGATGGTTTATTTGAATATGTAACTTATGCTAATTATGTTTTGAAAAGATTTTGGTGTGTGTATGGTTTTAAAAGTGGGTTTGGGTGTGAAATTGTGATTTTGCATGCATAAATACTTTGTTTGGATTTTATTCATTTGTGTGACATATGAAATGAACTTTAAACTTGTTTGAGCATAAATTGGGAAGCTTGGGTAGCCAGGAGGGTGGACTAGACTAGTGGGATAGTGTTTCGGATGTGACTCGACCCAGTTTCACTGGCAGGACTGACGATTGCAACACTAACTAAACATATGCTTTTCTGAGGGTCGTTGCCTTCTAAGCCACGTTTTCTGAGGGTCATGGCCTTCTAAGCCACTTTTTCTGAGGGTTGTGGCCTTCTAAGCCATGCTTCACCGAGACATGAAGATCTAGGGGCCCAAGCTAGCTAACACCCATGAGGCCTCTCCCATATTAGTGCTCATTACTTACTTTATGCTCATCAGTGTGACACATGGGTTATTTTAAAAAGTAAGGGTTTGTGTGTTTTAATTTAAGTTGTTCCATTTGAAACTATTTTTCCTAAATCCCGTTTCCTTTAAAACTGTTCAACCATTTACTTCTTTACTTTAATTAAAATTTCAAATGTATTTTGTCATTTAATAATTATGCATGGAACATTTTTATCAGTGGCATCCTACTGGGATCTTGGATCACACCCTACACACGCCTTTGGGTGTAGGTAGATCCTGTTTCTTCTATATTCCAGGTTGAGGCTTCGTTCATAGCATTGGTGGTTCATATTGTTAGTGGCTTCCTCGTGTTGGTTTGGTGGCGGTGGCTTGCGTATTTTACTCCTCATGTCACACGAAGGTTTGAGTAGGGGTTTTGGTATTTCTTTGTTATAGTCTATTTTGGGTTTTTAGTTCAAGTTGTAAACTTTAAATATGAACTTCGTATATGGGTCTGTTTGGCTGTCTATTTTTAGTTTCATTTTATGCATCTTTTTGTTTGTTTTATATTTATTTATTCGGGTAAATCGTTCACAAGTCTATTTTTGATACCCGGGAACTTGTGCCATCCCATGGGGATCGAGAATTCCCTTTGGGCCATGTCGCAGACCGGGTCGAGCACCGGGTCAGAGGGAGACCTATCCTGATTCGTGACAAAATGGTATTAGAGGGAGGGTTTGTTCTTGTTATTTGGAATGTTCGGTTGATAGAGATAAGGATTTTTGGGGCTTAAAAGGTTGGTTGCGAGTCTGTGCCTGATCACCACCACTCGTGACGAGACCTGAACTACTAGGGGTAGTCTGGGTTTTGGGTCTTTTGGCTTTGTTTTGGATTGAGGGATGACAATAGAGGTGATTTGGTGTCACACTTCTACCCCACATGGAGTAGTGACCCATGTGGAGCCCAGGTGCCCAAATCAAGGTCCTATGGTGTTATGTCTTAGTTGGGGAGTGGCTCACTACCATGTCGCCAGGTTGGGCATAATCACTAGTTCCTCATTCTAGTCTTTCATTGTTGGTTGTGCTTTGTCCTGATTTTGGTTGGTTTTAGAGTGCTTTTCGAAATGAAGGTGGTTTTTAATTGAAAGGGTTCTTTCTCTAAATTGGTAAAAAGAGTATTTCTTTCAAGTTTTTTTGAAATTGTTGAAGTGGTTTTTTTAAGAGTAAGTGTTTTCATTTGAAAAACTTCTGCTTATTTTTGGATTTGGTAACGAGACTAAAAGTGAGACCCTTGGTTTTCCTTAGGATAGTCTGCATATGTGTGGTTAGATACGTGAAGTGCACATTGACACATATGTATGGGTGATTTGAGTGGATAGGGATGAAGGCTTATGCGACAGTTCATAGGATGCCATGGGTGGGGTTTTGGAATTTATGGCTTGGCTTGTTTTTTTTTTCTAAAATGGAATTAAATGAAAACAAAATGATTTCGGGACATGGTTTTTTTTTCTCGAAAAGTGGGTTTGGTTATTTTGAAAATTTTATTTTTCTTGTGTTTGTCTATGTTTGATTTATGAGTATGTTACCTTTGGTTTGGGGTGTTGCTTTTGGTTGTTTTTGAGCTTGTTTGGGATTCCGGGCTGGTTGTCTTGCTTTGATTTGTTTCTTTTGGTTGAGTTTTGGACTAATCCTAGTTTTGAATTTGTTTTTCATGTTGTTCTGAATATTCCACCCATAAATTTCCTTAAAAGATGTAAATGAGTCATTGCCAATTCTGGTTTCTATCTAGTGTTACCTGTCTTTCAAGGCACTTGGGGTTTGTTTGGGGCAGTGAAGCCGTTTGAGGGGAGTAGAGCATGTCTTCGGGTGGTTGGGGACTCCTGAGTTTGTTAGAGTTTGTATTGTCTTGGGTTTAGTGGAGGGTCAATCCTTGGACTAGTGGAGGTGGATGTCTCCTCATAGTTGGAGTTGGGATTATGTGGGAGGTGTTAAAGTCCTTCATCCAATGGATCATACCCGAGGTGGTGATTGTGAAAAGAGGTGAGAGTCCGTCCGTAGTTAACAAGGCCAATGGTTGGTGAAGGCCGGTGACGGCTGCTTTAAAGAGTCTTCATCTAAAGCGCAAGTGCTTGAAAAATTCGGTGCCTCTCATCAATTGTAAGGGTTCCACATTTTGTGAGCGGAGAGTACGATAGGAACCTGCCTCTGAAGAAATCCCTTTTGTCAGTGTCGACTTCTGGTTTGTCAGACTACTTTCTAATGTGCCATCAGTGTTGCCGGTTCGAGTATCCCATGACATCTTGTCTCATCCCTCTGAAGCCCTGCTATTGTGCGACCGTTCAGGTCACTGGGAAATATTTCAGAAAAAAATGTCGTTTGAAGAAGGATCCCTGGTAAAGGGATGCTCATGTTTGACTGTGAGGCATAAGATGCTTCAGCCATCAAAGCCCCAGCCTCAGGTCTAGGGGTGAATCTTACGCACAGTCAGGGCATCAGAGGCATGTGAGACCTTCTTTTTGTTTCTTTATATTTCATCTTAGAATAGAGTCATTCAAGGTTTCCTTGTCTTTGTTTTCCTGCTATTGTAAGTTCATCTTTTATGCTAATAGTGCGATGAACTTATTCTTTCGTGATCATAGTAGCTGCGTTCTTCTAAATGTGGCCCCTAGAATTTTTTGTTTTTTTAAAGGGTATTTGGCCTAGTGTGGGTTGGTCCTGATTTCATTAGTGATCTTTTGGATATGTGAGTGTTGGGGGGTTTTGTCTTGTGCCGAGAGTTCCGGGTTTTAGTGGAAGCGTTGTCTCGCTCGTACTAAGGGAGATGGATGTGTTGGGAGTTTTAAATCGATTTGTGTGAATTCTTAGTTCCAGCGGTGTTGTTATAGGGATTTCATTGTTTTGGTGCCCCGATATGCCGTGTGGCCTTGTAGTGGTCTTCCATTTAAGTCTTAGTGGTCCCACTCAAATCAAGTGGAGAAGTCAGTATGTTCGGGTTGGGAGTTCCCGCGTTAGCCCCTCCTCAGGTTGGTGTGTGTAGCTTTTAAAGTTTCCATGTGAGTCGAGTTCTTGTGGTGGGGAGTACCCTATCGTGTTCTCCCCTAATTTTATGTCATGGTTTCTCCATGACCGGTCGGGTGTCACTTGTGGTTTGAATCGTCAACTCGAGACTGTTGACTTTCCTTTTTGGCTCTTTTCGGGCACCGACCCAAGATTTGGCTATATTTTGGCTTGGTGAGTTTTTTGGGGGTAGAAAGTGTCTATGGTGGGGAGAATTGTGACACCCCAACTAGGTTTGATGTGAGACTTGCGCGTGACTTATAAAATTGTGCGTCAACATGGAGTTTGACTTTGAAGGCGGTTCATGCCAGGTGGCATGGTTCGAGTGCAACCTGCTCGACCGCGCACTTGACGGCACGCAAGCTGTGCGACTGCCCAACATCTGAAAAAAAGTAAATTAAATAATTAATGGTCATGTGAAATGAAATTAAGTAAAATAATAATTTAATAAAATAGAGTTTAAAAAAATGTTTAAGCATAAAATAATAATAATATTATAGTTTTAATAATAATAATAATAATATTTTGGTAGTTAATATTATTAGTAGTAATTTTATTATTATTATCAACTTGTTATTAATATTAATATTATTAATTTAGTTAAATTATCAGGTTAAAAAAAAATTTAATCAAAACCCTAGCCTACCATTCTCCCCCCATCCGCGACGCACCCTCTCCCCCCTCACACTCGACCTGCACGTCCAGCACCAACCCTTATCCCTCCCTCAGCCAGAGACCTCCTCCGGCTTTCCCTCCGCCAGCACACAGCCGTCCGACCTTCCCTCCACTAGCATGCGGCCCTCCGGAATTCCCTCCACCAGCGCGCAACCCTCCGACTTCCCCTTGACCACCCCCACTGTCCCTTCCCGACGTGCGGAACCCAGTTGCCGACCCCCTACCTTGTCGGCGTTGTCTTCTCTCTGGCCAGTGTTTCCATCACTGGCGCCCTCCCTGCTTCGGCGCATTACTCTAGTCGAACCCCCTTAAACCACCTTGGAGTTGTTCCCCACCTCTCCTCCATCACGGCAGCCCCGCCTCTCCCTATTGCAATAGCACCTTCGACCCACTCCCCCGCTCCCCGGCTGGCCTCCTCCATCACATCAAATAGCCGCGTGCTACCCCCTCTACCATGGAAGAATATTTAGTGCAACCCCCATTATAATATAGTAGAATTTTCCAGATGACACAACACTTCGACGTCTCCCCCGGTCGCGACTCCCTTGGACGTGCCTTCTTCCGGCGAGGCTCCAGCCGGTGCGACACCTTCTGGCACCCTACATCTTGCTCAGATAGCTCCTCGGACCCTTTCCATAGGTGTGATATACCTCGATTGTTAATACTTTCAATTTGATTAAGTTGTGGTTAGGGGTTGTGGTTTTGAATTTGGTTCAATTTTGGTGTAATTGGCTTGATGTTTTAGTGATAGTTTATTTGAGTTGATTGTGACGATTTTGGTGCGCGATTGGAGAATTGCTTTGATAGTTGAGGTTTTCCGACGCCGAGGTAGGTAGTTCCATTCTTAATTGTTATTTGACTAATTAATTTGAAAGTTTAATTAATTTATAATATTATTTAATTAACTAATGTAGTGCGAAGTCGATCTTCTATGAGGTTTGATTTACAGTTGAACTTATTTGGGAGCATGTTTATAATATGAGTACATGCTGCTGAAATTTCATCTCTGGTTAATTGTTACTATTTTTTTATTGTGAGATTATCCCACTAATTAGTTCATTTTGTCTAATTTTATTTTTTTACTTAAGGATTAGTATGTATTAATGTGTTTATTAGTGTATTTAGATGATATGAGTATGTTATTACTGTGAAAACCTATGTCAGACTATTCACTAGTGTTTTATAAATTGTGCGGATTATTTTTTAGGATGTACAATTGGTGAAAATGGTGTTTTGGTGTTGCATTGGTATATGTTATGTATTAAATGAGCATTTGAGTGGACTTTTGGCATTTTAGTCATGCATCGTATTTTTAAATGGGTTGGAAAGTTTTTCTGGTGGTTTGTTTAACTTTTGTAATGGTATTTTTAACTACGTGAGTGGTTTCTTTAATCGCACGTGTGAAGCAGATTGTGTTCCTAAGATGGAATTGTGTACATGGGGTCATGTAAAGGGGTTTGGGTCGGTCTATTATTCAAAGTGTTGTTTTTCTCTTAAAAATTTATTTATGAAAATTTGGGTTGTTTTGTTAAATAATTATTTACGGTAAAAAATTGTTTTGGTTAAATTGTGTTAATGTTTTTTATGTTTAAAGTCATGAGAAATGTGTGGAAATTGTTTAATAAATTCTTCTAGTGGCATGTTTGATAATGAAAGTGATTTCTTTGACTATGTAGTTGTTTTAATTGGTTGTTTAACTGATACAGATTTAGTTTTGATATATTTTTCATGTGTGCATTATTTCAAAATTGTTTTTACATGTGTAAGTGGTGGTTCGTTTAGTGGTGAGTGTCTTTTACATTTTCCATATGGTTTAGTTGAATATGTAACCTATGATAATTATGTTTTGAAAATATTTTGGTTTGTGTATGGTTTTAAAAGTGGGTTTGGGTGTGAAATTGTGATTTTGCGTCCGTAAATACTCTGTTTGGCTTTTATTCATTTGTGTGACATGGGACATGTGACATGAACTTGAAACTTGTTTTAGAACAAACCAGGAATCTTGATAGCTAAGAGGGTGGACAAGACTAGTGGGCTAGTGTTCCAGAGGTGACTCAACCCGGTTTCACTGGTAGGACTGACGATTGCAACACTAACTAAACATATGATTTTCTAAGGGTCGTGTCCTTCTAAGCCACGTTTTCTAAGGGTCGTGTCCTTATAATCCACATTTCGCTGAGACATGAAGATCTAGGGGCCCAATCTAGCTAAAACCCATGAGGCCTCTCCCTTATTAGTTCTCATTAGTTACGTTACACTCATCAGTGTGGCACATGGGTTATTTTAAAAAGTAAGGGTGTGTGTGTTTTAATTTAAGTTGTTCCATTTGAAACTGTTTTTCATAAATCCCGTTTCCTTTAAATTTTTTAAAGCATTTACTTATTTTATTTAATTAAAATTGCAAATTTATTTTGTCATTTAATAATTATGCGTTGAACATTTTTATCGGTGGCATCCTACTAGGCTCTTGGATCACACCCTATATACACCTTTGGGTGTATGTAGATCTTATTTCTTCTGTATTCCAGGTTGAGGCTTCATGCATAGCATTGGTGTTTAATATTGTTAGTGGCATCATCATGTTGGTTTGGTGGTGGTGTCTTGTGGATTTGCCTTCTCATGTCACATGAAGGTTTGAGTAGGAGTTTTGGTTTTTATTTGATTTAGTCTCTTTTGTGTTTTTAGTTCAAGTTGTAAACTTTAAATCTGAACTTCGTATAAGGTTCTATTTGGATGTCTGTTTTTAGTTTCATTCTATGCATCTTGTTGTTTGTTTTATATTTATTTATTCGGGTAAATCATTCCCAAGTCTATTTTCGATACCTGGGAACTTGTGCCAGCCCGTGGGGATCCAGAACGCCCTTCGGGCCATGTCACGGACCGGGTCAGATGGCGACCTGTCCTGGTTCGTGACACCCCTTCTTGGGAATTTTTTTGCATTTACAGATGAGAAATATCGAGACACAAGTAAATTAAATATATCACATTTATTTAGTGACACATTGTGATAATATAGGCTTGTCATGTGGATTTAGAGCTGATAGTATGATGGGAGATATTGAGTCTATGTTGTTGGTGCCTTTGAATTTTTTTTGGTTTTGGTTTACACTTTTTAATCTGATATATTTTAATTTGGTTTAGTTTTATTCAAGTTTTATTTTTTACTCATGCATTATATACAGTTTTTTTGGTTATGATTATATTGGTTTTATTTTTTTCTTCAAAGGTAAAATCTTCCCCCAATTTTTTTAATCCCTTGGCTTTTATTTCCATCATTTGGTGTCTTGGAAATTCATTTTTTAAATCCTTAAGTTGGGATGGTATAAAGGAGTAGGATCATTGTAACTTTAAATGTAGAGAATATAATGCATAACTAACCTATTTATGCTGAATATCAAGTTACTAGGGATTTTGGGTAAATGAGAATTTTGAGACAATTCTAGGAGTTTTAACCACATTTTCACGAGTTTAGACAACGAGAAGAGCATGAAATGAATTTATAGATATTAATTACCATATAGAGTTCATTATTTATTTGGAGTAATGATTTATTATTTGGTGAAAAGTGTTAATTTTTTAAAACAGTTGTAAATCGTTTGATTTTCAACAGAATCATGGAATTCTCAAAAATTGTTTGAATGTGTAAATTGTAGAATTTTGAAAATCCTTGTTGTGATATGTTTGATGTGGTAAATTTTAAATTGTTAAGCCTTTAGTTGATAGAGAGTGAGATTAAACAAAGTTTTCTTTTGTTTATAGAGAATGGAACTTGGTAGGCATTATAGAAAGCAACCAGAGGAGACTGCTGAAAATGTGGTTTCACATAAGACATAGGTGAAACAATAGTTTCTTCAGAGTATTTTGTAGGATTTTTAGATTGTGGATAGAGAGAATATAAGGGTTAAACCAAAGAAAATTAATCATTTAGCCCAGTTCCAGTAGCATAATCCTCCAATCTTTTAGGGTGATAACGAATCAAAAAAATCACAAGTATGGCTAAATAAGATGAATTGAATATTTGATTTCCTAAGAAAATTAGTTGATATGTAAATGAATTTGGATACATACATGTTGGAGGATCTAACATGCAAGTAGTGGGATTTAGAAGTTCAATCTAAGTTAGACCAAGACATGACATGGGAGGATTTTGATGAATTGTTTAACAAAAAATTATATCCTCACATGTTTATAATTGAATGAAAAATAAAATTATTCAGTTTTAAGCAATCAAACCTCACTATGATAAATTATGTGGATAAATTTAAAAATTTAGTATTATTTTCCCTAGATTTTAATACAAGTGTATCCTTAAAGGAATGAATTTTTGAATCTAGGTTTATGATATTGAATCAGTCGATGTTTGCATTGATTTCAATAATGGATCATACATTGATAGTCAATAGAGGGAAAATGGTTGAAAGAGACATCAAAATAAATGTGGTTGGAGGAAGTATGTTGATACCTATGGGAAATGGTGGGAAATCTAATTTTTGGAATATTAAGAAGAGGGACACCTATTTCATAGGCAGTGGTATGACTCAGAACTAGACAATGGGATTAATGAATATTCCTCCTAAATTAAAGAGTAATCTAGGTTTCTTTTAGTGTGTTTATTTTGATCATATGAAATCATATTATACAGAACCATATAGATCATGTCATAATTGCAACTATATGGGTCATATCCAGTGCTATTTTCACAATGGGTCAAGGTCGAGTTCTAGGGAAATATCTCATGCTTCACAGACTTTGTATTCTTCAACATGGTGTAGGAAGCTGGGTAATTCTCATTAAAAGAACCGATTGAGCCATTATGATTCTATATATACCATGAATCCTCAATGATCACAATCTCAACATGGAATTGAAGAGAAAAGTGAACCGAGTAAGTAATTGCATGGCGTTGAAAAAGTGAACATGGATGATAAATTGAGACCTTCAATGGTGATAGGTATTATTATTTTGAATTCTACCCTTATTAAATATTTTTTAAATGAGTGAATCTGATTTGTTAAATGTTCTCATGATTTTGATCTTTTAGGTTTGCATGTTGAGACGATTACCTCTATGTTGAAACTTCGAGCTCCTCTTATACAAAAATATTTTTTAGATGTTATGTGAAAATAATTTTTCTTAATTATCAATGGGGAATAATTGAATTAGTATTTTTATATTCTTAATATGGATTTACATGGCGTAATCTTGGGTATGTATTGGTTGAAAATGTTCAAATATCACATTTACTATTATACCCATAGGGTTAATTTTACAACTATATATGGAATCAAACATCTCTTTAGAGGATATCATAATGTAAAGTAAAGTGTAATAAGATTTTTGGAAAGAGTGGTTGGAAATATCTTATACCAGTTAGTAGCCTTGACATTTTAATCTATGGATGAGATCAAGAATAGTGGTTTTACTTTTGGAGTTGGTGGCATAGAACCAACTACATTGTACTTTATTCATTAATAAAAGCCTTATCACATCTTGTTTGTTCTTCTGCGTGACAATGCATGTGATAATTTCCTAAGGATGGGTATTGCATTAAAGGGTCATAGCAGATCCCTGCTATGATGAGAACCCAGAAGTGCCATAACACTGTTCTTGAATATATTTTCTATGTCCAGATGATGTTATTTGAGGGACACAAATAATATAGGTCATTAGGGGTAAGGACTTATAAAACTTTGAGGCACCTTCTCATGGTGTGTGCCCTTGGTAATATCCAGGAGGATATTATGAGAACGAGACCCGCCAGTAGGAAAGCCACATTTCATAGTGTCATTGGATGTTCCTATCTGCAGATGTGTGTATTGGTCCTTAGACTTTAAGATTATTATTAATGGGTATTACAACTCACGCACTTAGATGTATTGACGAAAACTGTGATGAAACACTGTTCGCAGTGAGGTAGGATACGTTGGGTGCGTCATGAGTAATACTGCATTAATAGATAATGCGAGAAAGGATTTTTCCATTCTGTTCCACAACGGAAGTAGATATCTCAGGCCCTTTGATGGAATTGATATATCCTAAATAAATCCATGGCCATGGCAAGGTATGGGAGAGTTCAATTCTGGGAAGTCAAAGAAAGAATAATCGAGCACATGGGTTGATGGCACTAGCATGAAACCTGCTTTATTAGAAATATCGAGACAAAGGGATTATATTACACGGTAAGTGTTCATAGGAGGTTACACGTCATTGTGGCATTAACTTATTTCTCTATGGGTGCCTTGGTGTGTTGCTAGACGCTAACCTTGGACTTTAGGTAGGCTCCACCTAATTCCACTGAGAAAGAGGCCTAGAGGGTCACACACTGAGTGTGTCCATGTATCTCAGTTAAATATTAATTTAACAAGTTATATACATATTATTCCCGACTGTGGTTTAATAATTATTTAAAGATGCTTGATCGCATTTATTTTGACACTAGTTATTCGAGAGAATATATTTTGGGCGAAATAATATATTTATTAGCGAGTAATGCAGTCACATTTATTTAAGAAATAAATAGCCATTACTCAAGGTCTAATAAATGTGGTGGAGAAAAATGAAAAATAAAAGTGCACTCCGTGTATATTAAATATACACTTCGTGTAGTTTTATGGAAAACAATTACATGACGTGTATTAATTATTACACGCCATGTAGTTTTCCAGTCGGGTTTTTGAGGATATAATATTCTTTTATTAAATGATATTAATTATAATCAGCGTGGGAGCATGTCAAGGAATTAATAATTTGACATGGGGTTTTCAATAAGAGTTAATGAAGTAAATAAAATGCGTAACGTGTTTAGTTATTGTCATAACTCTATTAACCTCAAACCTGATTATAAATATCCTCACAACCCCAACACTTTCCTGAGAGCCATTTTGTTGTGAACAATGGATTTGGAAATACTATCAAGCCTAGAGAGAATTCCCTTTCCACCAAGAACGCCCTCAAGTTACGAGAGCGAGATCCTCCACCGGATTAATGTGGTTAAAGGCGGGCATCACAAGCAAATGCTCTTCTGCGCTAGCACCCGGAGATCCCTTCAGCGACGTCCAGAGATACGTGGTACACGTGTGGATCACCGCTAGAGGAATCCTACACTTGGATTCTATGACACAACGACGTATCACTGGATCGTGACTGGAGACATCAATGAAGAAAGAATTCCACCAAGGTAATTCTTGTGAATTAATTAAATTAATTATAACTAATATATGATGATCCTATCTCTATGGTTTCAAAATTCCCTCTTAAGTTTTTCGTTCTTCGTTCTATTCCAAAGATTCAGAGTTTTAAATCATGACGGATCTCTGATTGAACGTTGCTTAACGTTAAAATTAAAGTTGGGCTAACCCACCAACATGCTTCCCCTACGCCCGGAACCTAAAAGTGGTATAAGAGGGGTCATATCGTTGATTATAATTATTTATTTTTTCATTGGTGATTTACACATTTAATAATTTAGTTATTTAAATTCATGTTTAGTTGTTCTGGAAATATGAATCTCGAGATCTGTTCCTCCTCCCTCATTTCTCTTTCACCTCACAGAAACGAATTTTTATTTTAATTTTGATTAAAATAAAATAGAGGAACTCATCCGTAGGAGCCAAACGTTTCTGGTCTTACAACACCAGAATACATGGCGTGTATTTAGAAGTACATGCCGTGTAGTCTTGGTACAATGCATTGACTGATCCGACAAATCAGGTCATGTATTGGATTCTTTATAAGAATTTAAGACGTCGTGTGTTAAATAGAAACATGTGGCACACGGTTTCCGAATTACACGCCGTGTGGTCCAATGAACGCGGCGTGTAGTCCCTTCAGGTTAGGGTTGAGCTGTGTACCCCGTACATGACTTGCCCGACTGGAAACCGTGTAAAGCGGAAACTACACTGCGTGTGTCCCACTGTACACGCCGTGTACTCCGAAAATTTCCGAAGAACATTAACACACCATGTGCCCGAGCGTGTACTTCAGAAGGACGGTGAAGAAAAAGTACACGCCGTGTAGTTGGAACTACATGCCGTGTACCCACCCAAATTTCAAAGATTTATTAAAATTTATTATTATATTATACAAACCCTTGAGACGTGTACCATGGTGCAGGCGTAAAGCTGAGGCACAACACGTGATAGGTGTTTTATATATATGTGTTTAATTTAATATCTACGTAATAAATGGGAATTCACCGAGTTTCCTCCAAGGTACAAGTTACATAGAAGGATAATTTTAAATGAATTTATTTGTTTAAAATTATGATGGATGAGAATCTCAAGGAAATTCAGAAAAAGGATTTAAGATAAAAGGATTGATTAATTAAAGATAATTAATTGATTTGAGCATGATTTATCTTAAACAAGAACGATTAAAGAATTGAATACTAGTTTTATTTATGTGTAAATATCGTTGCATGTATAGATAATCATAAGCTAGACTGAGACCTTTGTATGTGAATGGTTTCTTTTAATTTATTTATTTAAATTAAATTTGTTGGCCTGCAAGCCATCTCCTCATTAATATGTAGGGCCTGCGCGCCCAAGGATTATTTTATGTAAAAACCCATTTTACCCCACACTTGCATGTCAGAAAAATGTATATGTAGTAAATGGAGCTCCCAAGCTAGTGGAGGCGGCTCAAGTCAGGATCCAAGGTGAAACCAATCCAAGGAGATACAAAGGTGGACAGGTGGAAAGCTGTAACCACGAACCCGAAAGGTTCAATGTAACGCCCTGACCCCAGTTGCCCAGAGTCGGTGCATTATTACATAACATTGGCATGATCACAAGAAAGATCAAATCTCGAAAGACTGATTGGTTTAGTAGCCTTGGAAACACTAGATATATTCATAAGTTTTACATTACATCATAAAATGAAAAACTACTACAACAACATAATGTTTCCACATTCCACACTATAATCCCCTCATAATATCCCTGTAGGTCATTCATAACTTACATCTTCACTTCCTGGGAAAAATAAAACATAGAAAAGGGGTGAGCTCAAATGCCCAGTAAGGATAACAATATAGCAGAAACTTTCATAAATAAGAATAAACATTTAAGGCAATGTATAACTAAAACAAAAGCCTTTTAAACTTGAACTTTCAACATGGTATGGCATAAATAAAATGAAATAATGCCATTTACTTATTCACATGGATATTCTACTAATCGAATAATCACATGAAAAAATCAATAACCACTTTCATAATGTTGGAATGCATAATGCCAGACTATCATAACCACATAGCCAAGGCCTCATGCCAAGACTACAAATAAGATTTTGTCAAGGCCTTGTGCCAAGACACTAGTTTGTCTCATGAGACCTACCGATGCATCGAGGAGCTATAGCGGGCTCCACCCGTCACATATTAAGTCCAATGCATTCCCATATGAAAAGGTTTAAACATAACCTAAACATTCGTATTAAAACTAGCATACGAAATGTCAATAATTTCACCATAAACTATGAATGGTATAAAAATAGCACATCCATAGTCAAACATATCACAAAACCTTCAATACAATATAGAAGTTTTGTATCATAATAAATCAACTTCAAATAATCTTAAAATCCATCAAAGGATGTTGACGTAGATGAAATCAAAATTCTTTTTAAAGAAATATCTCCTTTTATTTTGAAATCATTTAAGATCCATATAAAATAAAACATTTTCTTTGAAAATATTCTTATAAGCTTGTATGGAAAGCTTCGACGATTTTATAACGGCGGAAAATAACCGCACCCGCCGTATAAGTTAAAAAAAACATTCTTACCTCAATTCAGTCGAAAAGGTTAAAAAGGACCTTGTTTTGAAAACGACGGAAAGATTCCTTTATAAACCTCTTATAAAAAGTCAAACAAGGGTATAAACGACTTTAACCCATATTCTTGTAAATAGTAAAAATGTTTTGAAATACATTTCAAAGAAACATGGATGTGGATGATAAAGAGATCCCAGTAGATTATTACGTATAATACAACATCGGATAATGAAGAGATTGTGAAATAACCCTTACCTTGTACTTTTCCTTGGTTGGGGTAGGTTAACCTCCTGTATAATGGTGAAATAATTGTTATTAAATTATAAAAGAATCATATATATTAATATGATATCATATATGATCTTTTAACATTGATTTGTTAATAATATCTTAGAATTATCGTCGTTTCGGGTGTTAACATACTTGTTTTCTATTATATGTTTTGTTACGTAAGACATGTTTGTAAAGGATAGGTTGTATATTATTCATATACAGAATGATATCAATTCCTTAAACATCATTTTTAAATCATCAAATGATAATTATACTTGAATGGATACGATGGAGAATGAATCTCATCGCGTTCGTGGAGACGGTAGTCCGTACGTACGCACGAGCGACAATATCATTCTTTTGATATTAAAATAATATATAAATGGATGGTATATAATATATACAGAATCATTAACATGTTATATTTATTATTTACATGAGTTACACATCATTATTATACCCATCCAAATAATAATATATTGAATAACAATTACACCACGACGTGGAGACGGTAAGCCGTACGTACGCACGTATGGTGACATGTTATTCAAAGGGTGGATAGAATAATGAATATGGTTGTACCATATTTATAATAACATCACAGTATATTTAAGATACTGGAGTTATTATTTTATAATGGTAAGAACAAAGAAAGAGGAAGTGGAAGAAGAAAGGAACTTGGAAAAGGGTGGTGAAATCATTACCTCTTCTTCGGGTTCTTCCTTTTGATTTGATCAAAAGGGATCCATAGGTTGACTTTCTGATCAAACTAAGGCCTCTAGGTTGTAGTGAGGGATGTTGGGAGAGTATTTGGGCAGAGTTTGGCCGAACCAAAAGGCTTTTAAGGTGTGAAGAAATGAGAAGGAGGAGTGCCCTTTTATAAGAGGGGTGAGGGGCACCTTTGGAAAAGCTAGAAATATTAATTTATAATAAATTCATATTCGGTTTCTAATGGCTCCAAAGTTGATTATTCAAAGGTTAAGGTGGGGATAGGTCGAAAACCACTCAACAAATAGAATTTAGACAGGTTTGGGTACTTATATTAACCTTATCTTTAAGTATTAACTCTAAGTTAATTAGTTTCACTTTTACAGTGTCTCTTTGTATTTTTATATAATATGGATAATAAACTTACCATATACATACAAGCGACACACAAGTGGTACATTAATGATACACCTATCATGATATAAGTCTCTTGGCCGAACCTTAGATTTTTAGGAATTTAATATCAATTAATAATATAATATTTGTTTTAAAAACTCTTTTATGTCAATTTTGACACTATTCAATAGTTGATTTTTGTGAAACTCATAACAGATTGATTACTTCTAACAAAGTCAATTAAATCAATCCTAATATATCATATTATCCTAGAAAATTAGTTTAATTCATTAAATGTTTAATATTATATTTATTTGGGTATTTACAATATCAATTATTTTAATTTTCCACTATTATAGTAATTACTGCATCATCATTGTGTCATAAATAAAATAAATTATTTAATGTCTAAAAATTATAATTAAAATATCATGATGTAGGAAATCGTTTTATCTTTCTAATGAATATTTATAATCTAAAATTCAACATATATAACCCTATGTAACAATTGTTTTGCTAAAAGATATATGCTTGTGTCATTTTTGTATTCATTTTGACTTAATTAAAATAAAGTGTCATTATCACTTACAAGTGGATCCATGGGGTCCCAAAATCGACCCAAAGATGCCCATGGTCGACCATGTATCAACCAATAGGTTTAAGACACGTTTTAGGGTAATTTAGTATTATTATAATATTATTCGTTTAACCCTTATTTACCGGATTTACCCTCAACCATGGTAAATAAAATATTTACCGCAGTAATTATTCAAAATGTCTAAAAATAAAAGTTACCTATTTACACAATTTGAACATCCTGATTCCAAATATGGAATCCATTTTTCTAAATTCAAAACACAGAAGTGGCAGAAATTAATTTAAAATTAATTCCCGCTGTCAAAACAAAAAGCGTGTTTTTAAGAGATAATAACTATCAAAAGATTGACACTTGTTTATGTTCAGTTTAATTGTAAAATTATGTCTAATGACCAACATTATATTAAATTGTAAAAATATATTCTAAATATACTTTAAAACCACTCAAATTCATAATTTATCACTAGTAATTATTTTGATTAAAAAAGTTGTTTTTAATTAAAATTTAGTAATTTTCACTATTCATCAAAATATGAAAGTTATCCGAAAAGTACCAAAATTTCACCTTAGGCTAAATTCGATATTCTGAATCCAAAAATGAAGTCCATTTCAAAATATAAAATACATATAATTTCAAAATTTAGGTATTACTATTCATAACGGCTAGTTTGATCGGTTGTGGTGTGTGTTAAAACTCGACGTTGCGTACAACACACGCTACTGTTTTATTCAAACGAAAGCGTACCGTGGAAGCTTGGGATGTTTCATTATATATTTTTTTGATGTCTCCATTTAGTCAAAAAGCTTAAAATATTGTATTTAAAAAGGTTTCACTATCAAAAGTTGATAAAAGTGCAATACTGAAAATGAATCTGTTCTTTCATTATGACTAAGAAACTCATAATATGGATTCTAAAATTATAAGGATTATATAAAGTTAAAAATGTAGTTAATGCTATTCATGACCTCTTTTAATGGCTTTTTTTTGGTAATTCATGGTGCAATTGAACTCGGTGTTGCATGTAGTGCAAGTTATTGAATTATTTTGAAGAAATAACACACTATGAAATCTTGGGGTGTTACATTCTCCCCTCCTTCAATAAATTGCGTCCTCGAAATTTGAAATTGTTCTTCGAAAATAAAAGGTTGAAAATAGATAATATATTTGTGGGAAAACCCACATCGGAAATTGGGTTACTAAAATTTAGTCTTAATATGAGGAAAAGAGAAATGAAAGGGTCACCACCAAATTATGATCTTGATTAGGAGAATATTGGTGGCAATTAGAGACATATAATCGGAGGAAAAATGTAAATATTTATAGGTAGTGATTGAGGTCATCAATCACAAACAAGTGTATAATTGAGGTCCTTAAACTCATCAATCTATTATGATTTGAAGTACCATCGGTTCAACAAAATATAGGGTATTGGGATAACACATTTTTGACGTTTCAAAATATCTTAGTTGAAATCCCACATCGAAAAATGAATTAACGAGGCCTCTATTTAAAATAAAGAGTCGAAAGTATGAAGATTACCGAAAATAACACATACTAGGGTTCCATGTAAGAAAATATGGATATGGAAGAAAAATCTAACCATCAATTATCTGATGGAGAGTGGTAGAGAACATGGCTATGAAAAGGCCAACAATCCAAAAGCCATAAATTAGTGATGATTTAAGGTACCATCTAGGAAAACATTTTTGTTCTAAGTTGCTTTTCTTAATATTGAGGAATTTATTTATGAGATTGGCTAAGATCATAGGGAGATATACATACTTTATAATTAGAGTTTTATCCATTAATAAATTTCTACCACAAACTCATCTTTCACTCTAAAAGATAATAGAATGTCAAAAAAAATTCTATTTACACTATTCGTATGGGGTTCCAAAATAAACGAATTTATAATTCATCTACCAAATCTTTAAAAAAAAACTACATTATTTAATCCAAGACATCTCATGGGCCAATGGTAGGTGATACACCCTTTTCGCCCTTCGGTTGCGAGTTCAAGTCTCGTAGCCTTGCCGAACGCGACGGGTTGTCGTCCGACATCCGGGTTGTCCTTTTATGGAAATCCAAAATAATTCAAACTAGAACTATCCAAAATACTTCTGTCCAAACTCACAGTCCAACATTCATAAGGAAGTTAAACATAATATAGATCCTTTTTACCCCGTAATAGCATATGAATACCTTCATCATGTATTACCATATTCCTTATTGATTACATTCATGCTCCCTTATTCCATATAGAATGCTGGATATACTTCATTAATCCAAAAATGTTTTAAACCCCAACAATGATGGAATATACAAATCATTAATCAGTTCCAAGGTAGTCAAGAATATCCAATATAATTTATCCAAAACAATCACATATTATTCCAAAATCGCTACCTCAGTATCAGAACTATATTATGGTTTATCATTCTCTCAACCATATATTTTCCAAAAATCTATCCTTCTATTGAGTCACTTTTCTTTGTTCCACACAATCTCAAGTCCTTAATGAAATAGTACTGCAGTACAATCCTTATATACTCCATAATTATTATAACAAGTACATTGTTGATACAACACCCAATTGATATAATCAACATAATAACTCTAATCATTCCTCTTCATCTGTGGTAGTATCATAACTTGATTATTATGCAATAGCATCATTTGCGGCATAGTCTGATGACTGGGGCATTGGTTCGCGTAGTGTCTAAACTCCTTGAAAATGAAGCATTGTACATTTGAAACCATTTTCTTACCCTTGCAGTCACGTACTTTGTGCCCTTTTCCTCCACACTTATAACAAACTCCCATTCCTTTCAGGAAAGTTCCAGGGTGTTTCTTTCCACAGTTACCACATATGGGAAAATTCTTCTTTTCCCTCATCCCTTTATCCATCTTTCTCTCTTCCATCCTTTTCTTCTCTTGCTTCCCTTCAAATCCATATGACTCAGTAAACTCTTTACTTATCTTATCAACACATGATATTATTTCTTCACATGATGATAATACATGGGAGACTATTCCTCTTATAAATTCTAGCTTAAGACCATGAAAGATATGATCCTTCCTTCTCTTTGGATCATGTGCATTTTTGGAGTTCTCATTTCTTCTACTGGGCGCCATTTCTAAACAATGGCATACACTAGATCAGTTTATGAATCAAAATACATAATCCCATACTTATAAAACACTTAACATAAATTGAACTATTTATGGATATAATCCATAATCATAAAATTTTTTTCTTTGAGGAAGTATATACTCATAAACCCTTCATAATGATTTGTAAAGAAAATGAGAGTTATCCTAAGCATATCCCCCGGGAGTGTCGTAACCAAGAGTGCAGCAAGGCCCGTTGTCGTGCACCAGTTCTCGTTCGAGTCTAGCTCAAAGCGGTGTTTTCAGGTTTTACCCCTAGGTACATCTGTGCCAGTGCCGCCTCTACCTGCTCGTATCCAGACAGGGATGTATTGCTCGGAAAACTCACAAAATCTCTACAATACCAAAATTCTAGGAAGTTCTTATATACTAATCCTCAAAGTTCATCTTAGGTCTACGTGCTCTAATCAGAGTTTATCTAAATCTAGCTTCCAAGGTTTGTACTAAACTTCCTCTGATACCAACTGTAACGCCCTGACCCCAGTTGCCCAGAGTCGGTGCATTATTACATAACATTGGCATGATCACAAGAAAGATCAAATCTCGAAAGACCGATTGGTTTAGTAGCCTTGGAAACACTAGATATATTCATAAGTTTTACATTACATCATAAAATGAAAAACTACTACAACAACATAATGTTTCCACAGTCCACACTATAATCCCCTCATAATATCCCTTCAGGTCATTCATAACTTACATCTTCACTTCCTGGGAAAAATAAAACATAGAAAAGGGGTGAGCTCAAATGCCCAGTAAGGATAACAATATAGCGGAAACTTTCATAAATAAGAATAAACATTTAAGGAAATGTATAACTAAAACAAAAGCCTTTTAAACTTGAACTTTCAACATGGTATGGCATAAATAAAATGAAATAATTCCATTTACTTATTCACATGGATATTCTACTAATCGAATAATCACATGCAAAAATCAATAACCACTTTCATAATGTTGGAATGCATAATGCCAGACTATCATAACCACATAGCCAAGGCCTCGTGCCAATACTACAAATAAGATTTTGTCAAGGCCTTGTTCCAAGACACTAGTTTGTCTCATGAGACCTACCGATGCATCGAGGAGCTATAGCGGGCTCCACCCGTCACTTATTAAGTCCAATGCATTCCCATATGAAAAGGTTTAAACATAACCTAAACATTCGTATTAAAACTAGCATACGAAATGTCAATAATTTCACCATAAACTATGAATGGTATAAAAATAGCACATCCATAGTCAAACATATCACAAAACCTTAAATACAATATAGAAGTTTTGTATCATAATAAATCAACTTCAAATAATCTTAAAATCCATCAAAGGATGTTGACGTAGATGAAATCAAAATTCTTTTTAAAGAAATATCTCCTATTATTTTGAAATCATTTAAGATCCATATAAAATAAAAAATTTTCTTTGAAAATATTCTTATAAGCTTGTATGGAAAGCTTCGACGATTTTATAACGGCGGAAAATAACCGCACCCGCCGTATAAGTTAAAAAAAACATTCTTACCTCAATTCAGTCGAAAAGGTTAAAAATGACCTTGTTTTGAAAACGACAGAAAGATTCCTTTATAAACCTCTTATAAAAAGTCAAACAAGGGTATAAATGACTTTAACCCATATTCTTGTAAATAGTAAAAATGTTTTGAAATACATTTCAAAGAAACATGGATGTGGATGATAAAGAGATCCCAGTAGATTATTACGTATAATACAACCTCGGATAATGAAGAGATTGTGAAATAACCCTTACCTTGTACTTTTCCTTGGTTGGGGTAGGTTAACCTCCTGTATAATGGTGAAATAATTTTTATTAAATTATACAAGAATCATATATATTAATATGATATCATATATGATCTTTTAACATTGATTTGTTAATAATATCTTAGAATTATCGTCGTTTCGGGTGTTAACTTACTTGTTTTCTTTTATATGTTTTGTTACGTAAGACATGTTTGTAAATGATAGGTTGTATATTATTCATATCCAGAATGATATCAATTCCTTAAACATCATTTTTAAATCATCAAATGATAATTATACTTGAATGGATACGATGGAGAATGAATCTCATCGCGTTCGTGGAGACGGTAGTCCGTACGTACGCACGAGCGACAATATCATTCTTTTGATATTAAAATAATATATAAATGGATGGTATATCATATATAAAGAATCATTAACATGTTATATTTATTATTTACATGAGTTACACATCATTATTATACCCATCCAAATAATAATATATTGAATAACAATTACACCACGACGTGGAGACGGTAAGCCGTACGTACGCACGTATGGTGACATGTTATTCAAAGGGTGGATAGAATACTGAATATGGTTGTAACATATTTATAATAACATCACAGTATATGTAAGATACTGGAGTTATTATTTTATAATGGTAAGAACAAAGAAAGAGGAAGTGGAAGAAGAAAGGAACTTGGAAAAGGGTGGTGAAATCATAACCTCTTCTTCGGGTTCTTCCTTTTGATTTGATCAAAAGGGATCCATAGGTTGACTTTCTGATCAAACTAAGGCCTCTAGGTTGTAGTGAGGGATGTTGGGAGAGTATTTGGGCAGAGTTTGGCCGAACCAAAAGGCTTTTAAGGTGTGAAGAAATGAGAAGGAGGAGTGCCCTTTTATAAGAGGGGTGAGGGGCACCTTTGGAAAAGCTAGAAATATTAATTTATAATAAATTCATATTCGGTTTCTAATGGCTCCAAAGTTTATTATTAAAAGGTTAAGGTGGGGATAGGTCGAAAACCACTCAACCAATAGAATTTAGACAGGTTTGGGTACTTATATTAACCTTATCTTTAAGTATTAACTCTAAGTTAATTAGTTTCACTTTTACAATGTCTCTTTGTATTTTTATATAATATGGTTAATAAACTTACCATATACATACAAGAGACCCACAAGTGGTCCATTAATGATACACCTATCATGATATAAGTCTCTTGGCCGAACCTTAGATTTTTAGGAATTTAATATCAATTAATAATATAATATTTGTTTTAAAAACTCTTTTATGTCAATTTTGACACTATTCAATAGTTGATTTTTGTGAAACTCATAACAGATTGATTACTTCGAACAAAGTCAATTAAATCAATCCTAATATATCATATTATCCTAGAAAATTAGTTTAATTCATTAAAAGTTTCATATTATATTTATTTGGGTATTTATAATATCAATTATTTAAATTTTTCACTATTATAGTAATTAATGCATCATCATTGTGTCATAAATAAAATAAATTATTTAATGTCTAAAAATTATAATTAAAATATCATTATGTAGGAAATCGTTTTTTCTTTCTAAGGAATATTTATAATCTAAAATCCAACATATATAACCCTATGTAACAATTGTTTTGCTAAAAGATATATGCTTGTGTCATTTTTGTATTCATTTTGACTTAATTAAAATAAAGTGTCATTATCACTTACAAGTGGATCCATGGGGTCCCAAAATCGACCCAAAGATGCCCAAGGTCGACCATGTATCAACCAATAGGTTTAAGACACGTTTTAGGGTAATTTAGTATTATTATAATATTATTTTGTTAACCCTTATTTACCGGATTTACCCTCAACCATGGTAAATAAAATATTTACCGCAGTAATTATTCAAAATGTCTAAAAATAAAAGTTACCTATTTACACAATTTAAACATCCTGATTCCAAATATGGAATCCATTTTTCTAAATTCAAAACACAGAAGTGGCAGAAATTAATTTAAAATTAATTCCCGCTGTCAAAACAAAAAGCGTGTTTTTAAGAGATAATAACTATCAAAAGATTGACACTTGTTTATGTTCAGTTTAATTGTAAAATTATGTCTAATGACCAACATTATATTAAATTGTAAAAATATATTCTAAATATACTTTAAAACCACTCAAATTCATAATTTATCACTATTAATTATTTTGATTAAAAAAGATGTTTTTAATTAAAATTTAGTAATTTTCACTATTCATCAAAATATGAAAGTTATCCGAAAAGTACCAAAATTTCACCTTAGGCTAAATTCGATATTCCGAATCCAAAAATGAAGTCCATTTCAAAATATAAAATACATATAATTTCAAAATTTAGGTATTACTATTCATAACGGCTAGTTTGATCGGTTGTGGTGTGTGTTAAAACTCGACATTGCGTACAACACACGCTACTGTTTTATTCAAACGAAAGCGTACCGTGGAAGCTTGGGATGTTTCATTCTAAATTTTTTTGATGTCTCCATTTAGTCAAAAAGCTTAAAATATTGTATTTAAAAAGGTTTCACTATCAAAAGTTGATAAAAGTGCAATACTGAAAATGAATCTGTTCTTGCATTATGACTAAGAAACTCATAATATGGATTCTAAAATTATAAGGATTATATAAAGTTAAAAATGTAGTTAATGCTATTCATGACCTCTTTTAATGGCTTTTTTTTTGGTAAGTCATGGTGCAATTGAACTCGGTGTTGCGTGTAGTGCAAGTTATTGAATTATTTTGAAGAAATAACACACTATGAAATCTTGGGGTGTTACATTCAAGGTGTTTCTACCCTAGGTCTTGGGTTAGTTTATCAACCGCTAGATAAAATAACCAATAGAAAAGATCATTATCATACCATTTATTTTATTTCTGTCAGTTTCATGGTTTATTTATTGTGGGTGTGTTGTCACAATCACACAATTAATGAATTAAACGATCATGCATGATGGAACTAAAATAAAACCGGCTTATACGTAAATATTATCTTAGACATGGTTAATCACTTAAGTATATCCCACTTAATATTAAAAATCATGTAATCAAAGATAATAAAATGGAAATTTACATATAAGGATAAAATCCATCCAAAGAAATATTAAGTCGGTATAACCTTCCATAATATTGGTTAGAATCAAACCATAGTTTAAAGTGCTTGACCAACCATAGTTGGGGTGCTTTCAATTATCGAGGAATTCTAATTCAAGGTTTTGGGTTGACCTGACTTGGTTTGCAATAAGGGTTGACTGCCACAATAGGACTTACTGTGACCAAGAGGCAAATGTTGAGGAAATCCAAAATAAAAGGATTTCAGGATTGGGGAGTCCACTCAACGGATCATGGAGCTGCAAGTTAATACAGTTGGCATTTGGAATGCCTACCTAAAACCTTTCAAGTTGCTTGACCAACCCTAGTTGGGGTAATGCGAAGGGAAATATGGATCCTTGCCACTAGAATATTCAGGCAATAGAATATTCTGAAATCTATAGTGAGGGATATTGGATTTTGATAAAATAGTGGGAGACTAATAAGTTTTAATTTATTTATTTATATCAGTTTTATAATAAAGTACTAAACCTTTTCTCATCTTAATTTGTAGAAACTGTAAGAAAATGACTTCAAACATATCATTGCGAACCATACTCGAGAAGGAAAACCTTCTCACCGGCACCAATATCCAAGAGTGGTAGAGGCGTTTACGCGTTATCCATCGCCATGAGAGGAAATTGTATGTGCTAGAAGAGCCTGTTCCAGTTGCGCCTAGATCATAACTTCTACCCTTAACTCACCAGGTAGACAAGGACATGGGGCGTGACAAACCTGTAGTCCTTATGGTGAATAAGAAAAGGAAGGACAAGGAAAATGGGACAAAGACTTATAAATGGTCTGAAGCCCCTGAGCACCGTCCCTCCAAGAAGGGGAAGATCCAGAGGCATGGAAAGGAACGGGAGGTAATGTGTTTTGCATGTGGCAAGCAAGGGCACTGGAAGAGGAACTGCACCCAGAAGCATCGGGACACTAATGGTGTATTTGTTATCGAGTGCAATCTTTCTATTTCTATACATTGGGTATTAGATACAGCTTGTGGGGCTCACATCCGTATTCAAATGCAAGAACCAAGTAGATTTAGAAAGATTTCCAGAGGAGAGGTGGATATTTGAGCTACCAATGGCGCAAGGCTGGCTGCGTTGGCTATTGGAGACTACCACCTCTCATTGCTGACTGGGATGATCTTGGTTTTACATAACTGTTATTATGTGCCTAGTGTTACCAAAAACACAATTTCTATATCTTGTTTGGATATGGATGGATTTATTTTCAAGTTTGGAAAAAAGGGTTGTCTCTTTTATAAGAACAATGTATGTTATGGTATGGCACATTTAAATAATGGTTTGTATGTATTAAATTACGAAAACCAAATGTTGGCAATCGATAACGAAAAAAACTCACATGACTCATACATCACCCAGTTGTGGCATCACCCTCTTGGTCATGTAAACGAGAAGCGCTTGACAAAGCTATGCCGAGATGGCTATTTAGACTCTACTGAGCTAAAACCACTTTATATATGTCATGCTTGTTTACAAGGTAAAATGACCAAGCCGCCTTTCGGTGGACAGGGTGAAAGGGCCATAGAGCTTCTACGAGAGTCTGGGATTCTATCTCAGCTCACTCCTCCTTATACAACATAGTGGAACGGTGTTAGTGAAATGATTAACTGCACCTTGTTTGACATGGTGAGGTCGATGATGAGTCATGCGAATATCCCATTATCCTTTTGGGGATATGCATTACAAACTGTAGTATACACATTAAACCGAGTACCAACTGAGGTGGAAAATGGAATTCCCTCTGAGTTATGGAATGGAAAGAAACCCATTTTGTCACATACACATGTATGGGGATGCGAGGTGTTTGTTAAGGCCTTCTCAGGCAACAAACTAGCACCCCAGGGCACAAAGTGTATCTTTATAGGATATCCTAAGGAAACGAAAGGATATTACCTATATAACCCTCAGGACAAGAAAGTGACTGTCACCAGACAAGCTGTATTTCTAGATAGTGAGAACATACTCAAAAAGGATAGTGGGAGAAAGATTTACTTCGATGAAGTTGATGCTCAAGATACACAGGAGTTGGTACAAGAACAAGTTCCACATGTCCCCGTTTAAGAGGTTCCAGAAACACAAGTGCTACGTAGGAGCTCATGAGAGGTAAGAGAACCAGAGAGATTTGGTTTCCTAGAACCTGAGGATGGTGAATCATTATTTTTGGACAATGATTAATCTCTCTCCTACAAGGAAGAAATAGAAAGCTCAGAAGCTGCATCATGGATAGAAGCTATGAATTCTGAGATGGATTCCATGTATCAGAACCAAGTTTGGGTTCTGGTCGATGAGCCAGTTGATGTAAAGTCTATTGGATGTAAATGGGTATTCAAGAGAAAGTTGGACATGGAAGGTCAAGATAGCACCTATAAAGAAAGGCTAGTGGGTAAAGGATTTAGAAAACGTCAAGGAATTGGCTATGATGAAACCTTCTCGCTAGTTTCCATGTTTAAAACCATAAGAATCATACTTGCCATAGTAGTGTACCATGACTATGAGATTTGGTAGATGGATGTCAAAACAACATTCCTTAATGGGAACCTTCAGGAAGATGTCTATATGACACAACCAGAAGGGTTTGTGACACCAGGTGAAGCCAAACGGGTTTACAAGTTGCAGAAATCCATTTATGGATTGAAGCAAGCATCCGGGTCATGGAACATTCGATTTGATGAATCCATAAAGTAATTTGGTTTCATTAAGAACGAATGTGAGCCATGTGTTTATAAGTGGTTTAATGGGAATGTGGTCATTATACTAGTAGTATATGTTGATGACATATTGCTTATTGGAAACGACGTACCAGCCTTACAGTCAGATAAGGACTGGTTGAACAAGTGATTCTCCATGAAAGACTTAGGTGAAGCAGCCTACATTCTAGGGATCAAGATCATTCGTGATAGATCCAAGAGGCTGCTTAGACTATGTCAGGGTACATACATTGACCAGATACTAAAAAGATTTAGTATGGAACAATCCAAGAGGGTATTGGTTCCAGTGTCACATGGCTTACATATTTCTAAGGAAATGTTTCCTCAGACACAATAAGAGAAATATAGAATGAGTAATATCCCATACGCTTCGGCGATAGGATCCATTATGTATGCCATGTTATGTACCAGGCTTGATGTTGCCTATGCACTGAGCATGGTAGGAAGATATCAAGCAGATCTAGGAGAACAACATTGGACTTCTGTTTCGACTATACATAAGTATCTGAGAAGAACTAAGGATATGTTCCTAGTGTATGGAGGAGACGAGGAGCTTTTCATCAGAGGGTATGCTGATGTTGGTTTTCAGACAGATCAAAATGATCTAAATTTGCAATCTGGATATGTTTTCTGTCTTAATGGAAGAGCTATGAGCTGGAAGATTTCAAAGCAGCCAGTTGTCACCGATTCTACAGCGGAGTTTGAGTATATAGAGGCTTCTGATGCAGCCAAGGAAGCTGTCTGGATTCGGAACTTTGTCCAGGAGCTTGATGTGGTGCCTAGCAGTAAAGATCCCATTACAATGTTTTGTGATAATACTGCATCGGTGGATCTTGAAAAAGAACCAAGGTCACATCAACAGACAAAGAAAATACTCTAGAAGTATCACCTCTTGAGGGATTTCTATCAGAGGGGGGAAGTTGCAGTGAGAAGAGTGTCCACAGAAGATAACGTGGCGGACCCCATGACTAAAGGCCTATCTCAGCAGAAGCATGAATATCATGTGAGAACTAGCGGGTTAAAGGTTGTTAGAAGTTGGCTCTAGTCCAAGTGGGAGTCTGTTGGAGTTGGTGGCCTAGAACCAACTACTTTGTACTTTATTCATTAATAAAATCCTTATCATATCTTGTTTGTTCTTCTGCGTGACAATTCATGTGATAATGTCCTAAGGATGGCTGTTGAATTAAAGGGTCATAGCGGATCCCTGCTATTATGAGAACCCGGAAGTGCCATAACACGGTTCTTGAATATATGTTCTATGTCCGGATGATGTTATTTGAGGGACACAAATAATACAGGTCATTAGGGGTGAGGACTCATAAAACATTGAGGCACCTTCTTATGGTGTGCCCCCTTGGTAATATCTAGGAGGATATTATGAGAACAAGACCCGCCGGTAGGAAATCCACATTTCATAGTGTCATTGGATGTTCCTATCTGCGGACATGTGTATTGGTCCTTAGACTTTAAGATTATTATTAATAGCTATTACAACTTGCGCACTTGGATGTATTGACAAAAACTATGACGACACACTGTTCGCAACGAGGTAGGATATGTCGGGTGCATCACGAGTAATACTTCATTAATAGATAATTCGAGAAAGGATTTGTCCCTTATGTTCCATAACGTAAGTAGATATCTCAGGCCCTTCGATGGAATTGATATAGCATAAATAAATCCTTGTCCATGGTAAGGTATGGGAGAGTTCAATTCCGGGAAGTCAAAGAAAGAATAATCGAGAACATGGGTTTATGGAAATATCATGCAACCCACTTGATTAGAGATATCGAGACAAAGGGATTATATTACACGGTAAGCGTTCGTAGGAGGTGACACGTCATTGTGGAGTTAACTTATTTCTCTATGGGTGCCTTGGCGTTTTGCTAGATTCTAACCATGGAATTTAGGCAGGATCCACCTAATGCCACTAAGAAAGAGGCCTAGAGGGCCACACACTGAGTGTGTCCATGTATGTCAATTAAATATTAATTTAACAAGTTAAATAAATATTATTCCCGACTGTGGTTTATTAATTATTTAATGATGCCTGATCACATTTATTTCGACACTAGTTATTCAAGAGAATATATTGTGGGCGAAATAATATATTTATTAGCAAGTAATGAAGTTACATTTATTTAAGAAATAAATAACAATTACTCAAGGTCTAAGAAATGTGGTGGAGAAAAATGTAAAATAAAAGTACACGCCATGTATATTAAATATACACTCCGTGTAGTTTTATGGAAAACAATTACACGCCGTGTATTAATTATTACACGCCGTGTAGTTTTCCAGTCGGGTTTTTGAGGATATAATATTGTTTTATTAAATGATATTAATTATAATCAGCATGGGCACATGTCAAGGAATTAATAATTTGGCATGGGGTTTTCAATAAGAGATAATGAAATAAATAAAATGCGTAACGTGTTTAGTTATTTTCATAACTCTGTTAACCTCAAACCTGATTATAAATATCCTCACAACCCCAACACTTTCATGAGATCCATTTTGTTGTGCACAACGGATTTGGAAATACTATCAAACCTAGAGAGAATTCCCTTTCCACCAAGAATTCCCTCATGTTACGAGAGCAAGATCCTCCACCAGATCAAGGCGGTTGAAGGCGGACATCACGAGCGAAGGCTCTTCCACTCTAGTACCCGGAGATCCCTTCGGCGACGTCCAGAGATACGTGGCACACGTGTGGATCAATGCTAGAGGAATCCTACACTTGGATTATACGATGCAACGACGGATCACCGGATCGTGACCAGAGACATCAACGAATAAAGAATTCCACCAAGGTAATTCTTGTGAATTAATTAAATTAATTATAACCAATATATGATGATCCTATCTCCGTGGTTCCGGGATTCCCTCTTAAGTTTTTCATTCTTCGTTCTATTTCAAATATTTGGCATTTTAAATTGTGACAGATCTCAGATTGAACGTTGCTTAATGTTAAAATTAAAGTTGGGATAACCCACCAACGCGCTTCAGCTACGCTCGGAACCGACATTTCCAACTATTTTTGATCAGTTTCTTGATGTTTTTCTTGATAATTTCTTAGGATTTCCACCTATAAGATAAGTGGATCTTATGATTGATCACATACCAGGTACAAGACCTATCTCAATTATATATTATTAGATGGAACCAATAGAAATAATGGAATTAAAGTATTAGTAGGAAGAGTTGGAATGAAAATGGTTTATTATTCCTAGTATATATCCATGGGGAACAATGGTTTTGTTTGTGGAAAATGTGGATGGAACTATTTGGATTTGTATAGATTATCATAAGCTCAATCAAGTTATGATAAATAATTGGTATCCTCTTCCACACATTAATGATATATTCAATAAATATAGGGGAGCTCAATGGTTCTCTAAAATTTACTTTCATTCAGGATACCACCAACTATAAGTTCAGAAGTTGGATATTTTGAATATAGCTTTCAGGAGTAGATATGGACATTAAGAGTATATGGATATGCCTTTTGGTATTATGAATGCACTAGATATCTTTATGTAATTGATGAATCAAATATTTCAAAGGTATATTTATTCTTTTATGGAAGTGTTTGTGGATAACATATTGGTGTATTCTAGGATAAAGGATGAGTAAGAGAAACACTTGAGAGTAGTGTAAGGTATCTTGTGGGATCATCTTTTGTATACCAAACTTTCAAAGTGAAATTTTTAGAAAAGAGTGGTATGTTTCCTTGGACACGATATCTAAAAAAATGTTTTTATGTGGATCCAAAAATATAGAGGCTATGATTTCTTAAAAAATACCAAAGAATTTTTTTAAGATACACAATTTCCTTGGCTTGGCTGGTTACGACCAGAATTTTTTTCGTGACTTTTCATGACCAGATTCACCAATGAATTCTTTGACAGGGAAATGTGTTTTATTCCAACAGAAGAAGGAATTATATAAGTCTTTTCAAGAGCTTAATGTTTACCTTAAATCAATAATTATCTTGATATTTATTGAATTAAGACAAGGTTATGTGGTCTGTTATGATGGTTCATGATCTAGATTGGGGTGTGTTATCATACTGGGATATGATGTTATTGCTTATGGCTGAATATAGTTAAATTTTCATGAGAATAACTACCCAAAATATTATTTTTAATTAGATTCTATAGTCCAGGATTTTAAAACATGGAATAATTATATTTTTGGTGAGAAATTTACAGTGTTCATGGATCATAAGAGCTTGAAACACATTTTATCACAAATAGATTTTAATCTGATAAAAATAATATGGATAGAGTGTCTTAAAATATTTTAATTTTAAATAATGTTTATAGTAGGTAATGGGAACTCTATAGAAGATTCATTAAGTATAAATTCATATAGTTAGTTGGAAAAAGAGGATTCAGATCATTGGTAGCTGATGTCAGTGACAGCCAAAATGCACTTAGATTGTGTAGATTGAGGTAGTGTTGTGGCTTTATTCCTAGTTTAATTTGTTCCTGATTTGGTTGAGAAGTTTAAATAGTTATAGAAATCCAATTCTGAATGTGTTTCTATAAGGTCAAAATAGAATTTTTTGGGAGTCCATTGAGGGATGGAACCTTAACAGAATATTAGTGTTTTGGTTTTTGGATTGGATGGTCCTACCTATATCTATTTTAGGAAAAAATTCCTTCATTATTACCATCATTTGAGATGGGTTTTTCATCTTGGAATACAAAATATGTATAAGGAACTGAAAAAATAACATTTATGGGTTGGAATAGAAATAAAAGTGGTTGATTTTGTTTTGAGATTCCTCACCCATCAGTAGGTTAAGGTACAGAAATAACGACCAACAATTATGTTATAGTGTTTACCGATTTCTATGTGGAAATGGGAGTAGATAACTATATATTTTGTAATATTTATACCAATGATAGTTCAGAAAAATGATGCAATATGGATGATAGTGGATCAACTCAAAAAATAAGCTTACTTTAACCCTATATTTGAATCTCATACGGTTGAGGGAATGCAAAAAAACTGTTAGAGTTGTTGTCCTGAGAACCAAACGTTATACTTTGATTACATGAATGTACACTTATTATATATTTTTCATTGTCCCTCATGAATATAATATAATAATGTTCTAAAATATTTGTTGCATTAATAAGGTCATGGAAGATCCCCGCTATGATGAAAAAATTGAAATTCTATAACAATATTCTTAAATAAAGTTCTATGGTTGGATGACAAACTATGATAGGACACATAGTATACAAACCATCATGTGCGAGTACTCGTAAAAAGATGAGACTCTCTCTCATGGAGTTCGCACTTGGTAATCTCTAAGATGGGAGATTATGAGAATAGACCCACCAGTAGTAATTCTGCATGTCTTGGTGTAATCAGACATTGCTATCTACGAGCATGTGTAATGGTCCTTAGACCAGAAGATTATCATTAACTCATGTCATGAATCGTGCAATTAGATTTGCTGACAAAAACCGTCGTGAAGACAGTTGGTGGGAAGTAGGGTACGTTGGTTGTGTCATGAATGAAATGTTGTTAATGGATAATTCGAGGAAGGATTTTCCCTTCCATATTTATAGAAGTATATATCTCGGGCCCTTTGATTGAAATAGATCTATCGCCCAAATTCGATGGACATGGTGTTATGATGTGTTTATTTCTGGAAGTCAAAGAATGATGGATCAAGCATATAAGTTTATGACACTTCCATGAAACCTTCTTGATGAGATATTGAGACAAAGGGATTAAATTACACAGTAAGTGTTCGTATGAGGTGACACGTCAATGCAGCGTCAACTTATTCCTCTTGGGTTCCTTGACCAATTTCTAGAGAGTAATCTTGGAGTTTAGGCAAGTCCGCCTAATGCCATTGAGAAAGAAGCATAGAGGGTCACACACTATGTGTATCCAAGTATCTCAAGTAGAATAAAGATTATTCCCGTACGTGGTTTAATAATTATTCAAGGAAGCCTAAATCATTTTATAGCTAGAGTAAGAATAAAATGAAAATAAGATATACACGCTGTGTTCATTGAATGTACATGACATGTAGTTTTCATTCTGGAAATGAAATGAAAAAAAGTACACACCATGTATTAATTATTACACACTATGTAGTTTTTTTAGTCAGGATTTGGAGAAAATAATATTGTTTTATTAAATTATATTTATTGTAATCATCATGGGCGCATGCCAAGGAATTAATGAATCAACATGGGGTTTTCAATAAGAGTTAATGAAATAAATAAAACATGTAACGTGCTTATTTATTGTCACAAATATATAACCTCAGCATAGGCATTTGTCAATGAATTAATGATTCGACATGGGGTTTTCAGTAAGAGTTAATGAAATACATAAAATGTGTAACGTGTTTATTTATTATCATAAATCTACAAACTCAAACTCGATTATAAATACCTCACAACCCCAACACTTTTCCCTAATTGTTTTTCACAACAAATTTTGATATTTCTCTCAAGGCCGAAAGAACTCATTCCTCCAAGAATGCTCTCAAGACCGAGGGAGATCCTTCTCCATCAGAACAATGTGATCTAATGCAGACAACACAAGTAAAGGATTCTCCACACTAACACCCGGAGATTCCATTAGCGACGTCCAGAGATACATGGTGCACGTGTGGATCCCCGCTGTATGACGTTTACACATGGATTCAATGATGCAACGATGAATCACATCGTAACATGACTAGAAATACCAACTAAGAAAGAACACCATAAATGGTACTTCTTTCCAATCAATTAAATTAAATATAATCAAACTATGATGATCCTCCTTTGTGGTTACGGGAATATTCTTCTTATTTATATATTTCTATGATTCGATACGTGGAGTCTGACATTTATCATCGTATTGTTCCCGAATTGATCATTACTAATGACAAAAATCAAAGTGTGAACATCCACCCATGAGCTTCCGCTACGCCCAAGACCTTCAATTGGTATCAGAGAGGTCACAACATTGATTATAGTTATTTAATTTTCATTGATAATTTATGAATTTATATTAGATTAAATTCCTAATAAATCATTCTATAAAACTGAATGAACGATATTTGTTCTTCCTCCTCTATTTCTCGATTCACATCACAGAAACAACCTTTTAATTTTAGGTTTTATTAAAATAAAAACGAGGAACTCATCCGGAGGAGCAACTCATTCTGTCTGTACAACACAAGAATACACGGCGTGTAGTAAAAACTATACGTCGTGTACTTAGGTTCAACGAACCGGTACTGGTATGCCAAACCATGCCGTGTGAATTGAGCATACCTAAGTTTTTAATACACCATGTTGACCATAAATAAATGGCGTGTGGAAACCAGAATACATGGCATGTATGTTGAATCAACATGCCATGTATTTTTATTCGGCCCTGGTGAAACCGTGTACAAGGAGAAGCTGTGTAATGCGTACATGGGATTTCTAGGATGGTAAACGTGTAACAAGGAAGTACACCCAGTGTTAGATTATTCTACATGCCGTTCACTCCAAAATTTCCAATGTACAGAAATCACGCCAAAGCCCCCAGTGTGTACTTTGGATAAAGGGTGAAAACAAATACACACCATGTAATGTAGCTTACATGCTGTGCACTTTCGAGAAATGGAATTTCACCAGGTTTCCTCCAAAGTACAAAGAACCATACAAGGAATATGGATGTGAAAAATCTCAAGGAAATTCATAAAATAAATTAATATAAAGAATTGATTAATTATAAGATCATAATTAATTTAATTAAAGCGCGACTTATCTTGAATAAAATAAAAATTAATAGAATTCGAATACTAAATACGCATAAATGTTGTTGCATGCTATGGATGATCATGAGCTAGAACAGAGACCCTTTGTGTGTGTATGGTTTCATTTAAATTTATTTAATTTAAATTCGTTGGCCTGCGAGCCTTTTTCCAATAAAATGTAGGGCCTGCATGCCCATGTTTTATTTAATGTAAACCACATATAAGGGAGGATCTCCCAAGCCAGAGGAGATGGTTCAAAATCTGAAGCTGAGGAGAAACCAACCCATGAAGATACAATGGTGGATAGGTGGGAGCTGCAAAACATGAACCATCAGGTTCAAGGTGTTTTTCCATAGGTCGGGGTTAGCTTATCAAAACCACTAGATAAGATAACCAATAGAAGCTCATGATCATGCCATATTATTTTTAAATATGTCTGATTTCATGGTTTATTTATTATGTATGTGTTGTCATGATCACATAGTTAATGAAATAAATAAGCATGCAAAGATGGAATAAAATAAAACCAGACTATGTGTAAACATTTTCAGAACATGGTTAATCACTTAAGAAAGCATCACTTATTATTAACAAGCATGTGAGAATGCGAAACGACACATAAAGAATAAAATCCCTCAAATACCATATTAAGTTATACCAATCCTTCAATTACTTGATTAAGGGTAAGACTCAATAAAACTATGTGTTTAACCAACCCTTGTTGGGACACATAATTTTATAAAGTAAGCTCTTATGAAATTTTCAGGTTGACTTAAACATTTTACATCAAGAGGAGTATCCATTTCTAGACTTGTTAAAAAATGGAGGCAAGTGTTGATGAAATCCAAGTTAGGATTTTAGGATTGGGGAGTCCACTCAACAGATCAAGGAAATGTAAGATGACAGTTGGCAAAGACCTGGCTACCTAAATACCTTTAAATAGCTTGACCAACCCTTGTTGGGGTTATACGAAGGGGAATATGGATCCTTTACACTAGAATGTCAAAGCAACTAGGCATTCTAAGTTCAATGGTGGGGGTTGTTGGGACATGATACAATAGTGGGAGAATTAATAAATTCATTTAATATTTTTCATAAAATGTAATCAAAAGGTACTGATAAATCTGCTCTTTTAATTTGTAGAATCAACATGAAAAACTCGTCAACCACATTTTCTCTGCGATCAATTCTGGATGAAGAAAATATCCTTACCGATAGTAACTTTCAAGAATAGTTTAGGCGCCTTCGGGTTATCCTACACCATGAACGAATGTTTTACGTGCTGGAGTCCTCACTTCCTAATTCGCCTTACCAAAGGGAAAGTGATGAAGATTTCCTGGTCTTTGATAAACATTTTAAAAATGCACTCGATGTTCAATGTTTGATGCTATCATCAATGTCTAGTAATCTCATGAAGTCTCATGAAGTCATGGATGCCTATAACATGCTCGATCACCTCCGTGGTCTATACTAGGAGAGAGAAAGACAAGAAAGGTTTGAAATCTCCAAGGCTCTATTCCAGAGAAATCTTGGAGAGGGTGCCCCAACTGGGCCTCATGTAGTCAAATCATTGGCTACATTGAGTGTTTAGAGGTTCTAGGGTTTATGCTCCCCGAAGAATTGGGTACCGATATCATTCTTGCACCACTCCCCCAAATCTTCTCTAACTTTGTTGTAAATTTCAACATGAACAACATTGATAAGTCTCTATATGATCTTCTTATCCTCATTCGCGAAGTGGACAATGATATGAAGCATGAAAAGAATTCTATCCTTATGGTGAATAAAAGGAAAGGGAAGGTGAAGAGATTTAATCCCAAATCTTCTTCAAGGCCTTCTATGAAATAAAAGATCAAAGGGGAGGTAAGAGAACATGAGGCTATTTGTTTCATATGTGGCAAGAAGGCCTACTGGAAGAAAAATAGAACCTAGCCAAGGAAGAAAGGGGAAGATTCATATGAATTTGTTATCGAATGAAATCTATCTATTTCTACCAATTAGGTATTAGATACTGCTTGTGGTTCTCACATATGTATCCAAATATTGGAACCAAGTAGATTCAGAAAGATTGACCGAGGTGAGGTGGATCTGTGAGCAACCAATAGAGCTAGACTCACTGCTATAGCCGTCAGAGACTACCACCTCACATTGCCTACTAGGATGGTCTTGGTATTAAAGGGATGTTATTATGTACCCTCTATAACCAAAAACATTATTTCAGTATCCAGATTAGATACTGATGGATTTATCTTCATGTTTGGAAATTAATGTTGCTAATTTTATAAAGATAAAATATGTTTTGGTAGGGAACATTTATATAACGACCATTACGTGTTAGACTACACAAACCAAGTAATAAAAATCAATGTAAAATTTAATTCACATGAATCATACCACACCCAACCTTGGCATCACCGGCCAGGTCATGTCAATGAGAAATGTTTTCCAAAATTATATCAATTTGGGTATTTAGATTCTTTCGAACTAAAACCAATTGGTGTATGTCATGCGTGTCTACAAGGAAAAATGACCAATGCCCCATTTAGTGGGAAAGTTTAAATGGATAAATATCTTCTACAATTAGTTTACGTAGATGTGTGTGGACCATTTCCAGTAGAAGTAAGGGGTGGGTTCTTGTACTTCATAACTTTTGCTGATGATTTTAGTCGATATGGATATATTTACTTAATGAGGTATAAGTCAGATTCCTTTGATCAGTTCAAAGAATACAAGAATGAAGTTAATAACTAGCTTGGTAAGAAGATTATGAAACCCCGTTTAGACAGAGGAAGAGAATATCTTAATCAGGACTTCATTGATTTCTTACAGGAGTTTGGGATTCTATATCAAATCACTCCTCTTTACACACCTGAGTGGAATGGTGTAATGAATATCCCAAAAAGGTTACAGTGGAAGGACACACCATATTCCTTGAGAGGTAGAATATCATTAAAAGAAATAGTGGGAGCGAGATAGACTTCAATGAAGTCAAGGCTCAAGATACACATGAGTTGGTACAGGAACAGATTCCACAAAGCCCCGTGGAAGAAAAATGTATTCCAGAGACACAAGAACTGCGTAGGAGCACAAGAGAGGTGAGAGAACCAAAATGATATGGTTTTCTTGTCACTGAGGATAGTGACTCATTATTGGTTGAAAATGATGATCCTCTTATGTACAAGGAAGAAGTTGAAGGGACAGACATTGCCAAGTGGCAAGAAGACATGAATTTTGAAATGGATACCATGTACCAAAACCAAGTCTAGATTTTGGAAGATCCTACAGTTGATGTAAATCCTGTTGGTAATAAATGGGTATTCAAGAATAAACTAGACATGGAGGGACAAGTCAGAACTTATAAGTCATGACTGGTTTCAAAATGTTTTAGACAGCGTTAAAGAATTTAATATGATGAAACCTTTTCACCAATTGCGATGTTGAAATCCATCCAAATCTTATTGGACATTGCTACTTACCATGACTATGAAATTTGGAAAATGGTTGTTAAAACAACATTCTATAATGGGAACCTCCAGGAAGATGTCTAAATGACACAACCTGAAGGGTTTGTGACTCTAAAGGATGCCAACAAGGAATGCAAGTTGCAGAAATCCATTTATGGATTAAATTAAGCATCAAGGTCATAGAACATTCATTTTGATGAATCCGTAATAGAATTTGGCTTTGTTAATAATGAATGTGATCCTTGTGTCTAAAAAAGGTTTAGTGGAACTGCAGTCGTTTTCTTAATAGTATATGTTGATGACATATTACTAATTGGAAACGAAGTACCTGTCTTACAATTAGTTAAGGAATGGTTGGATAAATTCTTCTCTATGAAAGACTTGGGAGAGGTAGCATATATTATTGGGATCAAGATCCATCATGATAGATCCAAGAGAATGCTGAGCCTGAGTCAAAGTACATACATTGACAAGATACTGAAGAGATTCAGTAAGGAATAGTCTAAGGGGAGATTGTTTCCAGTGTCACATGGCATTCATCTTTCCAAGAAAATGTGTCCTTAGACACATGAGGAAATAAAGAAAATGGTAAGTATCCCTTATGAATCTGTGATTGGGTCAATCATGTAGGCTATGCTATATACAAGACTAGATGTTGATTACTCAATAAGTGTGGTAGGAAGATATCAAGATGATCCAAGAGACCACCATTGTATGGAAGTCAAGACTATCCTTAAGTATCTAAGGTGTACTGAGGATATATTCTATTTTTATGGATGAGATGAGGAACTAGTCATCAGAGGACATATAGAAGCCAGTTTCCAGACTGATCAAGAAGATATGAAGTTGCATACTAGATATATCTTCAGTTTGAATGGAGATGCAGTGAGCTGGAAGAGCTCAAAGCAAGGTGTGGTTACAGATTTTACAGTAGAATCCCAGTATACTCAGATTCTGAGGCAGCTAAAGAATTAGTATGGATGCGAAGATTTGTCCAAGAGATGGATGTAGTACCTATCAGTAAAGATCCTATCACACTCTATTGAGATAATACTATAGCGGTGACACTTGAAAAAGAGCCAATGTCACATCAGTGAAAAAAGAACATAATTCATAAGTATCATCTCTTGAGGTGTTTTTCTTAGAGAAGTGAAGTTGTAGTGACCAGTATTTCCATGGAAGACAACGTGTTAGACCCCTTGACTAAAGCCTTGACTCAGCAGAAACATGATTATCATGTGGGTCCAGAAAACTAAAAGTCATAGACAGTTGGATCTAGTCCATGTGGGATTTTATTAGAGTTGGTTTCCAGAGAACCAACTGTTTATACTTTGATTACATGAATGTACACTTATTATATATTGTTCATTGTTTTTCATGACTATAATATAATACTGTCCTGGAATATTTGTTGCATTAATAAGGTCATGGTAGATCTCCACTATGATGAGAACCATGAAATGATATAAAAATATTCTTGAATAATGTTCTAAATTTGGATGACATACTATGATAGGACACATAGTATACATACCATCATGTGTGAGTACTCGTAAGACAACTAGACTCTCTCTCATGGAGTTCACAATTGGTAATATCTAATATGGGAGATTATGAGAACAGACCCGCCAATAGTAATTCCGCATGTCTTGGTGTCATTAGATGTTGCTATCCATGAATGCGTGTAATGGTCCTTATACTAGAAGATTATCATTAACTCATGTCATGACTTGCACACTTAGATTTGCTAATGAAAACCATCATCAAGATAGTTGGCAGGAAGGAGGGTATGTTGGGTGCGTCATGAATGAAATGTTGTTAATTTATAAGTCGAGGAAGGATTTTTTCCATTCCATATTAATGGAATTAGATATCATCGGAACTTTTATTGAAATAGAAATATCACCCTAATTCCATGGACATGGTGTCACGACGAGTTTATTTATAGAATTGAAAGAATGAAAGATCAAGCATATAGGTTTATGACACTTCCATGAAACCTTCTTGATGAGATATTGATAAAAAGGGATTAAATTACACAATAAGAGTTCGTATGAGGTGGCACGCCAATGCATCATCATCTTCTTTCTCTTGGGTGCCTTGACCCATTGCTAGACAGTAATCTTGGACTTTAGGAAAGCCTGCCTAATGCCAACGTGAAAGAAGCCTAGAGGGTCACACACTATGTGTATCCAAGTATCTTAAGTAGAATAAAGATTATTCCCATATGTGGTTTAATAATTACTCAAGGAAGAATAAATCTTTTTAATGCTAGAGGAATAATATAATTAAAACAAGATATACACACCGTGTACAATGAATGTACATGCCGTGTAGTTTTCATTTTGGAAAGGAAATGAAAAACAAGTAGACATCCTGTATTAATGATTACACCCAGTGTAGTTTTTTCAGTCGGAATTTTGAGGAAATAATATTGTTTTATTAAATGATATTTATTATAATCAGTGTGGGTGCATGTCAAGGAATTAATGATTTGACATGGGGGTTTCAATAAGAGTTAATCAAATAAATAAAATGTGTCACGCGTTTATTTATTGTCATAACTCTATAACCTCAATGTAGGCGCATGTCAAGGAATTAATGATTCGACATGGGGTTTTCATTAAGAGTTAATGAAATAAATAAAATGCATAAAACTTTTATTTATTATCATAACTTTATAACCTCAAAACCAATTACAAATATTCTCTCAACCCCAACACTTTTCCATAATCTCGGTGCACAACAATTCGAGAGAATTTTCTCAAGGCCGAAAGAACTCCTTCCTCCAAGAACGCTCTCATGACTGAGAGAGATCATCCTACATCGAATTAAGGTGATCTAATGTTGAAAATGAAAGCAAAGTCATCTCCACATTAGCACCCATAGATTCCTTTGGAGAAGTACAGAGATACGTGGGGCACATGTGGATCACCACTAGAGGAAGTCTACACATGGATTCTGTGATGCAATGATGAATCACATCAGAATGTGGTCAGAAATATCAATGAAGAAAGAAAGCCATAAAAGTTACTTCTTTCCAATCAATTAAATTAATTATAATCAAACTTTGATGATCCTAATTTGTGGTTCTGGGACTATAATTCTTCTTTGTCTATTTCTGTGGTTCGATCCATGGAGTCTAGAATTTATCATCATATTGATCCTGGATTGATCATTGATAATGACCAAAATCCAAGTGGCACATTCACCCACGAGCTTCCACTGCGCCCGAGACCTTCAAAAACTATATCTGAGAAGTGGTAAAATGTCATGGAATACCCATTTTGATACTATCATACAAAGATCTAAGGATTATGTATCATTTTAGGAAATCCTTACAGTAATCCTATGGACTTAGTTGAGTATGAGCCCGACGTGTCATCTTAAATTAGATGGACAATCCGAAAGGATGAAAAAATAATTGGAAGACATGATTAGGTCTTTTGTAATGGATTTTTTGTCATATGGGATGAGTAAAAACCATTAGTGGAGTTATTGTATAACAATAGTTGTAAGGACTAGATATATATTGATCCTTTTTATGCATTTTAAGGGAATGAATTTCATTTTCCACTTTTTTGGGTGGAAATAGTTGAGATGTTACTGGATGGACTAATCTTTGAGCAAGAGAGAATGGAAAAGACATAGTTGATCAAAAAGGGGATGGATATGGCTTAAAGTTGTCATAAATTATATGAAAATCATCTTTAATGGATGTTTAAATTCTAGGAGAGTGACTATGTTTTCTTCAGAATCTCTCCATGGCTTGGCCATCATCATTTTGGGAAGGAGCAGAAGTTTTCTTCTTGATACATAAACCCTTTTGAGATACTTGAATGGGTTGGTGAGGTGGAATATCTGTTGGCTTTTCCAAACAGGTTCATTTCAGTATATAATGTGTTTCATGTATCTCAATTGAAGAAGTATAAATCCAATAATGACTATGTGATTCAATGGGATCACATTGACCTAGATCCAGATGCTATATTGGTTCATGTGCTAGTTCAGATTCTGGATAGGCATGAGAAAGTCATTCATTAGAAAAGCATTATAACAACCCTGCTCTTTATTTCACAATTAAAACAGATTTATTACATAAAATATCACTTAATAAAACTCTATGGACTGATAGTTCTAGTGTCTTGGGAAATTAGAAACATTACATAACCACTTAGAACATAAAACACAATAACTTTATTGAAAATGTCTTTTACACGACCACATCATTCTTTCGTACTTATCATTGCATGGGATAACCTGAGGACATGCATAAGAAAAGGGTGAGTTATAAATCCCAGTAAGGGTGAAAGAAAAATATAACATTAAGAATATAGTACATTTTAGGAATTAGGTATACCAATGGAGCACGAAATAAACATGAACATAAATGGATGATATAGCATGATTATCATAACTTGGAAATGTGGCAACAACATTTAACATGATATTAGCATGAGACAGGGATCATTTCACATGGATCATGATTAAACCCACATTTAATTTCAATTAGCATGATTAAACCCTCATTTCACTTTATTTATCATTATATTAATCTTTACCCAATGCATTAGAGTGCTATTAGGTCACACCTTTCTTAATCATTTCATTTCATGCATAAGTTTGCCACATTGATCATATAAAATGGATTCATTAATCATAATTATTTATTATATGATAAAGTAGTGTGGAATTCATACATCAAGATCTATAATAAATAAGTAAATGTGCATAAAGGTGAATACCCTTGATATAGAATTAGGCATGGTATTCACTACACAATGACTTTGGCTTGGAAAATCGCGGTGCAATTTTACAGCATAACAACACGACATAAGAATTCATAAAAATACTTGATGAGAGAGAAAGAGTTATATAATCATATTTGCATGAAATATACAGTAAGGGGGTCATATATATATACATGTACCTACATATGTAATGGAATTTAGGTTCATAATACAAAATAATTGTTTGAATGTAAATGTGAAGAGAGAAATTCCTAATGTAATTTTGGCATAGTAACAGATGTACATGGGAGGAATTGGTGAGAGAGAAATAGGTATGTCATCATTAAAACATAAAGAGGAATTATGGGTGTGGTAATAAAAAATACCCCAATATTTTTAATTGGAAATAAAAGTTCCTAATGACATAATGAAATTTGGACATAAATGAGAAAGGAAGAAATCCCTTACTTGGAAGCATGATCCCAAAGGCTTGGGAGAGGCTTGAGAGAGGATTCTTGGGAGCCTGGGGAACCCTGTGAGAACTTTAGATAGAGGAGTTTAGGTTAGGGATGTGTTACAAGGGTTTTTAGTGAAGAGGAGTGGGAGATTGGTTGGGTTAATATAGGAAAAGAGAGGGAATTGATTATTATTTAGGTTTTGGACACCACATATTAAAAAAATAAAAATAAAAAAATAAAAAATGGTTTTTCCCATGGTTTTTTCCAAAGGGGAGTGGAAAAAATTATCTTATAAGACCAATTTCCTAACTTCTTGAAATATTAGGCTTGCTTATGTGTAGGTGAGTCACACTCTCAAGGAAATCATTTAAGAAGTTAAAATATTTTATAAGTCATGGAGGGCCCACTAAGGGATCATAAAATTAATCAAAAAAATATAAAATAATATTATTTTAAAATTAAAACATATATTGGATGAACATAATGTTTATAGTATTTTGTTACATCACTATTGGGTCATTATGATGTCATAAAACCCATTATATATTTAAACGGTATTTAATTTTTACCCAAAAATTCAACTATATTAGAAAATTATGAAAAACTAACCATTGGATAATTTCGACATTCTGATTCCAAAAGTAATATTCATTTTAATAAATAATTTTATAAATATGCGAATTTTTACTTTTAAAATAAAAACTGACATTTATAAAAAATTCAAGGGTTTTGACAAAAACATCTTTCAAACCTTAATAAAAAATACAATTGTATTCATAAAAATTATACTACCATTTATATTTAATAAAAATTAAATTATTAATAATATTTTATTAAAATAATATTTAATTCAAAAATCCATTAATTCATCAAAATATATTTCTAAATTGAATATTAACTAAAAATACAATTTGTGTTTTTAAAAACCAATTACAATGTTAAAATAATAAAATGAATGTATATACTTTATTATATACAAAAATAATGCACATAATAACAGTGATAAGGTATTATCACATAACCCCTTATAACACCCGCATAAGACTGAAGGGTAAGGTGTGTGATGGTGATAGACTCTTGGGGAGGCTCAGATAACATCTCTCAGGTGGTAATATCTATTAACTTCCACTTATCTCATAGATAGTTCTGCTCAAGCTTATCGTGTTGATTCATGGCTTGGGATTGGTAAAGAATGAATCCTAGTGACACCAACTCCTTTCCGAGCTCTGAAAAATGGGCTTCCTATGGAGCAATTCTACTAAAAGAGTCCATTTCTTCCTTTGTCTGAGTAAATTGGATTTTTTGAAGCCCTATATTTATACTAATCATGTGATCACTATTCAACAACTATATTAGAAACGATAATAATTCTTAATGGTATTTTAAAATAAAAAAAATATAAACACATTGAAGTGCATATTTTATATAACCATTTTACATAATAATAAATTTAATTAGATCAAGAGGAATTTTCATTAATAAATGTTTTGGTCATTACAATATTCCCCCCTTAAGAAATTTCACACTCAAAATTTTCTTTTTCCCCCACCAAAAACGATGAGGGTAATTATTCTTGATCACTTCCTCCAATTCCTGTGTTTCTTCTTCAAACTTGTGGTTTCACCACAACACCTTGAAGTGGGAAATTATCTTATTTCGTAGAACTTTTTCCCTATGATCTAAGATCTTCACCGACTTCTCTTCATTAGAGAGGTCATTATCAAATGGTACCACCTCTAAATTGAGTACATGTGATTGTTTAGGTATATACTTCCTCAAGAGTGATACATGGAATACATCATGTACTTGAGATAGGTTTGGTGGGAGTGCTAGTCGATAGGTCATTGTTCCAATGAGATCAAGGATCTCAAAAGGGCCGATGTACCTTGGACTAAGATTTCCATTCTTCAAAAAAACTCATAACTCTCTTACACAGTGATATGAGAATGAATACCATGTTTCTAACATCAAACTCTAGGTCTCGTCGATGATTATCAACATAGATCTTTTGTCGACTCTGAGTAGCTTTAATGTGCTGCTGAATGGTCTTAACCTTCTCCACCATTTCTTCAACCATTTATGGACCTAGAATTTTCCTCTCTCCAAAATCATCCCAACATGCTGGTGTTTCACACCTCATCCCATAAAGGGATTAATAAGGATCCATTTAGATGCTTGAGTGGAGGCTGCTATTTTAAGGGAACTCAACTAGAGGAATATGTTGATCCCATCCTACTTTGAAGTCCAATGAGAATGATCTCAGCATTCCCTCAAGTGTTTCGATAATATACTCAGATTTTCTATTAGTTTGAGGATGATAAGCCGTATTGAAGTTCATCTCAGTATTTGGAGCATGTTGAAGAATCTTCTAGAACATTGAGATGAATCATGGATATCAATCAGATACAATAGATAGTGGTACTCCATGAAGCCTTACCACTTCTATGATATATATCTGCGCTAGTTCATCCAATTATAAATCCTCTCGAATTGCAATGAAGTTTGCAGTCTTTTTAAGATGATCCAAAACAACCCAGATAGCATTGTTTCCTTAGAATGTCTTTGGACGTCTAGTAACAAAGTCCATGGTGATTTTGTCCCATTTCTATGTTGGTATGGGTAAGGGTTGTATCATCCCCTTATACTTCTACCTCTTAGCCTTTACTTGCTGACATAAAAGGAACTTTGAAATATACTCTGTGATCTCCTTCATCATGTTATCCCACCAATAATGCTCACAGAGATCTTGATACATCTTTGTGTTTCCTAGGTGAATGGAGGAATATGAACTATGTGCATCATCCAAAAGTTTATTCTTTAACTTATATTTGATGGAACACATAGTCTTGTTCCAAATATCACAATTCATTCTTCATTAACATTTAAATCCAAGGATTTTCCTTTTCTGATATTTTCATATTTTTTCTAAATTCCCAAAATATCTTTTTGAGAATCCTTTAACCTTTCCAAAAGTTATTGTTGAGAAATAGTTTGCGAAAGGATTGATGATGTTCCCTTTTTTATGATTTCCATGTCCATCTTCATCAAATCTAAGAAGATTGGATCCTTTTCAATTCTCATCAATGATAGAATTTATGGGTCCTTTTTACTTAGATAATCTTCCACATTTTTCTCTTTACCAGGTTGGTAATGGATTGATAATTCATAGTCTTTGATCATATCTAAACATCTTCATTGGTGCATGTTCAAATCTTTCTATGTGAATATATACTTGAGGCTTTTGGGGTCTGTATATTTTTCAAACTTCTCCCCAAAGAAGTAATGTCCCCAAAATTTCAAAGAAAAGATTAATACAACCAACTCTAGATGATGTGTTGTATAGTTTTTCTCATGAAAATTAAATTTCCTTGAATCATAGGAAATTAGATTTCTCATTTTTCATCAACACACAACACATTCCCTTCGAAGCATCACTAAATACCACAAAAAGTTCTCCACTTGTGGGTAGTGTGAGCACGGGGTAGTGATAAGCCTCCCTTTCACCTCCTTGAAGCTCTCTTCACATTCATCACTCCAAGAAAACATTAATCCCTTACAAGTTATCTTGGTAAGAGGGTTGGACAATTAGGAGAAATTTCTCACAAATCAACGATAATATCCATCTAACCCCAGGATGCTACAGATATCTGTTACCGATGTTGGCCTCAGCCATCCCTCAATTATGGTTGTCTTGGAGGGATCCATAGATATCCCATTTATTGTGATGATATGAACCAATAATAATACTTACTTCAACCATAACTCACACTTTCTATACTTTTCATAGAGCTTCTCCTTTCTCAAGGTCTCTAGTACAGTGCTTAGATTCTCTTCATGCTCCTCCTTGGTTTTGAATTATATTAGAATATCATCTATAAAGACTACCAAAAATTTCTTTAGGAAATATATAAAGACTCAATTCATCAAGTGTATGAAGATTGATGGAGAATTAGTGAGTAAAAAAGGCATTACTACGAATTATTAGTGCTTTTACCTTGTACGAAAAGCAGTTTTGGGGATGTCCTCTTTCTTCACCCTTACATGGTAATATCCTGACCGTAAATCCACCTTGGAGAAGTATTGTGCTCCATTTAGCTGATAAAAAAGTCATCAATTTGTGGTAGAGGATACATGTTCTTTATTGTGATTTTTTGAGCTCACGATAATCAATGAAAAGGTGCATTGACCCATCCATCTTCTTGATGAAGAGGACTGGTGCACCCCATGGTGAAGCACTTAGGCATATAAACCATTTATCCATATTCTCTTATAGTTGTTTCTTTAGGTCCTCAAGCTCCACAACCTCCATTCTATATGGAGTCTTGGATATTTTCAATGCACTAGGTATAAGATCTGAATTCAACATATCTTTTAAGAGGAAGACCCGAAAATTCCTCAGGAAACACTTTAGCGAATTCCCTTACAATAGGATTGTCTTCAGTGATCATTTCTTCCTTAGACCCAATCATCTAATAAATATACACGTGCTCATAGGGTAGTAATATGCACTCTTTAGATGATGGTGCTAAGGAATATTCATCATCCTCCTTGCACTTGTACAAAATCGAGGGTCGATTCGCCATATAAAGAGTGATTTCCCTCTCATGGAAATTTATATTGGATCTATATAGAAAAAGCCAATCCATGAGAGTAATTGCATCAAATTACACCATAGGAAGTATGATGAGGTTTTCCGGGAAGTTCAATCCACAAATTAAGATAGGGGAGGTGTTATATTCATGGTATTCAATGATTTACTCATTTTCTGTTATCATCGACATCTTTACATTCATGATTTGTTGTGGTGTTGGGATTTTTCTACTAAATATTTAGGATATAAAATAATTCTTAGAAGAAAATAAAAAATTACGTTTGCTATTCTTGAATGAATAACTAGTGTACCTTTCACCACTTCATTGTTGGGGTTCACTTTGGTGGTAGTGATGGTAAAAGATCTCCCTTACTGCCTTTTAGATTGTTTGTTGCCTCCAAAAACCCTTGGCTTAGGGAACTCGATTGCAAAGTGACTTGGTTATTTGTAGTTGAAACAATGAAAAATGCATGTGAACGAAGTGTTCCTCTCCTCTATTTTAGCCACGAGTTTTTCTTCTCAGCAGTTAATGGCTATGTTCCCTACTCTTCTGCACTTGAAGCATTTCCTCGTCCCCTTCAGAAAATTTCTGGGGTTCTTCTTTCTGCACCTTTAGCAAGTGGGTGCTTTATTTTCTTAGCACTATTGTATTTGTACATTGTACCTCCAGAATTTGTCTCCACCTTATGCTTCTTATCCCCATGATACCTATGAGATTCTCTGATCTTCATTTTGACTTTGAGGGCACATCTTACAATTTCCTCATATCTCTCAAAGTCACGGATCATTAGGGATCTCTGCAGGCAAGGTTTTGGCCTACTAGAGAAGTGGCCAACCTTGAATTTGAGGGTAAAAATAAATCCAGAGGTGTATCATGAAAGCATTTTGATGTTTTCCTCATAAAAACTGATGGATTCATCATCTTTTTTTCATGAGGGCAAGGAAGTACCTTTCCATCATAAATCGTAGGGTGCGAGGAAAATATTTATTGATTTTTTTTCCAGAAATCCTTCCATTCCCATGACTCGATCTCTTCCTCAATTTTTTTTATTTTTGATCAATTTCCACCATTGAACAACTTCACCCTCCATATGATAAGAAGTCAGAAAAACCTTTTATTATTTTGAACATTGAAGGATAGAGAATATCTTTTCAATGGAGTTGATCCATTGTTCAGGAAATTAAGGGATTAGATGATCCATTAAAAGTAGGAGGCATTTGTCTCATGAAGCTCTCGATTGCGACTTGTTCTTTCTTGGGGGGGGGGGGGTTGAATTTTCCTCTTGACCCATTTTTCTATTCAAAACATGTGTTAACCTAGAGAGTATCGTGTCAAAGTTTGGGATTCACACTCTAATTGGATTGGGAATATCATTAGAACAATCATCACATTGACCTTTGTATTGGTTGTTAGACCGAGTCCCCCTATTACTGGACATTGGATGGAATAAAAGGAATGTTAAGGGTAACACATAAAGGCTAATCCAAAGACATAAAATTTTGAATTATAAATTACTTTTATTTCTTTAACTTATAAATTTATGGGATATCCACGATCTACTTCCCAACATATATTCTTAGGGGATTTTTTAATTCCCTTATTAATGGTTCATACTAAGCATATGAATTTACCAAATCATATCCCCCCAGGAGTGTAATAACCAAGAGTGCATCAAGACCTATTGTCGTGCACCAGTTCCGGTTCGAGACTTGCTTAAAGTGGTGTTTTCGGGTTTTACCCCTAGATACATTTGTGCCAGAGCCGCCTCTACCTGCTCATATCCATACATGAATGTATTTTCTTGATAAACTACTTAATAATTACTCAATAAAAGATAGGGATGTTTTTATTACACTTAGTCTTATCCCTAAGTATGTATCTAGGGTTTTCTAATCCTAATCCCAAAAATAACTAAACCTATCCACTAATACCAACTATAAAACCCTGATCATTATTTCAAACATAAACATGATTTATTTCATAAAATTTAACTTAATACAACTCTAAGGATCGATAAGTTTAGTGTCTTGGGAAATTAGGAACATTACCTAACAACTTAGAACAAAAAACACAACAGCTTTATTGAAAACATCTTTTACAAGGCCACAACATTCCATCGTACATATCATCACATGGGATAACCTGAGGACATGAATATGAAAAGGGTGAGTTATAAAGACAATTAAGGGAGTAATAAAAGTAGAAAATGAATAATATAGTACATTTTTGGCATTAGGAATATCAATGGATTGATAAAGAAACATGAACATTAAGGCATGATATAGCATGATTATCATATCATGGAAGTGTGGCAACAAAATTTAACATGATATTAGCATGATCCAAGGTTCATTACACATGGGGCATGAGTAAAACCTAATTTCACTTCAATTATCATGAGTAATCCAACATTGAACATGACGTATCATGATACTAATCTTTACTTAATTCATTGTAGCACTATCAGGGCACACCCTTCTTAATCATTTCATGTCACGCTTAAGTGTGCCACATGGATCATATAACATGGATTCATTAAACATAATCATTTATTCCATGATAATGGAATTTGGAATTCATACATAAAACTCTATAATAAATAATAAAATGTGCATAATGGTGAATACCCTTGATAGATATTGGGGCATGGTATTCACTATACAATGACTTTGGCTTGGAAAATTGTGGTGCAATTTCGGCAACATAACATCATGACATAAGAATTAATAAAAATGGTTGATGAGAGATAAAGGGTTATATAATCATATATACATGAAATGGACAGTACATAGGACAAATAGATACAATTACCAACATATTTAAGGTAATTTATGTTCATAATACAAAATAATTTCTGGAATGTAAATGTGAAGAGAGAAATTCCTTAAGGAATTTAGGCATGGTAATAGGTGTACATGGGAGGAATTAATGAGAGATAAAGAGATCTCTAATCATTAAAAAATAAGTAGGGAAGTACTAGGGAGGTGAAAAATCATACCCTATCATTTTTAATTGGAAATAAATGGTCATAAAAACATAATGAAATTTGGAAAAAAATGAGAAATGAAGAAATCCCTTACTTGGAAGTGTGACCCCAAAGGCATGGGAGAGGTTTGAGAGAGGCTTATTGGGTGCTTAGGGAACCTTGGAAGGATTTTATAGATAACAGGTCAGGGTAGGGACATGATACACGGTTTTTTAGTGAAGAGAAGTTGGATATTGGGTGGGTTTATATAGGAAATGAGAGGGAATTCTTTATTATTTAGGTTTTGGACACCACACATTAAACTAATCAAACACACAAACCAACCCATGGTTTTTACCCATGGGTTTTGAAAAAGGGGAGTAGAAAGCATTAATTTATAAGGCTAATGTCCATTTTTTTTAAAATATAAGTATTTCTTATATGGAGGTGAGTCACACTCTCAAGGAAATCATTTAAAAAGTTAAAATGTTTTATAATTCTTGGAGGGTACACTAAGAAACCATAAAATTAATAAAAAAAGAAAATCACATTATTTTAAAGTTAAAACATATATTTTCCGAACATCATGTTTTTAGTATTTTATTACATCACTATTGTGTCATTATGATGTCATAAAACACATTATAAATTTAAACGGTATTTAATTTTTACCCAAAAATTCGACTGTCTCAGAAAGTCATGAAAAATTCACCATTGGATAATTTTGACATAATGATTCCAAAAATAATATTCATTTTATCTAAATAATTTTCTAAATATGTGAATTTTTACTTTTAAAATAAAAACCTACATTTAACAAAAATTAATGGGTTTTGACAAAAACAGATTTCAAACCTTAATAAATATTACAATTTTATTTATAAAAATTATAAAATCATTTATATTTAACCAAAAGTAACTTATTAATAATATTTTATTAAAATATTATTTATTAAAAAAATTCATTAATTCATCAAAATACATTTCTTAATTGAATATTAACTAAAAATATAATTTGTTCTTTAAAAACCTAATACATAGTAACAAAAATAAAATGAATGTTTATAATTTATTATATACAAAAATAATTCACAAAATAATTATGATAAGGTCTTGTTACATAACCCCTTATAACACCCGCATAAGACCGAAGGGTAAGGTGCGCGATGGTGACAGACTCTTAGGGAGGCTCATATAACACCACTCAGGTGGTAATCTATATCAACTTCCACTTCTCCTGTAGGCAGTTCTGATCAAGCTTAACATGTTGAATCTTGTCTTGGGCTTGGTCAAGAAAGAATCCCAGTGATGACGCCCCTTTTCGAGCTCCGAAAAATGGGCTTCGTACGAAGCAACTATACTGGAGGAGGCCATCACTTCCTTTATCTAAATAAATTGGACTTTCTAAAGCCCTATATTTATAATAATCATGTGATCACTATTCAATGACTATATTAGAAATGGTAACAACTCTTAATGGTATTTTAAAATCGAAAAAAATAAAACCAAAGAAGTTCATATTTTAAATAACCATTTTACATAATAAGAAACTTAATTTGATCAAGATAAATTTTCATTAATAAAAATTTGGGTCGTTACAAGCATTGTTATAGAGAGGGTATTATGGTAATATGGTTGGATTCAAGAAGAAATGTGAGAGAGTGAGAAGAAAATGGTGGAATAATGGCCATAACTCTTCAAGGACAACTTTTTCTTTCAAAATTCTATGGACGAAAAGACCAATGGAGGGGAGAATGTAGCACCCATGATATCAGGAACATGAATCTTTATTTATATATTTTAAGTATATAAAGTTATCAGGTTATGTCTTAGGTGGTTATGAGGAGTTTTATAATGTTTTGGGGGATTTTATGAAGGTGAAAATTTTGAGAATGGTTAGTAATAACCATGAAATACCACCTAGGAAACTATGAAAATGAATAGTGGGCATTGGGTAGGCACACAGTTTGGCCAACCCATGAGGCTGCCCAAGTGAATATACACAGGGATACATAGATGGGAATAACATAGTAGGTAAAAGGTTTTTCTAACCATGTGATCCAACTGTGTGAGGTGTGTTTGGAGGCAGATCGTGCACAGTTAGCACACATTTTTCCTAACTTTTCATAATTAAAATTTAGATATGAAATTTATGGATATAATCTTATTTACACACTAAGAATCTTTTTTTACCCATAAGTATACCATGATTCTAATTCCTCTCCCTCCCAAGGTTTTGGAGAACTTTTCCTTTGATATTGGATAAATTAATAGGTGAATCTTAGTGCGTTGGAGTCCCAAATTCATTGATAAGTGCTTGTTCTTGGTTTTTTGACTTAGTTTTTTTCTTTTTTCCTCTATTGGAGTCATGGATCTTATCCATTGGGTATATATTCATGTTATGTGCAATAAATACTTATGAAATATATTTTTTTGGTTGAACAGAACAAGATCAAAGGTGGTAATTAGAAGATATAATCCATGTTTTTGAAGTTTTTGGATCATTATTCATTTTTTCCTATGTTGATAGGTGGTTGGATTAACTATAAAATCCCATATATTATAACTTTAATGTTTGGTTTAAAATTAATTTAATTTATTGAATTTAATTTTCAAATTGATGTGTAATTATTGACGAAAAACCAATTTAGTGATGGTTTTGTGAAATTGTGGAAATTATTTTGTTTAGTGGAAAGCCCATTTGTGTTATGGTTTCAAAATTATGGTTTTGTTTTGATTCATATAAAATGTTTATGGAATTGTTTTCCATAAAATAAATATTTTATTAAAATTTATTGGAATCATTTTTCACAAACATGGTTGGTGTGAGTTCATGATTTTCATGTAAACCTAAATAAGGGGTGTATACCATTGGGGTAAAATAGATGTGAACCTAAATAAGGTGTATGTTACATTTGGGAACAAGGATAATGGACACTTAGTGACGACTTGGTGGCTAGAAAATACACCACTCAAGATTATGGAACTATCACCTGGGCATGCAGGTGTGGGTATGGGGATACGTAGAACCATGATTTGGGTATGGCAATGGATTTAAAAAATGATATTAAAGACTTGTTTGGTTTCTTTACATTGAAACTATTTTTTAAAAACTATTTGGATTTGATATAAACTATTTGAAATTTTTTTAAAATATTTTATATAAATGTGGTAACATGTTTCATTCTAGTGGCATGATTTGGGATGTCATTGGGGAATCCTACTAGGTTTTATACCCACCCCTGCTTGGACACGTTGGTGTATTTATAGATGTTATATATCAAGACACTGGTAAAGAAAAGGTATCATGGTTCATTAGTGATACATAGTTATACAATAGACATGGACTATTGAGTTAGTGCTTAGATCATGATGTGAGATGTTGATTTTATGTATTTGGTGTCTTTGATTTTTGTCAGTTTTTGTTTCCTATTTGTACTATAATATAGTTTGGTTTCATTTTGTTTTCTTCAAGTTTTATTTTTTACTCATTCATCATATAGAGGTTTTTTGTTATAGTTATATTTTGTTTTTTAAATGTAAAATCATTCCCCAATTGTTTATAAAGTCTTTTTCTTTTATTTTCATCCTTTGGTGTCTTTGTGATGTCACCTAAATCAGGTAACACACCCATCACTTCTTAAAAAAATGAGGAGGGGAGGGATGTTACAACTTAAACATGATATTAAAATAACATGAATAAAATTATATCATGAGATAAATTTTCAAATAGATAGTATATATACCGCATTAATGAAATTAGGTGCATAATAGAAAACATTATCAAAGAGAGGGATTTAAGAGAGAAAACACTTAACTCTTGTCCCGACTTCCAAGAATGTACTATAAAACACTATAAAATATATATATTTATATTAATAACTTAATTAAAAAACATAATCATATACATTTTTATTGATACTCTTCATAAATTGTCATTCTCTATAGAATTCTACCGATTTTCCAAATCAAGTGTCTATAGTTTTTATCATTTGTACCAGTTTCATAGTTTTGTTGTTTTTATTTTTTATTATTATAAATATAATCATTAATATATCCATAAAGATACTATAAGGTATGAATTATAATAATTTATTATTTTTAAAATTCCTTTCATAAATTTTTAAATCTTTATCCTTGAAGTCGAAATTAATAATAAGCATGTTTCCGTGATTTTGGACAATTCGAGTGTGTTTTCTTAATTAATGATTAAAATATTACTATAAAATATCACAAATAAAAAAATATACTTATTTATAAATTTATATTATATCATATTTTTAATTTTCTCAAAGTCATTCATGTTAATAATTCATAGTATTGTTCAAGTACGGGGTTAAAACGACCCAAACATGAATATACCTTGAATTATTGAATGATTATGAGGTGGTTTTATTGTAATATTATTATAAAAAGTTTATAATGATATTATTTAGTTTTTTATTATGATATATCATAATTTTAATGAATTATTATAATAATTAATGGATATGAAAACATTACACAATTTAAATAAATTAGTTTCCTTTTAGTACACATATTTTAAACGATTAAATTATTAGAGATTTTTTATTGGTCATATCATTAATATATTCTTAATTTTTTTACATCCAAGACTTAATAATATTATAAAAATAATATTAATCCTTTAATAGTATCCTTTATGCATCCTTGTAAGGTTGTGAAGAAAAATGATACATGTTTAGTTGTGGAGGCGGTAGTTGGCAAAATGCACGAACACTAGTTTTTTTTTCATAATGGATGAGGTATATGAAAAAATAACGACAAAACCCTTAATATAGTAACATTATAGTATATAAATGTTAATAATATAATTATTATTCTGTGTATAGAATACATTTTAAAGAATATAATTAATAAGGAAACTAAGTAGTTGATAATACTTATGTCGGGGTATTGAATTTTTCTTAGAAGTATCCTTGAAGTTGAAGGGATTAGGATAACTATGGGTAACCAAGAGATTATATTATTGGGAGAGGGTTATATATAGATTAAAATCTCAGCATTTTAACGAAAAATTTTAATGAGAAGTGAGTCTTGAAGTGGTGAAGATGTTACCCTTTTATATGTGAAGGGAAGGGTTGTTTTGGGAGTAACCTTTAAATTTTCAACAATGCAAGGTTACTATTCAAGTGTGAAAGGGAAAAGTGAAAAAATAATAGATTTAAATGAGTGTGGGTATAAAATCACCTTAAAAACTCATTTTTGAGAAAAATTTTAGTGATTTAGGGGCTTTCATTTCATGTTTTAAATTTTACCCTAATTTACTTTTACCATGGTAATTAATTTCTAAAATTAATAATTAATTTTCACGATAACGATTAAGATTGGAATTTTTACCTAATTTTATAATTATAATTTCGAATTTGAATGTAATTTTTTAGATAAAAATTCTAAATGTGTGAAAAGATAATTTTAAAATAAATACAATTAACCGTGTGAAAAAAATATTTAGAGAAATAATGTTTTTAACCATTAAATTTATTTATATGCAAGAATTATCTTGGATACTAATTTTAATGACATAAATTGATTTTTGATAATATAAATATTATTTATGTGGTTTTCAAGACATGTAAAAACCGAATTTCACTTGAAAATACTTGATATTAATAAAAGTTCAAAAAAAGTTTTTCCTATTAATGTATATTTTATTTGGTTTTAAAAATATTTCTATAGCTTTTATATGTTTAAAAAATATTGCAAAGTTTCTAATTTTATTACTTAAATTTATATTTTATTACTTAAAATTCTTTTTAAGATTCTAGGTCATTCTTATATATTAGTAAAGTCATAAAAATTATAAGTTTTAGGAAAACAATAATTTATGACTAAAAATAAAGTATTTAATAAAAAATCTAAAAAATTATTGATATTCTAATTTTGATATTATGAATTCAAAAATTCAGTTATATTGGTCAATTTAAAATTATTAAATCAAATTATTAAATAAATTCAAGCATAAAGGCTCTTTAAAGAGTGAATTTCATGATAATTCAGGATATAATGTTTACCGTCCACAATAGTGTCTTCAAAATTACACCTACTCGAAGCTCTTTCCACATTAAAACCAAGTATTAAAACCCACAAAACTCTCAGGGGGTTTCCTTGACCACATTCTGGACCAACCCCCTAAGGCGTGATACTATTTACACTGTTAATTGTAAACCAATTTGATAGTAAACCATAAGAAAATCCACTACAATCTCATACCTTAACAAGACACCGAGAAATAGCTTGTGGAAGTCATATCAGGGTCTCCTTTACAACCCAAGCGTAAGCACCATGATAAATGGGTGATTCCTACGTGAACTGATGGAATCTCTAATGAAACCTAAACCAGATAACTCCAAAAATTAAATAGGAGTAAGTATGAAAGGAAATGAAACCACTAAATGAAAAAGACTCTACTAAAACACTAAATAAAAAACCTAGAACCCCTAAATAATTAAGTTCGGAAGAAATAGAAATATGAGAGGAGACCCTTACGGTCTGTGTGTACACAAGGTAGGAATACGTGAAGTAAAAATAGATTAATGGGTTATTTTGGTCATTTCCCTATTTTAATTAAAATATGGGTATCCACATGGTTTGGATTCATGGTTGGCCGAAATATACACTAACCATGTGAATCCCTCTATCCAAAGAACTCCACTCCATACGGTTACAATGAACAAATTTCTAAACTATGTGACAACCATGTTGACCCTATATACTACTCAATAGGTGTTTAAATTGTTTTGTATTTCCCCCTCACATGGTTTAACAAACCATTCCCCTTTATAAATTAGGACACATGGTTATCACAAAACATGCACCCTATCTTATCTCTTTTGAAATTAAAACATCATTTTCGAAACCCCCAGGACACCACCAAGACATCAAAACCCCTTATAGAACCCCCTTTGAAGTCCTAAATGTTTCTTTTGAGATAGTCTAACCCTTGTGATTTACCTCCAACACCCTTTTTATGATCCATAACATCCACCATTTAAAAAATTAAAACACTTCAACAAAATCCATGATTCGGTACAAATGAGGGGTTTTACAGTAATACTTTACCAGATATTATATGATTTTTGAATCTCAAATTGAGAGGAAGTGAGAGAACATTCTGATTCAATCCATTATCACCACAATAGAATATTTATTTTTTAAGTATCTTTGAGAGATCTCTGAAAAAGTCTATGTATATCTTCTCCTATTTCCAAATAGGTATTTTTATAAATGTTAGCATACTGGATAGATGTTTAATCTAAATTATTACCTGTTGACAAGAGAGACTTCTCACGACATAAACTATAGTATTTATTTTCAAACCAGACCATTCAAAATGAGATTTCATTGCCTTTTAACTTTTCTGATTTCCTAGGTGAATAACCCATTTTATATGGTAATACATTGAAATAATCTTCTCTTGGGAAGATTGGGGAACCAAAATTTGGTTCTAAAAATGATATTTATAATTTTCATCCATTTTCTAACCATCCATGGTCTCCTCACCATTTTGGTTTGACTTAATAGTAATGAATTCATGATCTTTTCATTGATCTACATTGACTAAATCCATAAAATTTGGAATAAGAGTTACAAGGAAGAATACTATTTTTTATTCTCTTTGTAATTGTCCAAATTCATGTCATTAAGGACACTCATCAACATCCATTGGTCACAAGATTCTATAACCATTTCATCCCAATAATTATGACTCAAAGCATCATCTATTGAGTTTCCTTCCCCAGGTGTATATAACATGTTAAAGTCAAACATTTGGAGATACTTCATCCAACAATGTTTCCTCATGATTAGGTCTCTATGAGATAAGATATATTTAAAGATATTATGACCAACAAAAACCATGAACCATTCATAAAGTAATAGTTATTCTAGGACTTCAAGGAAATTACCACTAAAACTAATTCCATGTTATATATCTGATAATTATTTTTAGGTGTTCAAAACTATACCAATCCATAGGCCATAATATGATATCCCAATATAAGAACAAAACCAAGTCCTAGTATAGAAACATTATAGTAAAAAAAATAGAATTTCATTTTCTTTGGAAATATAGGATAATTTACAAAGTGTTCAAACCATTAAGAAGTTTAATGGTTTTAAAAAAATATTCAATCCAATTGAATTTGAAATTCTTCCTCATCAACGTTTTCATAAGAGAAGAAAGAATAGATAAATACTTAATTAATCAAACATAATACCTTATTAATCCTAGAAATCTATGTATCTCAAAGACATTTTTTAGTGGGTTACAAGAAATTATTGCTTTTGAATTTCCCTGGGTCAGATGATATTACATAGATATAAATGAGATGCGTGAGGAAATTAACTTCTTATATCCAAAAGTTACACTTATAAAATTTAGGATAATGTTAGTGATTGTGAAATGCACTCAATAAAACCTTTATGTGATCCTCAATTTCATTCCTAATTTTAGTGTAAACCAAAATATAATAAAAAAATACAATGAAAAATGAATTGAGATACCAATAGGTGATATAATTCATCATGTCCTTGAGATCTATAGGCGTTTTTTTAAACAAAATGACATGAAAACATATTTTTAATGGCCTCATCGACTATGAAATTATATTTTATGAATATCCTATTTCTTGACTCTGAGTTTACAATATCCTTATCTTTGATTAATCTTAGAGAACCACTTGGATCCTATAAATTGATTAAATTGATTGTAAATTTTAGGAAGAGGTAATCAATTCTTGATCAAAACTCAATTCATTTTATGATAGTTGACACACAATTTAAAAAGATATCTAATTTCTTTATGAATGGTACAAGAGTATCTCGAGGAGTTATACTTGTTCTGATGAATCCCCTGATCTATAATTATTATTTCTGGGCCTTCAATTATTTCAACTCTTTTGGAGCCATTGTATATAATGGATGTGAATTAGGTTTTTTTCCTAGAAGTAAATCAATATAAAATTGAATTCCCCATTCAGGTGGTATCCCAAATAAAATGTTCATAAAGACATCTAGGTATCATTCCAATATCAGAGAAAGAGTTCTATTTTCAATTTCATCTATAAAATAAAAATAAAATTCTACTGGATGACTAGAAAATGTTACATCTAATGTCATTAAATGTCACACACTGCAAGTATTCATATCTTTATCACCTTTGAGTAAATTCACATATCCATATAGGGATATGAAAGTTACTTACAAATCCATGAAATCAATATGATCATTAAATTCGACCAAACTATACATTCCAATATTACATAAAAATTATCCATATAAAAGATAATAAAATCCCATGGCAACTGTATTTTATAATTGGTAATGGTAAAATATGAGCACTTGAATCCTCTACATTCACATAGATTGAGAGGTTTCTTGTTTCTCATGACATTAGAAATCATTTTCATATGAAATCCCAATTGTTTAACCACATGATAAGTAATAAAATAATGTGATGAAGAAATGTTAAACAAGAAAATAATGAGGGTTGAGTTTATAGGAACAGTTCCTTTAACCATTGAGAGACCTAGTTTCTTAGTTGAAATAGCCTTCTCAACAATATATAATATCTAATCAACTAATATAGAATATTCATTGATCCCTCTATGTGGCTTATTCTATATAATTGATGTTTTTTGGAGAAATTATATATTACCCTATTCCTAGGGTGGTAACTATTATAATGAGATCATATTAATTGAATATGGGAGACAAGCGATTGGTTCGAACCGTATCCACTTATCGTATTTTGAGTTCTAAGGAAATATTTATTAAGATTCCATATTTTCCCAAAGTTGTGACAATATCATGGTGGTGTAGTAAAATCCATCCTTATAAATATGGAATCACTGAAAATAACCTAGTATATTGCTGAAACATGGTAGATAAGAGATTCATATTGTAGACAAATGTTCTGGTGCCCTGATACCCTTGGAATATCTCTCCCCGTTCTTCTTATTTAATGCACATGAGTTAACACCTACATTTGGACGGAAAAAGTGTGCCCCCTAGTAGTATTCCATACAAGTTGACTCTCTCTCTCTCTATCACACACACACACTCTCCCATAAGATCCTTATTCACCACCCTTTATAGTTCATGTCATAGAACATGACAAATTTATAGTGAATGTTAGGTCAAGGCCTCCCTCAAATATTCTTTCCTCAACCATTCACTTCCCGCTAACTTTAGTGAAAAGTGAACTAGATGACTTAATAGGGTAGAATATTAAGTCACACAGATAATTCCTAAATTTAGTTATAATAAATCCATCATATTCTCTATATTGAAGGTGTGTAAATAATTTTTTTATTGAAAAACTCCTTGAATTATTACCAAGTTAGATCATGGTGAAATTTTTATTAAACAATTAAGTCCCACCATTGTATCATGAGGTATTCAAGCATATATGTCAATATATTCACATTTATATTAATTTTATTTTTTATTATATTCAAGATTCTATTCATCCAGCTGATCCACCTTTTTACTTTCTCAGGTCCTAAATCACCATAAACATCCATATGCTTCTGCTTCTAGATTTTTGATGAGTGATTCATGTGGTGTAGTTCCTTAATTATAGGATCCTTAGTTTTAGGTACCTTTTTGATTGATTATAAATAATTCACAATAATTTATACAAGCTATTGGTTCACCTGTGGTTCGGGTGAAACCACATTCTCAATTGTGCCCCTGGTTAGTTTCCCATTATCGTAACTAGAGACATTATGGATATATGAACATTGAAAAAATTACCAGATAATTATTTTACGGCTTCTTTATTTAGGGTTATATCATATGAGGATTACCAAAATCAAAATATTATATCACCAAGATCAAAAAATAATTTTATAATGTATTATTAGTGGGAATTATCTCTACTAATACATGATACTATACTCTTATAGGATAAACCCATGATGATAATCTGACAAAACAACCATAAGTGTTTTATAATAATTTCTATAACTATTCCACCATGGTAGGTTGAAGTTCTGTATAAAGAGTTTAGCTACATCTTTTTAGGAAATAAATTTCATGTTCTAAAGTGCCGTATCTCCTTGATACCAACTTGATCGATGAACCAAAAAAATTGATACCATTTGTAACAACCTGACCCTAACCATTGTCTTGGGAAGAGCCAAGGTGACACTAACCTTATGTGAAATTCCTCACATAGAAAAGGTTGGAAATAAATTCAAAGGGATTAAAAAATAATTTGGGGATAATTTACACTTATAAAATACATAACATGTCAATAAAAAAATAAAAAAAAATAATACTATATAATGCATGAAATGAATACATTACAACTCAAAACCCCATAACGAACCAAATTCACTGTAACAAAATAAATAATAAAGAAAAATAATAATAAAAATCTAAATATATGAAATAATATGGAACTGGGGTGGCACCACTCCAGATTCCTAGAATCGACCAACTCCAAAGTTTCATATCTGGCTAACTATGACTGCTGTAATCAGGAAATTTTAATAAAGAATTTAGCAATCTTCCCCTTTCCTATATCATGAAAAATAGCATCTATACACACACAAAAGTTCATATGCTGGTGGTAAGTAGTCAAACCTACAATGTAAACCCTAAGACATCCCAAAGACTCTACCAGAACTAGAAATATGTTATCCTCAAAGTTATATAAAACAAAAGGAAGATATTTAAAAATAATTTATCAAATCAATAGTATAGAAAAAGGCAATGTAACTAATCCAATTAATCTCTTCATTCAACCTTTCTACTTGGAATACCCTTTCTATGTTTACACACACACATACATATGAATTCCAAATGATATCGCATATGCTCAAATGTGATGAATTGTCCCTTCATTAAGTCATCACATGGTGATATATCCCCTATGAAACCATTTGGCTTTGATCGCTAAGTATGTCATAACTTATCCCAATATAATTAAAATGAACTCACAAAAACCATGTATACTAAGTTCCCATTCCAAATTTAAATCTAAAACCAAAAATCATCCCTAACTTGAAAACATGTTTTAATTCTAATTGCCATTATTCTTTCCAAATAATGTTCCTTTAGAATATTCTAACTGAAAAACTTTTCAAAGAACTTTTTAATTGACTATTAAAAACCACTTAAAACAAGGATCTGTATATATATAATCCCAAAAATGTTTCTATTACAAAACATATATTATAAACCATTGTAATAAGGGATTTTTAGAAAGAATTCAATAATATTTTTATTTAAAAACACCAACCATAAATTACATGTTGAAAGAACCATTTAAAATCTAAGAAGAAAATGAATTTATAATAAAAAACCAGAATAATAAATATTTCAAAGAAAAAAAATCATTATAAAATCTAAATATTTATAATTATTGAGTAATGGGAGAGTTAAATAAGACACCTACCTCATTCAATTGATTTAACTACCCAAGAATGAAAGATTTATACCACCAAAAAAGAAATAAAATCCTTAGGTTGAGTCAAAACACCACAAAATAGCTCCCTGGATTTACCTAGTTTAAAAAATCTAAAGAGGAGAGGGTGATTAGATGGTATAAAAGGAAATTTATAGTTATAAATCACATTAAAACCCTACAAAAAATGTCACATGTGTATTTATTACTCATCCCAGAAGATTGGTGCTCAAATCAATGATTTTGAAAAAATATCGCTTAACCATCACCATTTCCTAGTGGAATATTCCATGGCTGTTGTAACACACCAAGATTTTATATGTATTTTTGTTGAAATAAAACTTGAAGTATTCGAAATATTTCCAAACATGAAACATTGAGTCTATATGAAATGAAATATATTAAATTGTTATAACCTAGAAATTAAATTGGTAGATCTGAATAGTAATAACCAATTTATGAAAATTATCTATAAATGTTTTTAATAATGAAAATGTATTTATTAATTAATAATAAATAATTACTCATTTTTTTTAAAAATTCATTTAACACTTCAAAAATATATTTTCTTTAAAAATGTGTTTAATCATATTTTTATATGATAAAATTATAATTAATATCTAAAATTTTTATAAATTTTATTTAATAAATTTAATATAATTTTTTAAATAAGTTTTTTAATATTATCTTAGTATTATTTTTAGTATTTTTTTAAAAGATTTACTTTTTAGTGAATAGTGAAAAGTATCTATTTTTTTAAATTCAATGATTTATTTTCAAGTAAAGGTACCATTATTTTCTTAATTTGATCTTCATGTTACATAAGTATCCTTAAATTATAAATAATATGATTTATTACATAATTATAATCATTATAATTTTTTTATATGAGTTAATTTTTGGGCTTAAAAGAACATTTGTCTAAAAATGTTTTTATGTGCATAATGTGTTTTATATATTAATAAATTAAATTAATGTCAATATATTATTGGTTTTAATGAAATTTATATATTATATAATCAATAATATATTTTAATATTCATTTTATGGTTTTTAAAAGTAAATTAATGTAAGTATATTATGTTTTATGCTTAATGATTCAATCTCCTAAAACGAGTTTTCATTGTGGGTCGTGTTATTTTTTATAATTAAATTATATAACTTATAGAAATTAAATCTATTAAAAAGGATTAATTATTTTTAATCATCATAATTTATATAATCTAATAGGTTTAACTTACTTTTCAGTCATATTTAATAGTAAAAATATTAAGATTTTGTTACCACAATTAAGGTAAAACAGGTTTACCAAGGGGGTTAAACTAAGATATTAGGGTATTATTGACACAAAAACCTATCTAATTATTATTATTTTAATTTTTTTCAAAATTATGTTATCCTAACTTCAAATAAATTTCCATTTGTATCCAAATTCCTTTGAAAGTGACTTAATATCATTGAAATCTTTTAATAAATTCTATCAGTGTCCCTCCCCTCACTAATAAAAGGGCTCATATTATCCTCATTTATTCACACCAATTGAGCTGTATAGATTATGTAATTCCTACTGAAGAGAATTACTAGAGTCATTTACTTCATTCTAGATCTTCTGGTCTTCTTCTAAGACAAATCATTAATGGATTAATAAGTAAGCCAAATGAGGTCTCTCAAAGAAGAGGAATAGATCTTAACAAAGATCTTTTAATTTTATTTTATCTTTTACTTCCTATAAACATTTTGTATCCATAATAACATGATTAATACCTTATAATAAATATAATTATATGTTATTAATATGATTACACAATATTTTACCACCACTTCTCTATCAAATTAGTGACGAAAGTATTTCTCATGAGTATATGTGGGATACCACCTCCACATAGCAAAGAAATTCATTTTCAACTACCATAATTAATGGTTGATTATTATGATAGATATAATATTTATATATAATATTTATTTTATAATATTTATTTTTTAATGGTTAATTTATACTTACGTTTTTTTATTCCATCCATCAAAAAATGGAAACATCACTCGTGCATAAGTACGGACTATCGTCTCTACATAGTGATGTAATTAATTTTTACTCAAAATTTTATATCAATGGTTAAAATTTTATATATAATGCATATATAAGATATTTATATAATTATTAACATTATAGTTATGAAATAACCAGGATTAAATTTCAAGGAAAATAACTGTTAAACCAAAACATACATGAAAACGAAGTTAACACCCGAAATGACGATGATAATGAAATATTGTTAATGAACAAATGGTAAGATGTTATAAGTAAACCATGTATGGTATTATAGATATTATTATTTTTATGGTATAGAATTATAATAAATTTTAATTTTATTATATAGTATTTTGGAGTGATTTCAAATCGATACAGACTTGAGGAAAGAGTTTTATGTTACAATCTCATTTTTACTGGGATTTTTTATAATTATATTTTATAATGATGAATCTATTTATTATATATATATCAAGTATTATATATTTAATTATCTTATATTTGTTTCTATATATTACATTTTTTTCTTTCATGTTACACTCTTTAATTGCTTATGAAATCAAAAAATGTTTTTAAGGACAATGACTTAATTCCTCTCCTCAATCGTCAATATTTTCCATCAATGTCCATATTTTCTTTAAAATGCTTTAAAGAGTGTTTTTAATACTGTCAAAATATTTTTTAAATTCATTTTTACTATATTTTACTTTCATTACCTATTTTTAAAAAGTAATATTCTTATTGTTTTCCTAATAAGATACTTTTGAATTTTTATTGAAAATATGAAAGGATTTTTTGTTTTAATAAACACAACATGAATGAATTTACACAACAGCATGACTAATATTTTACTTGAATATTAATTTATAAATTTATTTGGTTCTTTTAAAAGAATATTTTTCCCTTAATATTTTAGATATTTTTATAATTTAATTATGTAATTTGAAAATAAAATGTCATTTTCCTCAAGAAATATTCTATTGATATTTTAAAGATATTTTTATCTATAACCAAATACTTCAATATTTCTTATGATTTATTAGGGATATGATCCAATGTTACTATATTTTTATTTATAGGGATGTTTTATTATTGTTATGTTGAAATTTTTATGAAACTCATATCCTTTCCATGAGTAATTATTTGATGATATGATAAATGTTTTGTGATCTCGTGGCATAGATTTTTATGGTTTTCATTATATGATGGGTGGGACCAGAATTATATAGAAATCCAATGGATTGGGTAAATAATAATATCTCATGATATAATATGTACTAGAGTGGGGAGTGAACTCAATTCAGTAAGGTACTTATCCAATAATATAGTATTGTGTGTGAATCTTGATTAGGGAAATGATATATTGGGGAGTAAATACAATACAATATGGCTTTTTTATAAGTTATACTTGAATAATAAATTGATTTTATATGATTATTTTTAGGAATGAAAATTATGTCTTAATCTAATGATATTTCTATATCGCTCATGATTGATTATTGATGATTATTCACTCTTATGCCTCAAGTATTTGGATTGATAAATTTTATTCCATGTTTCATGATTATGATATATGAATTGAAGGGTATGATTTTTGTAATTTTAATCACATGTTCTCATAACCTTATACTTATCATATGATAACTTATGAACAATAATTGATATCTCTTATATTTACCCTTTCTTATGTTTCTCTTACCTAGGTTACGAAGAAGGTTTTTAAATATGTTATGTCTAAAAAGGGTTCAAGTTGTGAATAAAACAATGGAAAATATTGTATATTGTTTATGTTCCAGTTGTTTATGAATATATGTTTATAAAAAAACTAAACCTTCAATATTATAGAATGTATCATATTGATATGTAATGTATATTTTTTCTAATAAGATGTAGTATTTTTATATGAATATTATGGGTCTCCATAGTGGTTATGAGAGTAAGGTTTGGTTAATTTTGGAAACTAGGATGATGAAACATTAATTAGAACCCTTAGCATAAGTCTGATTATAGAAAAGTATCTTATGTTATGGTATAGTATGGAGTGTGGGTTTCCTAATAAAATACATCTGCTTCTAGATACTCCTAGTGTACATGGGTTTTGGCATAGATTTATCTAAGAATAATAAACTTGAAAAGATTTGGTTAAGTATGTATAGATCATTTTTCTGGTGTGTAGTGAATGTGACCTTAATTTGAACCTATATTGACACTCATATGGGATATTCTAATGGTATCTCACATTTTCATTATAATCCATTATAGTAGATTTTAATAATTATGACTATGGATGAACAAGGATAAACATAAGGTGTCAAAGATTGAAAATATGGTGTTACAATTTAGACATAATATAAATTATTTTTATGATTATATGATTTCACAATAGGATTATTTTTTTATCATTCTATAATTTTTTGTTTTAGTTGATTGATAAAACTATAAGGAACTGTTCTAAAACTGAATGCGATAAACAATTGAATTATTTTCCTCATAATAAACTAAATCTTAAAGAAGTTGGAATTCAAAATATTGGTTTTTTGATTACATAATATTCTCAATACATGAATCATGTTGAGATTCCAAAATGAGAAAATGAGGGAACAATAAACTATTTATTACATAATGAGGAAATATACACATTTCTAGTGGGGATGTTGATCCACTAATTACTGAGAAATGGATTGATACCATTAAAAATATATCTTCCATTCTACGGTGCTCAGAACATGAAATTTTATCTTAGTTTTTTACCTTTTGGATGGAAAAAATAATAAACAGTGGAATATTATCAATAATATTATGAAATAGAAGGAAATTTAATCCATGTATTAGGATGAGTTTAGGAGGTTATTTTTCAAAAATTATTGTCCCCATATTTGTTGTATGAAGATATTGAATGTATTATTTAACCTTAAGAAGAAGGATGATGAATGAGTTGGTACCTATGATTTTTTTATAATACATCCAAGGTATTATTATGGTGTTATTATTGAACTATAATGTAATATTTTTCCATTATTTAGCGGCTTAAAAAAAATTCTATGAAGGGAATTTTCCATAAGAGGCTTTAGTAGCTTTGAATAAACTATTTTATGTGCTATCAAGGTGAAAATGGAGGTTAGATTCACCCATCAATATCAAGGTTTTGATAAGAAAATAAATAAAAAATTTAAATAAAATTATAACAAAAGAACCATAGAGGGAAGAAGATGAGTTTTCCTATATGTTGTATGTGTGGAAATAAGTTTGGAGGAAATTGACATAAGGGGACTAGTAAATGTTTTAAGTGTGGAAAAATACATCGGGAAATAAAATATAAAAGTAATGACAAGAAGTAAGATAATGATGAAATGGAGATAAATCTCCATAGAATTCCCCAACTACTATCCAATTCTATAATTACAAGGGGTATGAACATTATGTTAACCTAAACTTAAAACTGAGGGTTAATGATGAGGATCGATGTTAGTAACCTATTTATCTTAAAGACAAAGGGAAATATCATGCGATCACTATTGTAGATGTGGGGTGTAATAATGAAGTAATAAAAGGTAAACTTACCATCCACACTTGAATATATAATGTGTTATTTGTCTCTAGTTCAAACCGCTATTTTAAATCCAAATTATTAAGGGTATCACATTACCTATTTAATGATTATATGTTAAAGTAGTAGCGAAAACAACTAATCATATGATAGTCGCATCTCATGTATATGAATCTTCCCCAATTGAAGTTTGTGGGAATTTGTACCCTAAAAATATTTTTATTCTTCCTCTAGTTGAATTTTATGTGATTTTTAGTATGGTAATACATTCATTATGTAAATCCCATACCAATTTTCAATGAGGGGAAGTAACATTTCATTTTCCAAACTAACCTATGATTTTCTATCAGTGTGAGGATAAATATGAACTTACAATGTAAATTACATACATTTAATGGGTATTTTTATTTATTCAAAGGGGGTATTAATCATATATGTTTATAGAGATACTCAAAATCAATGATATGACTATTTAATGGGAGTTTGTTAATATGTTTTGAAAATTGCTACATGCTCTTCCAAGGAATCATGAGGTTAATTTTTTAATAGAACTCATACCCAATGTGATACCTATTTCAAAGACTCCATATAGAATGGCCCCAATTGTGTTTCAAAAATTAAAGAAGAAAATCCAGGATAATATTTATAAGATATTCATTTTTCTATGTGTTTCAACACAGGGTGTGTCAATTATTTTTGTTAAGAATAAATATTGATCAATGAAACTCCATAATGATTAACAATAAATTAACAAGATCACGATCAAGAATAATTATACTTTTCCCCGTATTAATTATTTATTTAATCAATTATGAGGAGATAAATATTTTTTCAAGATTTATATTCAATATGGATACTATAATGTTAGGGTAAAAAGTGAATAAATACCCATGATAACCTTCCAATAAAGGTATGAACACTATGAATTTATATCATTCCATTTGGTATTACAAATTCCTATTCTATCTTCACAGATTTAATGAATAAATACTTTAAAGATTACCTTGATTAGTTTTTTATAGTCTTTATAGATGATATTAATATATATTCTAAAAGTAAGAAGGGTATAAAGATCACTTAAGTATTGTACTAGGGACCCTAATAAAAAATAATCTATATGTATAATTTACCAATTATGGATTTGGATATTGAAAGTTTCTTTTTGGGGTCATATAATCATAAGAGAGGGTATATCAGTGGATCTATCAAAGATAGAAGTTATTGAAAATTAGACCAGAATAACCACTCTAGTTGAGAACCATAGTTTTCTTGGATTGGTTATATATTGTTGGCACTTTTTGAATTATTTTTCACCGATAACTAATCCAATCACCATGTTAACTTTGAAGGTAGTTAAGTTATTTTGGAGTAATAAATGTAAAGAAAAAATATTAGGAAATAAAGAAAAGGTTGGTTAGTGCACCTGTTCCCACACTACCCGATAATGGATAAGGTTTTGTGATTTAGAGTGATTAATAATTTTGAATTCTTAATAAATTACCACCTTGGGAAAGTGAATATACTGGCTGACGATTTGAGTGGAAATGATCATGATATCTTATCTATGATGAGGATAAAAAAAGATATAATATTTTTGGGATTTTCAACAGATGAAACATTAAATATTGAATGAAGGGATGACATCTTATCTTACTCATCCAAGTAAATTTTTTATAAAAAAACAGTTTTATAAAAAAAGTGAGAAACCAAAAAGTCAAAAATATTATCTTACTCAAATGAGTGTTTCACTATCTATTAGTGTAAATATTAAAGAGGTATATAAAATGAACGTGGACCTAAAAATGAAGGTTTAAAATGTTCTTGATTTCAACCTATATTATGATGGAATGATAAATTTCAAGGAATTAGTGAGTGTCTCATGAAAACTAGAACCAAAGAAGGAACAATTGGATGAATATAATAGATAATTAATCTTTATTCATCCTATAATTATGATAAAATATAGTGATCTGAAAGAGTATTTATGGTTGTATAATATAATGAGTGATATTTTAGAGTATACAAATTCGTGCTTAATGTGTCATCATGTTAATGTTGAGAGACATAAGTATAATGGGACTTTTTAACCATTAACCATACCAAAATGGATATGGAAAAACACCACCAAGGATTTTGTCCTTAGACTCCACCAAACATCTAAATTTTAAAATTCTATTTGGGTGGTATTAAATTTTCTTATTAATTCAACATAATTTTTTAAATTAGAGAACATTTATATCTTGTTAAAATTTCTAGGATATACATTTAAAAAGCAGTGAGGTTACATGGGGTAAATCATTATATTTTATCTGATTGGGACACTAGGTTTACCATGATGTTTCGGAGAAGTCTTCATTAATCTATAAATACATTGTTTATTTTCAGTACAAATTTTCATTCTCAAAACAATGGCCAGTCAGATAAGACCATGAAAATAATAAATATTATGTTGAGGTCTCATTATATATATATACATTTCAAATGTGGTTGGGATCAACATATTCCTCTACAAAAGTTTTCTCTCAAAAATATATTTTAATCGAGAATTCAGATGGCTCCTCCTGAAGTCCTCTATAGAAATAAGTGTATAAATATAGTATGATGGGATTATGTTAGAGAGAGAAAACTATTGGTACTTAGGCTTACTAAGGTAATGGAATATAAGGTTAGATAAATTCAGTAACACATCAAGGTAGCTCAGAGTATATATAACAGTTATACTAAACATCATCAACAAGATATGAAATTTGATGTTGGTGAGAAGGTTTTCCTATGAATTTATATATGGATTAAGTTTATGAGATTCAAAAATAAGGGAAATCTAATACCTAGGTATATTTTTCCATTTAATATTCTTTATTAATTGGGTACTATAGAATATCACTTGGCACTCCCACCAAACCTCTCTCAAGTTTAAAATGTATTCCATGTATCTCTCCTGAGGAAGGACATATGTGATCCTTCACATATTCTATACATAAGGTTATACTACTAGAGTATACTATTTACTATAAAGAATAATCAATATATATCTAAGATCATATAGATAAAGTCAAACTTAACTATATTACTCGAATAGTTAATTCTCTTTGGAGGAATCATAAATCTGAGGAAGCTACTTGAGAACCCGAGGATGTGATGAAGAAGAGATATCCTAATTTATTTGTATTATAGTGATGTAATTTCTTAGACGAAATCAATTATAATGGGTTTTGAATGTAAAAATAAAAGATTTTATATGTATTTTCTTTGAAATAAATCATGAACTATTTAATAGCTTTCCATACACACAACCCTGAGTTTATATGAACTGCAATATAGTAAACTGTCAAAACCTAGACATTAAATTTAAAGGTATGAGTAGTAATAAATAATTTATTAAAAATTTGTATAAATGTTTTTATTAATAGAAATTTATTTATTAATGCATAATTAATTAGTAATCAATTTATGCTTCAAAAATATGTTTTCTTTTAAAATGTTTTTATCAAATTTTTACATGAGAAAATTATAATTAATTTATAATATTTTTTAATTGTTTTAATTAAATAAATATCATTTTTTAAATAAAAAATAAAATATAATGTTATCGTAATTTTTATGAGTTTTCTAAAAAACTTTTTTTTTCAGTAAATAGTGAAAATATTGAATTTTGTGAAAAATTTCGATTTTTTCAGGTAAAATTACTATTAGGTTTTGCTTTTTTATCTTAAATTAAAATAATAATTTGTTAATAAGTAATAATAATATTAATTTTATAATAATTTTCATTCTAAATTATTTGGAAATAAGTTCATTTTTGGGCATAAAAATACAATTATCTAAAAATAGTTTTTATATATGTTATGTGTTTTTATATTAAAAAATTAAATTAATATCTATATATTAATGGTTTTAATGAAATTTATAGATTATATATCCAATAATATATTTTAACATCCATATTACAGTTTTTACATGGAATGTAATATTAGTAAATTATGTTTTATTCTTAAATATTCATTCTTCTAAAAGGGTTTTCATTGTAGGTACATACATATTTAAAATTAAATTCTACCACATATAGAAATTACATTTGAAAAAAATTATTTAATATTTTGTATCATCATAAATAATATAATCTATTTGTTACAACTCAATTTTTTGTCATATTTAATAATAAAAATAGTAAAATTATGTTACCATGGTTAAGGTAAAAACGAGTTTATGAGGGGGGTTTAAACCAAGAGATAAGGGTAATATTTCCACACATACCTATATAATTCTTATTATTTGAAGATATTTCATCCTTAAATTATCCTACCATTTAATACCTATTCATTTGTAGCTACTTTCCTATGAAAGAAACCTTATATCGTTGAAATATTTTGAGAAATTCAATTAGTGTATCTACCTAAAATTATAAAAGGGATCCTCATCTACTTAGTTTTTACACTATTTGAGTATTATATATTGGAAAATACCTACCCCAAAACTTTTATTGAATCCTTCCAACCGTCATTGAGATTATTGTCCCCTCCTAAGACCAATCCTTCATTAATTAAGGAGTAATTCAAATGAGGTATCTTAATGAAGAGGTATAGAATTACAATAAATTTTAATTTATTATATAATAGGTTAGAGAACCTGAGAATTGAGGTACACTTAAGGTAAGAGTTTTATGGACTATCTCATTTTCACAAGGATTGTTTGTGATTAATATTTTTTATGGTATACTATATGAACTATCTATCCCAAGTCTTATTCATTTTCTTATCCTCTAGTTGTTTTGGAGATTATGTGTTTTCCTTTTATTTTAATCACTTTATGTTCTTAGGAAATCAAAAGATTTTTTTTAAGGAAAACCAAATATATTTATATCCTTGATACGTAATATTTTACTTACATGTCCATATTTTACTTAAAATATTTTCAGGGATATTTTTACTATTATCCAAATAATATTTATAGAAATTTTTAACAATATTTAAATTTATTTACCAAGGTTAAAAAAGGAATCTTCATAGGGTTTTCAAAACTTGGAAATTCTAAATTATTACCAAAAATATTAAAGGAATTTTTATTTTAACAAATACTGCATGGATGAATTTCTATACCATAAATAATACTCTTTTACTAAAAGATTCCTTTATAAATATACTTGTTATTTTTCAATGAGAATTATTTCCTTAATGTTTTTAAAAATTTTACATTTTGAATAACTTATTTCAAAATGAAAATTATTTGTTCCTCAAGAAATGTTCTAGTGATATTTTAAAGGTATTTTTGTCTATAAAAACATCGTTTATGTTTCTTATCATTTACTGTGGATATTATCCAATGTTATAATATTTATTCTTTATCCAAATGGTTTGTGATTATGATGATGATATTTTTATGAAACTCATATTCTTTCTATGAGTTATTATTTTATGATATTAAGAATTATTTACGATATTTTGGAAGACATATGTATGTTTTTAATTATTTTATGGTTGGGCCCAAAATTATATAGACCTACAATACATTGGGTAAAGAAGGATATCTCATGAGATAATAATAATTAGAATGGGGAGAAAACCTAGTTATGCTAGGGACATTTTCTAATAAGATAGTCTTGTAATTGAACCTTGACTAAGGAAATTAGGTAACAGGAAGTTAACCCAATCAACTATGATAGTATTGTTAGTGATCCTTGACTAAGGAAATTATTTTATATACTTATGTGAATTCAAAAAACTTATCTGGTTTTCTTATGTAAAGTTTTCATGGCTAAAGATTGGATATTTATGTTATTAAATCTTATTCCTCTTATATTTATATTGATAAATATTTATTCCTTGTTTTCTTATTATGATATATGAATTTGTGGGTATGATTTTGTAAGATCATGGTCTCATACCCTCATACTTAACTTAAGGTCACTTATGATCATTGATTGATATCTCTTATGTCTAACCTCACTGATCATCTTATATCACCCTATCTTATGTTTTCCTTCCCTAGGTAATGGATAAAGGTTTTATGTATGTTATGTCTAAGAGGGAATCTAGAAGTGAATAACTTAATGGTAAATGATATAGATCATTTATGTACCAGTTTCTTATGCATCTGTTTTTCAAAAGATGCTAAAACTTCGTGTTTCTTTTCATGAATCATATTGATATGTAATGGATATTCCCACTAACAATATTTAGTATTTATGTATAAGAAATATGGGTCACTATAGCCATAATACCTTAAATTATCCCAAGTCTAGGAACCCACCATGGTGAGCCACTATGGTGTGTCCCAGATAACCAAGATGTTTTGGATGCACAATGCCCTAGACCATTGAATGGAAAGGATTACTCTAGCCATATTTCATAGACCGAACCCTACTACACCACACCCTCTAACAGAGTGTATTATATCCCATGGTGCACCAAGAAATTTACAAACACTGATCACTTATCTGATCAACATACTAACACTCTCCAAACAAAAAAAACAATTAAAATGATTTAAAACATAAGAGAAAATTTAAAATACCTCAAAGTAGGGGTTTTATAGGTATATTAAGAATCTTAACACATAGTACAAAATTTCCCACTTCATACAATCCCACCAATATTTTTATCTTAAATCTCTATACATATTTGTGCTACTAGGGTACATAGAGAGATTTTAGCTATATTATTCATCAATAAATTCTCTCTTCAAAATTGGTATGGATGAAACACATAAACATTTTCTAAACATCAACACTTTATCTCTATATAATAATTTTTTTAATTTACCCTTAATTACTGCATTAAAATTACATTGTAAGTCCGCATCATCCTACTAGGACTTCTCTATATTTTCTAGTAAGGGTAGTTTAACAATTTCTTCAAAAAGGAATTATTGATTAATTTTCCTAAAAACCATGATATCAATACTTACTAGATCTCTCTATATAGTGTATTTATTAATCCTCATCATGTTTATAATTCCATGGTTTCTCCTACTCAAGGAATAAACCACTTTTTTCCCTTCCCGTGGTGGTATAATTTCTAGAAATCATTTTCTATGAGTGGTTCCAACCATCTTCTTTGCCTCATGTTGAGATCCTTTTGAGAGAATATATTCTTCAAAATATTCTAGTATATATATATATATTATCTTTCACTATAGAGGTAGTGTCTCCATATTTTCAAAGGGAGGATTATGGCTTCCAACTCAAGGTCATTAGTTGGGTAGTTTGATTCATGGGTTATAAATTTCATTAATTCATTGGAAACTACCTTATCAATTTTTATAAGGACACAACCATGTCATTTATTTGAAGAATCACCATATATTAAAAATTGTTCCTTACCTAATACTAAATTTAATACTGATGCATTAATTTATCTCCTAATCATCTCTTTAAAACCTTAACCACATTCCCTTTATACCATGTGAATTTAACCCCTTTATATGTTAACATGGTAAATGAGTTTTCCAACCAGGAAAAATACTAAATGGACCACCGAGAGTAACTTGCTAAACCCTAGAAACTTGAGAACATAGTTATGTTCTTTATTGTAAGAAATTAGTTGACTGTATTTTATAAAGAATCAACAAATATTTGATCATTAGAGACAATATAAAAAATAAAACAAACTTCATTAATCCAAAATTTACACTTACTATGTTTACTATAATTTTTTTCGGTGGGTCTAAAAAATTATTTTCATATGAATCTCATGCTCTTAATATCTATTATAGTATATAAAGAAACCAGCAATGAATATCACCAATAATTTTTCAATATAATCCTTGAAATATTTATTCATCATATCTAGAAGACATATGGTTCTTATGTAATCCCAAGGGAATTACCAAAAAATTATAATGTTTATACCATATTTGAAATGTCTTCTTTAGTATATTATCCTACTCAACCCTTAGATTATTATAAGAGGAGTGAAGATCGATCTTTGAAAATTATTGGTATCATTGAAATTGATTGAATAAGTCATCAATGAGTGGTAAAAGGTACTTAGTGTTTATAGTAATAGAATTGATCTCCTTATAATCAATGTGTAATCTAATAAACACTTCCTTATTTTTACAAATAAATTAGAGGATCCCTATTGTATAACCACAGGGAGTATAAATAACTTATCACACAAATACTATATATATTATTTAAAATCAACCAAATCTACTTCCTGCATTATTTAGGGAGTTTTAGATATAAGGTTTCCATCTTTAATGAGTTAAATAGAGAATGCAACTTAAATCTCAAGTAGATGACAACGAAATTCTTCTAAAATACATCAATGATTTTTACCGTATTTTAATTCTCTATTATTTGGATATATTTTTTATCTATAGATATCTCTTTATATTCCTATATTCATATAATTTCTTTAAGGAGGGTTATTGGGGGAGGATCCATACCTGATTTAAATGATTAATTCTCCCCTCTAAAGACAAGATATTCTAGTCACCTTAATGAATCATAATATCTTTCTATTGGAAACATATTTTTCCATTGTAATTTGAAATTAAATACATACCAATGATCATATTGAAGTAAATTGTAGGTATAATAATGATGTTTGTAACTAGGGTGAATCTATGCATCATAATTGTAATTTATTAACATATCTTTGTTGAAAAACAATTTCCACTAGGTGTCTTAATCGATAACTATCTTAATAGGGTGATTGGGAAATATTTGATGTTTTTGGAAAGAATAAACGATATAAAATAATATAGTGATTCAAAATCAAATAAAACATTTTCTAACTTTTAGGATACAATCAATGTACCTACCGCCACATCATTATAAAGTTTTAATTTAATTGCGGTAATCATATATACATGGTCTTTCTCCATTGACCATTTCTATGGTAAATTACATTTATGTTTAGGAATTGGGTTTTATAATGTCTCTTATACCTATATTCAAATCATTAAATATTAATACCCTCTTTATTTCCAGTGCATTCAAGATATTGATGATATTTTTCTCTACACTTGTAACAAACTCCTATTCCCTTCCTACAAGTCCCATGTTGTTTCTTACTATAGTTATCATAAGTTAGAAATACAATCTTTAAATTATTCCCTTTTTATACAATATTCTCCCCATAATTCTCATATGACCTATTCTTCTCCTAATTTACCATGAATATATATATTATAGGGAACTATTTTTTTGGTCATAATAGTGTTTAAGACTACATCCTCATATGATGAAAACGTCTGAGAGACTGATTACCTTCAAATGAATGACTTTAACAAATCAAATAAAAGATAAATATTTTTTTCTACTCTTTATACATAGTGTTAAACATGTTTATCTAACATTTTAATGTGATCCTCTTACTCACTAAAACTTTCTCCTCATTTTTTTCTCAAATTGATGAATTTAATTTATATTTATTCTATTTTATCATGGGGGAAGTAATTTTCATAGAATACATCATTAAAATTTCCCAATTACAAATGATTTATCTCATCTTAATCTTTTGTGTTTTGAATTAGTGACAACCGTTGTTCCAAATATCTCTTTAGATGATTGAAAACAATGATGAATTTATCCTTTTCACTATATTCCAAAGATAGAAAGATATTCTCTTGGGGCTTGGTCCACTGTTCATCTACTAATGGATTAATAGTTACACTGAATACTAAAGGTTCTTATCACATGAAGAAGTAAAACATAGTTACACAATGTTTTGGATTAGTATTCTGATCTATATTGGTGAGATTAGTTTTCATAACCTAGGTGAACTGACCTAATATGTTTGTTATTTTATAGCCTCAACTCCAGTTTCATTTACTTTGTAAGGAGGAATATCCCTACGTTGACTATAGATGTTCATATAGTTCCCATTCCTCTTATTAATTTCCCTCAAAATAATAGATACATACATTTATAACATTTGAAAACATAAGATATATCATTAATAAATTTATAGTACTTTATTATCCCTTCCATTATATCTTTGAAAATTACACATAGTTCTCCACTGGGTTTCTTGGGTAAAGAAAAAAAAATAAGGGTGATCTTAGATTCTCAATTAGGAGTATAAAATAGTAGGATCCATAACAACATAAATATGAAACAATTGTTATATAAGTAATGAATAAAAAACATGAATCCATAATCAAATGAAATCATGGGAATACTATATCCATGAAAATAAATTAAAACATTGATAAAAAAGTTCATATATCGCATACTAATTGGATACATAATTTCATAAATCAAAAAATTCAATCAAGGACGTTTTCTAAGACAATATAATGGTATAGGGAGAGGTATACACCAAAACCCAAGCTATTTTGTCTCATGAGAGTTATCGATGAATCATAGAGATATATAATTTTGAGTCCCACCCATCAACTGAATATGTTCAATGTATTTACCATAAGAGTCAACAAGAAAATTTCATACCATTCAATAAGTAACCTCTGGATAAATAAAAATTTTCCTATCTATATAATAAAAAATATATAAAACAAATACATTGTCTTTTAATGGAATATTGTGGATGTCTATGATAAATAACTTAATCAACTTAAACGATTTGGGGTATCATCAATTAAACATGTTGTACCATTATCAATGAAATATATTGATATGGTAATTTTAATGTTCTAGGTTATCAGAGGAAGATAAAAATTGTGTTCAAAAGTTTTCATTGGTAGTAAACCAAGGCAATGGTTGGAGAAATACCTCACTAAGGATCATAAAGAGCATGTTAATATTTCAAAACATATCTCCCTAAGAGTGTTTATCTTTGTGTTCAATATTAGGACCACTAATATTGAATTATGGTGATATTTTAGTCAATTATAAACTAACCCTTTTTATGGATATTATCCCTAGATGAATTTTTTCAACAACCACATCCACATTATAGTATGTAGACGTAGATTTCATTATTAGAAAGACAATACAATATTTACTTTCATGAAATTTAGGATTTTTTATCAATATAATGGTTTAAGGAATGTATTTAATGATATTCAACATCATTTTCATTATATAAAATGTGTGATAATTCCATATAATTATAGTCATGATGAAATTATAATAAAGGTTTGAAATTTAAAATGGAAGGGGTGGCATAAGAACTCATATGTTAGCATAATAAGGGCATAGAAAAAAGGATTTAATGAGTGAGGATAAGTAGTCTGTCATTAAAAAATATATAATGGTACATAATACCATGAAATTAAAATCAATTAAATCTATTTAAATGGTATTATAATAAAATAATGTTAATTAAAAAGGAGTGAGAAGGGTTGGAAACTCCTACTTTTCTATGTAGCTTTTTAAAGGTTGGTAGGAGTCCATAGAGCCATAGAAAATCTTTGGGAGGTATTTATAGAGGTACATGTAAGGTAAATTCAAGATAAATTCCATTGTTATGGATTTGGATAATACGATATGTGGGAGTGAGATACTTTTATAGGTGGAAAAGAGGGGGTTATCCCAAAAATAAGTTAAGCAAGGGGTAAGAATAGAATCACATTGGTGTTAGGTAGGTTAGGTGAGTTAGTAGAATAAATGGTAGGTGATACATGTTGGTATGAATTTTAAAACTAAAAATGATTTATAGAATGTATAAGTGACTATTTTAATTATTAAAAATTTGACACATTTCATTTACCCATTTTACCCTTGTTAATCTTAATTAGAAATTAACCATGGTAATTATTTCATTACTAAAAATATAAGATGAACCCTATTATGAAATTTTTACATTTTGAATCTTAATATTTAATCGATTTATTCCAAATAAATTTTTATATTTTATAAACTTCACTTTTAAATTAAAACAAAAGATATAGGGAAAGCTGTTTTTATAGAATAATGTCTTTTTAAACATTAAACGTTCTAATTATTATTTCCTATTACTTAATAATTGAGTGAGTTTTTATATATTTATTTATATGTTTAAAAATAATATTATATTCATAATTTAAAATATAATAATCTATTTTATTAGATAAAATTTATATAAGTCTTATAAAAATAATTCTTTGAAAACAACTATTTTAATTTTATTGTGGTAATTAATCATCAATCTAAGTAATTTATTTTCACTACTGAAAATAAGATTGTAATTATTACATATTTTTAACTAATTATTATAAATAAAAATTCTATTTTATCAAATGAAATTAATATATGTAGGGAAAATTAATTTTAACATCAGTGCATGTAAAACCCATTTTTTAGAAAAAGTTTATTTTTAACCATAAACATAATGTTTAGGATAAAATTATCATTGATTTTGGATTTCATGAAAGAAATTGGTTGAATCTAAAAAAAATAAATGTTATATTTCTTAAAAGCCATGCTAAAAACAAAATTTACTAGAATAATATTTAATTAAACGAAAATACTGAATAGATTTTCATTTGTTGGAAAATATTACTTACATTCAAAAAATGTTAGACATAGGTTTTATAAATTAAGAAAAATATTTAAAAAAGATATATTTTTACTCATTAAAAATATATTTTACCATTTAAAATGTTTTATTGGATTCAAGGTCTTTCTTATGAAATTATAAAGACCTTGAAATTAATGTTTTGTTAAGAACTCTATTTTTTACTTCTCACTTATAAATCAATTATTTTTTAAAAATACAAAAATTTAATCGTAATAAAATATATTTATGAATGTTTAAAATATTAAATCCATTATTTTAAATAAAATTATAAAATTTATAAATTTAAATTTTAAATATACACATGAATAAAGTCTCTTTAGAGTGCATGTTATGTGATAGTTCAGGATATGGTGTCTTCTTACTACACTAGGGTCTCAGGTATTACAATCATACTATATTCTAGAGATGAAATTGGGATTGGATGTACCAATTACTATAGTTATTTACAACTCAATAAGAGTATGATTATATTTGTTGGTGTGATGGGTTAGAGTATTAATTTAATCAACTTTTCTTATGTTACTGATTACAGTGATTATCTGTTCACCCTTTCTATGATTATGATGATGTATGATACCCAAGAATTTGTGTATTTCTAGCAATTGGTTATTGGTATTATTTTTGGGATGAGATACCCTAACCACCTAAATTATTGGGTATAACCCATTCACCCTATTGACATGGTGAGACCATGGGATTAATTTTCCCATCCTGACACTAAATGAAGTAGGTATGAGTCAACAATTAGGATGGATTCTTGATTAACCAACAGTTAGACATGTGTATTCATTTTATTTTCATACTAATTTCATTTAATTCAGTATATGAATTCACATACATACACAGACACAAATAAATATATATATAGGTTTTTATTAGGGGAATAATTGGTGGTGGACAATAAATAATTGTTTTAACACACTACACACAAACCCCAGTGGATGTGTAGTCCAAATGGATAAAATTTATGTTCAGGCAATAACCGTAGTATAATTTGATGAGTTGGAGGATCTCAACTGTGATTTGGGGTTAGGTCCCAGGAAAGTTAAGTGATAATATAGTGGTCCCCTTTATCTTTTATTTAACATTTTTTTATTTACAATATAATATTATACAGTTATTTGATCTTTCTTGGGAAATATAAATTCTTGAGAAACATGTGGAACATTTTGTTATAGTAAGATGTAAGTTATTTTTGATATGACTTATGTTGTAATTATATTATACCCTAATGTTTATTTTGACAATGGATGTTTAGTTATTTATCTTTATTTTTTCCATAATATTAAATGTATATACTCTCCATATGTTTTTACCAGACCCTCGACACGATTCGGTATCCTCAAGCATAAAGGGAACATGCCTATGGTCATTTATTACTTTGGTTCAGGAAGCATGAGAAGGTTATAGTCCATAATCATTGCAATTGGGAAAATTACACTCATTTTCCCTTTATCATGTTTTCTCACCAGGTTTTCCAAATCTGATTTTTAACGTGGTAGCTAAAACTGACATGGAATTTAATATTTTTGATACATTTGTTTTTTTCATATAAAGTTTTATAAGTGATTAAAAATTAATATTTATTAAAATTTTTGACTTCCAAGGGGGAGTGTTATAAATAAATTATATGATAAGTATGGATTCAATAATTTCCCATGGATATTAATTCTCATGGGATTCATTCCCATGGGTGGAATTTACCAAGAAAATTAATTCCCAACTCTTATACCATGCCATTAATCCTAATAATTATATTTTTCTTAAATTATATAGGTTAATCAAGAACATCGATCATCAGTACATGTATTATATATATTTTTACATAATAATGAAATAAAGAATTTTCAGTCCAATTTTTTCTATATTATTAAAATAATTTTGATTTTATTGTTATATGTAATCTACTATCATTATGTTACCTTTTCTTGAAATTACTTCATCTACACTTACGTTAATGTTATTATTTTTACTTACTTTTCACTCTCATTTTCCTTTTCAACTATGGATGATAATTTGCGATAAGACACATAAACACAACAAAAACCACAGAAATGATTAAATAAAAGCCTTAGGTTAGGGTTGAGGGTGAAGAAAATGATAATATGATAATTATACAATTATTTTAATATTTAAATTTATTTATATATATCATTATATAAAATATTTTATTTTTATGTAAATTTTTATATGCATATGAATATTTTACTTTCTTAGTAATTCTCTATAATATGACAATAATTTAAATTAATATAAATCTATAATATATAATAAATATGTATAAATATATTAAATAACTAGTTAAATATATAACTAAAATGTAGAATGATTAAAAAAACATGATAATCAACTTAGTAACGGATCTAGGTTTGTGTTAGAGAATCTCAACATGAATATTTAAATAAGTCAACATAATACAACATGGATTTTAACCCCTATTTTCAACATCATTTTAAGCGTATTAATAATTTTATAATTTTATCATTAATATATTAAAATAAACCCATTTAAATTTTGTGAAAATATGGGGAAGTTCATCGTCGATTTTCATTTTTAATCAATTTTATGAAAAAATAATTTTTTAAAATTTGAATTATAATATATTTTATTTTTAACTTATAAACATGATTTATATTACATTTTAAAATTTATTAAAATGGTTTATAAAAAAAATATAATTTATTATAGTTTTAATTATAAATATTTTTTATTTATTATGTGATTAAAATTCATGTCATTTTAGCATGCTAATAAGAACACCAACCCAGATCTACATTACCATTTTCTCGTTTTGAGAGCTCTTTGTGGTTTCATTAAGCTCTCTTTTACCAATACATAATGTTTTCCTTTTCAACCGACAATTCCATTTAAGGGGTTCTCTTAATTTAATTATTTACTTTTTTGTTCTTCCTATAGAATTGTCTCTCTTTTATAGTCTATTTCTAGTTTAATATCCATATACATTTACCGCTTCTTTTTAGATGGATGTACTTTTTGAATGGAAAATTCTATGCGCATTAAGTTATTCGAGTTAAGTTCCTTCACCTTCTTCGTGTTTCCTTATTAATGGATTTTTTATTCCACTATTTTTTTGGTGGGGGTTTTTTATTTTAGGTATTTTGGTTCTTCTATTAAAAGTTATTATAATTTATTATGGTGTTTTTTTAAGTTTTTGATAACATTTTCAAATCAATTACCATATTGAATCATTCATTAGTCCTTGTTTGTAAAAATATTATTATTAAATTAATTTGTTTTATTTTCTCAATTTTATAATCATAAGAATATTCTTGAAATATTATAGAAGATTCCTTGACACTTTTATAACCAGTCACACATTTTTTCCATATATACCTTGGTAATTTTGGTGAGTGTTTCTAATATTTTTGTTTTTTGGCCCATTTTGGCAATTTTAGGTCTAGTGTGAGTCTTACATTACAAAGGTGGGTAACATCAAGTGGAATTGGAAACCATTTATTTAGTCCATATTTTTTAGGTCATTTATTCCCATTAAGGGTTTTGTTTTCTAGTATGTAACTCTATTATAAAAATAAGACATAGTATTCAAATCCTTCCTAATAGTAATACATGTTACCCTTTTGGATAAAGTGATTATCTAAGAGAATGAATCTAAGAGGACACTACAAATGAGAATTATACTATCTATAATTTTATATCATTGGTTACTCTATATTTTAAAGTCATATAAGAATTAAATATATAATTTATCTATTTCTAAGGAGGCGTTGGGATCTTGTGAAAAGAGGTAGGAGGTGATTTGATAGAATCATTCGGCCCATAAAATGGGGTTCTTGCATAAGGTAATAAAAACACATATATTTCTGTGATATTTAATGATTAATTTCATATATTTTAAGTTCATGTGACAAAGAACATAATTGTTGAATTTATGATCATTCATCCATGACTTCTTCTAGGAATTTTAAAGTCATGCAGAGTGGAACACTAGGTGAAAGGTACCTAACAACGGTGTGTTATGGGACTTATACTAAAGAATACCATTTTGTTTAACCTGAAAAATGAGATAGATAAATATTCTTTGGTCACCAATAGGAGTATCATAGATTAAGGTATTTTTGGAACAATGAGTAATTTCTCAACATAAGGAATTTTTTAGAACCAAGTAGATTATCTCAAATGAAGGAGTTTTTTGAGAACCAAGAGTAGGACATCGACTCAAAGTGTTTGCATAAATCAATATGAGGATCTAAACATAAGGTACTATATAAAAACAAGGTAATAATCACAAATCAAGGAATATTAAGGAACCAATAAGAGGATCTCAACTCAAGATGTTTTGGGAAACCAAGAGGAGGATCTGAAAACTATACATTTATGAAAACTAAGAGGAGATTCTTGTCTCATATAATTTATTGGTATTAGGCTGTATTTTTATAGTTTCATGTACCAAATAATGTTTGACCCAACCAAAAAAAATATAATCATATGACTCATGAAATTTCATAATGTTTAGTGATAGAAGTGGTGTGATTGGGTTGAAGGTTCGAGACTGCAACACATTACCGATTTGGGCCAGGGGTGTGGGTGAAGAGACCTTTTATTATGGACATGTTTATTAGGTTTTGGTGTGAATTCAAAAATGGATATATTAGGTTCCATGGTTTATAACCCTATACTTGACCTAAAATAGAGGCTTTGCTGAGTGGTTACCATAATAAGATAGCCTAGTAATGACTCCATAAAGAGATATCCTAGGAGCCTCTACAATAAAGAGGTTCTAGGAATGGTGCATCCTAGTGAGGTTCTTAGAGGGATGAGCATATATTTACTCTAATAGAGACCATAATTCGTTTTCATGAGTGGGATCCTTCTCAATATCCTATATTGAGGGATTATTAAACTGATATTACTATCCCATCTCCATGGGTTTTGATTCATAAATCATTAAAGAGAGAAATCTAGAAGGCTGGGGTGTGAGTGTGTGTGTTTGGATTCTTTAGGTGTCTCATTGTTTTCAATTGGTATTAAAATGGGAATCTAGGAGGTTCTTTTATTGTCATAAACTATATTAGGTACCAAAATTTGGGTTGTAACCTTCTATAACCATCTAGTCACCCATGGGTTTCATAAGGGTACATGTGAAACATTGGTAGGGTGTGCACACAACACTATCTAGGAATATGTGAAGAACATTATTAGGAAATGTGCATGGATTAGTTTGGTCTTGTTTAGTAGGGTAAAAATTGAATGAATTATAAATAAGTTTTCTATGGTAGGGCATGCATGGAAGGGTACCTATTATAGGGATCACATGTGGGGTTCTATCAAGCTGTACAAGAGAATTTGGTACAACATCTTTAAGGAATGTTTACCTTAGAACCCCATAACTCTTGATTATAGTGTTTGTTTTATATTTACAATCTATAAAATTGCAGCTTTCAAAAGTGACATGTCCCAAGATATTGAGTTTATCCATTATAGGTGTTTTCTAGGCATAAATTATACAAAATATTTATCTAAAATACGGAGAAACCTTTTCTCCAATAATGGATGAAATCCATGGAATAATCCTAATAGGAGGTTATCACTACCATGTCACTTGATAAGGAATTTTTTTGAAGGATCTCTATCCATAGACATGTGAATAGTGATGTGTCACATGCATGTCCAATTTCTGTCATCTTCTTAGAGTGTGACAATTCTTCATCATCCATTTAACTCATATCATCTGAGTGGGGCTCATATAACGGTTATCATGGAAAAGTGTACGACAATTTTTTGTGTGTCAACTGTGAGGTATGACTATATCTATAAAATTTAAAATCAGGATATATTTTTGGTTCAAAATTAAACCTTAAAAAGAATTTTTTTATTTAATTCTTATAATCCGGTAATGACAGCTTTTAAGAAGGGGTGTATCAAATAACTTTAATAAAAAAATAAATTTTAAAGTAATTTTTTTTTGTAAATATATTTTAGTCCAGTATTTGAATAAGTTGAATAAAAAAGTTAAAAAAAATTATGAAAAACTATAGATGAAATATTTTTTGATAAAATAAATAGCTATAATCTGAAAATAAAAAACTTGAAAGTCATTATAAGTAATAAAAATAAAAAATAAAAAGTAAAGAATATAATAATTTATGAAGGAGTTTGGGATATGAAATATTTTTATATATATATGTTCTATCATTACTAGTAATGGATATCTAAGTTCCTATGTCTGTAAATTATTTGAATTTAACCCAATGTAGGAGTAGGTTCTTATGCCCATATTCAATGGATGAACATTGAGTATAAGTAGTATATAATTTTAAAATTACTCTTCAAAAAATAATATTTAATTTAATATAATGAAAAAACGAGTGATGGTGGAATTATAAGTGGTGAACTTCATGAATTTTTTATGTTCTAAGTAAAAATAGAAAAGATTCATGAAGTTTAAAGATAAAAATAGAAAAAACAAAAAATATATTGGTTTTAATATTTTACGGTTAATATATCTTGAAAGGTAAGAGTATTATATGAACATGTATAATTATTAGAAGATCCTTTTAGTAGATATTAGATAATGAGAGAGTATTAAATTGATAACATTTTTCAATTCATGGAATAATCTATTCAATTATTTATGTAACCTTCAGAATATGACTGTTACTATAAGTGTTCATTGGAATAATAAAGTTGAAAATGCCATAAATTATTTATTGGTTCTAAAATGTCTTTATGATAGATTTAGGATGAAATATTGGATAAAAAATTTAATATTTTATCAATTATATAATATACTCTGAAAATTATGATGTTTAGTAAGTAGATCATTACTATCAAACATTTTTGATTTAGTGAAGCCTTGGTTATTAGTGCGTCCACTTCATCTACCGATCATAGAATATGATGATTTTATAATTCATTTTAAATAATATTTTTTTATAAATCTCTAATAGAATTATTTATTATATCAATTTTTCTCTCCTTCTAATACAAATTTGATGTTCATATGACACAATTTCAAATACTATGTACAAGTTTGATAAATGAGAAATTTATATATTCTGAAATTTCTTAATATAAAATTATTACTGAAATAATAAATTTGTGTTATGATTATCGAAACCAAGCGAACAAGTGTGATTATTCAAATAATAACCAAATACTATCCAATTTTTTGAGGTTCAAGAGACACAATGTGTATAAAGAACATAATATAATTTCATAATTAAGAATATATTTTCATTATATTTAAATTCCCCCATTTAAATCCCACACTTTAAATTACACCCTTTATTAAATGGTACCTACCATATTTATTTAAGTTATTATACTTTGTGATTGTCAAAAATAAACCATGTAAGTGAAAATAAGTTAATAGAGTTCAATATATTAAATATTGGAAAACGTGTGAATTGGAAAAATAAAAAAAACTAAAAAATTTAAAAAATCATTATCAAAATATTATTCAGTTTTCACTCAGGAATTTGTAATTAGTTTAGTCCAATATGATTAAATTTTTACAGATATAATATAGAAATATTTTATTGAAGGTTCTCATTTAAATGTTTTTTGAGGTCCACGTGGAGAGAAACATTCTATTTTGTAATATGTTTAAATGATATATCGAAGGATTTAGGTTTAGAGGGTTATGGAGGAGGAACTTTAGAGGAATAAGGTTATTTAATTTAAAAGGTCGTGACCATGTTCTAAATGGTGTATATATTTTTGATAAGGTTTCTTTTTTTAGTGTACTTTGTGTATAGTTTTTGAAGATATCGAATTGGTTAAGTAGACTATTTGGAGTAGTGGTGTAAGTGGTGTAGTTGTGAGGTCAGGGGGAAGGAAGAGGATACTTGGATCAAGGGGTTGGGGTATTGGTATGATGGTAGAATGATTTATGATGATTTTTGGGGACATAGTGTGAAAGGAATATGCCCCAATATCCCAAATATATTGTATTGTATGATTGGGTGTGTAATAGAGTATGACACACATATGGATAGAGTGTAATATTTAGGTTGTGGGTATATCATATGTGTTGATATGAGTTGTCATAAAGACTATCTAGTGTAGTCTTATTTTATGGCATGGAAGTATTATATGATGGATTCAAGAATTATAATTTTGAACGATTTATATGAATTATAACACAAATTACCGAGTTTATTAGAATTTCTATGAATCACACAAACTCATAAACCTAAAGGTGTTGACATTCAAATCCCCCCACACCAATTATCATTTAGCATGGGAGTCATGGTTGTATGTTACATGTATTGTAACTAAATACATTACTTATTGTTTTATGAAATGTTTGAGTAACTATGAAACAACGGTATGGATTATGGAGAATCCCCATAGACAATATAAAGTAGGACAATCCCTCGTGTAGTGTGTGTGAACCTCTATGAAATCCTCATTCTTGAAACTCTACCCTCTATAAATCTCTATCCTCCTTACTTCTTTGACTCAATGTTACTAGAATAACATGATGGAATGAGAAGATCCCACCAAATTTATTTGTGTGATTCATATAAACCCATGGATATGACATAGAGGTATGAACCTTTTGGTTATTCAATTATGATAACAACAACAAAATTCATTAATTGTATCTGAAAATGATGAAAGGTATGCGTGTTTTTCATTTATTTTTTTACATTTTCAGTATAAAAAACATTGATATTCTTAAGATTCATGAATTATATATTCTTATTATATTTAGATTAAATGTTAATATATTATTATAAACTCACCAGTGGTATTAAATTCAATCCATGACATTTTATTATTGGAAATATTTGAGAGATGAAGTTTTTACCTATCATATTTCATATCATATTGCAATCATTAAATATGATACGTTACATTATTTTTAGGGTTTTTATTGTGGTATATGATATATGCTATTGTAAGCCACAACAAAGTATAAACCTTTGGGTTTTCACTAGTCATAGTGTACGACATCCATATATCATTGTTTACGATTTATATATATATATTTTTTAGAAAATATATCATTGTACCATGCTAATGGTATCCTAGTTAGTCATAAAATACGATAATGATATTGTCAAAGATTAAACAAAAATCTATTTTGAAATATGAATGACATAATCTATTTCTAAGATATTAAATATATTTTATGATTCTTCTTGGATAATAAATTGGATTTAAGGTTGAATTTTTTTTATTTAATTAAATTATAAATATTTTATAAATAATGATAAAATGTTTTATTTTTAAATTTATTAACTTATAAAAAGTTCATTAATTAATTAATTTTAAAGTGTTATATAATCAATTAATTAAATGTTGTAGAAACATATATTTATAGAAATTGCAATGAATTAAGTGTCAATATTAATATATTTTTTCAAATTTATATGGAATATATTATAATTTAAATATGAATTATTTATATGAAAATTATAAGAGTAATTAATAAAGATTTTATAAACTAAAAAATTATGTAAAATATAGTGTTCATATTTAGAAAATTATAAATTATACACAATGGTAAATTAGAAAATATTGAAGTTTAAAAATCCTTATTTGAAAAAATTATTATTTGAACCTTATCAAAAATATTTTTGATAAATTACATAATAAAAGGTTTAAATATTATTAATATATAAAATTTATATTATGCCAAAATGTTTACATAATATAAAATAAAATATAAATTTTTTATATTTCATGGAATATCACATGTTAAAATAAAATGCTATGTAATGAATAATATGAAAGAGTTCATTTAAAAAATATTTCTTTATATTTATCTTATTATGGAGTTTTAATAATGATTTATAAAAGGATTATAATTATTGGTTTATGAATTTTTCATAAATGTTCTTCTTATGCTAAATTTTTAAATTTTTTCATATATTTAAAATTCACATTTTATTAGTAGATATAATTATTATATTATGAATTATTATGTATGCTTTAGTTTATGAGATAAATTTATTCTTATATATTGTCTTACCTCTATAAGAATAATAACATATGTTTTAGTTTTCATTTACCTTGAACTAAATTTGTTATTAAAAGTATAAACTTGAATTTAGAAGTTGAATATAATTAGTCCTATTATGTTTTAGAGTTTTTATGAATTGGATTATTTCTTGATTAAAGTCCCCTTAGGGATAAGGACATTGGTTATTGTTCCTATAAAGGTAAGTAACGTAGGCTTGTGGGTTGTGTAAAGAGTTACACATAATATCATGAATTGGAATGATAATTAACCTCTCAATTTATGACTTTGAGTTATAAATAATTGATGTTTACCATAGAGTATTGTATGTTATTATTGAATGTAAATGTTATGATGAGTAATATTATATTGTTAGATATAAGATATTCACTTAAGGTATAAAAAGTTTTTTCTTATATTGGATGACATGTGAATTATACCACATGGAGTTTCATACATCATATATTTGGTATACTATGGATGTATTATTCATAATAGTAGTCACCATTACCCATATTTGGTGAGATACATAGTATGAGAACTTACATAGTTTGATACCCTTCTTACAAAAACCTTCAAGCTTAGATCTTAAGGGGTGGTTGAATATGTGGCTGATCATGTCGATGGATCGAGCTTAACTGTGATGGTATTTTTCTTCTTATATGATGAATATAGCATCTGGTCCCTTGATTGAGTTATGTTTAAGAAATTTATGGTCATAATTAGGAGGAATATTAGATGTTATTTTCTACATGTATGAGGGGAATATGAGGTATACATCAATGAGATGACTGGAATGTGATGTATTCATTTATATGATCAGTCTATACTTATATAATCAAGAGTGGTTGAGGATGATCTATGGGATTGATGTATACAATTTCCCTTGGTCAATCAATTTATTGGTAAATGGTAATGTATTAAAATGCACACTAGAATATGTTACGACATGTGGAAACTATTGTGCAGATACATGTGTTTGATGGAGATCATTCCAAATCACATTGTAACTTGAGTATCATGGATGATTTTCAAGATAATTCTATTTATTTTTATTTATAAATTTGGTAATTCATATTTGTTATCAATTATACAATATTCTATAGGGTCAAACAATATGGTTGAGTAAATAATAATTGATCTTGTCTCAAATCACTTCTCTAAAAGTGTTTCATTTTTTTAACCAAAAGGGTTTTGGAAGTTATTTTCACAATAAATTACATACAATGTAAAATAAGGTGAAATTAATTATAGTTTTTCAAATGAGCATTTGATATGATTTCAAAAGTTATCGAATTTGATATGGTATGAGGTGTAGTGGAATGAAAATATTATTAGATTTAGTGTAAGTGTGATATTGAAATGAATATTCCATAAAAGAATATCTATATCTAATTTAATGATTGGGTGTGTTGTAATGTATAAAAATAATACCACCAAAGTCTAATATTTTGGTTGAAGGTATATCATACTTCTTGAGATTATGTGTCATAAATATTTTCTTAAGCAATAATATTTTAATATAGCATAATATTTTATGATAAATATATAGATTATTATTTTTTATAATATGTATGAATTGTAACACCACATACTAAATGGATTTTCATTTTCATTACTCATGGATCCTCGTGGAAATTAAGGTAATAACTTTTAAAACATCATACACATCAACCATCTTTTAAGATGGGAGTTATAGTATTAAGTTACATGTAATGTAATTAAATACATTACTCATACATTTATGAAATTTATGTGTAATGGAATGATGTAGATGCATGTACCAGGGAGATTCCCCCAAGATTATATAATGTAGGTTAACCACTTGTTTCGTTTGTGGGAATCAACATTTGATCCTACTACCTAAAACCCCCCTCTCCCGGATGCTCTCTCTTATTTTTTTCTTTTTCACCAAGTTACTAGTATAACATGAAGGAATCAAAATATCCTACTCAAATTTCATGGGATATTTTTAGGAACTATTGGATACTGTATTAATTAAAAAACTTTTGGGTTGTTATTTAGTAATCTTCATTTAACAAAAATAGAAGGATTAAACTATACTTAAAAATAGTGAAAGGTATGAAGGTTTTTTTATTACTATTTTATGTTTTTATTATCTGATGTATTTAAATTGTTGGTATGTAAGTTTTCTATATGATAATAATATTTATATTAAATATTAATCTATTATTATAAACACATAATGGTATTCATCCAAAGAGTCTGTATGGACTTCATAAGTAGGTGATTAATGTTCTGAATAATTAGAGGCGGAGGATGGGGAATCACCAAGAACCCAGAGGATAAATATGGGTCCAAAATTGGAGGGTCTTATGGGGTTGAATGGAAGAAAATTGGTTGATGGATGAAAGAATGTTTTGGTTGATCATATGAAGAGATGGAATAACATGTTGTTTGAAATGGGGTAGTGTGAGTATGGGGAGGGTTATTTGGGTGTAAATAGTAATGATTGGGTTAGATATCAATGATAAGGGAGGATAAGGTCCCGTTTGAGTATTATTTTGTTGGTTAATAAAGTTTTATAGGATTATGGAAAGGAGGAAATATAAGATGATGAGAATATTGGATTCAAGAAAGGGTAGAATAATAGTTTGTATGGTGAAAAAGAGAGTTTCAACAATAGATAGTAGTAGAGAATCAGGGTAGAAAAATATGAGAGTTTTGAAATAGATGAGGTATTTTAGATAAAAAAATTCATAGGAATGTTTGGTTCTATAAGGGAAGGTTCAAAGATTTTATGTTATTTATATTCCTATATAATCATTGATTTTTTTACTTGGGTTTTCTTTTCTAGTTTGGGGGATATAGTTCTATAGAGTCTTATTTTTCTTCTACTAGTGAAGTAGGGGTTTTCTAATTTTAAGGAGGATAAATGTATTAAAGAATTATTTGACCATAAATATCTTTCAGTTGGAATTTCATAGGATTATTAGTATTATCAGGAGTCTCCAAAGGAGATCCAAAGTTTGGGAGAGGAAACATGGAATCCACAATAGTGGGAACTCCCTTTCTCTATTTATCAAGAATTTTTTGAAATTTTTATGAATAGAAATAATAATATGATTAATGATCTGGTTAACTATAAGATTTTCTATTATGGGAGATAAAATTACTATCTTGATTTTTAAATTCATTAAAATAAGTATGAAAATTATTTAGGGGATGGAATCCCATATGATAGAATCTATAACTTCAACTTCTATATGGAGATGGATTGAGTGTAATAAAAAATAAAATTCATGATATTAAAGTATCACATATCATTGAGAAAGAGAAAAATAAATAAATCCTATAACATAAATATTTATATTCATCTTTTCTGAGAAACTAGGAGTGTATAATTACAATTTAAGAATATATGAAATTTTATATTAAGGGGTATGATTTTATATACTTGAGTAACTAACCTAAAAATCCATTTTATCTCATCCTTCTCAATAAATTATCTGTGTTCTATGAGAATTTTATGGTGATTACAAAACTATCATCATGAAATTTAACTCCAAAATAGTGAGATAATTTTTTAAGGATAGAATAAATCTATTTCATATAATAATGAAAATCACAACCTTTTTATTAGAGATAATCTTGAACTTAATAGTGGATATGATTGATCTGATTTTGGGATGATATGGTAGGGGTTTTTATTAGGGATAAAAATATTCTCCCACTATTGGAAGCTTGTAATCGCGTCATGAACCACCCTAGGTCGACCTCTAACTGCTCACCCATGCCACCTCGTGACATCCCCAAGATGTATTCTTGATCACAATGGGGTGGAAACACTCACCAAGGGAATCAACGTTAGACAGTGGGAATGATTTCTCCCAATATAAATAAAAAAGTAGAGGAAATATAAATAAATATCCCAAAATAATTAAAATAACCAATAAGAACAATAAAACCTAAACTAAAAACAAAGAAAAATGAAACGTGATGACTAAAATATATCCATGTGACCCACATGTCACTCATCGATCCCAAAACCCCACATCACTCCATAGTGATCAAGAAAAAGTACGAACCTACACTTGAGGATAAAAACAATAATGGAAGTATATACGTGAGTATTAAAACTCATTATGAATTTCCAAGTAAATAAATTCCCAATGTGTTTCCTCTAAATAAAATATTCATTTACCTCATGTTCTAAATAAAATATTTAAACTTAATTTTTTATAAATTCTACTTGAAAAAATGTTAATCTACTGCACTCTTTGTTTAAAACAGTTATTTTCGAAAAATGGGGTGTTTTTTGGATTTTGGAGAGAGGGAAAGATAATTTAAAAGAATGATAAGGAAGTGTAATTTTTTAAAATGACATTTAGAATAAAAAAAATTCAAAAAAAAAATTCATATTTACTAATGATAAACATTATAGAGAAGTAGTATAAATAAAGATAAAATAATGAGGGCAGTGAAAAACACTACAATGGTGACAAAGTAGGATGAGTCACCTAAATTATTTTCCCTAGATAAATAAGTGATAGCGGAATATGGGAATACCTAGGAGCTCCACAAAAAAACCAAAACATACTATAACATGATTCATCCTGTTGGTGTGCTTGTTGTAATCAAACGACCCTCAGGCTTGGTAGTACTTTACCTGGCCTAACAAAGGGTAAACATCCCCAAATTAGAGTATGTCTATACTAAGGGGAAAATATAGAGAGATTATTCCTAAACTAGTGCTACAAGTGTTCTTAGATATTATACTATCTATGCTAGGTAACTATGCAATCTCTAAAATGGTAGTGATACTAGATGTATCAAACAATCAACACATACATACAAATAATTATTACAAGCCGCCCCATGACTCAAATAACTAATAAAAACCCTCAAATCACCCCAAGGAATAAATAACCTTTTCATTAAACCATGAATTTACATGGGAAGTGTCATACTAAGGTCCTATCATTCCCTGCATTAATCAACAAGGCAAGAGGTACATTGCAAGGGATGTTTTCCAATGAAAACCAATTTTTAAGAGTGTGAAATGAGTTTCATGTATTCTTTAGGTGTCAATAAATTTCCAAAAAAGGGATAATAAAACCACTTATAAAACCAAAATACATTTAGAAAGCCATTTTAAAAACCCACAACACTATTTAGAAAAAACATTTTATAAGGGATAACTACTAATTTTAATAAACAATCAGTGTGAAAAGAAAAATAAAATAGTTCCACATAATTTAATTCAAGAAAATATGAATTGATTTCAATCAGAAAAATTATTGTAATTAATACATATTACTAATTAAAATCAAAATATCATGAACAAATCAATAAATTAATGTTTCTTAAATATACAAGATAAGTGTAAAGGGAAACCCACCTCAAAAGGGAGAGAACCAAGACGAAACACCTCATCAATCAATGCCTTTGATGAAGGCAAATTCAAACTTTCATGCATATAAATTCCTATATATATATAACCCATAATTCAATGTACATATTCCCCTCACTATGAAGGAATATTTATAAAGAGGATATATATATATATATAAATATTTACATACCTATGTGTATGTGTGCAAGCCATCAAGAAGCCACATGACATTCTAAATAACCTAGAGGGAACCGAAAATCACCAAAAGAACCCAAATAAAATTATAAAAATAAAACCGGTGGAAGAAACAAACCTCAAATTATTGTGGGAAAACCATAATGGACTAAAATGATTCACCTTTGAGAGTGTATTCCATAACATACACGAACAAGTCCCTGGAGACCCATCGCATGCCCTAACAATGGAAGAAGGAACCAAAAATTGTGCTAAACCTCACCCTAGAGTTTTTTCAAATGAAACAGAGTGACGAGGAGAGGGAAAATCATAGAAAATGGGAAGATAATGGAGCCATAGAACTTTATTAAATGAATTGACCAAGAAACCCAAATAAATCTCGTGGAAATTGCACGAGAAAGGGGCTTGCCGGAAGGGGGTGGCATGCACATGACTAGAAGAAGATGGGGGGGATCAACATGTGACGTAGGGAGGATGGTATTAGATTTAGGTTTTAATTAATTTAATTTTTTTAAATTTCAATTTAAATAATTTAATTTTTTTTGAAAAAAAACCTGACACACAGTTATGGTTACATGGTTTGGAAAATTGTGAACCCTCTACTGGGCTCATAGAGCACCTTAAATGAGTTGGTTGCACAGATTGGAAAACCCTGCACCGACCATGTTTTTCAATCCATAAAATATTGTAGAGGTAGTCACATGGTTACCATACAGTTGGAAATCCCATGCCACTTAACCAAGCGATATTATTTTGATGTCCAAAAATACCAATTTGAAGAGGAAAACACGCATAAGAGAATAGAGGTAAATTGGAAATCAAAAATAAATTTTAAAAAAATGAAAAAGTTTCAATTCAGTGTATAACATTTCTATCCACCATGAAACTTTCCAACCCCAAAAAGTCCTAAGAGACTCACTTGATCAAGACAAAAGCATGGATGAACTACAACCCAAGGTAAGACCTATAAACACGAAGATCGAAGAATCTATACTTATTTCCATTAAAAACCCAAAACAAAAAAATTATAAAAGAAACTATAATAACATACTAAAAAGAATCCAAACATCCAAGGAATAATTCTCACATGATAAAATAGATCAAACAAATAATACATGGATTATAAAGAAAAAGCTCACTCTATTCCAAACATAACCCAATAAGGAATACCTCAACCCCTAACATATAAAATATCAAAGAAACACATCATGACCATTTCAGGATATACATGATAAACTATCACACAAACCATTATCCCATGCAACTGACTATAATGATTGGGGTCAGGTAGGTAAGAAAAAAGAAAGTGCGCAGTGATGAACCCTAGGAAGTTGGGTTCATCATGAGATCATCCTAGAGTGGCCTCCCCAAAATATTTCAATTATATTCATAAATTGAATTAAAAATCTCAAATAACTCATGAATCCTTATGAAAACTAAAAATAAGGGGAATGATGCATAGCACAATGGATTCTACCATCCCACAATAATAAAATTTAAATTTTTCCCAAAAAAAGAACTCACATTAAAAAAAATCCCAGAAACGGTACACAAAATCATTCTATATCCCAAATGAAATATGAAATCACTAAACACCAAATACAAATAAAATTAAAAAAAAATAATGTTTAAACTAAACCAAAATTATAACCCTACTTTCGTAAACAGACTAGGGGATCTTTTGAAGGGGCAGACCTGGATCCACATCGCTTACTCAAAACACCCCGAAAAAAAAGTTGAAAGTGATTGTAGCATACAAAAGTAGAGAAGGTCTTTGATAATTATAGATATGAATAATTCTTGTGACCATGTTTCCACATTGATGATACATAAGGTTCTTATTCTCAGAATAATTTGACGAGAGATCAGAAGGCCTCTTAAATTCACCAGCCTCACATTCAGCTATAAGCCTCTTTCCCATCCATTTACCAAGACCCCCTTAAATTATTCTAGGTACTCAATGAGGATTGGATTCCTTGATCACCCATGATAACATGAATTTAAAATATTATTATTGAATCACCACATCAGTAAAGGAGTCTAGGACTAATTCATACACCTTTTACTACAGATAATAACTAAGCCCATTCTCAAAATGTTGAGACTTCAGAGAGTCGTCCTCATCCAACTACAAAATATTAGGAACTAGATTCATGAAATGTAAGATTAATTCCTAAACCCATCCATCACCTTGATGAAGTAAGTACATCTAAATCACCTTTTCTACCTTCATAGCGGCATATAAGAACTATTAGATGAATAAAGCCTTAAATAATTCCTATGAGAGGTCTTCTAAAAGATAGGTCCTAATCACTAACTTCCACCACTTCCAACTTGGACCTTTGATATAATGGAAACAAACCTAACCATTAGAGACTTGGGAAACTCAAGGAAACCAGAGATCCTGTAAAATTTTCACATCCACTCTTATATTTCCAAAGGATCTACTTGACCATAAAATAGTGGGTGATTCAGCATCCAAAACTCACGGTTGATTCTTTAAAATTGATCAAATGGAAGGTCTGCTAATGGTAAACCACATGTAGCTGCCCCTCTAATATCGATTGAGCCTTTTATGTGGGTATACTCTAAAAAAATTAAATAAAAACTCAATCAAAACCAACTCTCCAATAATAATGTTTTCATAAATAAACACAAAACTCATAAATAAACTAACCCAAATATTCCAGAAAACTTTTTCAAAAATCTCCTTAACCACTGAATTGAAAACCATTTTCAAACTCTATACTCCAATCCATTTCATTCCAAACAAAAGTATCATGAATACCATAAAAAATCCAACCATTTCCATTTAAACCACTTCCTAATTTTAAAACAAATATAATTTTATCCAAATTTTTTTTATTAAAAACCCATTTTTTCAAAAATCATTTTATTTAAAAATAAACTTCAAAGAGTTTATTTAGATAAATTAGAAACCCATATACCATTCCAAAAAACCAAAACAAAACCATTTAAAATATAAGATTTAATAATTTAAAACAAGGTTTTAAAATAATTTCAAAATATGGGAGACCCAAAATATACTCATGTGGGGGGGGGGGGGGAGAGTGTCGATGAGTGACTTAGACATATGGTTGGTGGCTATATGGAAATGATGCCACTATCAATAATAGTTTTTCAACACCATATCCTTGGCTCCACGGGGATTTTCATGTCTCACGATCTCACCAAAATCCATTGAAACAAATCCCGTTTTATTTCCCAAACACCAAACAACCCATAAGATCCAAATAAAGCAAACAAAACCCAACTTCCCGTAGAAACCCAAGGATAAAAAAAGGTGTTGGCTAAAAAAGTCCTCATACCTACAACAAAAGTCTTGAAAATCCTACTCCATCTACCTTGACATACTAAATAACAAAGGTCAGTTTGAATGTGAGGTCATCTAAATAACCTAAGCCATAAAACTATTTTGTCAAGAACCAACCTGGGTCAACCCCGAACCAGTCACTGGAGATGGCCCATGACATCCCTGAGGTGCGTTATCGATCACCCCAGGGTAGAAAAAATCACAAAGGGTATCCATGAAATATATTGATAATTATATACCACAATATAATTAAAAAATATCAGCAAAAATATAAATGAGAATCCCAATATAAAAAAATAACCAACAAGAACAAAAAAACATAAACTAAAAATAATCCCAAACTGAATTGGATGTCTAGAACACCTCTCTATGACCCCAAAGGTCACTCACAAAACCCAAAACCCAACATCACTATATAGAAATTGATAATAAGTATGAACCTTCACCTGAATCTAAAAACAGGAAGGGAAGTATAGGTGTGAGTATTAAAACATAGTATGCATGCCCAAGTAAAACTATCCCTAATTCATTTTATATAATTAAAAGATTCATTTATTATAATTTTGAAACATAATATATAAACCAAAATTTTCATTAAATTCTTAAAAAAAATCAAAATCCATTTTCCTCATTATTTAAAATAGGTATTTCAAAAAATAGTGTGTTTTTGGGATTTTAGAGAGGGAAGAATGGTAATTTTGAGGAAAGGGAAATAATTTTATTATTTTTAAAAAAATTATTATAAAATATTTCAAAAAAAGACATTTTTACCAATGAGATACCTCACAAGAAGTATTAGAAATAAAGACAAACTAACAAGGGAAATGGAAATCACTATACCAGTGACTATATCGGACGAAGAACCTAAATTATCTACCACAGATAAATAAGTACCAGGGGAAAATTGGAATACCGAGGAGCTCAAGGGAAAAAATAGACCATACTATAACCTGATCCAACCTTTTGGAATGCCTGATGCAATCAAACTTCCCTCACACTCGGTCATACCCTACCTAGCCTAATCAAGGTGCAACATCCCCAAAGCAGAGCATGTCTATACTAAGGGGACTATAAGGCCCCAACCTTAAAACTTACTTAATCTTGAGTTATTACAGGATTACACATTGAGGATCTTTTCGAGTTTAGAGTTTTACAGAATTAGATCATAAAACTTGCATTACATTCCACATATAAACAAAGTGGTTACATAAATATAGTATTCTTCATTCCCATCAATGGAAACATATTTAAAATAAACATGGATTCTTTCTTGACACTTCCTTGACACTATCATCATATCATGTACCTTTCACTTGACCTGTGAAAAATATTTCAAAAAAACTTGGGATGAGCATAAAAAGCTCAGTAGGGGATATAAAAATATGGAAAGGAAACATGGGTACATATATACATAAGGATGAGATCATATTTTACCCATAAAACATAAGCACTTTAACATACCTCATCAAATCATGAATAAATCATAGAAATCATAAGACATAAAGGTAACTTGAGGCATTCATAACATTCTTACGTAGGGAGTAACCCTCTTGGTTACGTTTGGAATACCCATCACAGTATATTCCCTAAATCTCTTCGGATAAACCTTAACGTTTCACTCCTTCGCGTTACCCAATGCATTGGAGATCTATATCGGGCTCACCCGCCCTTAGTCTATCAAGGAACCACCCATCTTCATAATAATTCCCAAGAACCTCAATATAATCGTATCACATAAAACATGCATAAAGGAAACATAACATTTCCACCTTTCAATCACAATATATCAATACAAAACATTGATATAAAAACATTATGAAAACAATTTTCAATACCAAAATAAAAGAAAAGTAAAACATGGTATTTATTTTTCTTTTAAAAAAAGGTATGGCTTGTAGAGGAAGCTGAAACTCAAATAATGGTCACGACGGCAGAGAAGTTGTTGTCGCCGCATACGTACGACAAAAACATTCCCTTTTGTCGTTTAGTAAACGCTTCGTATAAAAAAGATTCCTTTTGAATAAACGTAAAAGTCAAAGGGGTTTATACACCGTATAAAAGAAGGTTGTGTATAAAAAAAAATATGCCTCAATGAAAGGAGATTGAGACGAAGTTCCATACCTCAGGTCCCACTTGACTCGATCATTCTTTAATGTCCTGAATAATAAACTTGAGTTAATTTCTACTTGTTTAAGAATCTTTTTCAAGTTCAATATTCCTTTTATATCACTTATTACCATGTCATGAACACTATGTAATTATTTAAGTTAATAACAGTCATTTTAACGATCATTGGTACTTGAGTAAAAAATAAGCCCTTTATAATTACATGTTGTTCATGTATCCATTATATCCAGAATGGTATTCATGATGTAGATATCATATATGTCATATATATCCAGTACATGCATGCATTTATAATATTACATAATCATTTAGAGGTAAGAAATGAAAGGCACCGTTCATGGAGACGGTAAGCCGTACGTACGCATGAATGCTACTTTCATTTCTATTTCATATTTTATAGAATGGAATCATAATGATATAAATGTATATTATAATTCCAGTATAATATAATATATAATTTCATAGTTCCATCCTTTATACGTCCCACATATGGTATTTAACGAATCAAATCACTTTGAGGGGGCGGTAGTCCGCACTTCCTTAAATGAAGATATCGCGTTCACCCATAATGGAAACAATAAAGGTATGACCAAAAAGGAAAATACAGAAGATTAAGGAAAACATAAACATATTATATATCATATATAAATATAGTGACATATTAATGGACACCTTTTAAGGTGTTAAAAGAATGTTGAACAATCATCGTTTCGGGAGGCATAAATTCACCATCCACGGAAACAGTATGTTCGTTAACCATTAGATGTAGGTGTGTGTAAGTGTAGCTAAAATACTTATTATAACAACATATTAGTATATTGAGGATACTGGAGTTGTTACAAAAGAAAAGAATAAAAAGATTTTAGGGGGTTGGAGAAGCAAAATAAAACAAAAGGACTCAAAAGAAGACATTACCTTAAAATCGGGTAACTCGCATTGGTTTGAGCTCAAAGGCTTCCTTGGGAAGACTTCTGCCCAAAGTGAGGCTTCAAGGAGTAAGAGAGGGACGTGGAGAGACAAAATGGGTAGGGGTTGGCCGAGCCAAAGGCTTTGGGAGTGTGGGTAATGAGGTAGAGGTGGGGGACTTTTATAAGAGGAGAGGAGGGGCACTCTTGGAATGTAAAGAAATATTACTTTATTTGAAAATGATTTTCAGATTTAAATGGTCACACATTGATATAATTCGAGGATAAGGTGATAAGGGTTATAAATACACCCATCCAATAGGTTTTGGACATGTTTAGGTCTTAGATATTACATTATCTTTCCATTTTATTTAAATCCTTTATTAATGAGGTAATCGCTACATCATTATGATGTCATAAATACATTTATTTATTTAATGTCAAAAAATTATAAGAAAAATACTATGATGTATGAAATCTTTTTAGCTTTCCAATTAATATTTATAGTAAAAAATATGACTCGTATAACCCCATATAAAAATTGTTTTCGTAAAACATATTATGTTTGTGTCATTTTTACTTTTACATTAAATAAAAAGTTATTTATGTCATTTCCCAACCAAAGTGGCTCCATGGGGTCCCCAAGTTGACCCATGGATTGTCTTGGTCGGCCATGACACATCCAATGAGGGTAGGACATGTGTCTAGGTCATTTTCTATTATTAAAGCATTATTTTTACCTTAAACTACTCTAATTACCACTAATCGCGATTAAAAACTTAATAAGTTACTATTCACCAAAAAATTATTTTAATATCATTGAACCACATTTTACTTCTTAATGACAACAATGTATGTCAGATTTTTGAAATTCAAAAGACAAAGATGGAAAATTTTCATTTAAACGAAAACTCAGTTTTTATAAGTACCACTAAGTGGTTTCACTATTCATCAAAAATTGAAGTTTTTCAGAAAAATACCAAAACTTCACCCTAAGATATATTTGATATTATGAATTCAAAAATGAAGTCTATTTTACAAAATTCAAAACATATAAGTCACATTAATTAATTTAATAATTAATTCCCGCTGTCAGAGCAAATAGCGTGTTTTTATGAAACAATAAGTATCAAAAGATTGACACCAGTTTAAGTCCAATTTCAAAGTGAAATTGATTCCAATTACCACAATTGGATTAAATGGTAAAAATATATTCTAATTTCACTTCAAAACCAATTCAAAATATAATCTAATCATATAAATAAATTAGATTAAAAAGTAGTTTTGATGTAAAATGCAGTATTTTCACTATTCATCAAAAATTGATGTTTTTCAGAAAAATACCAAAAATTCACACAAAGTAAATTTTCATGTCCCAATCATAAAGAATAAGTTTATTTTGACAAACATAGTTTATAAAATTGTCAAAAGATATATTCAAAAATGGTTTTCCATCAAAAGACAGTAAAACAATCTTTTAAAAATATTAGTGTATTCCATGCTTAAGATTGGATTTATTTTCATTTTAAGCCTCTAAAACACTATCTAATTCATTAATAGGCATAGATAAAATATCTATTATTCATTACTTACTTGGGATGTTACATCCTTCCTCCCTTTAGAAAATTGCGTCCCCACAATTTATTTACTTATCAAATAAATGGGGGTACTTATCCCTCATTGCATTTTCAGATTCCCATGTTGCCTCTTCAATCATGTGGTTTTTACACAAAACCTTTACCTGGTGAATCAACTTATTCCGTAACACTTGCTCCCTGTGGTCAAGAATCTGGACCGGTTGTTCCTTATAAGATAGGTTCTCTTCCAGCTAAACTACCTCTGGACTAAAAACATGAGATGGATCTGTCATGTACTTTCTCAACATCGAAACGTGAAAAACATTGTGTACCTGAGACAAACTTGGAGGTAAAGCCACTCGGTAAGCAACTGATCAAACTCTCTCTAGAATTTCATATGGTCCAATAAACCTTGGACTCAGCTTTCCTTTCTTACCAAATCTCATCACACTTTTCCAAGGAGAAACCTTGAGAAAAACTTGATCACCTAACTCAAAAGATAGATCCTTCCTCCGGTTATCCGCATAACTCTTCTGCCTGCTCTGAGTTGTTCTCATGTGCTTCTGAATCAGCTGAACTTTTTCTGCCATCTCTTCTACCAATTCTGGTCCCATCAACTTCCTTTCACCCACTTCATCCCAGAAAGCTGGAGTTTGACACCGCTTCCCATATAACGCCTGAAATGATGCCATCTGTATACTGGAATGAAAACTGTTATTATATGAAAATTCAACCAAAGAAAGATGTTGGTCCCAAATTCCCTGATAATCCATAGAGCAAGAACGTAGCATATCCTCCAAGGTCTGAATTGTTCATTCTGACTGCCCATCTGATTGAGGATGAAAAGCTGTACTAAAATTTAATTGAGTACCCAACGACTTCTGAAGTCCTTTCCAAAAGTTAGAAGTGAACCTGGGATCATGATCAGATACAATGGAGAGAGGAACTCCATGTAACCTGACTATCTCTTTAAGATACAAACGGGAAAGTTGATCAAGAGAGAAAGTATCTCGTATAGCAAGGAAATGAGCAGACTTGGTCAAGCGATCAACAATAACCCAGATTGCATTATTATCTCGAGATGTCTTCAGTAATCCCACAATAAAGTCCATGGATATATTCTCCCATTTCCACTCTGGCACTGGTAAAGGCTGAAGCATCCCTTTCGGTAACTGCCACTCTGCTTTAACCTGTTGACATGTCAAAAACTTCACAGTAAAATCAGAAATATCTCTTTTCATTCCATCCCACCAGTAATACTCCCGCAGATCTCTGTACATCATAGTACTGCCAGGATGAACTGAAAATGGAGAACTATGAGCTTCACATAACAACTCTCTCTTCAACTGTGAATCACAAGGCACACACAATCCCTTCCCAAATCTCAAAACGCAATCATTATCAATGTTTAATTCAGGCAACTTACCTTTCTGAACCAGCTCTACCTTTTTCTGCAACTCACTGTCTTGCTTTTGTGCTTGCTTGATTCTATCTGATAGAGATGATCTCACTGATACCTCAAACAAAACAGAAGAACATCCTGCACCAAAAACTTCTATGCCAAATTTCATCAAATCCTTAACCAAAGGATCACGTTCCAAATTCAACATTGCTAATGAAGCATTACTTTTTCGACTTAAATCATCAGCCACTTTATTTGCTTTTACCGGATGGTAATGAATTGTACAATCATAATCCTTGATTAATTCTAGCCATCTCCTTTGTCTCATGTTCAATTCTTTCTGAGTGAATATATACTTTAACATTTTGTGATCAGTATATATTTTACACATTACTCCATACAAATGATGCCTCCAAATTTTTAAAGCGAAAACAACAGCAGCTAATTCCAGATCATGTGTAGGGTAATTTACCTCATGAGTCTTCAACTGTCGTGAAGCATAAGCAATTACCTGATCATTCTGCATTAGGAAACAACCAAGTCCTTTCAATGAAGCATCACTGTATATAACAAACTCACCATTCCTGGAAGGTAGTGCCAAAACTGGAGCATTCACCAAACTTCTTTTCAATTCCTGAAAACAATCATCACATTCTTTTGTCTAGATAAACTTAACACCCTTCCGAGTTAGCTTAGTCATTGGACTAGATAATCGTGAAAAATTTCTAACAAACCTTCGGTAATAGGCTGCCAAACCAAGGAAGCTACGAATCTCGGTTACATTTGTGGGTCTTGGCCATTCTTCCACAACTTTTGTTTTTGCAGGATCAACAGTTATTCCATCTTTAGAAACAATATGACCAAGGAAAGAAATTTTTTGCAACCAAAACTCAGACTTGCTTAATTTTCCATATAGTTTATTTTCTTTTAAGGTTTGCAAGATAACCCTTAAATGTCTTTCATGCTCCTCTTTAATTTTAGAAAACACAAAAATATCATCAATGAAAACCACCACAAACTTATCCAAGAACTCATGGAAAATTCTATTCATTAAGTCCATGAATACAACAGGTGCATTGGTTAGCCCAAAAGGCATTACTACAAATTCATAATGGCCATATCTTGTACAGAACGCGGTCTTCAGAATATCTGCCTCCATTACCTTCAAATGATGGTACCCCGATCTCAAGTCAATCTTTGAAAAAAACCGAGCTCCCTGGAGCTGATCAAACAAATCATCGGTATGAGGCAAAGGATATTTGTTCTTAACAGTGATATTATTCAAGGCCCTATAATCAATGCAATGTCTCATAGAACCATCCTTCTTTTTAACAAATAAAACAGGAGCACCCCATGGTGATGTTCTAGGTTGAATGAAACCTTTCTCTAATAAATCTTGCAATTGCTCCTTCAACTCTAAAAGTTCAATTTGAGCCATTCGATAAGGGGGTTTTGAAATTGGATTAGCATCAGGAACTAAGTCAACAGTAAACTCAACTTCCCGATCTGGTATTATTCCAGGCAACTCATCAGGAAAAACATCAGGATACTCATTTACCACTGGCACATCATTAATCTGAACAGTTCCTTTATTTTCAACGACGTGTGCAAGGTAACATTCATTTCCATCTTTTACAAGTTTCTCAACCTCTTGATATGTTATCAAAATTAAGGGTTCATTCTTGTAAACAAACTGAAAGTCTTTATGAAAAGAAACTTCTTTAGCTCTACAGTCAATCTTAGCATGGTAAATAGAGAGCCAATCCATACCCAGGATAACATCAAACACTACTAGAGGTAGAAAAATAAGGTTTGCAAGTAGGTTCTTTCCACAGATAAGGATATGAATATTCTTATAAATTCTTTTTGCCTCAACATTTCCCCCAGGTGTTTTTACCAAAAGTTCAGGAGTCATTTCTTGATATGGTATTCCCATTTTACTAGAAAAGGTTTTAGAGATGAAAGAATGTGTAGACCCCGAATCAAACAACACACTGGAATAATCTGAAAAAACAAACAAAGTACCTGATACAACTTCATTTGACGGCCCGACATCTGCTGAAGTAGTTGCAAAGGATTTCACCACCCCTTTCTGCTTGTAGTCTAACTACTTCCCATCACTCAAGCTCTTTGTCGGACACTCATTTTCATAGTGACCCATCTCATTGCACTTATAACATTTCACTAACTGTAAATCGAATTTGGTCTTACCTTCACCTTGATAATTTTCAGTGAAATCAAGAGCCTTATGTACCATCTTACCACATCGGTAGCACTTTCCAGAATTCAGAAGACATTCCCCAGCTTTCCTTTTTCCACATTTATCACAAACCGGAAACTTAGTTTTCTTACCATCATACTTTTTTGAAGAATTCTTACCTTTCTCCTGCCACCTCGGTCTCTTCTTCTACTGGTTGTTATAGAACACTTGGTCATTGGAAAACTCCATTTCCACCTTCTCAGCACATCGAACAATATTTTCATAACTTTTAAACTCACGAGAAGCTAATGCCCTTCGATATTTTGGATTTAATCCTGATTAAAAATGATTGATGTTACTATCAAGGTCTCGGATAAAATTTGGAGCATACCTTGCCAATCGAGTGAACCTTTCTTCATAGACAGCCACTAAGTCTTCCTCTTGCCTCAATTCCAAGAATTTCTTTTCCATCCTAAGTCGAACAGCCTTAGGAAAATACTTATCAAGAAACATACCTTTGAATTCATCCCAGTCGAGGGCATCAATCTCATCAGCGTCCCTGATATTTTTAACCATTGACCACCACTGATCTGCCTCACCCTCCAAACGGTAAATAGCAAGACTAACCTTTTGATTTTCCGAACACCCCATGACATCAAAAATCTTCTCTAGTGATTTAATCCACCCTTCAGCTAGCACAGGGTCAGATGATCCTCTGAATGATGGGGGATGTTGCCTCATGAAATGTTCCACCACTGACATGTTCCTCTGCGGTTGGTCTGGCTGATCTCGTGCATGGATACCACCACCATTTATCGCTTGAGTCAACTGTGCCATCACTGCAACAAACTGTTCATTTCCAATTCCGACCATCTCGGGATGCTGATTCGGAAGGATATTTCCTTTTGTATGCCTTCCTAGCACTGCTTCCCTGTTTCCTCTGCGGAAAACCAATATGAACCAAATTGTCTTAGATGAAGCAACATGGTAATCTTCAAATGCTATATCATTTCAAAAAAAATATTTTTGGATAATCATTTAATAGAATTATAACTCCTAAAGTTATCTAAACCGTCCTTTGATACCAACTATAAGGCCCCATCCTTAAAACATACTTAATCTTGAGTTATTACAAGATTACACATTGAGGATCTTTTTGGGTTTAGAGTTTTAGAGAATTAGATCATAAAACTTGCATTACATTTCACATATAAACAAAGTGGTTACATAAAGATAGTATTCTCCATTCCCATCAATGGAAACATATTTAAAATAAACATGGATTCTTTCTTGACACTTCCTTGACACTATCATCATATCATGTACCTTTCCCTTGACCTGTGAAAAACATTTCAATAAAACTTGGGATGAGCATAAAAATCTCAGTAGGGGATATAAAAATATGGAAAGGAAACATGGGTACATATATACATAAGGATGAGATCATACTTTACCCATAAAACATAATAAATTTAACATACCTCATCAAATCATGAATAAATCATAGAAATCATAAGACATAAAGGTAACTTGAGGCATTCATAACATTCTTACGTAGGGAGTAACCCTCTTGGTTATGTTTGGAATACCCATCACAATATATTCCCTAAATCTCTTCGGAGAAACCTTAACGTTTCACTCCTTCGCGTTACCCAATGCATTGGAGAGCTATATCGGGCTCACCCGCCCTTAGTCTATCACGGAACCACCCGTCTTCATAATAATGACCAAGAACCTCAACATAATCGTATCACATAAAACATGCATAAAGGAAACATAACATTTCCACCTTTCAATCACAATATATCAATACAACACATTGATATAAAAACATTATGAAAACAATTTTCAATACCAAAATAAAAGAAAAGTAAAACATGGTATTTATTTTTCTTTTAAAAAAAGGTATGGCTTGTAGAGGAAGCCGAAACTCAAATAATGGTCACGGTGGCGGAGAAGTCATTGTCGCTGCATACGTACGACTAAAACATTACCTTTTGTCATTTAGTAAATGCTTCGTATAAAAAATATTCCTTTTGAATAAACGTAAAATTCAAAGGGGTTTATACACCGTATAAAAGAAGGTTGTGTATAAAACAAAATATGCCTCAATGAAAGGAGATTGAGACGAAGTCCCATACCTCGGGTCCGAATTGACTCGATCGTTCTTTAATGTCCTGAATAATAAACTTGAGTTAATTTCTACTTGTTTAAGAACCTTTTTAAAGTTCATTAATTCTTTTATATCACTTATTACCATGTCATGAACACTATGTAATTATTTAAGTTAATAACGGTCATTTTAACGATCATTGGTAGTTGAGTAAAAAATAAGCCCTTTATAATTACATGTTGTTCATGTATCCATTATATCCAGAATGGTATTCAGGATGTAGATATCATATATGTCAAATATATCCAGTATATTCATGCATTTATAATATTACATAATCATTTAGAGGTAAGAAATGAAATGCACCGTTCATGGAGACGGTAAGCCGTACGTACGCATGAACACTACTTTCATTTCTATTTCATATTTTATAGAATGGAATCATAATGATATAAAGGTATATTATAATTCCATTATAATATCATATATAATATCATAGTTCCATCCTTTATACGTCCCCCATATGGTATTTAACGAATCAAATCACTTTGAGGGGGCGGTAGTCCGCACTTCCTTAAATGAAGATATCGCGTTCAACCATAATGGAAACCATAAAGGTATGACCAAAAAGGAAAATACAGAAGATTAAGGAAAACATAAACATATTATATATCATATATAAATATAGTGACATCTTAATGGACACCTTTGAAGGTGTTAAAAGAATGTTGAACAATCATCGTTTCGGGAGGCATAAATTCACCATCCACGGAAACAGTATGTTCGTTAACCATTAGATGTAGGTGTGTGTAAGTGTAGTTCAAATCCTTATTATAAAAATATCCTAGTATATTGAGGATATAAGAGTTGTTACAAAAGAAAATAATATAAAGAGGTTAGGGGGTTGGAGAAGCAAAATAAAACAAAAGGACACAAAAGAAGACATTACCTTAAAATCAGGTAACTCCCTTTGGTTTGAGCTCAAAGGCTTCCTTGGGAAGACTTCTGCCCAAAGTGAGGCTTCAAGGAGTAAGAGAGGGAAGTGGAGAGACAAAATGGGTAGGGGTTGGCTGAGCCAAAGGCTTTGGGAGTGTGGGTAATGAGGTAGAGGTGGGGGCCTTTTATAAGAGGAGAGGAGGGACACTCTTGGAAAGTAAAGAAATATTACTTTATTTGAAAATGAGTTTCGGATTTAAATGGTCCCACATTGATATAATTCAAGGATAAGGTGATAAGTCTTCGAAATCCACCCATCCAATAGGTTTTGGACATTTGTAGGTCTTAGATATTACATTATCTTTCCATTTTATTTAAATCCTTTATTAATGAGTTAATCACTACATCATTATGATGTCATAAATAAATTTATTTATTTAATGTCAAAAAATTATAACAAAACTACTATGATGTAGGAAATCGTTTTAGCTTTCCAATTAATATTTATAGTAAAACATATGACTTGTATAACCCCTTATAAAAATTGTTTTTGTAAAACATATTATGTTTGTGTCATTTTTACTTTTACATTAAATAAAAAGTTATTTATATCATTTCCCAACCAAAGTGGCTCCATGGGGTCCCCAAGTTGACCCATGGATTGTCTTGGTCTGCCATGACACATCCAATGAGGGTAGGACATGTGTCTAGGTCATTTTATATTATTAAAGAATTATTTTTACCTTAAACTACACTAATTACCACTAATCGCGATTAAAAACTTAATAAGTTACTATTCACCAAAAAATTATTTTAATCTCATTGAACCACATTTTACTTCTTAATGAAAACAATGTATGTCAGATTTTTGATATTCAAAACACAAAGATGGCAAATTTTCATTTAAACGAAAAATCAGTTTTTATAAGTACCACTTAGTGATTTCACTATTCATCAAAAATTGAAGTTTTTCAGAAAAATACCAAAACTTCACCCTAAGATATATTTGATATTCTGAATTCAAAAATGAAGTCTATTTTACAAAATTCAAAAAATATAAGTCACATTAATTAATTTATTAATTAATTCCCGCTGTCAGAGCAAATAGCGTGTTTTTATGAAACAATAAGTATCAAAAGATTGACGCCAGTTTAAGTCCAATTTTAAAGTGAAATTGATTCCAATGACCACCATTGGATTAAATGGTAAAAATATATTCAAATTTCACTCAAAAACCAATTCAAAATATAATCTAATCATATAAATAAATTAGATTAAAAAGCAGTTTTGATGTAAAATGCAGTATTTTTCACTATTCATCAAAAATTGAAGTTTTTCAGAAAAATACCAAAAATTCACACAAAGTAAATTTTGATGTCCCAATCATAAAGAATAAGTTTATTTTGAAAAACATAGTTTATAAAATTGTCAAAATATAGATTCAAAAATGGTTTTCCATCAAAAGGCAGTAAAACAATCTTTTAAAAATATTAGTGTATTCCATGCTTAAGATTGGATTTATTTTCATTTTAAGCCTCTAAAACACTATCTAATTCATTAATAGGCATAGATAAAATATCTATTATTCATTACTTACATGGGATGTTATAGGACACTAGCCAGAGCATAATCTTATACTAGTGTGACAAGTGGTATAAGATATTCCTCTAGCTATTCTAGGTTCCCATGTCATATTTAAAATAGGAGTGAGCTAAGGAGTATCAAAAAATTAACACAAAAATACCAAGAATACCAAAAAGCTATCATATTCCTCACATAACCAAGAAACGCCCACAAATCATACTAATGAAAAATTACCCTTTCCTTCAAACCATAAATTTACCTGAGAAGTCCCACAATGAGGGCCTCTCATTCCCTATATTGATTAATAAGGTAATTGGTACATCCCAAGGGGAGTTTTCAAAAGAAAACCCATTTTTAAAAGTGGAAACCGAGCCTCATGTTTTTTAGGTGTTAATCCATTTCCAACAAAGGATCCAAGAACACCATTTATAAATCCAAAATCCTTTGAGAATCCCATTTGACAAGCCCTGATCATTTTTTAGAAAAAATTACAATTTACAACGGCCAATTGTTCATTTTAACAAACACTTAGTGTGGGGGATGGATGCATGATGTTGCAGGGATGGGTATTAGATTTTGGTTTTATTTTTTATTTTTAATTTAATTATTTTTTTAAAAAAATTACATGGTGTGTGGTTTGGATCATATATTTTGGAAAACTGTGTGCCCTATATTAGGCTTTTAGAGAACATCGCATGGGATGGATGCATGATTTTGAAAACTGTGTTCTAACCATGTGGTTAGATCTATAAAAAATTAGAGACGCTATCACACAATTACCGCACAGTTTAGAAACCATGCACCTTAACCCTACGACATGCTTTACATGTGCAAAAACTTCCATTTTAAGGAGAAAACACCCAGAAGAGAATAAAATTAAATAGGAACTCAAAAATAATTTAAAAAATAAAAATGTGTTGGGTTGGGGTTTGACAAAAATCTTTTAGAGTGGAGTGGATAGACTTATACTAATCTATTTCTTATAACCCCAAAATCCAACTGCCCTCATAATCGTAATATCTTCATTCAAGTATGTTATCAGTCAAGAGAAGAATTTTATAAAGAACAAGAAGCCAAATGAAGAAACAATAGGATGAATATAGTTGGATGAATTACATCACGTGAAAGTGGAAATTATGATTATGAAAGATATTATATAAAAAGGAATATTCCCTTAATTTTTTGATTTAAAACTAAGGATAAACATAGATTGATGTTGATTTTTTATTTTGTAAATCATCAAAAATTGGTTATCATTTCTGAATTAAATCATTTCTCATAATCATGGAATGAAAATATATATCCCTCTAATGATTAGTAAGTAATTTTAAAATTTAAATATAGTTATTTTTTAAATATTTTTCCATATTCCCTTAATATATTGTAAGAGAGATTTATTACTATAGATGAAAAGTATATTTTCTTATTTCAAGAGGATTTTTTGCATGAAGATATTTTTATAAGAAAATAGTCTCTATTTTCTCAAGTATTTCAAATTATAATTAATATAATATTATAGTATTGAGTGTGATTATTTGAATTTGATCATCCCCATCTTCTATTTGATAAATTCAAACCCACATAAGTTCAAATGTCTTACAAAAATATCAATGAGTTAATCACCCATTTCAATGAACTCAAGATTCATATCTCCCATTAGTGTATAGTATCATAAGAAGTGACACAAAATATCAATGTTTTTATCTCTATAACAACAATATGTTTTTTTATATAGTGATATGGTACTTTTATTATTGTAATAAATTGATAGAAAAGTGTATATAAAGCCAAAATTAGTAAGTGTATACCTCATCCAGAAAACATCCGAATTCTCAATATTCATCTTTAGTTGTAGAAATTCTAATAGAGTATTGCTTATTTTTATACTAAGTCACATGATAAACACTTAGAAAATTAATATTACCATACATAATTTTTATATCCAATATAGATTCTATTATGTCTAAATAAAAATAAATTTTGAGAATAAAATATTTGTTTTCAATCAGATAAAAAACCAAGATTAAAAATCACATCAAAATTATATTTTATTCAAGGCCTTTAGATAGTATTATTTCATATTTTATTTAAGACTAAAACATATAAATATATAGAAAATTAAAATTGAATAAATTTCCAATAAGTACAATAGTATACCAATCACCACTTTATATTGTTTTAGATCTACTAGTTTCCCATGTTTATCATGGTCTAACATACAAAAAGTAATTAACTAAGTACCAATAATGGAAAATTTTTCTACGATAAATGATTAATGAGGTCATAAGTATACTTGAGTTATGATTTAATGTTTCCTTATATAGTTTTTTATTTAAAAAACTAGAAATAAAATTAGTTCCCTCACTAATACTATCTCAAATTTACTTTGTATATGTTTCAATAAAATTTCACAAGTGATTTTTGAGCTAATCCAAAAATGATATTTAATTAAGTTAATAAACAGATTTATTAAATTTAAACACATGGTTTGATATATATTTATTTTTGAATCCCATAGGTTTTTCATATTTGAATAGTGGAGAATGATCCAAAAGATAATATTATTATTCCAAGTTATAGAGGCCTCTAATAAGAACCAGTATAATAAATATTTTGTTCTGAGCTTTTTAGTGATATTTTTGTGAATTTTATGGGAAACACTCCCTTATTTATAGGTTTAGGTGATGAATTATCTAACCTATATTTTGGAGTAATTGTAGAAATTTTTACCAACTATAGTAGATCTAGATAGAAATAACGATAGTGGATGTTACAGTGGCATGTACCATACTAACGTAGGGAGCTATAACACCATCAACCACTATGTGTATTTAGTACCATATAAATGAGTATTACTGCAACACCATGTTTTATGATCTCATATTAATATTGTTTTTATTTATAGTGTTTGTGTGCACTATAAGTTATCCTAAAAGAAAATAAAATCGTTCCACCACTATATAGATATAGGGATTCTTCAGGAACCATGTAAATAATTGTTCACTCTACATCTTATTCTTCTTACATTTTCTCTGATTTTATTTTAGTTATCAATTGTTTTTTTGTTAGAGCTTATTAGTTTATATAAAAAATGAATAAAAAATTCATCCTAAAAAAATAATTTTAAAAAATAGTTTTAATATGTATGTGAAAAATATTTAAATTTACATGTGAAACAAATATAATTATAATTTGAATAGACTTAGATATAGATACTAGTGAAAAAATTTTCTCATAATATATGAATTATTCATGATTATATCCTTTAAAAAATATATTATCCTTTTTCTAGATGATAATTAAATTTTCATCACACTTATTCCAAAGGACTCAATTTAAACAAATAGATGTTTAATATTTCGGTTTTTAACCAGTGACTAATTTTTTTTCCTCTTGAACTAATTGATCTATAATTATATTTTAATCATATATTTTTTTTATCATGAATGGATTATTCTATCAATTATATTAAAAATCGATATAAATTCAAGATACTCACATTCATCCCTGATGGAAACTCTCATTGAGACTAGTTGGATAATATCACCAATGGAATTTTCAATAGGATAATTCACAGATATTATCTATATTTTATGATAATTTTTTTTTTCTTCATCTTCTTGTGAATTAAATTCCAATTTATTATTATTATATTTTTGAGTGACAATTATAGTATTTTCTAAATAATAAGGAAGACCAGAGAACTCATTGATATTATCTTATAAAAGTTTATAAATGATATTTGTAAAATATTTTATCTCAAAAAATTTCACATACACCATTTATTCAATAGTATGGTTCAATTTATTGAAGAATCTATGAAAAATACTATTAATATAGCAACCCAAAAATATTACTTCATTTTATTTCAATTATTTTCTCCAATACTATCCAAAATTTTCAAAATCAAAACTTTACATTTAAAAAATATGACGTATTTAATCTTATATTTTATTATTATTTCACATTTCATAAGGAGATTTAATTCAAAACAATACAATGTAAAAAATTATTTATGCTACAATATCTTGTATTCACATCCTTGAACAAAAATTAGTTTATATTAATAGATATAAACAAAAAAAAATTTAGAAATCAATTATAGAGTTCTATTTCTCTATTAAATTCACTGATATGTTATGGATTCCTTAGTTCCAAAATAATGTGCCTTATACCTTTTTTTACTATAACAAGTTTCAAAATCAAGAATTAAAATTTACCATTATGATTAATTCATATATTAATCATTAGTTTTTTTTTTCATTTTAAACTAATTTAGAAATATATTTGAAATTTTTTATTGCTTTTAATTTTGGAAAGAGGAATAAAAACCAAGTGTAAAATTAATAATCATTAACTATAATATTAATATAGTGTTTGCATCTGATTCTTATAGTTTTTATTGTCCTATAAAATCTCATATACACTAAATTAAGTGTTTTAGAAGTTAAAACAATTTTTATTGATTTCATGATAACTTTATGTTTCTTATCGTATTGAACATTTTGAGAAAATTTTAGGAAATAAAATCTTAACTTTTGTAGGTAATTAACTAAGACATTTATAGAGTGTTTTGTCATGGTCTGAAGATATCATTATTTAAGATTACTAATATGTGACAAATAATTAATATATATAGACTAAAGGCAAGGAATATTCTTATTATACAATTCATTCTGTTTTAGAGTATAATTTTTTTATAGAGATTAGTGGATAGTATATGAAAACCTTGAGTATTAGTTTTTAAACATGAATTTTCACCAAACATTATATATTACCCCTAGTCACATATTTTTTCTATGCTAATGTGATTTTCATTAAGTCAAAAAATAAAAAAATAGAAATTAAGGGTTTACCTTGTATGGTTAAATCACCAAGTCCCATAATTTATCCTTCAACATTGTCTCTAGATGTGATAAACCCTCAATCTATTTTATTCTTGTTCTAAAAATTGGAATTTTCTCTAGAAATGTGGTAAGATAAATTTATATCCATTTTCTATATATACTATTTGTAATTGTAACTTTAAAAGTTATCTTTTATTTAATGTTACTAAATATTTTGGTACCCATATTTTCTTGGGTTTGTTTTTTTAAATAAAACTTTTTGTACCCATATTTTTTATCTTTTAGATATTTTTAATATATCAAGTTAGTTGAAAAAAATTTATTTTTCCTCTAAATAATTGTATTTCTCTTAATGTGAATCTATTTTTCGTGTCATATCCTGTTTTTAAATAATTAAATTGTTTTATCCTTTTAGTAAAAACTGATCATATTAATTTTTTATCTAAAAGATATGGTATATCTTAATATATTGTTTGACCTTGCTATATTTTTAGTTCCATGAAGAATTTATAAATTTTCTATATCCTCAGTGATATTTCTTAATTCCATATTTAGTATTATTTTCTATGATATATGTCGAGCCACTTTTTTATTGTCTACGGAGGATTAAGATATGAAAGGTTTAGAAAAAATATTTTCATTAAAATAAAAAACATTTTTATTTATAGTATTCATATCATCTTCGATTTTTTAATAATAATTTTCTCATAAATATTGAATATGATTTAAAACCCATAAATATACAAATTTTTTTCTTCTAAAAATTTGGATACTAATATAATGTAATCCATTGGTAAAAAATTTGTAGATTTAGAGGATAAAGAGTCACTAAACTTAGAAATGATCGATAGATCTTTTATAGAGGAAAAGAATCTGAAAATCCTACAGTCATCATCACTTTCCAAATTAATTTTGGATGATGGGCCTCCACTTTCACTATAAGAATACTCCATTATTTCCTTTTTAGCATTGTTATTTTTGAACATTATTGAGTCCTTCCATTTATTCCAAGGGTATTTCAACATAATATATCTAGGATTCATAAACTCATAGTAGATAAGTTCTACAAATTTCAATTTCATTGGGTGTAGTCTCCAAATTTTTCAATATCACATAAGATATCTTATATAATGAAACAAGACTATATATGTTATATTAAATATAAAAAATAAGATAATATGTAACTTTTCCATTGAAACGCATTATTTTATCCATCATTGAATATTTTTTGATATTTTATGAATTTCAAATTCCTCCCTATGTATGAACCAAAAATTTATTCCTAAATTGATGATTTAGTTTCCTATATGATCTCTTTAGTATTCATAATCTATTTATTTTCAAAAAAATAGTTTTTTTTGGAAATTATATTATTCGATGTTTATATAAATAATATATAATAATATTGAAAAATCCTTCTCTATGATAGGTTAGTGTTGAAAAAATTATACAGTGACCTCATCTAATACCGATTATTCTCATAGAATAATGAATTTCAAGAGGTTTGAATTTAAAGACATTAATAAAATACAATCAATTAAATTAAACAAGTATATTTTTACAAAGATGAGATATTCCCATATTAGAAGAAAACACTGAATGAAGAAAGCTAAAAAATGGAAGATTAAAAATCTATAAAGAATGAATTTTTTAAAAATAGATAATTATATTTTTAAAACTAAAACTTGAAATTCAAAAGAAGTGTAGTAAATAGAAAATTAAAACTAAATAATAATGTATTTGATAAAGATTTTATGGATAGGAAATCCCTACTTCTATATTTACTTGTAAAGGAAATCTAATTTTATGCGCCTAAGACTTCTTTGTTTCTCCCAAAATGGAAGGAGGATTTTAAAACTAGATTTAGTGGATAATAATTGAGTAAGATTAGTGAGAAATTTTTTAATAAGTCTCCATAATGTCTCCTTCATTTAATAAAATGTTATATTGAGTGATGGATGAACTGATAATAGTGTAATTGATGCGTTTCTAAAGCTACAAACAATAAAAAATAAATTGGTAATGAAGCTTGAAGATCAAAATATAATAAAATTATAAAAAAAAAATTATGATAACAAATGACTTTTTAGTTGTATTTTTTGTCATTATGTGTTAATATTTATGTATTGGTGAAGCCAGGTGGTGGATTAAGTATCCACCCACTGAACAATAAAGGGATACTATCTTTGAATACCAGGTTAGAAAAATTCTAAAAGACATCTAAAATATTAAATGAATGATGATATGGTCTTCATATAATCAATACACATAATTAAGTGTGTATAAATTCAATATATAATAGGGATTATGTATTTAAGGAGATGGTTGGGTTAATAACATGAAGAATATATTATTAATAGAGTTGAAATATGGATTAAATAGTGAGATTAAAGTGATAAAAATCATGAGAATCCATCACTATGTTATTTATTTTGAAGGATTCTAACCAGTGTGGAAATACAACTAGATTGAGGTTTTAGAATAATTAATTGATGATGGATTTTAGAAGGATATATGAGTTCTTAAAATACCCTAACTTATGTATTTATTACACTAAAAATGACTTTGGTGTGGTATTAATGTGATTTGAAACTATTAATATAATTCCAAAAGTCATATAAAGTCATTTGAAGTGTTTGAGAGTGATTTGATATGCCTCTAAGTTGATTTTAATTTATTTAAAGATGATATAAATTCATCTATAAATTTGGATATGGAGTTGGATTTGATCAATTATAGACCATCTTTAGGATCTTGTATTTTAGAAGTAGGGAAATTGGATAAGTTCTGATGTTCATAAGGATCATCCCTATGAGTGTAAAGATGATTTATAATCAGTATAAGGAAAATTCCAACTATATATACAGGTCTTATTTGTGTAAGTTTTATTTTGTTCTATATAAAAGTCATCTATATTTGCATAAAAATTATCTATGTTTTCATAAGTTTAATCCAATGTTGTGTTAGATTCATTTTGGACTATGTGATGAAAACTAGAAAACTAATGACAACATAAGGATCATTAATATATATTTAAGGATGATTAGTGACTTATTAAGGGTTATTTTATTCTACTTTAAAAATAATTTCATTTACATAAGGATCAATACACAGAGAAAATTAGATAAATCTACAGGATGAAAATATGAGTTCAAAAAATTAATTTTCTGAATAGGAAAGTAATATTTTATGATTCCAAGGATTCTATTTCACATTAAAAATATCATGATGCTATGTTTATCCATGATTAAATCATGAGATGAAGAATATTTAATGATATGATATAGAATATAACTATTCTTTATATTGTTTCTTTTAAATGATAATATTTGAAATTCATTATTGGTGATCAAAATGGAGATTTAAATTAGATGATGTAAGCACTATTCTTCATGGATTAAAATATAAAAAAATAAACTGTGAATTAATAAATGTATGAGGTATATAATATTCATGTTTAGAAAAAGGAACATCAGGTTGAGATGAATTTCTGAGAAATAAAACATGTCTAAATTAAGGATATCTTAGATTAACTGAATCTGGAAATTCAATGTGCTGATACTTCTTCTAAGATTAATTTCATTAGTATCAAAAAACCATTTATCATTCTTCCAAAAAAATAAGTTAGGATGATTTTATATATGGAGTGTATGTACTCAAGATTTAGTCTGTATAAGTTTCATGGAAATCTCTCACCCCACAAATTGGATTATCTAAACCGTAAACTACTGCATCAATTTTTTTTATAAACATCCAATGATAATGTTTTCCTATAGATTCTTATGTAGGTAGTCCAAGAAATAGTGAATCAAATCCTACTTTAGAATAAATATAATATGTACTTAGGTGATAATTAAAATGAATAGAAATTAAAATAAGGGAATTTCTGATATTTTTCTACATCCACCCATGTAAAAAGGGGTTGAGAAAATATAGAGGATCATAGAGTATGAAAAATTTGTTTTTTACGTGAAAAATATTTTCTGAGGTATTTATATTTATGGAAATATGAAAATAAAACTATGAAAATATGGGGTACATATAGAGAAATGGTATGTAAACTTCTTTAGATAAAGTGTGTGAGTTGTACTAAAGAAAATATATATCTTGAGAAGATAATAACATGAGAGAGTTCAACAAGAAATATCCATGTTTTGTGAATAAAAAACTCCGTCAATGGGAAGGATGGGGAGAAGATGACACCACACTAAAGTGGATATACAATCTGGGCATCGAAGATGAAGAATAATATCATGATGACTAGTTCTTATTGAACAAAACCTATGCATAAAATTACTTTTAAAAATATGGAAAAAAATAATATTTTTGAGAGAAAGGATGTTGAGAAAATGTTTCTAATTAATATTCTTCAACTGTAATATAACTTGATTCTTGTTTGAGTAAAGAATATTAATAAATTCAAAGTAAGATAGGGAATTAGTACTATTTAAAAATACTGAGTTTCATGATTTTTTCTTGAATAATAAATAATCATTAAAAGAATATATGTTCAAGTAGAAGACTAGTTAGTTATATTTAGTGAAATACCTAAAATATTTGGTGATCTATTTCAAAAGGCTACAGGTTTTAAGACTGGTGGTATATAGAACTCCGGAGAGTGAAAATAGTTAACTTTTGTAATATAGTGAATGATCACCTATGAAATATAATGATTGGGTTCATGATGATATTTTACCTTACCCCACATACAATTTATGATAAATTTATAGTGTATTATCCACGACTTGTTGAAACCAATTCACATCAAGCAGTAATTTCCCACATTAGGTTTGATTGTTATAAAAATGTAGTGTTTTATACTTTACTTCCTTCCAACATTGAATATGACAAATGTGATAGGGTAAACTATATAGATACATTATTATCTCAACTAAATTTAGTGTTCAAATACTGAATGGGGATAAAATATCTAAGACAATTTGGAATTTGGTAAAAGATTTAGAAAAACCTGATTCACCCCCCTCAAGTGACTACACTAGTTATAAGGGGAATTTAAAATTGATTTTTGGAAAAGGTTCCCTTTAATTGGAAATGAACTTTTTATTGACCTAGTGTTTTTACATGTTGTCTATAAACTGAATATTTGAAATAAAGGATCCCTAAAATGGAATAATATGTTTTTATTCTAGTTTTTATTGATATTGAGGCTTTTTACAATATATTTGGAAATAAGAAAAATATAGAATCAAATTAGATAAGGAAGAATATCAAAGGGATAGAGGAAATAAAACTATATTATGGTATTCAGAATGGTAATTTTTTTTGATAAATCTATTGAAGACAACTCCAATGATGATATATTTATTAGTTTTGATGAAGTTGATCTCAATGAATCACTACGTTACTTTTACTCTGAAATTAATGACTACTTGACAAAATTTTTAATTGCAGTTAACTTATAAATATTTTCTCACATTAAGGACTTCAATATGGAAGGTCATATATAGAATAAGAATTTGATCTAATAGAAGATTCATTATCAAAAAATGTAAGCCGCTATATCACCCTTACAAAACCTATAAAACCCAAGAATGGATTTTCCTCACTTTTTAATAAATGAGTTTCTTTGATTTTTGAAGAATTTAAAAGTGTTTTTCTCTGAGAAATAAGTTTTAATAATATTTTTCTGAGGTTAAACATGCATTTAAAAATCCACATAAAGTTTCAATAAATTTCAAAATAGCTCAATCAGAAATAATGAAAAATATGGTGAGAGATTTAAAATTATTATTATAAGAAACTAATATAATAAATGAGGATGAAACTAGAAATTTGAAGAAATAATTAGGATATAGAATAGAATCAGTTGTGTATAATAAGGCCACACCTAATATATGGTGTCTTGAGATGGAAATAAATTTGAAAGAACTAGAAGAGGATAAAGACAGAACTTACAAACTAGTTGAAACAATTTTCTACCATAAAAATATTATCTAAGAGTCTTTACTTGAAAAAGATTATTTTGGTGGAAAAATATTTTGAGAACCTCTGGAAATCTATCTACTATAAGATCATTGAGGAAGGTCTCCCACAATCTTGATTAATATATTTTCACTAAATCTATTTTAATTATCAGTTTAATATTAAATAAAAAATATATATAAATTTGGATGGAAAAAATGTTGAAAAAATAAAATACACATTCAAGGGAAGAAGTAGGCATATATAATAAAATAATATCCAAAAAATTAGGCCAAAAGGGTGGTGTTTCCATCAAAAAATAGCAAGGACTGAAATCTAGATAGAGGTAATCTACAAGAAAAATAAGAAGGTTTGTTGTCTATTATTGGTGCTATATGAGGTTTGGGAATATATCCATATAAATATGTCATAACATGTAAGTGTATGAAATTTAGTAAATTCCTGAAGGTAGGGGGTGCAATTATGAAACAAAATCATGTCCTACTATATAAATCCATACATCATAGAAGAGGATAAATTTTTCTTCCAAAAAATAGATTTTAGATATTTGAGTGATTTTGTGATTTTTGCAACCTATATAATCATAGTCATGATGATTGATAACATCTACAAACTGTGTATCAATCATATTCAACTGGGAAGAGAATATAATAATAGATGAAGAAACAAAATTGAAATGAATGTAATTCAACCATGATATGTAAACAAAGAAAGAATAATATACAATCAACCACTCCCAATATTTTAGAAAAGAAAGGTGAAGAAATATCACTAAAAATAAGAGATTATTATACTATTTCATGGGAGGACACATCATTTAATATTTCAAAATTGAAATGTAGATAAAATCAAAGGGAGAAATATGGAATTTTAGAAAGATTCAATCCAGGAAATAGATAGTGAAATTGGGATGGTGGTTAAAATTTTAAAAGAGTAATATGAAAATTTACCAAATAAAGTAAACTCAAATACTGATAAAGGTGTATGTGAAAGGTGGAAGAAAAAAGTAAATTCAGCTAACAAGTTCATGACTTGGCTTCCACTACAAGAATATATGTCTAAAGCAAAGGAAAAATCACTTACAAATTCTCATATCAAGTCTACTGGTACAATGAAGAAGAAAACACACACAAAGAAGGCTAGATATACTCATAGAGAATATCTTACAATTTGGAAAACCTAGTTGGAAATTTATTATATCATAGAGGAGGCAAAAAGTTGTGAATTTTTATTGGTATCATAATTAAATAATCTTATTCTATCTAGGAACAAAATCCAAAAACAAAAGAATCCCATGTAGTTCAAGAGGGAAATGTTTTGTAAAATCAAGTGTGAACCAAGGATAAAGAGTTCCAGGCAAATAAGAGCTAAAAGGAAAGGAGTTCATGGGTTGGAAGGAAATTCCTAACCCTATATTTCACATTAACAACCCAATGAAGAACCACATTGTTCCCATATGTCTGTGGTTGTGCATCATAGAATAAATAATTTATAGTGAAACATGGAATAAGAGGAACTGTTGAATGTTGTTGTATTTAAATATCTAGATGAAAAATCCATTAGGGAAGATTTCAATTTGAATATTAGCGTCTCTATAAAAAAAATCACTTATTAAATCTCAATTTGATATTATAAATTTCAACTATATTAAAATTCTTGGAGCTTATTTCTTGAAGAAAGATCAACCGAGATGATTTATGGAAAACATCCTTTGATGGGGAGATATCAAAGTAGAAATTGATAGAGATTTATAGTTTTATATTAAATATATAATTCATTATAGCCCATATAAAAATTAATAATGTGTTATGACTTACAATTTCACATAATAGTTTTTATTCATGATAAATATTAATGTCAAAGAGAATTTATTATCTAGAAAATTGGAGATAAAATAAAAACATTCATTTGAATGATTTTGATGTATTTTTTTAAGTTTGGTATAGGTTCATACAAATTCTAAAATTCAATTTGTTAAACACCTAAGAAGTGAATTTCAGTTGGTCTTTCATTTTAGTTAGAATATTGACAATTTTTTTATCTAAATTAATAACTATTTTTTTCTACACTAGGTTAACATTATTGTTTATTAATTTATGGAAAATTTCTAAGAAATATTTGGTATAATAATTATCCCATGGAATGAATTTAGTATGAATAAATAATTAAGAACAAAATGGGGAAGTTATTATTTCTCAAAATTATAAGAGTAAAGTGGTAGAAAATTTTTTTCCATGAAAAAAGATCCCTTTCATTTTTGGTGACATTAGGGAGAAGAATACATATTTGCATAGATTAATGGTTGAAGCTGTTGATTAGTATTGACAGAAAACATAAATGGGGATATTGAAGTTCTAAAAGTTTTTTATTAGTTGTCCTTATTATCAATATAAGGAAATATGTATTTCTTAGCGAAGATGGGTGATGAAATGAGTATCCACCCACTAAAAATTGATTGGATGTTATCTTACAATACTTATATGGACATATTCTAAGTGGTAGTTAAAATATAGGATGACTAATGAGATAGTCCTCATGGAATCAAAATAATCATTGAAGTGTATGGAAGTGTTATCTTTGTGAATTTCCCTTATTCATTGAGTATATATAATTATGAAATAAACTATTAAAAATTACAAGCATCTATATAGGTCAATTTTAATAACCAAGGAATGAAAGTATAATTAGATAACTTGGAATCATATTTCTTATAATATTATTTATTATTTTTTACACCATAATATCTATTTTAGTTATTTAATTTATTATAACGAGTAAAGTTTAGGATTGATTTTTTCCAAATTATAAAATATTTTTATATCTTCATGGTCAATGCAAAATTGGCGCATGGTTAGTAGTAAATGTGAAAACTTATCTTATATATAAATAGACCCAAATGGTTAGTACATGGTTAGGGGGATCCACGAAGAGTAACCTCATATAGGGTGAGTCTACTTTTGTAGCTAATGCACAGTTCACATTCATCTTGTTCTTGGATAGTAGTAACCATACAGATTTATCTAATGTAGGGATAATCCTCATTCAATATTTTTTTATAGTAAGTGTATAGATAGGATTAGTCATGCAATTCAATCCTATGTGGGGTCTTAACAATTCAAGTATTTAGAATTCTATCTAATAGATAGTGCAAATTTAGAACATGGTTTTATAAACCATGCGGCCAAACCATGTGTCCATTCCTTCGTGATCCAAGGTCTCTCACATGATGAGAGCATGGTTTGGTAAACCATGTAACTAAACCTTTCATCAAACACATATTTTTAGTTTTGTGAAATTATTGTTTGACCATTGTCTATTTTAACCCCTCTTTTGGTTTTTTCCACCTTGATTCACACGAAACAACATGAGGGGATCTCTAGGCATCTCGTTTTTTCCCATCAAGTTTTGAAGCACCACAAACCATGATTTTTCTTAGTTCCTATAGGTTAGATCTACGTTCACAATAAAAAATTAAATTAACCATTTTTAGATGAATTCTATTTAAATGTGGCTAATTTTTAATTTAGAAAAAATATCTATAAAATACGGTTAATTTAATCATTTTTTAGCTAGGTTTTAAATGAACACTAATATTTTATTTAGCCATGTTTTCTTAAAAATGTGGCTAGTATACTTCTTTTTTTAGCCACATTTTAAAATTTTAAAATCTTATATTTAACCGTATTTTAAAACATGGATAAATTAAATAAGAAATTAAAATTTAATTATTCAATATATATATATATTTGTATGTATAATTTTTTTTACAATATAAAATTTAACACACACACACAAATTTTTTTATATTCAAAATCACAATGAATTTAATTTTTAATTTAAAAATTCATTTAAATAATTTATATGTGTGTGTACATGTGTGCACATACAATTACATTTAATATATAAATATTATAATGTTAAAAATTACATAAATGAATAATAAATATATTTATTGTAAATATATGAAAGTATTGCATAACATAAAAAATTAATGTTATTTATATAAAATTAATATATATACATACAAACACACACACAAACACCCACCCACACTCAAAAATGCATACAAAACACATACACACATATGTTAAAATATAATTAAAATTATTTAATAAGAACTAAAAAATGATCATTAGTAATATGTATAAATATAGAAATTAATTTCCTTATAATTACATATATTTTAGAATAATATATTATATATGTATATTTCATTTTATAAAAAAAAAAATAAGTTCATTTATATTAACTTATATATACAGAGTAATATTATAGATGTGTATGTGTATTAATTATGTTAATTTATATATATATTAATTATTATAAATTATATGTATATATATATTATTTTAATATATCTATATACACATATATTAATATATTTATATTAATATATCAATTTATATATAATTTAGTTTAGTATATCTATATTAAATTATATATAAATACTTGTTAATATATAAAGAAACATAAAAAGACACTCTGCGTGTGGTCTAAGAGTTAGTTTGTAGTCTAAATGTAAGTTTGAGCCCCAAAACCCATATCACTTATTTTAAAGTGGTGGGGGGGGGGGTCTTCAGTTGAGTCTATTGGGGTGAGGTGTATATGTATGGTTCTTGGGAAGGTTTAGGGCATGGGTTAAGGTGTGTCGAAAAGGACAGTGACATGGGGCTAGGGGTGTTTCATTTTTTGGGGCATGTTTGGCATGCACGAGAGTTAAAAAAATTATAATACACTCAACCGAATTTCTAAAAGTGCAGGTAAGTGTTATTTATTTAAATTATGATTTATGAACTTTTGTACATTCTCAACATTCCCCCATCCCTTAAAAATCCAGAACCCCAGTCCCCATCACTAACTACACCCTCAATCTAATATCCATGTCCTCAAACACCGACACCCCGTATCACACCTACCCAAGAATCTTCTGTAAGCCCCTCAACCCTACCAGAGATGGGGGTACATCAAGAATGCACATGGGTTTGAAAAAAAAATGTAATTTAAAAAACCCATACCTATGTTTTTAAAAACATGGATAATTGTTTTTTTAATTATTATAATTTCTTTTCAGAACCATTTTACATGACTTCCACACTAGTACCTCTCTACATTGTAGAGTTTGGACAAAACATGGGTAAGTTCTCTTAAAAACAGGGTTAAATTAATGATTCCATATTTAACCATGTTTTTTTGAAACATAGTTAATTATGTTTTCTACTTTAATAAACATGACTACCATAATGTAAAAACACGGTTAAACATTCCTTTTGTAGTGATTAATCTTCTTATTCTATCTATCCCTATTCTCTAATTCTATTTAGTTCTGTTCTTTTTTCCATGGAGACATTGTGGCCAAACCCTAGGTTAAGGTTTTTTTAAACCTTTAGTTTCATGAAAACTAATGTCTGATAATTGATTATTCAATTCTCTTATCTCCATATTCCAAGGTCTCCTTCCATCCATAGAAGACCTTGGTAGGTTTTCCATGCATTTTATTTTTCTAGGTATACAATGCGATGCTTTGATTTTCTAAACTCTTTTCATTAAATTTTTTCCTCTTCTTTAAAATTTTTATGAATTTATATTTTTTCAAATAATTATAATTTAATTTATTAGTAAAAAACGATTTTATAATTTCCCACTCTTAAAACATTTATAAAAAAATTATATGCTTGTCAATGGTTTGATAAAAACCTAAGAGGGTTATTTATGTAGAGCATGGTTTTAAAAGGTGTGCATTTTTTCAAAAGATTTTAAATAATGTTTTTTATCAGATTAATTTTTTTTTGTGATTTAAAGATGTTTTTGGTTAGTATTTAATTGTTATTGATCTTTAAACATTTTTCTATAATCATATGATCTTTATGATTTTTTGGACTTCTACTTGACATTATGGTGTTTAAATTGGTTGATGTAAATATTTCAGTTTATTTTTTTTACAATGAGGTCTTAAATGTTATTTGGTCCTTTAAAGATGGATTTCATGTTTTTAATTATTGGACTAATATTTTAATGCCCATTTGGAAAAGTGTTTAAAAGTTGATTTCCCGATTCACACTTAAATTATTATTAATGTATAGTTTTCATAATTGTATAAAAGTTTTTTAGACGACAATATACACCCTTGGTTTGATCCCTATGATATCTTGTTTTATATGATATTTTGTATGATCCGAGTTGAATTTGATTATTATTTTATGCCTAGGAAAATGGTAAGATATGTCTATAAAAATGGTTTATAGAGGTGGGATACAAAGTTTATATTATGATGCATTGTCCTATGATATGTTATTAATAATTTTATTGATGTATGGAAAAATGATTCATTGACTCTAAAATCTAGTTTCATGGGATACCAAAGAATTTAGTGGGAAATCAAGAGATGGTTGCTATGGTAGTTATGATTCCACTCTAACTAGGATCCCCTTATGAAAAAAAATCTCTAACTACAGGGAGTACTACCCTGGAAGGATAAGATTAAGAAATATAATAGGTTATATGTTAGGTGTTACATAAATAAGTTGATATATGGTTTTTCCCAACTATGTATAGGATTGTCTCAATATAACCTAAGGTATTTCCCATTATGTGTATTATTATTTTACTTGGGTATTCATACCACTCAGATTTATTTTTTATTCATTTCTATTTCCATCTATTTATTTCTATGTAATGATTTAATTGATTTAACTTTCTCATTTGGTGTGATTTATTCATATAATTTAATTATTGTTGTTATGTAGAAACTTCTAATGTTTTCATGTCTTACAAGCCTTTTCACTTTTCAATTTACATGGTTATTTTTTGGGTTCACTCTCATGATGTTTCAAAACAAGTTCATAAATGTTTATGGAATGGTATTGGAGATCAAATAACATTTTTCATGATGTAAAGAGATTACTTTGTTTTTTTAAATATGTAATGTAATTTTAAAGGGGTTTCATATAAAAATTTAAATGTTTCATTTTTTAAAATAACCATTTTAGATTAAAAAGGTCCATGTGGATGAGATTGTTTCCTAAAATGTTAAATGAATTACTTTCTTAGGATTTATTTAAAACTAATTCTTAAGGAACATCATGTAAACGAAAATTCATGGAACCTTTAGAGAATTCATACTAGTAATTTTTTTTCACACCATACTTATACCATTAAGAGTTAGTAGAGTCAGTGGATAACTATAAAAAAACTTCATAGATTCTGTTGTTTAGACATGATAGTGGTTTAATTTTTTTTGAATTGATTCATTATATTTATCAAAATTTCATAGTTTTCCATGTCACCTATAAATTATTGGAAGTTTTTTTATTAATGGCGATCTCATGGAACTAATATGAATCCATAATTTGAGGTGGTTTTGAAACCACTACTATAATGAATGGAAAAAATTAAAAATATTGTGTTACTATATTATTTAGAAGAAGTTATGAGTTTAATGAAAATATTTTATGTCAGTTAGTTCAATTATATATTTTTTTTCTTAAATTAGTATTTATTAGATTCTCCATTAGTTAATTATTTATGGTTTAGTAATGTGTACCACTATATAACTATTATTTAGAAGTATGTAGTGGTGCTTAAAACTACTACTAAATAATTAGCAGAACATTAATAATTTTAACGCAGTTTAAGCAACCACTAAACACCTAAAACATTTAATAGGAAATTGTGGGAATTTGGATATGATAATATATGTAATATAAAAGATAGATATGTCCAAAAAATATATAATTCGTTACATTAAATATTAAAAGAATGAAGAAGAGATATAACAGTTAAAAAAATTATATCACACAACACAACTTTTTAAATAAAAAAATATGAATGTTTCTGTCTAATGATACTAAGTAATAATATAAATGTTTTTTGAAAAATAATCATCACATGAATTGAGGTATCTAAAATTAACTCTATACCCCTCCATTTCAGGCTAGATACCATAGATAAAACACACACATATAATTCCAATCAGATAATATCCTTTAGTGAATCTGATGACTATATTAAATAGAATTTTCAATACAAACTAGTTTTAAAAACATATTGTGTATAAAAAATATTTAGAATAATTATCATAAAAATATAAAAATTTTAAAATATATTTTAGAAATTAATTTCTTCTTGTAGCATGGATTAAATTTCTGATGGAATGCTCCTATTCATTCCTAGAAATAGATATAAAAAATAATTTTACTTATAATAGATCAAAATATAAAATAAAATTAACTAGAAATATTTATTTTGACTTGGTTTTACTTTTTTATCAATAATATCATTCTTATACGATATGATATTATGGCTCCAATCATGATACATGATGGGAAGGGACATAATCTCACAAGATAAATACCCTAAGATCTACCAATATATGACTTTGACATCATCTATAGGCACTAGATACATGTCAAATCATACAAATACTTTAAATTTTTTCAGTCTACAAACAATTTATGTATTAATTTTTGTTTTTCCCTATTATTATCTGAATATGTTCAATAAATACATTAAAATATATAATAAATAAGTAATTAACTATTTTCCCACATTAAAACTTACATAAAAATCACAGTCACCCTCTAATATCCCTGCGATGGTAGTAGTGATACATTATTCTCAATCGAAGACAACTCTTTAGCTACTCTATTTAATCCTCTCAACATCCTTGAAGTAGAAGGTGATTAACTGGATGTAGGGTGGAAACAAATCAATATAAGAGCCTATAAAATTACATAACATGTCAAAAATGGCGTATACCTAAAGTAAGAAACATACCTAATAAAGGTGGTCCCCTATCAGATGGGTCTAATGTCATAGAAGTTGTAAAAGACCTGATTATGTATTTATATTGTTTAGATTTCATCATTACTATATCCAATAAATATAAAACAAGTTAGAATATGATATACTAGATAAAATATATATTTTTTTTGAAAATTATGTATATATATTAATTTAATTCATGTATTCTAGATAAAAATTAATAGAAAATTAAAAGGAGAATTAGGTATACAATCAATTAATTCACTATTGACCATATTATTATAATCCTCCACCATTAACAAGATTTTATCATCTTTACCCTCAGTTTAAATAATGACTATTTTAATGTCATCATAGATAAATAAATTAACCACCCATTGTTTTTAGGTTTCCCTATTAAAAAATAATTCTTCAACATCATCAACCATATTATACAGGTCTCTTAGATTGTCATGAACTGCAAAAATAAACCCTTCATTGATTCTATCATCCAAATAATACACCATTTTTTCTTATGAATCCAAAATATATGGATCATGTTCTTCATGATCACTAGTATAAATCAACAGAGATAAGTTAACATAAGTAAATTATAATGAATCTTTCTATATTCCCATTTAAATATCAACCCACTTCCTTTTGAGAAACAAAAATGAAAATCTTCTATGATAATTTAATTTTATAATTTCAACCAACTTTCCATTGTATCCTAACTTTGTGAATTTTGTAAAGATGCTACATTTTTGTGTTTTCAAACATTCCTCATAAAAAACTATATAAAAATTGAATCCATTTATATTATAAGCATTTAATATCCTAGTCTTCTTCAATGTTACTCAATCCAAATATTTCAAATCATTTGACATTGTAGCTTGATTATCATATTTCATGATCTAAATGTATAAATATAGAATATCATTAGTTTCATAAGACAACTAAATAAACATATTATACATATGAAATTCATTATGATCATATATGATGTAAAAAAATCAATAATGACTTTACTAGAAACTTTTTTTATCCATTTCTCATTTCATGTTAGACTATGAAGTTACCTCATTATTTCTATCTCCAATTCTCTAGTGAAAGGATATGAAATATCAATATTGAGTAGAACATATCTATTTTCTTTTAAATACTCTATTTATGTTAACAAAATGAATGATATTTTACCAAGTTTATGACCTAAAATTAGAAAGTTTTACAATTTACTATCAGACAAAAATTGATTCATGTTATCATTAAAAAAACCAACTCGATTGAATCATGTTTAAATATAATCCAAGTACCTCAAAAAAAGGAGATACACTCTTCAACCATGAAATATTCAGTAATCAATAATTATTTATGAGCTTAGCTTCTCATTAAAGACTTAAAATGAACTAGATACCTATTAAAAAATAATATTTCAAAATACACCATATATATAGTTATTTTGAAAATTTTAATTTTTTAATGATAGAAAATTAATATGACAACACCTATATATGAGATATATCTATCAATAATGTATATGACCTATACTATTAACTTCATAAGTATAATTAATTACTATATGAACCATCATTGTAGAAAATGATGGGGGGAAAATCATCCCCAAATTAAAAAGTGTCATTGAAATTATTTATTAATGTTTTTCAAGATCAATGAGTTTTAACTTTTTTTCCCAAATCTACTTGAATAATTTGAAAAAAAAAGTTGTAACTAATATTATTTTATCATGTAAAAATTTATGTAATTCCAAAGATTCATTTTCACCATAAAAAATATTTGATTCATGACTTGTAATCTAATGTAACTTTTGTTGTTTTAAGTTAAAACAACTTAAAATTTTACTTAAATATTCATTAGTTACATTCAAAAATTTTATTATTTAAAGGAAAACATATTTTCATTGATTTTTCAATGAAAAATATTTAAATATAATTTCCACTGTCACTTTCCCAAATATCATTATTATAAAAATTTATTCTATGTCAATTTGAGCATTAATATATAGGTTTTACTTTCATAATCATTCAATATTATAAAAATGAAATTGTCACAAATATTCTTTGAAGTGTACGTAACATCATGATTATGATATAAAAATTTAAATTACAAATAAGGTAATTCAAAAAATTCAATATTTCTTCCATTATTGAATAATAATTATATCTTATGATATTTTAAATCTTATCCCAAAAAATTTTCATCCCATACTCTTTTGCAAATTTTGCATCAATAGTTGATAATTGTGACATGGTTTAAAAATTTTATTGGTGGAATCAAATCATTTCATCAATAAAATTATGACTTATTAAACTAAAATAAATGAGATATATGTAAGTATCAATGATGGAACATGAAACAACACTTTCTACTATATGATACCCTTCTAGGCTCAATATTAATTTTAGAAACTACACATGCCCATCCTTTCTGAGTTTTCCAACCGTACACATTTCCTAATCTAGGGAAATAACTAATTATACACATTAGATAAGCACATAATTTTAAAATTGAAGCTTTTGATGCGGTATATGTATCTACACCATTGTCTCATTACTCTAGAAATTATTATATAAGAGGATGAAGGTATATATATATATATATTTCATTTCCATGCATTTACTTTCCTCTAATGTCCATTGAAGTAATGAAAGATTTTTTTCATATAAGTTCATATAGGTATACTATAAGGGATAAAAATCACTATATATATGCAATAAAACTTACTTAGAGTTATGAATACATTAAATCCTTAAATATCCAATCCTAAATGCACATTCTTAGGATCTAGAGATAAATTTGGATATAAATAATTGAAGGATTTCCATGATTTTGAATATCTTGTATTTCTTATAAAACTATATCCGTTATTTCACATAGAATAAAATTTTTTATTCTGTTTCATTTTATAATACATTTTCAAAATTTATAATCGTGGTTTTAATGGAAAGTAACATAAAAATTTCACAACTTTTTTTTTCTATTCATATTTTTAATACATGTATTCAAAATTTAATCACGCTTCACCAATTTCAATATGTAAGTATGAAATCTTTTAAAATTTTATCTATCTAAATATTCTCCCAAATACAACATGTCATCATTGAGAAATGAATTTTTCTTTTTATAATTGAGATCTATCTTGTTAAAAAATTTATTCATTTTATAAAATGATTTAGGAATATTATCATCAAAAATGAATCATGCAACATATACAATATCATCGACATTTCTAAATCTATAAATCCACCTAAGCACTTGATGTGGTTAACCTTTAGTAGGAAATAATTTTTTTATATTTGTTGCATCCTTAACACAACTTCTTGTTTTCATCATCTACTAATACATAAAAATAAATTTATTACCCATTCATATTATTGCGTGTATTATTCTTTATAAAATTAAAAATTGACACCACTGATATGTTATAATTTTCACCATTCCATGATGTTGTTATTAAAACATCATTAATCAAGATCTAAATTTCATTCTACACTACAAGGGTAGTATGTTATTCATTCCACTAAGAGTAATTTTTAGAATGTTATACAATGTTTAATTACCCATTTCAAATAAATTTTAGCTATCCGAAAATAAATTTTTTCAATATTTAGTACTAGTAAAATTTAGGAATTTTTTAGAATTTTCTAGAATTACAATTATAACCTTGATTTTTTATTCCTTATCTATTAATTGATTTTCAATTGAAAAATCTAAACCAATTTATATCCCCTTAACAAATTGAGGTGTATTTTGGTTTAAAATAATCCAACTTTTATCCATTTTTCTATATTATTAAATAAAGAATATATATAAATAACACATATTAATTAAATAAAACAATGATAAAAAAATTGGAAGAATACATACACATTTGTAAAATTAGGTTGGGAACAAATCATTAAATACTATATAATCAAAAGCAATTGATATTATGATTTCCTATTTTTTGATATAAATATATTATATATCTTTTAGAAAAATAGATATAATTTAATAAAATAATGGTTACTCTATAATAGATTAACAAATAAATTAGAAAAAAATGAAAACATAATTTATGAATGCATCAAAAAAACAATTCCAAAAAAGAAAACTAACAAAAGAATCCTTAATTATCAACTACAAATCAACTAAATATTATCTAATCGATGAAATTAAAAATAAATTAAAACATAAAAAAATCATCAGATTATTAGAGTTGGAGTAAAGGGTGGGAAAAAGGGAATGATATGGTGGAAGTCAGACTTAAGGTCCCTGAATATTTATCAATAGGTCAATTTTACAAGATGATCCTATAAAAAGATTAATCTAAACATTTATAGCCTAGAAAGAATGATCCTTAAATCCAAAATTTGAAATACATATGTCATCATAATATATGTTATTGAAATTAGAGAGTAATAAACATAAGATAGGATTAGAGTTTCCATAAACATACCTTATACTTGGAATAAATAGATAGGGAAGGGCAATAGGTTCATGTGATATAAAAATATAAGGATTATCCCCCATGAAAAAGGAGAAGCATATATGAAGTAATAGAAGGGGTGATCAAAAAAGAGGTGTGCATTTTAATATTATAGATGAATAAAGAAATGGAGAGGGAAGAATTACATGAAGAAGGAAGTAGAAGAATTGAAATGTGTGATAGTGGAAGTAGAATAAATATAGGGGTTTCTACAATATAGGAAAGAGGAGTAAAATGTAAGGAACTATAAAAATAGGGTTTTAATAGTAGTTATTTTTAAATAACCATCACTAATAATAATAATTGAGGTAGTTTCATAAAAAACCACCACTAATATTTCATTACGTAATTATTTTATTTTATCACCACTAAAAAAGTGGTATTAATAGGATAGAGTCACAATGATTTTAATTAGAATAGGTTTTTTAAACTACATCTAATATACAACAGAAAAGTAAGATTTTTTGTTATAGTGTATTTTTTGGTTTATATTTAGTTCCTGATAATATCCTTGGTTTTTTTCCTATCTAGTTTCTTATTGAAAAAATCATGTTGTGAGGTTGGAGGATGACCTCTGGTCATGGGGATATCTATGGGTTAGAATTTTGGGAACCTTTAGTTTATTTTGAACCGTGTATATATCATCCACTTCAAACTTCCATTCAATTTTGAGAGCATGATTTGTTATTTTTGAATGGATACATTTTTTATTTTACCAAGTGAGTTAGATATTTATTTTGGTTATTATATTTTGTTTCGGTTTTATTTAAAAATTATTATTTAATTTTTCATGGAAATATAACTCATGGGCTCACCATACCAAATTCTAAATAAGATTCTTCTACATTATTTTGATATTTAGAGGTAAAAAGCATTACCACATGTTTATATTTTATAACTTGTGCCCTTGTCACCATCCCAGGGTGATTAAGAACACACTTTGAGCCTTGTCTTGGGTTGAACCAGGTGATGTGTCAGGTTGACCTGGGTTGGTTAATGAAAAAAATTATATTTAACTCAAACATCCTATGACAATATATATTTTGAAACATCCACTTTAGTTTATAACTTCTCATTTTACTCAAATTCATAAAAATTATTAAATTGTTGATTAATTCGACTTATTGAGGTGTTATTATTATACATAAATATTTTTACCCAATATTAAGTTTAATAATCCCATGCATACATGTTAAAATTTGATTCATATAAAACATTTCTAGTTAAACATCAATTCTCTAGTATTGAGAATAATAAACATCCTCATTGTTTTCATTACTAGTTTGTGTGTGACCTTTCAATATCAATTTGTTTCCTTATTATGTAATCATCTTGAAAATTTCAATTAGAATACTTAGTGGAGAGAATAGATGTTTATTCAAAATAAAACTGACTAAAATGAAAAATAATATTCTTGTGCTTCCTACCAAATGTAATTGTTTTATATTTACAAGCCTTAATTTTTCATGATTTAATATTTTATTCTTATGATAGTGGATTTTTCCACCTTTATCCTATAAAAACCATGACCAAAATCACTTGAGAAAAACCTAAACTAGAGTGCTACTAACCTCAATCATGCGTCCCTATATGTCTGAGGCTACCAACTAATAGAGAGGGTATTAGAGGTGATAGTTGGGAGACTATACCATACGACGATAAATCCATAAAAATATAATAACAATAAAATATTACTATTAATTAATAAACATAAAAATGTATAACACAAATGCATTGTATGCTGAAACAAAAATATATAATTCATAGAAACTTTATAAAAGTAATATAGATCACCTGTAGGATGACTATACATAGAAATAACCAAAATAAAAAAAATACAAACATATCTCAACATTGAGGAACCACTATATCAATATCTAGAATCAATCACCAACCCACTCATGTAAAAAAATTCACCTCCACCTCTAAGTAATAGACACTAAGCTATGTAACTACCTTCAATATGGAACCTGAAGTTTATATGTATCCTAAAGGGCCCATGAAGTGTGTAAGTATTAAATCAGTAGGATAGAATTAATAGTGTCCATATATAATATTTATACATTTAAAGTGTATATATGGTGTGTTAAATAAAAACCAAGATAACATGCATATCCTTCTCCAATAATGATTCTCATGCCACAATGAGAACTTTACCCACTCCATTTATTACTAGAGTGGGATGATATACCCACGATCTACGAAACTGGAAGTACCCTTGGGCTTCAAAAAAATTATTTTCAACATGATGATACATGCCCACTTATATCTTGAATTTTTGTTTCAATCCATAATGCGTAACACCCCAAAGTCATGCCCATATGTCGTACCATAAAAACTATGGTAAACCAATTCCCATTCTATCCACTGACTCAATAGATTGACAAAACATAATAACATCGAGTACCTACTCACATCCAATGACCTCAATCACCACCCACATATCATTTTCATCACTATAAAATATCCATCCTTAAAATTAGAGATAAACACAATAAAACCTAATCCACTAAACCATGGATGACACTTCCAAACAATTAGTGGTCAATACCACCTCATGGGACATTTCTTGTGTGTAGATGACCCCAATGAACAAAACAATATGATGAGTGGCATCACTATCATCCTAAAACCACAAATAAATGAAAATATATTATCATCCATGATAATAATCATCACCACTTGTGTCAAACTGATGAACCACATCAGCCTATAAACCATAAGAAACACCCATTGTGTTACCATAGAACCATATCAATAAAACCATCCTATGAAACATCACTTTATACACATAAAAATCTAATTCCCAATCACAAAATCCATGATTATATAACAAGACACATACTAGTCATCTCCCAATAATACCCATGTGATCCCACCCTTAACATCTCACATAAACAATGGAAATTGCGTTTGGTTTAATATTCAGTTTTACAGATGATCTAACCAATATCTATAAATTAAAAAATGGTTAACCAAACATAAAAATAATGATGAATCTAGGCACCATATTCCTAGTACATGAAGAGGCTCCCACATAAAATATTATAGCCTGATTTTATTTGAGGAAGATTAAATTGAAGAAACATAGAAAAAGCCATAAAACATATATTTTAGTTGAAACTTGCTACAACGATGAAAATAATAACAAATTAAGATTCAAGGATATCAAGCCTTACCCACACCTATTCCTAGGGGTCAACCCCACAAATAACCAATGATAGATGAATGAAATATTCCTAGAGAGAGAAGAGGAATAGGGGAGGGGAGGAGTGAGATATCTCTATGGCCATGCTCCAAAATTAGATACCCTCTTATATAAATTAACAAAAGAAACTAATATTTTTTTTAAAACCAAGTGAAAGGTTTTTGAGTAACTGGTACCATTACCATGTGTGGATACTGGACATTGTGTACCAGAATGGGGTCACCAATAACCTAGTGGCCCTTCAAGGCTTACCCAATCCTCTTCCTAGCACACTAGGTACTTGGTACTATCCCGATAGACACTGAGTTCCATCAATCTTTAATAAAAATGACTTTTACCAAATTCCATGTCTGGAAAACAAACATCAAGATTTCAGTAACCATTATATAGCTCAAACACACCTATATATACTTGATTAGTACACTATTAAACTATATTCTCTTCACCTGAATACTAAGGTCATAAAAACCTCCCAAACATATGATAACTCATCCATGATCTATCATTTGTCATGACACTAACTGACCTCTATAAATACCCTAGCATCCCATTCACCACACTCCTAAAACACTATGACGGTTTCAAACGTATAATTATATTAATAATTAACCTAACCAAGAAAATCAAATATATTGTTTCTATATATGGGCACACACCACCTTATAAATCACTTACTCATTCACATAATAACCTTTTTATTTGACACAACATTGGAACCATATCTTCCATCACCTTGAATTCTTTAAATAACCTCCATCACACATAATTATAATGAATTATACCCAATTACTATAAAAAAACCAATATCTAGTTATCATATTTACACATAATGACCACCATGCACCTGAACCCATCATAAAAATAAAAATGAATACACTCGAAAAATACCTATAATCACCAATGAATCTCTAACCTACTTTGATAACGTCATCTCAATCACATGAAACTAATGTAAATCCTAACTTATTAATGCTTATCCTCCTTGTATAGTAACACCTGGTGTTAGCACTTCCCCCCACTACTGGGTATGATATACATTTCAATGATTTGAATGTGTAGATGAATCTCATCTATTTCTTCTGAACACTTCTCTTGGTCCTACCTTAGATGGATGAGTTAGTCTTGATCCACAACCTAAATCTGACCATGAGATAATATGAAATAACCTCTCTAGATGACATATCTATCCACAAGCCTGAAACCACTTTAGTAGTTGATCAAACTATAACCAAACATTCCTTATCTTTATATACTATTAAAACATCTCCAATGAACCACTTCATGATAGAAAAGTCAGTTATCCACCTTCTCTATCCTATTGTATCATCTCATATGTCTTATTCTGGATACCTATCCCACTAGAAACCATTTCTTGACTACGTGAACTCCCATCATTTATGTCCCGTTCCACTATCACTACTTGTTTCAGAACCTTATAAATTGACATCATCTGGGAAATATCTACCTTTACCCTGATATCATGTTGAAGACCATCTGAAAATCTTCAAACCTTGGTGATCTCATCCTCCCCAATTATTAGTGTGAATTATATCAACTTTGTGAAATATTAAGTATAATCCATGATTGATACCTCCCCCTTTATGTCAAGTGTATGAACTGATGTGCTCAGTCTACCCTAAGTGTCTTAGGAAGTAAGTTATTAAATAATTTCACATTAAATTTCTTATATGTCATCCATTTACGTTTTCCAATATGAACCTACATATTCCTCTATAATTTTATTAGTTCCCTGATCATATAAATCATTGTATTTACCCATTTACCTAATGGTATCTCAATTTGATTGAAAAAATTATGAACAAACTCAATTTAATACTCCTAGGGTTCACCCTCTCACAAGAATAAGGGGATATGATGAGACTAGACCGCCATCATTAGATATTAAATGAACGGTTTAGATCCCTAAGATCCAAAATTAATTATATATATAACCCACACAAAACATTACTTAAGATGATCATCAAACTAATTTCTCAACTTCTTTAGTTATTTTGTACTATCTACCTACTTTGTAACCTCTATCTCTGAATCATGCTCATCTATGTCAAGGGATCCATCTGGAGCATGAGTTATTTAAACCATATATACATCCTCTTGATACTCTAGTAGAGGCTGTCGAGGTGTCATATTGTTGATAATAATAAAATATGATCAATATATATATATAACAGTCTAAATATCCCAAATAGGGAAATTTGAAATAAGAAACACATCTCACTAGACCATACACTTCCCTACCCATACACGAGTCCTATTTTATCCATACTCATGACCCCACCTACCTGTATCGGGTTCAAGTTCCACACACATCATTCACATGAAAGATCCACATATTTGATAACACAAAGAATCATAAACCTAGTTTAGTTGTGTAGAATTTCACCAAAAAGATGTGTTAGAAAACACCATATTGGTTGTTACTAACACTTTAAATAGATTAAAACTATTTCAAAGTTGATATAAGATACCAAAAGTTTAAAAAACATTTTATGTGAGTCCTACATTCCTATAATGATGCATGAGTACCACCTCTTACATCTCAGGTCCATGGGTCACACCATAATTCAATAATAGAAAATACCATATTTATCATGATGAAAGAAACCCATTGTAACAATGAAAGCTTAAATAGAAATATTATTTCTCGTGGTGGCTTAGACTTGAACCCAAACTTGTACTATCTAGGAAGAAAGAATTATATCTATACAAAGTCCCAACAAATTACTAAACTCCATCTACCACTTCACAAAGAACAATTTTTTTATTTATTAAACTTTATAGATTCACCGACCTGGTTTTCTTGAATGAAACACAAGAAAGAGTGAAATTGACCATAGGAATGCCTCCTGATATTCTCGAGATTTTCAATAATTAGAAGTGGTATTGGTGGTCATAGTGGGGATACTATACCCTTCGATGAAAAAACTATAATTGAAAAAAATGGTAGAATCATACCAGTAATCAGTTAACATAAAAATCCAAAACATAGTACATGGTTTTCTAAAATAAATATCTATAATTAATCTGAACTTAATAAAATAAAATTAGGTCACCCATAAACTACCCATAAGTAGAAATGGCCAAAATTAAAAATACAACCCCATTTTGACATCGTGGAACCACATGGACAGGATCTAGAATCCATCACCAACCAACCAATCTTACAATAGAGAACTATATTGCTTCAAAACCAAAAATACAATCCCATCATATTCCCACAAAACAATGTTAAGTAACCCATCATATAAAACCCATACATTACACATATTATGACCATCCTCACAAGCCCCAAATCCATCAAGAAAGATCAAGACACATACTAGGCATAGTCCATCAATACCCACATAAGAATACCCCTAGGATATTAGATTTGGTTCCATATAACCAATTACTTTGTAATTTAGATTACCTATATATTCGAATACTTGAAAATTAATAAATATAATATCACATGATGAGTTTTTTTCTTCTAAAAACAATGTGATAATTCCCCTAGAGTTTCTATCACATTGAAAGGTCATAATAGTTTCCCTTAATGATGAGTTCCTTTTAGTTTTCTTATAATATTATGAAATATATATTCTATAGAAAAATTATAACTATATGACAAGACATATATGATATTGTATATCAGGTTTAATAGGGTCATAATGCATTGGTACTTCTTCTCATTAAATCCCCACGTAGTAATCTCCATGAGATGAGGTTATGAGAATATACTAAATTATTGTAATTTTAAATATTATATGTTTCATTGGATATTCTTATATGTAGGACTATGAATCAGATCTTTTAAATGAAATTATTATTAATATATATCATAAATCATGTACTTATATGTATTGATTATAACCATGAAAACAAATGACTAGGTTTAGGTATGATACATTAGGGGTTCCATAAGTGATATGTCATAAATGAATAATTAAATAAAGGATTTATCCCTTCCAAGTTAATGGAAGTAGATATTTCTAATATTTTTATTGAAATGGAATAGTATGATATATCCACGTAAATTGTGAACATGTTGACATGTTCATTACAAGAGGTCAATAAAAGATAAATTAAGTATATAGGTTGATGACACAAAGTATACAACTTTATTTATGATAAATGAAAGAAAAGTGATTATATTATACAATGATTTTTTGTAAGATTTTATTGTTGTTTCAACATTAAATTCATTCTCTATTTTTATCTTGACATGTTACTTTATTCTGATCCTAGAATTTAGGATAGTTTTTCTAATGCCACTAAGAAAGTGGCATCACGTAATAAGTGCATCCATAATCTCAGTTGAATTCTATTTTGAACTCCATAGTTTGAATACTGATTATTCTTTCCTTATGGTTTAATTAATATTTAGTGTGTGTCGATCAAATTAATAAAATCACTAGTTATTCAAAATTAAATTAAAAATATATTTATTTTCAAAGTAACAAATGACTGCCCAACTATATAAGATTTATTAACCTATTTTTTATTCATAAGGTAAAAAATAATTATTTATATTGTTAAATGAGTATTAAATAAATATTTATTTTCCAGTTGGTGAATATATTATTTATTTATCTATCAAATGAGTAATATAGTGAAATTTATTTATTTAAATACATATTTATGATTCAACATTAAATAAATTTTTAATAGGATGGACGGGATGAGTTAGGGGTATGGTTGAATTGATATTTAAATAATATTTGAGTTTTTTGTATGTAGAAAAATAATAATTATAATAATATTATTATTTGAAAAGGGTTTCAATTATAATTAAGAGATTGGTTAAGGGGATTTTTGAAATAACTTATTCTCTAACCTATGTATTTAATCCCAATTATATCATTTCTAGGATTACCTATTAGTTTTCCACAACAATTATCTCTAGAGAATTCTATCCAACCATAGTGACAAATTTATCTTAAATTATCTCAAGAATAAAGATAATTAATCCTCCCCCCCCTCATAAGAGATCACGAGGACACCAGAATAGTATTAAAATTTGTAAAGATTCTTGTTGAGATTAATGATGAATGATGTAAGTAGTTTGAATCCTTTGTGCTATCACACGAAGTTCTAACCTGGATATGATTTGTGAAGAAGTTTTGGATACAACTAGAGGGTTTATATCCTTGGATACATCATCATAATAATAGTACATTAAAAAAGTCTACAAATTAGAGAATAGAGAAATAATTTCAAGAAAAGATACTTTTAATTTCTATAAATTAACTATAAATTATAAGTAATAATATCCCCTCAATGAATATTATGAAGTTTTTATCATAAAGTTATGATGATTTATATGAAAAAACTGAAAAAATCTATTTTTTTTTGCATAACCTTGAACATTTCTTCTATGAACCAATACCTTTAAGTTGTATTAGAATAGTCACCTATTAGTTTATAATTATTTATTAATCATTAAAAAATATATAAATTTTTTTTAGTTTTGATTTCTAGTTTTTATTTATTAATCCCAAAGATTAGATAAAATACTTGTTCAATTTAATATGACCAAGAACAAGACACGAAAAAATGAATAATTCTCAAATATATCATCTAGAGGTGTTGAAATTTCTATTTGGATAATATGTATACATGAAGTGCAATGGAAATGTACACGTCATGTACCCTTGTTTACTGCACCAAGACAAGTTGTGGGAATTAAGGCACATTGTGTTGGAGAATGGTTAGATGGTATTTCATGGAATGTAGCCGATGTAAACATCTTGTAACATATAAATGCAGGAAAAAAACATGGCAAGCCATAGGTGTGTAGTGTGATCGACCAGGGAATAGAGTACATAGAATATAGTGGGATGTACATTCCATGTGGCTCGTACACGTTTACGCAGTGTAAACACCACTTTAGGCTATAATACATGAATTTATTTTTTTGAATAAATATTAATTATAGAATTAAAAAAACCTACATGAAACAGTATCTAGAATACATTATATGTTATAGGTTTTTAACATGAATTACATACCAAGTGATTTTTGATGGTTTTCGAGGACTCAAATGATTAAGTTAATTACTTTCTATGTTATTTTATAACAAAAATATAGGTATGGAACTCATACATTTTTTTAATTCATGAACACTTCTAGAAATACATGTTATGAATATTAATGGCATGTCATGTTGTTATAAACACTTCATAAACTACACGACTTATCTAAAAAAACCACACACTATGTAATATCAAGACATGCTTTGTAAGTATATTGTAAAAGGAAATGACCATATAGAGTAGAGTGGTAAACAACATGTTCCCTATTAGTACAAATTGTGTATGAATTAATTTTAAATTAAATTAATTAATTTAAAATTTAAAAGGATGAGTATCTTTCGGACTATTTGGATGGAAAATTATGATAAATGAATAAATGAATTAATATGATAATCAATTAATTTATTAGATTGATTTATCGTAATAAATAAAAAATGGAAATGAATGTTATCTCATGTTATTAAAGGAATAGTCACTTCATGCATAAATGATCATGATTTGATAGAACAATGTGGATGTTCAATTTTATTTAATATTTTTTACATGGGTTTATTATGGGATAATTTTTTTTTCAATTAAATATGATTTATTGGGAGTCATCCTTACATCCATTATTTTGTATGGACCTAAATGTGTGTAGTTTATTTATTGAATATCCCTACATATGGTTCCTCTTACCTCCATGTGAGTCAAAAAATATAAAGGATAAAGTTCCTAGGTGAGTGGAAATGATTCAAGGTGGAGCTGGTGTGAAGCCAACTAAGGAGATACATAGGTGAATATGCAGAATTCCACAACTGGAACCATAATTATTTCCAAAAAAATATCCATAATGGTAAATATTTAGTTAATCATCTGATTAAATTTTCCTTGTAGTCAAGGGTTAGTTTATCATCCATTTGATAAACCAAATAATAAAAAAGATGATGATCATGTCACATGTTTATTTTATTTCTGGACAGTGTATTGGTAATTATTTTTTTATGAGTTTCATGTTTATTCACAATCACATAAAGTAAATGGATTAATAAGAATTAAATATAGTATAAAATTAATGGATTTGGTATAAATTATTTTATTGTGATATGGTTAATTAATTATATAAAAATAACATAATATTAAAAATAATGTAAAAAGAGAAAATAATGAATATTTATTCATAAGATAAATTTCCTAAGGAAAATATTAAGTTCAGAATTCCACCCATTAATTTATTTAGGATTAAATAATAAATTAATGTGTTTTTGTTGACCTCATCAAGACACTTCCATTTTTGATGGAAATCTAATGGATCCTTTCAGTTGACATAACCAAGTTAGAATCAAAATTATTTTCCTTCACAAGACCTGGAGAAAGTTTAATTAAAGTGTTGGAAAAAACCAACTCCAGGATTTTTGGAATGGTGATTCTAGTCAACAGATTCAAGAATTTTGAGTTATTGAAGTTGGAAATGTTACACCCAGGTCCTAGAGCCACTAATCCTAGCGCTCTAAGCCAATATGGTATATGACCTCTGGCGAGCCTCCCTATACACCAGAGGCTGCTAACTAGCATTGAGGGTATAATGAGGTACATGGGGTTACTATACCTTATTTATGAGAGTAAACAACATCATAAATCATGATAAATAATAATGTGATAACAACCAATAACCATGCATCATAAAATAGATTCTCCAAAATGGGTAAATTCCTACAACACTAAAATTGAACAACACATGTCATAGTTGTATAATTTATTAAAATAAAACTAAAATAAGGAACCAAAAAGAATCCCCAAAATGGGGTTTTATGTCACATATGTTTCCATAAACCATGTTCTCTCCCAAAATACCATATCACCCATCTAACATAGCCCCATTTTCCTTATCCTCACATAAAAACAAGAAGTCTTATTGGGTACCCAATGGAGGCCCTATAAGGGCATGAGTACAACTTAGTAGGACACCACCAATGGTGTCTAAAAAAATATCAATTCTAATAAAAGTGTGTCCAAGAGTACATTCAAAAGAAAATAAAAAGTAGATAAACCAGGTTCCATTATTTAATAGTATTTAAATTGACCACTTTTATTCTCAGTTCTATGTGTTTACCTTACCAATCAAGTCTTATTTGACCTATATCGGTCATCTAAACCATATATCAATGGATACATTGATGTAAATTTAAGGGGAATCAGTCTAATAATCCACCCAGAATTTTATAATTCCATGTCCAACCATCCCATCCTTGATATGGAATTCTATTCCCATCCCTTTGGAGTGAGGAGCATCAGCCCATAATCCAAAACATATTATTCATAAGGGTTCTTAGATCATCAATCGTGCCCACCTAAGGGAGAGGAGCATTAGTATAACATCCTAATAACCATTAGTTACGTTTCTAAATGTCAACATTAGTGACTTCTTATCACACAATAAAAAAGGTGCACTATTTCATTTTATCATTGTCCCATGGTTCATTACATTCAACATGTTCTCAATTCTCATTTTTATACCATTTCACCATTTAAGAGCATTACAAAAGTTCATCATATTTAAACATTTGTAGGATATAAATTATTTTTAACTCATTCATGTTAATCCAAAACAAAACTTTATTCCATGTTGACATACCAAACAGAATTATCAATGGTTTAATATCATAAACAAACCAATTCATCAATTATAATCTCAATTTCTATGTTCAAGGTACTAGAACATCCCATGGGTGGCTTAAGGAAAAGTCTAATCATCCTAAAAAAAATTTAAATGGGAGCCTGAGGTGTCCAAAATATCATTTAAACACCCAATTTATCATTTCCTACCATGGAATAAAATTCGTACCACAACAACTCAAAATCAAAACCACATACACATGAATAAACATAAAGAATATAAGATATAACTTTTATAACACCTATATTATGTTCATAGAAAACCACTCACATAATCATGACCCTTGATTAAAGATAAAACAACCCTCAACAACCAATATATTAGTCAACTGGAAAATAATGATTTTAGGGATTTAGATGTAGAGAAATATTCCAACAAGGTTATTCCAAAAAATTGAAGAAAGCAGTGTGATAGAGTCACCTGATGTTTTGATTCAAAAACCAAGGGTCTATAAATGATTCAATGTTGACAAATATTGACCCTTGGGAAGCATGGGATTATTTTGTTTTTACCCTATGATTTTTAGGAGGAAAGTTGGATAAAATTGAGTAATATTTCTTAAATCCCAAGGGAGAGAAATAGGAAATTACCCTCTTTTAATGAGGTGCATGGTTTGGATGTACATTTGGAAAAACCATGTACCAATCTCATGACAGACATTTTATGAGAGGGGGCCAGGGCTGCATGAATTTTAGGGAGCCCAAATGTTTTTCTAAACCATTTGAATTTTTTTTACAAGGAAACTTGTTTTTTTAGTCTCCCACGTACATGGTTTTTCAACTGTGAACCCTACCTCTTTAGGACGTATAGTTAAGGTGCATGGATAGTACTAACTATGTACCAACAATGTGTACTGCACAATATGGACTACTTTCTTACTATATCACGTCTCAAACCCTCGAGAGAATCTTGAGACACCTAATACTTCTTATGGGAAATTTTATTAACCATTTTAATGGGATTTAACTAAAAATTAAAATACGAATATACCTCCTCAAAGGGTTAAGATATTAAAAACCTCCTCCTTATAACATCTTATCCTCAACATGCTTTCCCAAGCATCACTAAGATTCTAAGGTAAAATGTTCTATCCACAAGACACACATATCTACATCTCACTCCCAATTTTCCTTCAAAACTTTACCTTGCTTCCATAACACTCATACTAAAGGTAGAGTATTACCCTAAAAAAAGGCTCACTATGACCCAAAATATGAACTGGGCGGTCCTCAAAGGATGCATCAAACTCATGATCAACATCATCAACTTCAATCACATGATATGGATTATGGTGAAACTACCAAAGATTTGAAACATGAAAATGTTATAAATAACACCATAGAACTATGGAAGTTCCAATCGGTACATCACCGACCTGATCCTCTCCATGATCTCAACATATATATGGGTGGTAACTTTACTTATTTCCAAAGATTATTGTGATTTAGTCCTGAAAATACCTGAAGGAACAAAAATTCACCCATCATAACCTCGAGTGCCCAATGAGATCAGTCAACATATGGATTCCTTCTTCTTCTAGATGTATCTATATTCTTCTAATTCAATCGAACCTTCTTGGATGTCTCTTGCATGAAACTCGGTTCTAACAACTCTTATTCCCCAACATTAATCTAACATAATGTATATCTATATGGAATACCATGGAGAACCTCATAGGGTTCTATCTGAATAGTCCCCTGATAACTATTTTTATAGGTGAAATAATTGAGCACTAAGTTTTTATCCCAAGATCCAATAAAGTCTAGGATGAATGCTATCAATATGTTCTATAGCACAGGAATCATACATTCTGATTCTCCATCCATAATTTTTTGGGAAGTTGTACTTAGAAACACCTAACTACTGTGTGAATTCTACAACCCTTTCCATAAGTGAGAAGTAAAATGTGGGTCATGATCTAAAATAAAAATTTGACCTAAAATGGTGTAGATGTGAATTCTCATAAACATACACGTCACCCATCTTGTAAATGGTAAATATTTTCCAAATCAATATGAAATGTGATACCTTTATCAACCCATATACAATCATCCAAATCATATCATTCTATCTAGGATTCCTTGATAGGCCTACCAAAAAACCCATAGTAAATCCTAAAAATTATATTCCAGAATAGGAAATGGATGTATAAGTATAATAGTTTATTGATGGTTATCCTTCAACTATTAATAGATGTAATACCATTTCCCAAAAATGGAAGTACAATTTTCCATTCCTATCCACCAATACTATCTATTAATATCACAATACATTTTGGTCATACTAGGGTGCACCACCCACTTAGAGTCATAAAACTCATGAGTTGGATATTCCGCAATACAAGTAGGGAAAAAAATCCCTAAACATGAATAATATAATAATCATCAATAGACCAATAGAAAGGTGGATCCCAAACTTCAAAACTATCTCTCAAGGCCATACATTCAGATTCCTCATACCATGTCCTCTTAACATATTTCAGAAGGGATGTCACAATAGACAAGGACATAATGGTCATCAGATCATTCTCCTCTTGAAAAACTATATGAATCTTTGTAAAAAATAACTTATATTTCACTCATAACTTGAATCCTAAAATATCTAAATCTTTTTTTCCTTCTCAATTAATATACAATTCTGTTTCCTTTTCTCAGCATATAAGTTATCTAAACGAAAAAATACTGCATGTACTCAACCCATATCTACTGTTGGCAGTTTAAATAACATTGGGAAAAGATTAAATTAAGTTTATTATGATTGGTATAAGTGATAAAATTCCCACCCAGAAGATATTTCCACCAACACTTTAATGAAAAAATTGCTGCATCCAACTCGTGATCATGTGAAGGGTAATTCCATTCATGAGGCCTCAAATCCCATGACTCACACTCCATGAATCGGTCTCCCTACATCAGTAAAACCCCAAGACTAGTACTAGATACATCCCAAAAAATTGTTCAGTCCTTACTAATGTTGGGTAAGAGAAGAATCTATGGAGTGGTCAAATGCCTCTTTATCTCTTGAAAGTAATTCACATACACCTCAGACCACTTGAACATGATACCTTTCTTGGTCAGGCATTAGAGTGTCACTTCCAAGTGAGAAGATTTCTTGATGAAAATTTTGTTGTAATATACTGAACTTAAAAAGATTAATATATCTGAAAGCTATAATACTTCTCCCAATAAATTACCAGTTAAACAATTTATGGGCCTACTAACACACCTTACTCTAGATGACATGACCAAAACAATATATCTAATTGCTGTAAAATTGACACATAGATAGCTTGAAATATAGTTGATTATCTATCAGTGTACTCTAGATGAGTTCAAGATGTTTGACATGATTATCATGAGTCTGGGAGTACAACAATATGTATTCCATGAAGAAATCCAAAAACCTATCCAAATACTAGTGAACGATTCTGTTCATTAGATCTATAAAATAGAAGGTGTGTTTTTCAACCCAAAAGGAATCACAATGAACTCATACAAACCATACAAACTTATTAAAGATGTATGTGGTATATTTGAAAGTCTCACTCTCAATTGATGATACCCTGATCTCAGATAAATCATATAAAGCATATATACATCCTTAATTTAGTTAAAAGGTAATCTATATGAGGATTCAGATTCCAATTTTTATTCACCATCCAATTAATCTTTTTGTATTTGATACATAAATACAAAATTTACATTTTATTTCTTAGTAAAAAAACTTGGAGATCCCCTAGGTGAAGTGATCATATGGATGAATGCCTTATCATCTAACTCATCCAACTATGTTTTAATCTTTTTTAGTTCTTATGGTTCAATTATTTAAGGGATAATTGAAATTGGATTAACCCTAGGCACCATCTCAATCATAAACTCAACCTCTCTCTTAGGTGGCAGCCTTGAGAAGTCTATAGGAAAAATGTCTTGAAACTGATCCACTATCTTAAGGAAGGAATCATGCTCCACTCCCAATCATCAAGACTATGTCTAGCCACCTGATCCATGATATCACATAATTTCGATCAAATTGGACCAACACAGCCTACCTGGATATTCCATTCCCTATGATGGACATAAGTTCCACCCTTATGTATAGTGAAACTCACTCTTCTACGGTAACAATACATATTTTTATGGTACATATCCCACCATCCCATTCTTAGATTTAGGTAAAATCCCATAATCTCAATAATGTACAAGTCCTAAAGGAGACAATACCCACAAAACTCAGGGGAAAAATATTTAAATTGATTAATATCCTCAGATCTCAACTCTGATGGCATATTTATCAACATTACCCCAAACATATGCTCCACTTCCATATCCAAAATGGTCACAAAACCATCAGATATAAAAGAATAAGATGCTCCCATTTCAAATAAATAACTAGAAAGAAAGGAACTTACGAGAATTTTACCACAAAATAGTCAATGGTCTGGCCTCACTACCAACCAGAGTAGGATGAATAGTATACAACTGTCTTGTTACCCTACCACAAGCTCTTGTTTGAGTCTCCTACACTACAATGACTTACTAATATGAACACTTCTTTCTTGATGTACTACATATCCCATCCCTATTGTTATGGATTAAGTAACTCCATTTTCCCAGTTGATATGGGTTAACAGATCCCCTACTGGTACTCCTCATCATTCTAAGTTCCCCCATCACTTCCCATCCATTGTGGTTTCTTGTAGAACATTTATATTTTTACCATACTACCACAATATCAGAATTCTACTGGTGCTCTTGAAAATAGACCATGCACAAGGCCTAGTCTTCCACATTATTAGCAGATTACTTGATCACTGCTTTGTGCAACTGATCCTATCACTTGGTCACACTATCCGTCACTTCCCTGGTAAAATTTCTCATAAAAATTCTTCCTACTCTTAGAATATGTACCATTAGATAACTCCACTAAAACTGTGGATGCACCACTAGATGCCTCCTTTAGGGTACCCTTATAAATGAGAGCATAATCTATTACCTAAGTAAACGTATTTAAACAAAATAAGTTAACCTAGGAGTTGATCTCATATCTAAGACCATCCTAAAAAATATAGTTGTAGCTACCTCTCTTTTCATAGTCAGAGAAAAACACTAAAAATCAGTGAAGTTGCCAGTAAAATCCATCAACATCATACTTCCATATATCAAAACAATATTCTCTTATACTTTACTTTCCCTTAGTGTCTATGGGTAGAAATTATCCAAGAACGTCACATAGAAGTCTTCACAAGACATGCCTTATAACTACTCATATCGTGCCTAGATATCCCACCAGTGCTTTGCAAGTCCTCATAACATACATGCTTAAAACACGATCCTTATCTCAAAGGGGTCTTAATGTGGTCTAGTATTGTGTGGACAGACTCAATATATAACTCATTTACCTTAGGTACACCCTCTCCAAAAAACATCAAGGGGGTGCTGAAGTTCAAACTCTATCACCAGATCAAAAAAACACAGAGCTACCCACCCAAGGTCTCTCTCCATAAATAGCATCAAATGAGAAAAGTTATCATGGAACTTATCTTCCCCTCAATTATCCAGAATCAATAGGGGGTTCTTTTCCCACTATTAGAGGTTTATTTTTGAAAATTTCCTCATGCTTCCCAACTAGTAAACATTGGCATGTTGGAATCTATTGACAATTCCAAAAACACATTTAGGGAACATAACATATGGTTTCCAAAGTTTAAAAAATAGGGATCACTACTATCCATAAAAAACCAACTTCACATACACTATCCCATTAGATATAACCACATCTCTATCATTACCCTTTACCTTCCCAATCTTGGGTCATGGATAACATGAGTTAGGCTATACTTACATAATCATAAACATTTCATTAGATACATTTTCAACCATTTCACTTTTAATCCATTTAAATATTTCTCTTTTAAGAATTATTTTCACCATTTAAATTTATTAGTTTCTAATTTAACAAATTTTCAACTTCTATATTAGATACCATCTTCAAAGATCAACAAAAAACTAGATAAGTATTTATATTTCCTACAACCCAATATAACCATTTTTCTCATGATTTCCTAACATTATGCATTCCAAATAAATCCTGAGATCCTAAAATGATTCATGTATATATAAACATAATTCTATGATATTCCATGAGTTAATCATCAGAAAATAATAACATTACACAACATGTGTATAACCCAAGGTGCAATAACTTATAACTGAAACAAAAAACATTACAAAAAATAATCCCACCCTAGGAAAAAGTGTTTCCCCCCACACATGGGTTGGATAATACCATGAATGAGATCATTTAAAAGGCCCAAGACATCCTATAATAATGTCTGAATTTCCCTAAATAGTAATAAGAAAAGAAAATACAGGCTCTCATACCACTTTCTAATCCCTCGACCAGGGTGCCACTAATCCTAGTGCCCAGAGTAAGTGTGGTATGTGACCTCATGCATGCATCCTCATATGAAAGAGGCTACCAAATAAAAACTAGGGTGTAATGAGGTAGGTGGGGAGACTATTTATTCTTTAATAGGGTAAATAATAACATCACACAACAAGTGTATCATCAAAGGTTAAATAACATAGAATTTTAATAAAAAAACATTAAGAACAATAATCCCACCCCAGGAACTTGGGTTTTCCCATGCAAAAAGGTTAGTTACTCCCATGAATGAGCTCATTTACAAGACTTAATGCATTATATCAACCTGTATACCTTTGAAAATTGTAGAAAAAGAAAATAAAGGCCTTGATACAACATTTTAATTCCCTAGATATGGTTCCACTGTCCATTGTGCCCCGATTTTGTATAGTATGTGACCTTAGGTGTGCCTCCCAGTAATCCAGAGGCTACCAAGTAGAATTGAGGGTCTAATGAGGTACATGGATAGACTATAATCTCTTTACCAAATTAAAAAATAGTGAAAATAAATATAAATAATAATCAACGGATAAAAATAAAAAACACATGAATCATAAATTAAATTCCCCAAAATGGATAAATTCTGACAACTATACAATTAAACCTTCCATGTTATAGTAGTGTAATTTTTAAAAATAAAACCAAAATAAGACACTAACAAAAATCCCCAAAAACATGTCCTCATAGTAGGTTTAGTTCCCTCATCCATGCTCCAAAAAAATCCCACATAAGATATCTTACAAGGGGTGCTTTCCCTATCTAAACCTATATCCATGAAGTCTTCTTTGGTACCAAATGGTGGCCTGGGTAGTGTGTGATTACAACTCATTAGGCCCCAAAAAATTTATATAACAATATAAATTCTAACAAGAGTGTGTGATGGAGTATAATCAATAGTAAACATACCCTATATAAACAAGGTTCCATTATAAATAGTATTTAAAATAACCACTTTCATTTTAAAATCCATGTATAACCCATGCCAATCAAACCTTATTTGGGAAATGATGATCATATGAACAAGATGTCAAAGGGTTCACATATCATCATATAAGGAGAATAAATCTAGGAATTCAACTAGGATTCAGAATTCCATGTTTGAACATCCAAACCATGATATGGAATGATATGTCCATACCCTTGGAGTTAAGAGAATCAGTCAATAATCCAAAACATACTGTTCAAGGGGTTCTTGGAGCATCATTCTGAACCACCAAAGGGAGAGGAGTATCCATTGAACGTCAAACAAAAAATTAGTTACATTTCTAAAGGTCAATTGTGACCTATTATCACATTATAATAACAAAGGTGAACCATTAAATTTTATCACATTTTTATGGTTCATTACATTAAGCATTTTCTCAATTATCATAGTTATCCCATTTCACAATTTGATAAAATTACAACCATTATTCATATTTACCCATTTATAAGACATAAATCATTTTAATATTTTATATTAAGGAAAACACCCCTATATTCCATATTGTTCTTCAAAAAAATTATCATTGGTATAATCTAATAAAACCCCCAATTCATCAATTAGCAGCTCAATTTCCATGTTCATGGGAGTGGAACACCCCATGGGTGGACTTAGTCCTAGTATACTCATTATGAACGAATATAATGGTGATATTGAGGTGTTTAACACATAATTTAAAAACCCAATTTACAATTTCCTACAAAGGAATCAAATTGACAAATGAACAACTCAAAATCATAACCATATACACATGAATAAACATCAAGACTATGGGATATAACTTGTAGATATCCTACCTCATGTTCATAGACAACCACTATATTAAGATTGACCCTTGATTCAAGCTTAAACAATCATAAAGGACCAATCTAAGAGTATTATGGAAAAGAAAGAGTTTAGGAATTTTATGGAGATAAATCAGTCCACCATGTTTCTTACAAAAAACTAAAATAAGGTGGAGTGGTAAAGTCGCCTAGATCATTGATTCAAAACTAATTATGAACCAAATGGAACATGATTTGGGGAGATTAACACATGGAATGATTATGAGGATTTATTTTTTACCCTAGGATTCTAGAGGAGGAAAGTGTGAAAAAATCATATAAGACTTAATAAATACTAAATGGGAAAATGGGAAATTCCCCTCCTTTAATGAGGCACATGGTTTTCCCGCATGGTTGGCCAAACCATGTACTAATGCTATGAAGCCCTCTGTCTAAGAGGGGTCCTAGGTCATAAGATTTTACAGGAACCCTGCATAGTTTACAAAATCATGCAGAGGCCACGTGATTGGATATATCCTAAGAAACAACATATCCTGGTTCCCCCTTAAATTATTTTCAACCGTCTACCCTCCCCCTTATGGCCGCAAGGATAAGGAACATAGTTAGTTCTAATTTTGCACCAATCACGTGTGTTGCACAGTGTGGTCTCCTTTCTTACTATTTCATATCCCAAACCCTATAGATACACCCTAGAACCCTCAAACTCTTATTAAACATTTAATTTACCATTTTAAGGGGTTTAACTCAAAATTTGAAGAATAACATACCTGCTCGAAGGGTCCAGATCTTATAGGAAAGTCTGAATACCTAAATACTTTATAGTAATTTCAAAAGGACCTCATCTAGGATACAATAAGGGAAATATTGATCCTTCACACTATAATATCCATGATATAGGATGTTATGGATCTAATGGTGATGGATATTGGGATTTGATAAAATAACAAGAGAGTAATAAATAAAATTTATTTTTTTACTTTTGGAAATCTATAGAAAGTAAAAAAAATTGATTTTACTTAATATAGAAAATGGAAATGAAAACCATGGAAACACTATGATAATTTACCGAAAAATATTATGTCTTAAATATCAAAAAAATTAATAGAGTGATATAATTTTTAAAATTCAACACTAATATATATTTATTTTTTAATATGTGTAGGATGCATTTATTTTTAACCAGCTACCTCATCAATTAAGTGAAGGTGAAAAGGAATCCTACTAGAGATTCATGGAGGATTCTTATTATGCCCATTTAATTATGATATCATCTATGTTTGAAGAGATAATTATGAAACAGAATGATATGGATGATTACAACTTGAAAACCCATCTCCTTGAACATGAAGAGGAGGTGAGGATTAATATTATCAAGACTTTTATCGTACTATTATAATGTAAACTATAATAATAAGACCTAGATAGTGATAATTACTTTAAAATACTAGATTATATTGATCAGTTAGTGAAGTTATGCACCTCTATAGATAAGAAATTATCCATTAATATAATATTTTCATCATTTTCTGTTAGGTTCTCCAAATCCATCAAGGATCATAGGATGAACATGATACATGAAAAAATAAATAATATTGTTACTATGATTCACTAGATATATAAGTATTGGTGGGAACATGGTTCTGAAACCATTATAGTGGAAAAAATAAAATACTCGGTTGAAAAGACAATTATTAGTTAATAGTAAATGGAGACTTTACAACATACTTTTAAAAGACAAACGAATCTAAGGTAGGGAAAATAATAGAAGTGTATTTGCTTCTCATGTAACCAAAAGGGCCATTGGATGATTTTTAATGACAAATTAAAGATAAAGTTTATTTATGATTTTACTTAAGATAAACTCATCATTGCATATAATACTCCAATTTCAATTCTTTATATTTAAATTCAATATGTGAAACAAATATTTATATTAAAATATAAGAACCATATAAGTTCAGAATAATTACTAGAAGTAATGTGAAATATATGAAGGATTTGGAAAGGGTGATTCCAATAGTATATATGAGGAGGAAATAAATTATTTTTACCCATCAAATTAAATCTAGTTAGAATATTATTTTCCACCACCAAAAAATTTATCCCAATATATAGTTAGATATAACAAGAAATTGTTTCATGTTTGGATTAGATTTTTTTCTAGTTTTTAATACGAAATAAATAGTCTAATTACACTTGAATCATAGATATCAAAAATTAAAATGAATAGTGAATATAAAATATAAGAATCATACCAAATTATGGATAGATAATTATTTATCATATTCATGGATATACTGAGATGTATTTTAGACATGTTGGAACTAGAATCGATAGGTTATATCAATATACGAACTTGTCAAGTTTTTAATAAATAAACCTTTTAAATAAATGTAATAAAAAATATTTTAGTGTTATTTCAGCTTGACCACATTAAATATTCTAAGGAAAATATATAAGTAAATTCATATAAATTATGATATTCATTTTATATTTTTATGAATACTTAGTAGAAAAATAAATTCATTTGGTAAAAGGTACACGATCCTTCTAACATGCTTGTCAAAGTATATCTTAACCAAGTATTCATTGATAATTTTAACATATAGTGAAGGTTTTCCTAAAATAAAATTACCTTATACACATAAAATAGGTTATTATAGTAAAATTATGATCTATGAAGTGTCTTATATGTATTAGAATTCATCCATAATTATTTTCTAGACACATTTTTCAAAATAAAAGTGTAACAACTTGTTGTATTCTAACAAAATTTGACTAATGGATATCAATTTTTTATCATATAGTAACTTAAGATATTTAAATCCCCAAATAAGAAAAAAATTATTCAAAAACAATTATATTTTTGTTAGGATCACATGGAATACACTCATCATTATGTGTGTGTGTGGGGGGGTGGGGGTAGTGTTTTTATAGTTTTATTCCAATTAGATTGTTATATATCTTTACATATTTTAATATTTAATATCTTAATTCTCAAATTGATTTACATCTACTTAATTTTTTAATACCCACATAATTGATAGGAGGTTTAAAGCATTAAACTTTCAATAATAATGTTTAGTCCTTGGTGAAATCAAGAAACAATATGTGAGCACATGTACCAAAATAATGAGATACCTATTAAAGTGGGTTGGCCGAGAAACACTCCAAAACATGATCTGTGGTGCAATTTACGCAATAGGAGAAATAAGAAATAATCATGAGTTCCAAGATTGGTGAAAACATGGTCTAACTACAACTCCTTAATTGGTATTTATACTTTCTATGTAGACATTGGGAAACTTCTCAAATGTTTTTGCTACACCAAGAGATTCCTCCACCAGTTTATGATTTTGGTTGAATGAAAAAAATAATACTCTATCCTTCTCCTACTCCTCTTAATCCTACTTCTATTGGTTATTACACATCATCATGCAGTTAGTTTATTTCTTCTCTTCTTACTTTCTTCTTATTATCCTTCTTATTCTAATGTAACTAGAAATTCACAACACCCTCTACTTCCATCTTCCATTCAATTATTATTCTTCAATGCATTTGTTCTGAACCGATTCTATTCTTCTTGGATTTTACATGTAGAATATGTAAAGATTGTAATCGATTCATATATTCTTCTTCTTAATACCAAGATGATTTATATTTGAGTCATAGTTTTGAACATCTACTCCTTATAATATTGTTTTTATTCATCATCTAACAATATGTATATTTATATATTAAAATGTTTTGTGTCGGTTAGCTTTTCCCAGTTTTCTATCTTCCATTTTCATTTAAAAAATATCATATGAATTCATTATTTTGAATTAAAAATATTATTAGTTATTAAAAAACCATATATCTCAACCACTATTTTCCTTGAATAGATCCATAATTATTAGTTTATCCTATCTTTAATATCATTTAAATGTTCCTTAAAGGCTTGGATAATGAATCAATTATTATTTATTTTCATTCTATGATATATGGAAATATTGTGCAAATTTTACTCAAAAAAATACACATCTATAAACAATATTAATATCATTATAATTAAATATTCATTATTTTTGGTCATGGATCATTTTCTTCATAGTAAAAAACTCATGGTTTTCATTCCACTTCATTCATTAAACTGATCGAATTAACTCTTCTTCATTTTTGGTGATATGTACTAGAAAATATATCACTTGAAAGTTTAATCAAACATCCTATATCATGATGATATTTATATTGATATCTATTTTCATTAAATTCCTATTAACCTAGAATATTATAAACCAGACTCAGTTAAAAAAATATTATTTTGAATATCTTATTCTAAAAAATTACATATATGTACATAGAAAGTCCGAATAAATGAAACTTCCTTTATGTGACTATCATTTTTTGTTCTTATCTTAGAATTCATCATCAATTAATCCATAAAATATCATGATATCCAATATCATAATATCTAAAACATATAAACACCACCATATCAAGAATCGTACGAATTTAGCTTTTAGAATATTGGATTCTTGAGATATCTCCCACTGTATAAGTATATAATCCCTTATATGATACTCAAAATTTTTACAAGAATCCCAAACATGTATTTTCTTACATTGGTAGGATTTAACCTATATCATGGAAGTATATAAGTGTATTATTCACTAACATTACAAATCATGTATCAAAATGAACATTCAAAGAAGATTTGGTTAAACGGATAATTTTTATATATAAAAATATGCATACATACATAAATTCACAAATTAATATCAATTCATATATTTTATGCTACACATTAATGATCCATAAAATTTCTAATTTCCATACATAGTAGGAAATTCATGTATTTAGATTCACCTATATGACCATTTTTCCAATGTTACCAACGATGTAACCAATTTTGCTTCCCATGAACAATCATATAACCAATAATGAATTCATATATAAAAATTATTTGATATAGGGAAAACTCATAATTTGATATTCCATTACATGAAGAACACTTACAGATTCATATATGTGGTTTTCTCTTCTTAAGAAAACTTTCTTAAACATTATAATTCTCCATAATCTACCTTCTTAATTCTTTCACTCTTTATCCCAGAAACTATTTTCAATAATCATGATCATCCTTATCATGATATTAGATCATCATAAGAATACCTCAATTTTCATCAACTGAAATCAATATCATCCTATATATGTTTACCTTTATATATGATTCGATACATATCATATATTCTTATTATTCCACTTTATTTTCTACAAAACTTGAGGTCATTTCCATTTTTTAGTCATAACATATGTTTAAACATCACTGTATTAATAATTTCAATTTCCTTAAAATGCTCTCCCATGATCACTTATTCTATCATTGATATAAATATTTTATGTGAACATTTTTTTGTATATAATTCATTGATTTTTGGAATTAAATGTTATTATTATTTCTAATCAATTTATCATTTTACTCATTTTATGGTAGATGAAATTTGGAATTAATTTGGAGAAAAATGTTTGGAAGTAAGAAAGACTTCACACTATGACACAGAGTGGAGCAACATGACGTCATAATAATGAGGATGAGTAGAACTAAAGAATAATGGAAAACACCGATTCAAGCCATGAATACAGTTCATTTCATTTATATAATTAATGTTGTGACTGGGTTGAGGTATACATATTCCAAAATTCAATTAGATTATTCACACTGTGAGAAGAAAGATTCACACAATGCATTAGCTTCCTAAAATTTCTTCACAACATATAAATCTATTCATATCATGACATGACCAGGATAGAAAACTTTAAGGAAAAATCTGTATTGATTCATGCCATGGAAAATCAATCATGTTGTGAATTTATTAGTAAAATAATTTTCAAAGATATGTTCAAAATCATTCACTTTGTTAAACATTTATTCAATATGTGATCCCAAATTGAATAGCAGAATTAAATAGTATATTTTTTAGAATCTTTAGGGAATTTTAAAGTGGTCCGAACATGGTCTCTCAGGATTGAACCCAATAAATTTCAAATAATATTTTGGGGGAATGAAATCTGAATCAAGTGATATCTATGCCCAAAAATAAGAGGTTCAGACTATTTCTACAAGGATATAGGGAGACCAGAGCATGGGGATTGGTGCTTCACTATTTTAGAGTCATTTATTTGTTATTCTCAACTATTTAAATTTTTTTTCTTTTCTCCTCCCCTATCAATTATTCATTAATAACATTAGGGGGGTGTTACTAAAAAATTATTACATGTGACGTGGATAAAGATGTAGGGTGCTGTGAATTATTTTTTCTAATATTTTACTCTTGTTTGGTTTGTTTGAGTTATAATTTATCTTTGATTTCTTTCCCCATTCTTTCTCATGACCACTCGGTTAATAATAGGGATATTATATTTTTAATTTATCAACTAATTAACTTGAATTAGGAATGAAAATTGAATAATTTAGGGTAATTATGTTTAAAAATGGTATTGAGAAATATAATTCATTAAAAATCCTATGTACATGACCATGGAAATGGTTGATTAATATATTAACGAGTGGATACCAAGACCAATGATCTTCTTTACCTAGAATATAACCACAAACATGAAAAATAAAATAAATTACTAAATTCACAGGTTCCCAAATGCAAAATCTATATAATTTTTCTTTCTATATCCAATTGAATTCAAAACCAATCTACTTTCTTCGCCCAATTTCATAAAAATCATTAATCAATCAATTTTTTTTAATTTCCTAAAATCTACTTTTACTATTTTATGGTTTCAAACATGAACTCAATAATTTCTAAATTTATTTAGTCAGTAAATTTTTTAAATTAATCTATAAATTATTAAACTTTCTAGGCCCCATTAGATTTAAAATTACCTTTTGGGAAATTAAAATTTTAACACCTTTGTTATGGATGGTGAAAAGGTAAAATTAGGAACATTCATGTTTTTTATTTTTATTATTTTAATTTCACTTTTTATGCTAAGTGTTATAATGTTGTAACTATTTTTCTAGATAAATAATTCTTGATTAAAACACATATTAAAAAGTAAAATACATCCTTGAGATTTATATCAATCTAAAATAGAATTTGATAAGGCATATAGAAGAAAAATTCATGGTTATAATCAAACAAAACCATACTGCTGGAGGTGCACAAACAAGAGATCCTGAATTATGAGTTCCAGAAGACTACATCCAACTATAGAATACTAGAGCTTATCTAAGCATACTCATACCATAAGTGGGTTCCAAAAACTTTTAGATCAAGAAAAATATCATTTAGATGTTTTCAATCATAGAAAAATTCTATAGACTACCTAAATATGATCCAAACACATATCCATGAAACTTCATTGAACTCTATAATAATTTATAATTATCTAATTTTTCAATTGATATGTTAAGGCTTCCTATATTTAAATTTTATTTAAGAGTTAAATATTAGGAATGAATCCATATTTTACCATCACATTCCATCATAAAATGTGATGAGTTGGAAAGACATTTTATGACCTAATTTTTTATTCTTTCTAAATCCGTGGACATCCATGTAAACATTATAAATCTCATTCAATATAAGGATACATCATTATATAGCACATGTTAGAATTTCAATGATTTAATTATAAAATTCCCACATATTGTTACTGAGATCTGTTTATTAACTAAACCATTTTATAAAGATATTTCATAGGTAACCGGGTCAATAATAGACACTGTAGTAGGATGATCCATAATGAATAAATCACTGGAGGAGAGATACAATATTCTAGATGAAATGGAGAGAAAAAAAATCCAATTGAATACCAAGGGAACATAAAAAAGTGGCATAAACATGGTTGAAAAAAATAGATGGATGATCAATCTAATGGAATCTATAAAAAATTGATCTAATGATATGAAAAAACAACCCTAAGGTTTGTACATCGAAGAAGATAATTAAATTTATTGTAACCATAAAAATCAATTTTTTCTTTAATGACCACAACAAAAAAAACATGGTCAAGCGTGTCAATTGAGGGAATCAGGATTACAAGTGAAGCAAGGACCACCACTAAAGAGCCATGTACACACACTAGAAGAGACCATGGAAGCATCCACGACTACCATTAGAGAATTCATAAAGGAACTAATTTCTTACTCAAAATATTAAGGAGAAAATATTATGGAAATGAAATATGGTTCTAGTGTTTAAAAATTAGATATATGAAACCTCGAATTTCAAGTGATCCAAATTTTAAGAAACATTGGGCGTGACCATGAGGAACACTTCCCGGACACCTAGAAGTGAACACCTGAGTAGAACTGAAGGATATAGATTTGATTAGTGAAAAAAAACACAATATAACCATGAAAAAAATGATGAAAAGTCAAAAGAAAAAGTTTAAAAGTAAGAATAAAATATAGAAAAGTGTAAGGATATAGTAGCTATGGAATAAGAAACAGAAGATACCCCACTATTAATTATGAGACTCTCTTTTCTAGAGTTCCTAATGTAAGGAAATTTTGACACATAAAATGTAATGTCTCTAGAAAATTTCAAAAAGTTTCATATTAATAACCATTTCATATAATTCCTTACTAACGTGCTAAAATATGCCAAATTCATTAAAGATTTAGTGACCAATTTGAAAACTCCGGAGGGATTTAGCTCCATTTCAATCACAAGATAGTGTTTGGTGGTGAAATAAAAGGAATTACCAAAAAAGAAGCAATAAATAGGTATCTTTTCAATTCTAATTAATATCAGCACCAAAAAAATTAGAAGATTACCATGTAACCTCAATTAAAGCATCAAAATCATGTCTTAAAACATGTTGAAGACCATGGAATTAGAGAAGATGATGGATATAAGTGCTATAATCTAACTGCATAATTTGATGGTGAAATACCTTAGAGGTATAATTGAATATATTATAGTCAAAGTGGTCACATTTTATTTCTCGGTGGAATTCTTAATGTCAATAATAGAAAACAGAGGACCCCTCTCATATTGGGAAGCCCCTTTTTATCTGCTGGATGAGCATAGATAGATGTGAAATGTTGATAATTATGCCAAGAGTTGGTAAAGAGAATGAAAGTTTTAATATTCAACAATAAATGTGGAATTATGATGTGAAATATAATGATATAGTAGAGGAAAACATACATAAATAAAAATATGTTGTTGTAGTTGAAGAAAAGTATTTGCTGGATAATGTCATGTTAGAAAAGAAATACAAAGTAGAGGTGTTGAAAGGAAGAAATAAAAAATTAAATAAATAGAAGGAGAAGTTTATTCCACCATGTTTAAAGAGGATAAATGAGTTACCCCCTCATGATAGCCATGAGATAATGAAAGGGGGGTTTGGAAGTGAGTTTTGGATTAATGAAACTAATGGTAGAAAAAACATTGGTGGATTGGAACAATGGAGGTTTCCCACCCCATAAATGATCTTCCATTTAATTTCAAGGATCAAAGAAAAAATAGTGGATCAACCTAAAGAAGATTGTGTAGGTGCTGCCCATATAAAGAGTTAAGCTATATTTATAGGAAGGACATGGGATGACCTATGTGGATAGCTCATTGCTGTGGAAATTTTCATATATAGAATAAGTACAATCGTTCCAATATTCTATAACCTAAGTTAAAAAGGTAAGACCGATCCAATGACGTTAAACAAAAGGGAATATAGGAGGTAACCTGAGGTTTTTTATAATTTTTAATATTTTTTTTATGTATAAGAACTCTCTCCAAAATAATTTAAATTTAATTGAAAAATTACTTCACTTTCACATTTTTTCTTTCCATTTTCTAGTCTATTATAAAGACATAGGTAAGTAGTAGGAAAAAAGTTTAAGAAGCTATCCCCTGATAATTCAATCGATTAGATACTATGTAACACCCCAAGCTTCCATGGTACGCTTCTCTTTAAATAATGCAATAGCTTGCACTGTACGTAACATTGAGTTCTAGCACACCACGACCCATCAAACTAGACGTTTAAAAAAATAGTTATGAATTGTAATAACCACTTTTTGAAATTTTGTAAATTTTATTTTTCAAAATGGACTTCATTTTGGGATTTGAAATATCTAAATTAGCTTAGGAAGATTTTTTTGTATTTTTCTGAAAACTTTCAATTTCTGATGAATAGTGAAAAACCACTGTGTTATTGTTTAAAACCAAATTTTATTTAAATAATAAATATTTTTATTTAAATTTATTTTATATTAAAAATAGATACATAATACCTATATTAGTTCAATGTAATTCATCGGAGTGATTTTATTATAAGATTAGATACATAAAATTTTATTGAAATATTTAACGCCTTTTACCCACCTTCTTGTCACATTTGAAAATTTTCATAAAACATAATTTTATCACTTTTGTGAATGTAATTTCAAAAACCCAAGAGACACAGTTTAAATAAGTAAGTAAAATGTGGTTCAATAATATGAAAATAATTTTTGGTGAATAGTAACTTTTGAATTTTATTTACCACAGTTAAAAGTTAATTGGGTAATTAAAGGTAAAAATGATATTATAATTATTATAATACATGTAATAATTTTATTGGATAAGTGTTTTCGAGAAAAATAAACCTTATTAATAATATAATATCCTCTTTTATCTAGTTAGATTATATTTGGACATTTATTAATATTTTATTTAAAGAAGTGTTAAAAGTGTTACATTAAAATTTTAATAACTAAACCATTTTTAATATAGGGTTATACATAAGATAAATTCGACTATAAATATTCATTAGAAATATAAAAATATTTCCTACATCATGGTATCTTATTTATAATTTTTTTCACATTAAATGAGTAAATTTATTTATGACACAATGATCATGTTGTAATTACCTTATTAATGAATGATTAAAATAACTGATATTATAAATATCCAAATAAATTTACATTGATACCATTGATGAATTAAACTAATTTTATAGGTCAATATGAAATTTTAGTATTGATTTAATGTATTTTTTTAAGTAATAAAGTTTTTTTTGACTTTCACAAAAACCAAATACTAAATAGTTTCAAAATTGACATAAATGAGTTTAAAAAAAATAATTTATTATTAAATGATGTAATATTCCTAAAAATATAAGGTTTCAAAAAATGACTTATATAATGATATATATGACATTTTTAAACCAATTTAGGTTCTCTTGGAATTTTATAGTTCGTTTATTAACCATTTAATATAAAAATTCAAGAAGACATTGTAGAAGTTAAACTATTTTACTAAGAGATAAATTTAAAAGATATGGTTAATATGTTGAACTAAACATGAATAAAACATTTTGGTTGAGATTATTTCGACCAATCCCCACCTTATTCATGAAATAAATCCTTTTTTATCCTTAATAAATAGAAAATTATTTTATTATAAAATAATATTTCAAGATTTTCCTAAAGTGACCCTCACCTCTCTTATAAAATGGTACTTCCCCTTCTCTCAAAATCACACCTTAAAATCCATTTGGATCGGTCAAACCCATATAAAATATCCTCCCAACTACCCTCATGTAAACCTAGAGTCCTTAATTTGATCATAATGCCAACCTAAGGATCCCTTTTGACCAAATCAGAAGGAAGCACCTGAAGAAGAGGTAATAATTTCAACACCTCTTTCAAAGTTCTTTTCTTATTCCACTTCCTCTTTCTTTGTTGTTTCCATACCAAAAGAATAAATAAAGTGATTTATACATACTTTGATGTTACTATAAATATTGAAAAACCATATTAATTATTCTACCCATCATATGAATGACAAAGTCACCATACGTTCGTATGTACAACTTACCATCTCCACTAGGTGGTGTAGTTTGTTATTGAACACTTAATTATTTGGTTGGGTATAATAATGAGTATAATTGATGTCAATAATAAATATAACATATTAATAATTTGGTATATATGATATACCATACAATTAAATATGATTTCACAATCAATATAATGATATTGTCACTCGTGCGTACGTATGGATTGCCGTCTCCATGAACACGATGAGATTCATTTCCCATTATAACCATTCAAGAATAATTTTCATTTTATGATTCAAAATACTGTTTACGAAATTATAATCACTCTGTATATGAATAAAATACATCTTATCCATAATAAACATGACTTACTTAACAAAACATATAAAGGAAAATGAATCAGTTAACACCCAAAACAATGATACTACTGAAATATTATTAACAAAGAAATATTAGAAGATTGTATATGATGTCATATTTAAGTATGTGGTTCTTGTATAATTTAATAACAATGATTTAACTATTATATATGAGGTTAACATACCCTCTAATAGGGAAATGTATAAGCTAAGGGTTAATTTTACAACCTCATTATTATCTGTGGTTGTTTATATATAAGAATCTACTGGGAATTCTTTATCATACTCATCTGTGTTTCTTAAAAATGAATTTCAAAACATTTTTATTATTTCCTAGAATATGGGTTAAATTCATTTATACCCTTGTTGGTCTTTTTATAAAATGTTTTGAACGAAATATTTTTTTCATTTTCCAAACAAGGTACTTTATGACCTTTTCAACAAATTAAGGTAAGAATATTTTTTCAACTTATACAGTGGGTGCGGCTATTTTCCGCCGTTATAACACCTTCGAATCTTCCCTTACATGCTTATAATAATATTTTCAAAATAAATGTTTTCTTTTATAATTATGTGACTTTTAAATGATTTCCAAATAGAAATAGATATTTCTCTCAAATAGTTTTGATTTCATCTATGCCAACATCCTTTTATGGATTTTACACTTGTTTGAAGTTGATTTAATGTCACAACTTGTCCCCCGGGGCACGTGTCGTGACTACCCAAGCCCACCTTCCATAGCCCAAGGTGCTGGAGACTTGCATTGAAGGCGTATTCCCTAAAACTAAGAAGGCATGGCCTTTATATCCTGTAAACACACACAACCAAGCACAAAACAAGATACAAACCCGAGTAAAATGAATAGTAAATAGAGTGAGTACATTAAGTAAAAGGGGCCAGAATACAAGCCCAACTGGAAAGTACAAGAAATTGAAAAATACAAGTAAACTAGAACGAACCATGTGAACACACGCTGAGGATCCTACCTGAAGGGTAGGTACTGCTCTCGAACGGTTGTCTTTACGGTACGCCTCGTCTAAGGTCCACCTCCGGGCAATCTGCAGTCCTGGTACCCTCGTCCTCGGTTAGTGTTGTCCGTCGTCTCAACCAAACACAACAAGGTGCCGGCGTAGCCTGTGTAGGGGTGAGTATAACGATAATCAGTTGGGACCCCGAGACCCCCAAGGTCTCACAAAATACACAAAGGATAAACCACACTACATGAAATCAACTGACAACCGTACTTAGGTATATGCTAATACATATACATAATTTATCATGTACACCCCTCTCAATCATGAGGAAAACACAGAGTCCAACTCTAAAACCCAAATTTCAATTTTTCCACAAAGTATTGAATACCACGATGTTAAGTACCACACATGTACTCCACACAGAAGAATACCACCAAGGTATTACCACGAAGGAAAGTACCATGAGGTACAAACTAAGCTCACAATAGGTATATCTTAGCTACGGTAGTAAAGATGATTAGATATAACTACTAAATCATCTTACTCCATTAAGAGGAAGACCCATGTAGGATCCTAAATCATCATTAGACCCACTGAGGATCATAGAACATCTTCAGAACCACACAAGACCTTAGTTTATCATCATACCCACAGAGGATCCAAGTACATCATCAGACCCACACGGGATCCTAGTAAATCATCAGACCCACACAAGATCCTAGTACAACAAACCCACACAGGATCCTAGAGTAGTCCCACATGGATTCCTAGAGCGGATCTATGTGGGATCCTCAAATAAAGACCCACAAAGGATCCATTTCTCAATTTACAACAAGCTCTAAGGTTCCCACACTATGAATTCTTATCTCCGGGAGGGTCCACACCTCAAGCCACTTTTCGATACTCCAACTTCCATGAAGTCCCAATAAGAATTATCCCAATGGACCATTATGTAAAAGGGGTCTCATCGCAACAGACGGTGCGTCAATCGGACGCCCTGTCTGTATGTTATTAGCCTTTTAGTCCCGAGGGCCCAGTTGGATTCGTGCTCGATCTAACCAAACCATACCCCAAATTTATCCAAATATCATGTGGGGTATAGAAAAAGGATCTTCTCTCTCCATGGTTTCTAGTACTATAGATGGTTCGTCAAATGGACACCCAGATCGAAAGTTATGGCCGAAAGTGTGGAATGAGTCGAAACTGGTCCGGGTCTGGTACGACCTGGTCGGACCGACTTTGCCCGACCCAGACTAAGCCGACCCAACCCCGTTCGGGTCAACTTGGCATGGTGGGTCCGGCCCGGCCCGCTTGGTCTGGCTCGGCCCGCACTGGGTGGCCCGACCCATGCTGGGCAGCCCGGCCTGGTCGCATGTGGGGGGGTGGGGAGTCGCGCGCCCCCCACCTCAATCACCGAATGGCCGAAGCCGTTCTATTTCCAGCAGCACGTGAGACCCATAGGTCCCACTGAGTTCATCTTGGCTGACCGAAACGGCCTACCCCCTTTGCCTCCCGACGGCGTGTCATGCGCCGCCCCTCTGTGGCCGGCAAGATGAGGCCGACCTCCATTCGACACTACAGTACAAGCCAAGAACTCGCTCTCCGGGCAGCGTGGTCGTGCGCCGCTGCCCCCATCGTGCGGTCGGCCTCAGCCTTTGCTCCGCTATGGCCGACGGGCCACGACCCTTCTCCGGTGGGGTGGTTGCACTGCCTCTATCGCGGATGACCGTGGTGCCGTCCACTGCTCTTGAGTTACACTGGTGCCAATAACCAGTACCGGTTGTCGTCCTCCTCCATCACGATGAACACAACAACCATGAAGAACAGCAGAGGGTTCATGCCATGTTCGTTTGGCTCGCTCCATCTACATTAGTTCAGTAGCAGGTGGATCAAGATGAGTTGTTCAATGTAAAACATGAAGAACAACAAAACCCCTACCTTGAAGGTTCATTGATGTGTCGCGAGATGAAAACAGTGAAGGCATAGAGGGTTCCAACAATCGTCGCCTCCGCGACACGCTTTCGAAGTCAGGATCATGAACCATTCTCTTCCTTGGATATGAAGAATGTTCTTTGATGGAGATGATATTCTTTGTTTGGAGGATAAGTTCTTCATTGGTGGATGAGTTACTCCCAAAGTTCTCCCTTACAACACCTCTCCATATCCAATGATTTTCCCAACAATCAAATGAGGAGCCAACATAAATTAAAATAGGGTTACCAATTTAATTTACGTTGACACAATTAATTGTTGGCACAATTATTTGTATCATGTTGGCATAATTAATTGATGGGAGTAATTCCAAGATTTATCTCCCATTAAAGGGGGTTCAGGTGGTCTCCACCGCTAGAATTTAATTTGGGGGGTTTTCTAGTTCGGGTGGTCCCCACCTCCATAACCCATGTAGAGATGTTTCTAAAAAGAAAATAAAATGTTAAATAATTTTATTTTTATTTTTCCACGAAAAAGTTCTAAGCTATCATTCACCCTCGACCTACTATGGTCGAGGTGAAGGTATTCTTAAGTGAATACTGGCGCTGCGAGTTCAACAGTGCCCTAAGTTTTTAATTTCGAGCACCGGTTCAAAAGTTACAAAAAACCACTTTCACATTTCCTAAACGTATATGGAAAAAAGTACAGAAATTCATTCCTAGAACTCCAGGCCTCGAAATCACGCGCCTTCAATTTTTGTGGTCTCGTAAAATTCTTATATATTAAAAAAACTTGCGTGGAATTTACGGGTCTTTACAATCTCGCAACATCAAGGCTTTTCATCCCTGAAAGCCACATCACTAACTTGGAAAACAAGTAGGGATACTAAGAACGAATCTGAGCCTCCTACTCCCATGTGTTCTCCTGGAGGTTCCCATGCTGCCAGTGAACATGCACCAGAGGTATTCACCACAGAAAAAGGAACCGCTCCTTCCGATCCTCAATCTCCAGTAGAAACTCCATAGACAACTCCCCATCATCGATGTCCAACTCACCTTGGTCGATGATGTGAGATGGGTCATGCACATATATACTCAGTTGGGATACATGGAAGATGTCGTGGACCTGATGCAACTGAGGTGGAAGAGCTAAGAAGTAAGCCACCTCGCCAACTCAACTGAGAACCTGAAAGGGTCCGATGAACCTCAGAGATAACTTTCTGTCCTAGCCAAATCTTTGTAAACCTCATCGAGGTGAGACCCATAGAAAGACGTGGTATTAATCCTCGAACTCCAGAGATCTTCGTCCACTGTCGACATAAGACTTATTCCTGCTCTGTTTAGTCTTCATCCGCTTCTGGATGATCTGCACCTTATCTGTGGTAGCCCGTACCATCTCTGGTCTCACGAGACTTGACTCCCGTGGGTTAGTCCAGCACAAAGGTGATGTGAAAGGACGTCCATTAAACGCTTCAAAAGGTTCCATACCAATGGTGTAGTGATAGCTATTTTTGTATGAAAACTCCACCAAAGGAAAGTGATCCTCCCAGATGCGACCGAAGTCGAGGATGCAAGCACACAGCTTGTCCTCAAATGTTTGAATGGTCCGCTCTGTCTGGCCATATTTCTGAGGATGGAAGGCAATGATTAAACGAAGATTCATCCTGAAAGCCTCCTACAACCCCTTCCATAGTCGGGAAGTGATAAATTCATCTCGTTTGGAGACAATCTTCAAGGGTACTCCATGTAACTGCACAATCTCATGCACTTAGAGGCGTCCCAAGCTCTCTACAAAACCCTTCTCTCTAATCTGTAGGATGTGGGCCAACTTAGTGAGTCAGTTGATGATCACCCCAATAGAATCCCAACCCTTGGATGTACGTTGAAGTCCAGTCGCGAAGAACATGGATATCTCATTCCACTTCCACTCGGGGACCTCTAAAGGATGAACTAAGTCTGCTGGTACCTGATGCTCTGCCTTCACTTGCTAACAAGTGAGGCACTAAGAGACAAAATATTCTACTGTTTTCTCCATCCCCAGCCACCAGTGCTATTGTCGAAGATCTTGGTACATCTTCACCACTCCTGGATGTACCTCTAGAGGGGGCGTGTGGAAATACCTCAACACTTCCTCCCAAAGCAACACTCGTACCATGATACGACCTCAAAAACAGATGACGTGCTACCCACCTTCGAAAAATCCATCAGGTGCCTGTCCGGTGGATATCTGACCATGTCAAGCCTCGCAGTCAGTGTCCCCACACTGCACCTCCCTGACTCGCTGATGAAGTGGGGGAGTGACTATAAGAGGCTGAATAAAAGCTGCTCCTTCTTGATCCACAAAGGATATCTGCAAAGCAGCCAACTGCTCCAACGCCTCACCTAGAAGCTGTATAACAGATCTCCTACCGAGTGCATTAGATATAACATTTCCCTTCCTAGGAGTATAGACTATATCAAAGTCATAGTCCTGGAGGAACTCAATCCATCCTCGTTGTCTCCGGTTTAGGTCCTTCTTGGAGAAGATATACCTGAGACTCTTGTGATCAGAGTAGACTGTTAAACATTCTCCCATCAAGTAATGTTTACACATCTTCAAGGAGAAGACCACTTCTAATAACTCCAGGTCATGGGTAGTGTAGTTCATCTCATACTGTCTCAGTTGTCAAGAACCATATGCGACCACTGCTCGCTCCTGCATCAGGACACATCCGAGCCTGGTCCCTGATGCGTCGCAGTAAACTACATACCCTATGCCCTCCTCCGGTAGCCTCAAGATGGGGCACTAGTTTGCCTCTGCCTCAACTCCTAAATACTCCGCTGGAATCTCTCCGACCACACCTAGGGTTTCCCCTTCCTCGTCAATGCTAATAAAGGTGCTGGAACTATGGAGAAATCTTATAAAAATCTCCAGTAGTATCCAGCCAAACCGAAGAAACTTCATACCTTTGTCACACTCCGGGGTGGATCCCAAGAAAGTACAGCCTCAATCTTCACTAGAGACACTAAAAATCTAGGCTTTGAGATGACATGTCCCAGAAAGTGAACCTCTCAAATATAGAACTGGCACTTCGAGAGCTTACTATAAAGATTGTGCTCTCAGAGTGTGTCCAAAAATATTTGCGAATGAATGGAATGCTTTTACTCTATCACAGAGAATATCTAGATGTCATCAATGAAGACCACCACAAAGATATCAAGATATGGCTGAAAGATCATGTTCATGAGTCCCATGCACACTGTTGGAGCTTTGGTCATGCTGAATGGAATAACAAAGAACTCATAATGTCCGTACCGATATCTGAAAGCTGTCTTTTGAACATCCTCGTCTCGCACTCTGAGCTGGTGAAAGCCCGATCTAAGGTCTATCTTCGAGAACCACTATGCTCCCTTTAGATAGTCAAAGAGGTCATTAATCATTGGAAGTGGGTACTTGTTCTTCCCAGTCACCTGGTTTAGGCACCGATTGTTGACAAAAAGTCTCAAGATCCCATCCGCCTTTTGGAGCACAAAATCCGGGCTGGGCAATGGGAAACACTGGGCCGGATGAACCCCTTCCCTTGTAAGTCCTCCAGCAGTACCCGCAGCTCACGAAGCACCACAGTATCCATATGATACGCTGGTGTAGAAATCGATTCCATCCTAGGGTACAAGTCAATGTAAAATTCCACCTCTATGTGAGGAGGTAGAGCCAAAACATAATTAGGGAAGACATCTGCGTACTGGTCCACCACTACAGGATAACTCAAAATCTCTACATAAACCGCTCTGAGGGTAAGGATAGCCAACTGATGAGTGATCGGCTGCACTCTCCTCTGGGTATGTCCATCCTGTGCTGCAATTACTCCCTTCTCACCAGTGATGGTAAACCTGGTCCCATCCATGCAGACAGACTGCACTTTGCGCCTAATACAGTCAATCTGAGGATGGACTGTAGATAACCAGTCCATACCCAAGATGATGTCGTAAGGCCTTGACGCCGTTATTAGGAAATCCCAGTCGAAGATCTCACCTCCTAGAGTAAGATCCCACTACTAGAACCAGTGTGTAATCATCAAATATGCTCCCTTAGGAGTCTCTATCCTTATGGATCGAGCCAACGGCTCCATCGGTATCTCCGTGCTCCGAACGAGGGCAGTGGAAATAAAAGAATGAATGGAACCTGTTTCTATAAGTACTGAAGATATAGTGAAATAGACATAGATCATACCACATATCATCTCTGGAGCGCCATGGTCATATGCCTCAACTTCCTAAAGATTCTTTCACCGTTTTTCACCTGCTCCCTATGGTTGGGGTGGATCACCCGGCGGTGGTGGCAGTAACACCTCGGAATCGTCGCCCACCGCCAGCTGCATGGCCAGCTCCTCTGCCACGTCTGCCTACTCCCTGCGGACCTCATCGATCGAACCTCTGTCTCTTCTTGGGAGGTCCTTCGACCTTCTGTAGATCATTCGTACAGCGGGTCAGACAGTCACAATCCTTGTGACCATACCCACCACATGTGAAACACTGCCTACTCCTCGCATGACTAGCTTTGTCTCTGGTACCCCACTCAATTGACCTTGAATCTTGTGGTCATCCACCCATAGGTCGGGTCCTCTAGGACCTCTATGACATCTGTCACCTACCAACTGTAGAAATATCTGCTATGTGACGCCCTGTGGTGGGTCTTACTGCTGGTGACTGCTCAGCAAGAAAACTCTCCACTAAGAGGGCTCGCTCTAACACCCCCGACTGCGTTAGAATGCTAAGAGAAAACATCGCAGCCCTGATCTCTCGCCTGAGTCCCTGCTCAAATTGTATGGGCCCTGATGAATGGGTCTCGTACCATATCAGTGGAGTAGAGTGAGAGGTCAGTGGAACTCATTGATTAATGAGCCACATTCATTCTTGCCTACTGCAGATGATGAAGCTCCTGTATGCGCACTGCGCAAAGAGTCGCTGGGACAAGCTCTATCCGAAACAGGCACTCAATGTCTCCCTAGAGAATTTTCACCTTATTGTGAACTTGGGTCATCATGCCCCACCATCTTCTTGGTGCTTCATATAGAAGACTGGTGGAAAGGACCACCATGAGATCAGCTGGTGTCCCTACCAATCAGAAGACTCTCACCACGGCCTGTAGCCAATCCTCAACCACCTGTGGGTCCATCTCTCTCCTGAACCTGGGTAGACTATGGAATTGTAACTCATGAAATTCACTCAAGCAGATTGCACCCTCTGCTACTGGGGCTGGTGGAATTGGTGGCACAACAAGTAACGATAATGTTGGTGCCTCTGCTGGTACCTCTACTGGTAACAGGCCCTACACCGAGGGCTAGTTACTCGGTGGGCTATAAGTGTGTACTATACCCGGAACCCTAACTGGCTGTCTGCGTGGATGCATCCTAAAAAGAAATAGGTGTGCCACGGTCAATAAGTTAAACCTAGTGAGTTTACTCAAAGATATCGCAAAGAATAACTATTCTAAACACACACACAATTAGTGTTTTCGTGTACTGAGTAAGAAATCAGAAGTCAGGGTCCCGGTGTATGGATAGGTCAGCCTCCACACCAACAATGGAATCCCCAAACTGAATACCACACTCAAAACAATTAACGCTATTTCTGTTAAAAGATCATAGTCCTATGTTATACGGTAGAACTGACTCCTTTGATACCAATTTGTCACGAACCGTCCCCCATGGATCGTGTCGTGAATACCCCAAGACCGCCTTCCATAGGCCAGGGGATGAAGACTAGCACCGAAGGTGTATTCCCTAAAACTAGAAAGGAATTTACTTTATATCATGTAAACACACACAACCAAGCACACAGAAAGATACAAACCCGAGTAAAGTGAGTAGTAAATAGAGTGAGTACAGTAAGTAAAAGGGGCCAGAATAGAAGCCAAACTGGAAAGTACAAGAAACTAAAAAGTACAAGCAAACTGAAACAACTCTTGTGAACAACCGCCAAGGATCCTACCTGAATGGTAGGTACAACTCTCGAATGGTCATCTCTGTGGTACGCCTCATCTAAGGTCCACCTTTGAGCTACCTCCAATCCTGGTACCCTCGTCCTCGGTTAGCGTTCTCTGTCATCTTCACCAGACACAACAAGGTGAGGGCGTAGCCCATACAGGGGTGAGTATAATGATACCTAATAGGGACCCCAAGACCCACAAGGTCTCAAAATATCCACAAAGGATAAACCACACAACATGAAATCAAATGACAACGCTACTTAGGTATATGCCCATACATATACCTAAGTTATCAAGTACACCCCTCTAAATCATGACGAAAACACAGAGTCCAACACCAAAGCCCAAAGATCAACTATTCCACAAAGGAAGGAATACTATGAAGGTAAGTACCACATAGGTACACCACACAGATGAATACCACCAAGGTATTACCACAGAGGAAAGTACCACAAGGTACACACTCATCTCACACTAGGTATATCTTAGGTACAATAGTAAAGATGATTAGATATAACTATTGTATCATCTTACTCCATTTAGAAGAAGACCCACGTAGGATACTAAATCATTATCAGACCCACTAAGGATTGTAGTACATCATTAGACCCACAAATGATCCTAGTACATTCTCAGACTGACACATGATCCTAGTAATCATCTGATCCACACAGGATCCTAGTACATCATCATACCCACACAGGATCCTTGTACAACAAACCCACACAAGATCCTAGAGTAGTCCCACATGGATTCCTAAAGCGGATCCATGTGGGATCCTCAAATACAGACCCACAAAGGATAGTTTTCTCAAGTTACATCTAGCTACAGGGTTCCTGCACTAAGCATGCTCGTCTCCCAGAGGGTACGCTCATCAATCCATTGGATGATAATAAAACTTCCAAGAAGTCCCACAAAGATTTATCCCAAAGTACCACCATGTCAAAGGGGTCTTATCGCAACAGACGGTGCATCAATCGGACGCCCGCTCTGTATGTTATTAGACTTTTAGTCCCAAGGGCCCTGTTGGATTCATGCTCGATCCAACTCGACTATACCCCAACAATATCCAAATCTAAATCAGGGTATACCAAAAGGACCATCTATCTCCAAGGTTTCCTTCACCGCAAACGGTTGATCAAACGGACACACGGTGACAAATTTATGGCTGAATTTGTGGAATAGGTCGAAACTAGTCTTGGTCTAGTCCGAACCGGCCCGAACCGGTTCGGGTTGACCAGGCCCGCTGGGCCCGACCCGGCCCATGCAAGGAAGCCCGACCTGGCAGATTCGCCTGGCCACATGCAGGGGTGAGTCGCGCTCCCCTCGTCTCAAACACAGAATGACTGAAGCCATTCGGTCGCCAGGAACACGCGGGACCCGCGGGACCCGCTCGGTTGATCTCAGCCCGACGAAACGGAAAGCCCCTTTTCCTCCTGGAAGAGCATCATGTGCTACCCATCTTCGATTGGTTGGATGCCAACCAACCTCCGTTCGTCTCTGCGACACAAGCCACGACCCTTGATCACCGGGCAACACAGTCACGCACCGCCGCCCCTATCGTGCGGCCGGACTCCGTTGGGCGCCGCCTTTTCTCCACCATGACCGATGGGCCGCGACCCTTACCCGGTGGCACGGTTGCGCCACATCCTTCCTCGCGTCTAGACATGCTTCCAAACGCCACTCTTGAGTTCCACTGGTTCCAATCACCAGCACCGGTCACCGTCCTCCTCCATCGTGAAGAACACAACAACCATGAAGAGCAGCGGAGGGTTCGGGCCATGTTCATTTGGCCCGATCCCTCCACATTAGTTTGGTAGAAGGCGTATCAAGAGGATTAGTTCTATTTAAGACACAAAAAACAACAAAACCTCTACCTTGAAGGTTCATTGATGTGTCACAAGATGAAAATGGTGAATGCGACGATGGTGCCAACAATCGTCGCCTCCGCAACATGCCTCCGAAATCAAGGGTGTGCGTCATTCTCTTCCTTGGCTCTGAATAATGTTCTTTGATGGAGATTCAATTCTTCTTTTGGAGGAGAAGTTCTTTGTTGGTGGATGAGTTCCTCCCAAAGTTCTCTATTACAACCCCTCTCCCTTTCTAATGATTTTCCCAACAATCAAATGAGGAGCCAACATAAATTAAAAAAGGTTCACCAATTTAATTTACATTGACACAATTAATTGTAGGCATAATTAATTGTATCATGTTGGCATAATTAATTTATGGGAGGAATTCCAAAAGTTATCTCCCATTAAAGGGGGGTTCAGGTGGTCTCCACCGCTAGAATTTAATTTGGGGGGTTTTATAGTTCGGGTGGTACCCACCTCCATAACCCATGTAGAGTGGTTTCTAAAAATAAAATAAAATGATAAAAAATTTTATTATTATTTTATGACAAAAAAGTAAAAAACTTTCATTCTCCCTCGACCTTCTGCTGTCGAGGTGAAGGTCTTCTTTAGCGAATACCGGCGTTGTGAGTTCAATGGTACCCTCTAATTTCAATTCCATGCAATGGTTCAAAAGATAAAAAAACCAGTTCACTTTTTTACTTAACATACATGAAAAAATGATTATAAATTCATTTCGGGCACTCTGGGCCTCAGAATCACACGCCGTCAATTTTCACGGTCTCATAAAATTCCCATATATTAAAAAAAATTACATTGAATTTCCGGGTTTTTACATTTATTAGGATAAAATTTTCCATATTTTATTGAAGTTTTTGTGATATGTTTGACCGTGGATGTGTTATTTTTTTACCATTCATGGTTTATGGTTAAATTATTAACATTTCATATGGTAGTTTTAATATGAATGTTTATGTTATGTTTCAACCTTTTCATATGAGGAATTCATTGGAATTTACAAGTGTCGGGTGGATCTTTCTATAGCTGTTTGACGCATCGATATGTCTCATGAGACAAACTAGTTTCTTGGTACAAGGCGCTGAAAAAATATTATTTTAAGTATTGGAATGAGGCATTGACTATGTGGTTATGATATCTGACATTATGAATTCCATCATTATGAAATTAGCTATTGATATTACATGTGATTATTCGACTAGTAGAATATCCATGTGAATAAGTAAATGGAATTATATGATTTATCTTGTCTATATTATTTTGAAGATTATGTTTAAAATAATTGGTTTTTAGACTTATACATTGCCTTAAATGTTTGTGTTTATTTATGGTATCTTCTGCTATATTGTTATCCTTTCTTAGCATCTAAGCTCACCCCTTTCTTATATTTTATTTTTCCCAAGATGTGAAGAGGTATATTATGATTGACCAGTAAGGATAGGCTAAGGGATATGAGTGTGTTCACAGGGGACACAATGTTTTTTTATTTAATGATGTAATGTAAAACTTTTTTATGTATCTACTACTTCCAAAGATGCTAACCTAATTGGTCTTTCGAGACTTGATCTCTTGTGATCATGCCAGTTTTATATAATAATGGGCTGACTCTGGGTAACTAGGGTCTGGGAGTTACAGTTGGTATTAGTGGAAGTTTAGTACAAACATTGGAAACTATATTTAGAAATAATGTTATTAGAGAAAATTACCCTAATATAGACTTTGAGGATTAGTATAGAAGAACTTCATATAATTTTGGTAATGTAGGGATTTTGCGAATTTTCCAAGAAATACATCCCTATCTGGATACGAGCATGTAGAGGCGGCTCTTGAATAGATGTATGTAGGGGTAAAACACCAAAACGCGACTTTGAAATAGACTTGAATGGGAACTAGTGCACGACAATGGGCCTTGTTTCACTCTTGGTTACGACACTCCCTTGGGATATGTTTTGGATAAATCAAATTTTCATTACAAGCCATTATGAAGGATTTATGAGTAAATACTTCCTCAAAGAAATTTTTTTTATGATTATGGATTATATACATAAACTTTTCAATTTATATTGGGAATTTTACTAGTTTGGAATTATGTATTGTGATTCATAGACTAATCTATTGTATGACATTGTTTATAAATGGCACACAGTGGAAGAAATGGAAACTGTATCAACAAACGTAATCCATGTATGTATTTCCCTCCTACATAGGAGAATTATAGTGTAGCTAGTGATTCAAATAGTGCTGAATAACTTATAACCATACTGGGACAATTCACTCTGGTTATGAATAATAACCTTACCCGTATGGAGCACCCAGATCCACAATGCGGAGGATCAATATTAGATCGTTTCATGAGGAAACAACCACCAACATTCAATGGGACTAAAAATCCATTTGTACCTGAGTAATGGATATGTTCTTTAGAGAAAATATTTCATGCATTGGGGAGTAGAAAAAGGGAAAAAGTTTTCATGGAAATTTATTTCCTCATAGGAGATGTAGATCAATGGTGGTGATTAATTCAAAACACAAAGGAGGATGAAGAAGTAACAAATATGGAATAGATAGATTTTAAAGCTCTTTTATTAGAAAAATACTTTCCTCATGACCATCAAGTGGATTCGAAAAGACAATTTCTGAGTCTAAGGCAAAAGGATGATGAGAATGTCGCAATGTATGAGGCTAACATTACAAGGATTTCAAGCAATGATGCATATTATATACATAACCCAAGGAGTAATATTGATCGATTATTTGATGGGTTAAAACCATTTCTCTATCAAGCATTAGTATCACAATACTTCTCATCATATTAAGATATAGTCTCATGTGCTATCAAGACAGAAAATTAATTCTCTAAGTCTTATGACTTTAAAGCAAATAAAGAGAAGAAGAGATCTATTTAACACTCTAGAAATGGAAATAATGGGATGAAAGGAAAAGTTGAATTTCCATCCTATAGTAAATGTGGGAAGAAACACCCCAGTAATTTCTTGAAGGGAATGGAAGTCTATAAAAATTGTGGAGAAAAATTCCATAAAGCTCATGATTGAAAAGGGATGAAAGAGGCTATCAATGATGAATGCTACAATTGTAGAGAAATGGGGCATTATGAGAATGAATGTCTTAAGCACTAAGGAAAGTTACATAAAAAAATTACAAGGGAAAAAGGTCAAGCTTATGCGATCCCTACTACTGAGGTTGAATCTTCAAATGACGTTGTGGAAGGTAGTTTAATCATTTGCTCAAATTTAGTCAATGCTTTATTTGATTCTGGATCATCATATTCTTTCATATCTTCCCATTTTTCCATGAAAATTAGATATTCCCAATTTAATTTAACAAGGGAGTTTTCAATAAAAACTTCTAAGAGAAGTATCATTGCAACAATGTTTTGTGAATAAGTTACCATTATGGAATATGAACGTGCTTTATCTAATGATATTATTTTTATAACCATGATTGAATTTGATATAATCCCTAGTATGGATTGGATTTTGGACCATGATAAAAAAATTTATTATAAGAAGAAGGAGGTTACAATTTTTTATGATGATAAGGAATACCTTATCTTTAGAGCAGAAACATAACCATCTGATTCTCATATAGATCCTCCCCCTTAGATCTACTAAATTCAATTTTTGGGGAGGAAGAGAGTGAAATAACTACCGGTGAGGAAATGAATGTTCAAATAGAAGATGTACCAATTGTGAAAGAATATGTTGATGTGTTTCTAGAGGATTTTCCTGGACATCCACTAGAATGAGAAATTGAGTTTTCCATTGACATAATTCCTGGTTCAAGGCCCATATCAAATACCCCTTATATAATGGACACTGTGGAAATAGTGGAACTAAAGCAAAAACTAGAGGAATTGAGTAATAAAGGATTTATTTTCCCAATGGTTTCTTAATGGGGAGCCATTGTTCTTTTTTAAGAATGAAGATGGATCCATGAGGGTGTGCATTGACTATAGGAATATCAATGGTTTAACAATAAATAACACGTATCCCCTACCTCACATTGATGATATATTTGATCAAGTTCATGGAGATCAATATTTTTCAAAGATTAACCTTCGATCTGGATATCAACAGTTGTGTGTGAAGAAGGAAGACATTCCAAAGACATCATTTCATACTAGGTATGGGAATTACGAGTTTACAGTAATGCCTTTTGGAATGACTAATGCACCCTATTTTTTCATGGATCTAATGAATAAAGATTTCAAGGAATATCTTGATGACATTTTAGTAGTATTTATCGATGATATCTTGGTATACTATAAAATCTATGAAGATTATGAAAAACCCTTGATCAATATTCTAATGAATTTTAGAAGAAATGAATTATATGGGAAGTTTAGAAAGTGTGAATTATGGCTTCAGGATATTTCTTTTCATTCCCATATTATCTCTAATGATGGAATCCTTATTAATCCTTTTATTATAAGAGAACTACAAGAATGGACCGAACCGACGAGTATAATTGAGGTACATAGTTTTATTGTTTTAGAAGGTTAATATCAGGGCTTCATCTAGAATTTTCCCCGATTTGATATCCCATTAACCTAGCCCACACGCAAAAGGGTTAAATTTTTCTAGAAAAAGGAGTGTGAAGAATGTTTTGAAGAACTGAAGAGAAAATTAGTCAATGCTCCTATCTTGACTCTACCATTGGGGAATGATGGGATTTTTATTTATAGTGATGCTTCAAAGAAAGGACTTGGTGGTTTCCTTATTCATAATGATAGAGTTATTGCCTATGCATCATGAAAGCTAAAAATTAATGAGAAAAACTATTCTACTCATGATATTGGTAATATTTCCTCTGAATAAAGGAAGACACTATCTATAAGGTTGAAAATGTGATATGTATACCGATAAAAAGATTTTGAAGTATATTTTCTCACGGAAAGAACTCAACATGGGGAAAAGATGATGGATTGAACTACTCAATGATTATGATTGCACTATCCACTAACACCCGGAGAAGGAAAATAAGGTTGCAGATTCATTGACTAGAAAGGATCATTGAGTTTTTAAAAATATGAGAGTTGAAAGATATCCTATGTTCATGGATCTAGTAATTATGGATAGGGGAATAATCATGGAAGGTGAAACATTGATACTTTTTCAAATGGTTTCCAAACCATCTTTACTAGAAATGATAAAAAGTTCTCAAAGTGATGATGAGGAGTTTCAAAAGAAAATTAAAGTTGTGAATGATGGGAGATTTATTGAATTCATATATAATGATGAAATATTGAAATTTGGGAAGAGACTTTATGTCCCAGACATACCTGATCTAAAAAGTGATTTTTTGGATGATGCTCATAGATCCAATTTCTCTATACGCCTTGGTAGAACTAAGATGTATAAATATTTGAAGGAACTTTTTTTGTGGGAAAACATGAAGAGGGATATTTCTCATTATGTGTCAAGATGTATGGTTTTTCAATAGGCGAAGGATGGAAGACGATATCCAATAGGATTCATGCAAACTCTTCCCATACTAGGGTGAAAATGGGATGATATTACGATGGACTTTATGATGGGGCTACCAAAGGCTATTAGTAGGAATAATTCAATATGGGTCCTTATTGATCATCACACCAAGTCAACAAATTTTCTTGCTATAATAGAAGACTTACCACTTAAACGTTTAGAATGAATATATATTAAATAAGTTGTAAGACATCATGGTGCACCCATATTGATTATTTCTAATTGTAATCCCTATTTTACATCATGATTTTGGAAATGTTTTCAGAAGGCCCCAAATACTAAATTTTGTTTAAGCATTGCCTACAACCCTCAACCTAATGGACAATCAGAATGAACTATTAAAACCATAAAAGACATGTTGAGATCTTTCTCACTTGACTCTCAAGGTATGTGGGATCAGTATTTACCTATAGTAGAATTTTCCAATAACAATATCTTCAATTCAAGTATTCAGATGACACCATATGAAGTGTTATATGAAAAGAGATGTCACACACCAATTTGTTGGGATGATTTTGGTGGAAGAGAACTCATAGGCCCAGAACTTGTTGAGGAAACAATGGAAAAGGGGATGATTATCCAAACCCACATCAAAGTATCTCAAAGTAGGAAAAAGAGCTATGTCGATAATTGAATGAAGGATTTGGAATTTCAAGTAAGAGATCATGTTTTCTTGAAGGTATATCTATGGGAGGGTGTTATAAGATTTGGTAAAAAGGGAAATCTATGTCCCAGGTACATCCGACCTTTCAAAATTCTAAAACAAATTGGAGTTGTAGCTTACCATTTGGAAATGCCTCCTACTCTCTCCAAAGTTCATGATGTGTTACATGTATCACTATTAAAAAAATACATGCCTGACCCAACGCATGTACTCACCTATGAAGAAATAGAAATAGAACCCAATCTATATTATTGTGTAGAATTTTCAAGATTCTTGATACTAGAGAACAAGTGTTGAGAAATAGGACAACTCATCTTGTAAAAGTTATATGGAGAAACCATATGATGGAAGAGACAACTTGGGAGCCTGAGGAACATATGACGAAGAACAAACTGAATATTTTTATGCAGTAATAATCTAGAAATTTCAAGGACAGAAATATTTGATGGAGTGGATAATGTAACAACCCAAGATTCCATGGTAGGCTTCTCTTTGAATAATTCAATAGCTTGTGTTGTACGCAACTTCGAGTACTAGCACACCACGACCAATCAAACTAGCCATTTAAAAAATAGTTATGAATAGTAATACCCAATTCTTGAAATTTTATAAATTTTATTTTTCAAAATGGAATTCATTTTTGGATTTGGAATATTAAAATTATCTTAGGGTGAATTTTTGGTTTTTTTCTGAAATCTTTCAATTTTTGATGAATAGTGAAAAAACACTGCGTTATTGTTTAAAAATGAATTTTATTTAAATAATAATAATTTTTTAAAATTTATTTTAAATTAAAAATAGATTTATAATACCTATAATAGTTCAATGTAATTCATTAGAGTCATTTTATAATAAGATTAGATATACAAAATTTTATTGAACTATTTAACGCCTTTTACACACCTTCTAGGAACATTTGCAAATTGTATCAACTATTTAATCATAAATGATGATATCTAAAAATTTTTCTTTCCAAGGTTACTGAGTTTAATTTATAATTCTAAAAAAATTCAGGTTGGGATAATTTTTATGTTCTTTAATGGATTCCACTTTATCTTCAAAATTATTCCTCATCCTTTCAGCTTTCCCTTGATGAAATTTAACCCTATCAAGTAACAATGTTTCAAGATACTTTATTTTCTTCTATTTAACATTAATTTGTAAATATTTGAAATTAGTTCTATTTTTATGATTATCTTATAATTCATGGATCATCTGGTCATGATTTATTCAGACATCATCTCTTTATTGAGCTTCTTTGGCCCATTTTTTTTTCAAAATTTGAGAATAGTATTTCAATACAAAGATTTATTTTTTCAAAGGATATATCATGTTCAGAAATATTTATAGATTTTATTACCTTTTATTTAAAATCCTTCTCCATGTTTTTAGCTTCACCTTTAAGATAATTAATCTCTTCCCATTGACATCCAAAAATCCCAAAAATAAAACAAGATATTTCTTAGGGAAATGACTGCATCAAGTCTTTTTATATTTAAAAATATATATCTTGTGAATAAGAAAATTTATTACCAATTACACTTGGTTATTCTTTCGGATATTTTTTAAAAGAATTTTCACATACCTTATGTCCCTAAACTTATTTTATTCACTTGAGGTAATAGTGTTTTCTAACTCCTTGGTGGTAATTTAAACCACCTACTTATCACCTTTAAAGACATATCATTCTTACTTGTTATCAAGCCTATGAGAATCAAAATTTTGATTATGTTCACTAAAGTGGTATATCGACTTCAACATAATCTTTTATTTCTTGATTCTATTCATCATTGTTTTGGAAGAGATTTAATTTTGATCCGAGACAAAAGAATCTTCACAAAAATCATACATAGTTATTAATATAGAAAAGAAACTCAAATACTCAAAAGACAGTAACTCTAAATCAAATAATCCAATATTAGTGAAATTTCCTTCTAATACCAATTTTTATGATCACTTGAGTTATACCCAACACATACAGGGCATTTAATAGAATTAGCGTCAGTGAAGGTTTTTTCTTATTAGATCATTCTATCTCTAAACCTCTTTGACCAGGTAAGATATTGATTCTCTCATTCTCTTACCTCGATAATTTTTTAGTACACACAAAAAGTGGATATGAGATATACAAGGTTCTAATTTCAATTATAAAGGCTAGTAATTAGTATAATTGAGGTACATTCCATGAGCACACATTCCACTATAATGAGATTCCAATTATAGTGGGATTACCAAATAAAATCTGAACCTAATGCATGGAACCCAACAATATATAGGCGGGGGAGGCCAAAAATAATCTTAATCCCCTGGGCAAGTGATAACTTAGTCCAAATAAAACTCTATGTTGGGTATTTTTATTTCCATTATAGACATGGTGTAAATTCTTAAATTTCATTTCCACAATAAGAGAGTCATCTACTAGTTGTGACTCTAGTTGAATGTCATAGTGCTACATTGTTCTCCAATTCCATATTCATCTATTGTTGATTTCAAAATAGCATGAAAGAGTATTATTCCTTTTCTTATTATTCTCTCATTATTTCCATTCTTCTCCCTATAGAAGCATAAATGAAAAATACACTCTTCTCTTCTTCTCAATTATTCCTTATTCAATATTCCTCTTTTTCTTTAGTGAATATGACTTGCATGGGTTCCCTTATTCTTTGATCTGACTAAAAGGATGTATGAAGATTCTAATTGAGTTATATCTTCTTATTCTTGACACTGAGATATTATCTCTTTGAATAATATGGTTGAAAATATCTCTCAATTTCTTATTTTTCTTTATCAAAATTCAATATGTATACATATAATGAAATATTTAGTATGGGTTACCTTCTTCCAGTTTATTGTGTTTCATATATAATTTAAAAATACAAAATGAATTTATTATTTTGAATTACTATGATTAAAGGTAATTTGAAACCCTCATATCTTGAAGTTTTTTTAGCCTTGACTGGATCCAGAATTCTTAGTTTTTCATCTCTTTAATATGTTTAAAATATCTACTAAAGGCTTGTCTAATGTCTTGGTTCATCAATATTTTATTTCTGTGATATATGGAAATATTATGAAACCTTCACAAAAAAATATACATATTTAGACTATATTAATTTAAATATATTTAAATATGCATTAGTTGTGGTTATTGAACTATTTATTCATGGCACATAACATATGGTTCTTTGTTCTTCTTCCCTAATTGAAATACTAGAATCAAGTATCCTTCATTTGCGATGATATTTCCCCACAAATATCTCTCTCAAAAATTTCACCAATCAACTTATATCATGATGTGAAATATAATTATATATATATTCATTTAATTCAGTTTTACATATAATGTTCTGAATTAGACTCAATTCTATAGTAAAAATCTTATTGAAAATATCTTATTCAGGAAAATACTTCTATATACGCAGTAAGACGAGCTCTGTTTTGTTTTTTTGGTAGATTTTATGTTTTTGTAAAATGTTTATTTATGTTTTTCTATACTAAAAATCTATTTATTTAATTATTTGTTGAAAATATTTTTCATATTAATCAATTTTTACTGTTGAATACATTTTTTCCTGTATAGGAATAATATTTTAAAATACTTTTTACTTGTTCATTGAATGTTTTATTATATGTGATAAATAATTTTTTTATTTTATAATAATTATTGATTATATTGATTATAATTATTTTTTGATTCATGATGTGATTTAAGTTGCCTAATATAATAATGTTTGTTTCATATGTGAGTGTTTTTGTTTAATTTATTTTATTTCTAATCATATTATCTTTAGAAATTCTAAATTATATTTTCTATTGAATATGTTTAGTGTTTAATTCTTTACGTTGTTCAAATTTCTCACATAATATTTTTATAATATTTTTTTGAGTTTAATTTATTTTTAATAGTATAAATATTTATTATTATTATTATTGTTATTTATAATTATTTTTGTTTAGTTTTTTGGATATTTAATTTTATAACATTTTTAGTTACCCTTACATGAGGTTTGAAAGTCTCCTAATACCTTAATAAAAGTGATTATAATATCCAGTTACTCTTAGGTAGGATTCCTTTTACCCTCATATAACTTAAATTAATTTTTATTTACCTTTATATTAGCCTCGTAACCCATACATAACTTTCATTCTACCGTTACAAAGGTTTTTTATTCTTTTGTTTAAATTTAAATATTGTTATAGTTATCATTACGTAGCTTTTATCTACCATTATATAAATTAATTTTTATTATGTCTTACTCTTAATAAAGTTATTCATACCATTATTAAAGTTGTGTATACCCTTAAAAAAGATATAAATTACCTTAATAGAAATTTTATTTACCTTTTTTCATGATTTAAAAAATTCTAATTAACCTTGTATAATATCTTTTTACCTCTATGCGATTTTTGTTTAATTTTATGAAATATTGTTTTCCATTATGAAAATTTGTGTACTATAATGAATCTTCCATTACACCTTTAAAAAATTCATATAAAATTCTGTTTATATTTACATACCCTATCAGTTTAACCTTATGTATTGTTTAACTTACCCTTATGCATTAAATTTAAAGGTGAGTTTACCTTTATGTACCCTATATATTTTAAATGCTACATTTAAAGAGGTTATGAAATATATATTTTACATTCATTCACGATATAAAAATAATGAGTTTCTCCAATAAAAAACTATAAATTACCCTTATGATGCATTATGAGTAACTCGTTCATTATATTTTAGGACTTAAATGAGTTGTATAATACCCTAATTAATTTATTCATGAATAAGACTTCCATAATGGTAATATATACTCCCTTGAATGGTATCATTTCTATTCTCCATAACCTTAGTGAGATACTTCAATGTGTAGGTAAAATTAAAATATTTTTATTTTTTTGAACCATTGTTTTTAAATATTATAAATAATAGGAAATACCCATGTGAGGAATATTTGTGGGAGTTCCTTTGATGAATCATAACCATTAGGGTTCGACCTATAAAATTTTAGGCTATCAGTGTGAAAGAGAATAATAATAAAGATGGATTATTGATGTTCAAAATCAAAGAGACAAAAAAATTTCATTCTCTTAATTTGATGAGATTTTGATGGTAGATAATAATTCATAAATATGCATCATTTCTAGAAGGGCTAAAGATCACTTTTCTTCACCAAAATTATTCTAAAAATTATTATAAATGTCTTGTTAACTTTATTATTTTTTCAAAAGTGTATATATTTCCTAATTTTCACACATGGTTATACCTCTACTAAAATGATTTTTTTATGACCACCAGGACAAAAATTATGATCAATGAGTTCTATTATAACCCATAAAACACTCATATGGTTGGAATGGTCCTTTAAGTTATTTGGATCTTTCTATTCTCAAAAAATGTAGGTAATTTTTAGTCCATCTTGTAATAGAAAAGTATAAGTAGACACCTATAAAAGACTATTTTCTTCAATTTAAGTTGGTACCATTCCTATTCCTGAGTTAGAGGGTATTGAGGAGTGGACCAGGATCTTAGTGATTTGAACAACTATAAAAATCCATATTTATTAATTTTTTCCACTGATAATCTTTTTGAATATAACACACACAATCATCCACTATTGTGTTTGAATTAACAATACTATGATTATTTTATAATTATATGTAAAGAGTTTAAAATGACTATTTACCTCTCTATATTCTATCTTTCCATAGATAAATCGATCCCATAATTTTTATCAATGGAGATTTCTTAAATAATAGTATATAATCTATTTAAAATTATTACTTTATTATTTTAATTGTGATAACATTTTCCTAGAGTTTTAGTCTATGTAGAAATAATTGTTTTAATGGAATGTTAGGAAATTAAAGTCAAACATCCTCTTAGACCACCTCACATAAATCCAAGCGATTATACATATTTAAAGGATCATAAAGAGGTATTTTTAAATAATATTTTTATATAATATTGGACCTTTATAACTAAAACATACAATATGGCTAAATTATATTTGGATACCCTAGCTGGTAGTGATGTTATAAAATATGTGAAAAATTATAGAATCATGAATTTACTTTATTTTTATTTAAGTATAAACACGTATAGTCTTAATTTATATTGAAAAAATTATTATGACATTTAAAGAACATTAAAATCCACACTTCACTGATAAGTTATAGAGAACAATGTTAGAAATACATCATGTAGAATTTTAGGAATTCATAATGCTTGATCATGAGAATATCAGTGGGTTTTACAACTAATTTACCAAGATATTGAATTATATTTTCTCTCTCGGGGAGATTATGAAGAAAGAAATAATCATTTAGAGAATAATTTGATAATTAACCAACAAATTGAACTCAATGAAGGTATAAATCAATGAAAGAAATGATTTCACAAAACATACAATGTATGAAATTATTAGATATATTATTTAATACAAGAAAGAAATAAAGATCAATGGGAGAGAATATTTTGAGAAACATAAGGGTGTAACATTTAAATATTAAAAGTTTATTTTTGACTCTTCTAATGACACTGTAGGATCCTATAGTAGTGATGAAGTTAATGATTTGAATCAAATTTTAAATTTTTTAAAAGTCCTTGTGAAGGAGAAACATAGTCCAGATGAAGCAGGATAAAACAAGTATAATTAGTCCTTAACAAGGGAAGGAAGTTCAAGAAAATAAAAATGTTTTTCTCAACTAACATGTTTGGAATATAATAAATAGGGAAAAATTAAATGTGATTGTCCAAAATAAAGAAGTATGGGAAAGAAAATAAATACAAGAAAGAGATGAAACATTCTTATCATGCTGGTTAGAGTTGTACTAAAGAGTCATGTTCAATCAGTAATGAATTATAATGGGAGAATGTAACACCCTGAGATTTTATGAGATATATATTTTTAATTTATTTGATGTATTACATTGTACACTTCACCAAGATTATATTGTAATATACACAACACTGTATTATCTTGTAGTATACGCAACACTATCATTGGAGCGTGTTATACACAATTTCAAGTTGATTTTTTAGAAATTATTTTTCGCAATATTAAGTATAGATTTTGATTAATATATAAATGAAATAAGGTTTTATTATTTTATATGAAACACCAAAGGGATCTTGCACTACATGCAGCCCTTACTTGGCTTGCATTACACGCAATCACAACCTTCCTCGATAGCATCTGTAGTATGCAAAACCTGGTTTCCCTAAACAATGATATATTTTTATAATATTTTTATGAACTATCCATTATGAATATTATTAACTAAATTTTAAATTTTATAACATTATTATTCATCTTACACATTTTATAGAACATGGTATGAGAACAAAATAAATGTTTCGGGTAAAATAAGTATTTTTCAAAAAATGCAGTTTTGCCGCCTTTTAATGGTGCACCCACTTTAAATATAGTTTTTGATATGTTTATAAGTTAAATTTTAAAAAATAAAATTCTTCTTTGGAATCAGGATATAAAAATTTAATTTGGATAATTTTTTCATATTATTCTGATAACTTTCATATTTTAATGAATAGTAAAAACACACTAAATTTTACTTAAAAACCACTTTTTTCATCGAGATAATTTATATGGATAAATTATAATAGTAAATTGTTTTAAAATATAAATAGAATATATTTTTACCATTTAATATAATTCAATTCATTACCATTAATTTTACATTGAATTCATAGGTAAAAACATTTCAATCTTTTGTAATGTTTTAACTTTTAAAACCCGTTTTCTCAACAACAGGATTAATTATAAATTAAATACTGAAACTTCTATGTTTTGAATTTGAAAAAATGGATTACATGTTTGGAATCAGTAGGACCAAATTATGTTAATATTCTGATTTTTATTTTTGGGAACAATGAATACTAACTACGGTAAATTTTATTTACCATAGTTAAAGGTAAATCGTGTAATTAAGGGTAAATAAAATATTATTAAATTAACCTAACACTTGTATTAATATAATTGGATGATTATATTTCATTATAAGGAATATTTGGGTCGAAATGGAATCCATTGGAACCCACTTGGATATTATTAGGACCTTTAATTTATTTTATTTTAAAGAAAGTGAAATATGTCTCACTCAAACATTAATAATTAAAGTATTTTTAATATAAGGTTATACAGAATATAAATTCGATTATAAATACTCATTTGAAATCTAAAATGTTTTTATTTTTTATGGAAATTTATTTTCAATTTTTAAGAGATATTTAATTTCGTTAATTTCTTATACATTTATGATGCAAAAATTATTTAGTGAGTGAAAAATCAGTAATATAGTTTTTATTAAAATAATAATAAAACTTAAAAGGCCCAAAAACCTGACAAAAACTTATTTTTCATATATATATAATCCATAACCATCCAATGGTAGAATTTTTGACCATTTGGAGTTTTATAAAAGCGATTATGACACTTACATTATTTTATTTTCAATGATGTCAAAGTTGTCACCTTCATAATTTAATAAATATAACAATTTACATGTCGTGATTTTAAGATGATAAATTCGGGTAAAAGTATTATTTTGAAATATATTAGATTTATCATCATCATATTATTTTATTTTTTATTTTTATGCTACTAATAAGTATATTAAATGATTATACAAAAATGATGTGGTAATTGTTTTATTAAGAGAAATATCAAATAAATGGTTTTATAAATATTAAAATAAATATTATATGAACTAATTAATATTCTACACAAATTTTATAGAATCATATGACATTTTAGGAATCTATTATAAATTTTTCTCGAATATATCTTCGGTGTGGATTTTATTTAAATTCAAATAAATGAATAGTGTCAAAATTGACTCTAATGATATTTTATAAAAACAAAATATTATTAAATTGATTAAAAGTAATAAAAATATTAAAAAATTTAAAATTTAAAATTATATAGTCTAAAATGTAATTATATATCTAATTATGGAAAATTTACAACACATAAGTAATTATTTATAACAATTTAAAATTTAGAATATTATTACCACAAATAAAATTAAATAGATTAAATAAGTATAAATCAAGTTGATAAGGTTTAAAATAAATTCCAAACATGTCTAAATTTTATTGGATGATGATATTACAACCCTATATCATGGAATCTTCCTATTGAGTCATTTTTGGAGGTTTTTATGCGCATTTTTGGTTTATTATAAATTAATATTTTAGAGGTTAACAAAAGTACCCCTCTCCTCCCTTATAAAAGGGAACCTCCTCCCTCTCATCTTCACACAAATTTTAGCTTTCAATCTTGGAAAACCCCTGCCCATTACTCTTCTAAACATCTCTATTAACATTCTGGATGTTCTGGTCTTCTCAAAAGATCAACACTAGTCCCTTAAGAGGAAGTTCAAATGAGGTGCTTCAAAGAAGAGGTAATCTCTTCTACCGATTCTTTCATGTTTCTTTATTCGTATAATTACTATTATTTAGTTGTTTCATTATATAGTAATAACATCAGTATAAATAATATACTGATATGTTATTATAAATATGAAACAATCCCATCTCACCTTCTATCCATCCTACGGAAAACGAAATCACCGCGCCTGTGTACGTACGGAATACCGTCTCCACGCCATGGTGAAATATATTTTTCCACCACCAACTTATTTGGATGCGTATAATGGTGTAAACAATAACTATATATGGATATTATAACATCATACTAATTCTGATATATTATACCATCCTCTCCAATTCCATTCAATAATTATGGGAACGATATCCTCGCTCGTGCGTGCGTACAGATTACCGTCTCTACAACGCGATGAGATGCATTCTCTATGCTAACCATTCAAGAATGATTATAAAGTATATATAATGAATAATAATGATATTTATGACATAATAATTCTGCTGGATTTATTTATATATATACATGTTATCTACTTACTTCCATTCAAGTCAATAAGGAAAGGAAAACAGCGTTCATGCGTACGTACGACCTACTGTCTCCATGAACGGCGTGTTTCATTTAATTTATCTATCTATTATATATATATATATTGAATATATATGATCTATAAGTCATGTTTTAGATTCTGGAAGTAATTAAATCATGATATAAGTAATAATAATATCAATAACAACAAGTCCAAACCCGTATGATAAATGAAACTATTTTACACAAAACACTGCTTTAACATGGAATTGACAAAATAACGAGTAATATAAAGTCATAAGTGAATAATATATGATTTAATACATATTATTATGTTTTTGTTACAAGTTAATAATATGTTTAAACCCACTATATAGGAGTTTCGGAATCGTATGAAATAAATTGGACCTAAGGTAAGGGATAATTATTCCAATCTCATTTTTATCTGAGATTTCTTATACGTAAGTATTTACTGGGGTATATTTTTCATCCATGTCTATAAAATGTTTTCCTAAAGTGTTTAATATTATTACAGGTATGTTTAAAGTCATTTTTACTCCTTTTTTACTTTTACTTTTTGTTAGGGAAGGAATCTTTCTTTTGTTTTCCATACGTTGTACTTTTTGACTTTTCCGTTAAAAGTATGCGGAGAATGTTTTTATGAACTTATATGGAATGAACGGATTTTTACAGTTTCATAACGCCTTATTTTCATGAATCTTACTCTATAATATTTCATGATTATTTTCAACAAAATACCTTTCTTTTAAAATTGCATGGCATTTTGTGAAAAGAAAATGATTTTGAAGAAGAATGGATATTTTCATCAAGAATTCATTTCTAGTGTTTTATCAAAATTATTTTCCATCTATGATAATATAGGGTTTTGTTTCTATACCTATTATTTTATTGATTGGATTATGTTATAATGGAATTATTTTTATGAAGTCCTTTTATCTTATATGGATAATGTTATGATGGCATGAAGTTTAAGAATCCCATTTTTATTACTTGGGTTATGCTATGATGTATGATTTATGATTTTTTGGAACACATAAGAATGGTTTCATTATGAGATGGGTGGGACCTATATCTCCCTCTAATTAATTGGGTAAAGATTTATATCTCATGAGATAGACATGGCTGAAATGCAAAGTAAAATCCAGTTCAGTAATACAGAGCTGAAATAGTAAGTAAACCTGGTTCAGTAATGGACTTTATCCACTATGATGGTTTTGGCAGCAATGCCTTGGCTACTATGGAAATCATATCATGTGCTTAATGGTTTTCCACAGTTACATGTTTTATTCCCATGCTATTTAATCATGATTAATGTTTCTTGATGATATATTCCTAACGTACTGCCAATATTTATTTCACAACCCAAGATTTTGATGTTTAAACATTATATTCATGTTTTTAAGTTCAAATGTATATGGTTTTTTTATTTTATCCATTATTACCCTTACTGAGAACTTGTGCTCACCATTTATAGGTTTTCTTTTCCCCAGGAGATAAATAATGGTTTTAGGTAAGAAAACAAAAGGGGAAGATCTTTATGGGAGATGTTGAAGATATTTCACCATGATTAGAAGATTATGTTCCAAGTTTCCAAAGACACTAAACTATTACGGTCCTTGCGTGTTAGTTTTTTTTTTGTATTAATGATTTATTAAAAGTAATGTAATGTCCATGTATGTTAATCTTGGGTCTCTACAGTTGGTATTAGAGGAAAGGTATAGTTAACCATTGGAAACTAGGATGTGAAAACTTTAGTGATATCTCTAGAGATATTTCAAAGTTATGTCTAGGGATGTCCCTGAGGTTATGTATAATTATAGGTTATACTCATAGAATTATGGTAATGATATTATAATTAAACATAGGAGGTTAGATATTGAAGGTACTCCCCCTTTATTATGTTGTTTTCCTAATATGATTTTTTCCTCTCACACTATTCATTTTGGGTTTTAGAAAATGGATGGAAATACGAAGATTCATGATAATGGAGATTATGATGGAAAATGGAATTATATTATTCATGATCAACCAAATGAAATGGGATTTGGAAGTCCAAACATAATTATTATGCTGAATCAGTCATCGCGATATATGATTAGAAAGGTGAACTTTAGTTGTATTCCTACGTCATCAAATAAGAGGAAGATGAACGTTAATGCATGTTCGAATGGTGAGGATCATAGAGGAAGGAAGATTAAGCTTTCTACATATCATGAAAAAGAGAAGAAGAACCATGAGGAATACCTCAAATGGAGGGGAAGATGTTATCTGTGTGGGGAAAAGGGGCACAGAGTGATAGACTGTTATGGAGTTCAATGTATTATCTATGGAGAACATGGGCATTACCCAACTCAATGCACTGACCTAAGAGGTTACTTCTAAATTGAGGAAGGACCAATTCCATGTTAATCATTGAAAAGGATGGATTTAAGGGATTATGTATTGGAATTCAAGAATAATTTTTTTGAGGTACTTTTATGGTATATTAAAAAATCTATATATTTGTCCATTGTGGTTTTCCTTAAGAATATGGTACCGATATCCATGAAAAGTGATTGAAATGTTTTTGTAAAGCAGATGATATGCGCATAATGAAGGGATAAAGAGATACTGAAATGTTTGATAGTATTAATGAGCTCATGACTGATTTAAGGACAAAGTGATATCATTGTTTGAGTATATATATATTTTGGGATTTGGGTATGTGGTAAAAGTTAAATCTTGATACCATTCATGTTTTCACTAAGGTTCTAAGGTAATTCATGTTTCAATATAATATATGTTTATGGAATTACTATGTTTGGAAAGTGACCACCAAGAAATATCTTATGATATACGGGGGATAAATGATGGTATTCAATGCTTGGTAGATGACCTTTCTAGTAATCATTTTCTTTATACTATGAGATTGGACATTAGTATTTTCGATAAGACTAAAGGTTGGAATGGATTAAGTTAGACGCTAGATAGTATTGTTTAAGGATAAAACAATTTTATATAATGTTAGAATAGTATAGTTTTAGAAAAAGGATAACCTGCAAGGCGAGTGACATCCCGTCGTGTCGGACAAGGTTGCGGGAATCGAACCCACAACCGAAGTGGGACAGACCTTTATCACCTAAAACTGTCCTACAAGAAGTCCCTAGTTAGTAGAAACAAGTTTTATTTTATTTTGTGGTATCATAGATGAAGTATAAGTCTATTTTTGGAACCATATATGATTAATATCACCATATATGTACTTATGTATATTTGATAAATTTTTCTATCATTTTGTTTGAGATAGATGGAATGACACATAATTCTATCACATGATCTGCTAACACTTCACGAATGACAAATTCAACTTCATTTCTTTAAGATATGAAGTGGAAATTGTTCAAGGTGCAAACAATAGTGAGATTGTACCAAAATAAAGTATTTATTTTAATTCAAAAATTCTTTAAAATTTGGGAAATGATCTTGAAAAACAAAAATGTAGGCCTAGTATCCTCATATCTGATGAATCAAATGGTACCTTAGGTCATCAAAAATTTATGGCTTTGTGATTGTTTGCTTTTTTCATAGCCATGTTCTCTACCACTCTCCATCAGAACATGTTTGTTAGATTTCTCTTCCATATCCATATTTTCACCTATATTCTCCTATGTGGAAACCCAGTGATGAGTCAATTTGGGTAAACATTACATTTTATACTTTAGTTTTAAAATTATGTGTTAGTATTCCTTTTTACGATGTGGGTTTCTATGAAAAAAACTTTCAAGTAGTAAACGATTTATAACCTCGACGAATTTAGAGGGAGAAATTCATTTTAAGGGGGGTAGAATGTAACACCCCGAGATTTTGTGAGATATATATATTTAATTTCCTTGATGTATTCTATTGTACACTTCACCAAGATTATCTTGTACTATACGCAACACTATATTATCCTGTAGTATACGCAACACTATTCTTATCTCGTGTTACACACAATTTCAAGTCCGTTTTGTAGAAATTATTCTACGCAATATTAATTATAGATTTTGTTTAATATATAAATGAAATAATATTTTATTATGTTATATGCAACACCAAAGGGATATTGCACTACACACAACCATGACTTGTCTTGCATTACACGCAATCACAACCTTCCTCGATAGCATGTGTAGTACGCAATACCGGGTTTCCCTAAACAATGATATATTGTTATAATATTATTATGAAATATCTTTTAGGAATATTATTAACTAAATTTTGAATTTTATAACATTATTATTCATCTTACACATTTTCTAGAACATGGAATTAGAGCAAAATAAATTTTTCGGGTAAAATAAGTATTTTAAAAAAAATGCAGTTTTTCCGTCTTTTGATGGCGCACCCACATTAAATATATTTTTTGACATGTTTATAAGTTCAATTTGAAAAAATAAAATTCTTATTTGGAATCAGGATTTTAAATTTACTTTGGATAAAATTTTCATATTATTCTGATAACTTTCATATTTTAATGAATAGTAAAAAACGCCAAATTTTACTTAAAAACAACTTTTTTCATCGGGATAATTTATATGGATAAATTATAACAATAAATTGTTTTAAAGTATATATAGAATATATTTTTACCATTTAATATAATTAAATTCATTATCAGTAATTTTACATTGAATTCATAGGTAAAAACATTTCAATCTTTTGTAATGTTTTAACTTTTAAAACCCATTTTCTCAACAGCAGGATTAATTATAAATTAAATACTGAAACTTCTGTATTTTGAATTTGGAAAAATGGATTCCATATTTTGAATCATTAGGTATAAATTATGTTAATAGGCTACTTTTTATTTTTGGGCACTATGAATAGTAACTACGGTAAATTTTATTTTCCATAGTTAAAGGTAAATCGGGTAATTAAGGGTAAATATCATATTATAAAATTACCATAACACTTGTATTAATATAACTGGATGATTATATATCATTATAAATAATATTTGGGTCTAAATTAAATCCATTGGTACCCACTTGGATGTGATTAAGACCTTTAATTTATTTTATTTTAAAGAAAGTGAAATATGTCTCACTCAAACATTAATAATTAAATTATTTTTTAATATAAGGTTATATAGAATATAAATTTGATTATAAATAATAATTTTAAATCTATACTGTTTTTATTTTTATGATAATTTATTTTCAATTTTTAAGAGATACTTAATTACCTTAATATCTTATAAATTAATGATGCAGAAATTATTTATTTAGTGAAAAATCGGTAATATAGTTTTTATTAAAATAATAATTCACCTTAAAAGGCCCAAAAACCTAACCAAAACTTATTGGTAGTATATATCTAAACCATGATAACTCAATGGTCTAATTTTTGACCATTTGGAGCTTTATAAATGCAATTATGACACTTATATTATTTTATTTTAGATGATTTCCATGTTGTCACCTTCATAATTTAATAAATATATCAATTTACTTGTTGTTATTTTATGATGATAAATTATAGTAAAAGTATCATTTTGAAATATATTAGATTTATATTCATCAAATTATTTTATTGTTAATTTTTCTGCAAAAAATAAGTATATTAAATGATTATACAAAAATGATGTGGTAATTTTTTTATTAAGAGAAATATCAAATAAATGGTTTTATAAATATTAAAATAAATATTATATGAACTGATTAATATTATCCACAAATTTTCTAGATGAATATGACATTTTGGGAATCTATTAAACATTTTTTTTGAAAATATCCTCAGTGGGGATTTTATTTAAATTCAAATAAATGAATAGTGTCAAAATTGACACTATTGATATTTTATAAAAATAACATATTATTAAATTGGTTAAAATTACAAATATATTTAAAAATTAATAATTTTAAATTATATTGTTTAAAATGTAATTATATATATAATTATGGAAAATTCACAACACATAAGTAATTAGTTATAACAATTTAAAATATAGAATATTATTACCACAAATAACATTAAATAGATTAAATAAGGATAACTCAAGTTGATAAGGTTTAAAATAAATTCCAAAAATGTCTAAATTTTATTGGTTGATGGGATTACAACCCTATCTCATCTCATCTTTTTATTGAGTCATTTTTATAGATTTTTATGTGGGGTTTGTGTTTATTATAAATTAATATTTTAGAGGTTTCCAAAAGTGCCCCTCTGCTCCCTTATAAAAGAGCACCTCCTCCCTCTCCTCTTCACACAAATTTGAGCCTTCACGCTTGGCCAAACCTGGACCATTACTCTTTTAAACTTCCCTAGTAACATTCTGTATGTTCTGGACTTCTCAAAATACCAACTCTAGTCCCGTAAGAGGAAATTCAAAGGAGGTGCGTTGAAGAAGAGGTAATCTCTTCTACGGATTCTTTCAAGTTTCTTTATTCTTATAATTACTCTTATTTAGTTTTTTAATTATAAATTAATAACATCAGTATAACTAATATACTGATATGTTGTTATAAATATGAAACAACCCAATTTCACCTTCTATCCATCCTACGAAAAACGAAATCACCGCGCGTGCGTATGTATGAAATACCGTCTCCACTCCATTGTGTAATTTATTTTTCCACCACCAACTTACTTGGATGGGTATAATGGTGTAAAGAATAACTACACATTCTTATTATAAAATCATAATGATTCTAATATATTATATCATCCACTCCAATTCCATTCAATAATTATGGGAATGATATCCTCGATCGTGCGTACGTACGGATTGCCGTCTCCACGACGCGATGAGATTTATTCTCCATGTTAACCATTCAAGAATGATAATAAAGTATATATAATGAATAATAATGATATATATGACATAATAATGCTACTGTATTTATGTATATATAAATATATTTCATCTAATTACTTCCATTCAAGTCAATAAGGAAAGGAAAACAACGTTCATGCGTACATACGACCTACCGTCTCCATGAACGGTGTGTTTCATTTCATTTATCTATCTATTATATATATATATACTGAATATATATGATCTATAAATAATTTTTTTCATTTTTTAAGTAAGTAAATAATGATATAAGTAATAATAATATCAAGAATAACAAGTCCAAACACGTACGATAAATGAAACGATTTTACCCAAAATGCTGCATTAACATGGAATTGACAAAAGAATGAGTAATATAAAGTGATAAGTGAATCATATATGATATCATAAATATTATTATGGTTTTGTTAAAAGTTAATAATATTTTTAAACCCACTATAAAGGAGTTTTGGACACGTACGGAAGAAATTGGACCTAAGGTAAGGGATAATTATTCCGATCTCATTTTTATCCGAGATTGCTTATACGTAAGTATTTAATGGTGTATATTTTTCATCCATGTCCATAAAATGTTTTCATAAAGTTCTTAATATTCTTCCATGTACATTTAAAGTCATTTTACCCCTTTTTAACTTTTACTTTGTGTTATGGAAGGAATATTTCTTTTTTTCCATACGTGGTACTTTTTGACTTTTCCGTTAAAAGTATAAGGAGAATGTTTTTATTAACTTATATGGCATGAAAGGATTTTTACGGCATCATAACGCCTTATTTTCTTGAAGCTTGCTCTACAATATTTCATGACAATTTCAAAAAAAATACCTTTCTTTTAAAATTGCATGACATTTTTTGAAAAGAAAATGATTTTGAAGAAGAAAGGATATTTTCCTCAAAAATTCATTTCTAGTGTTTTATCAAAATTATTTTCCATATAAGATAATATACGGTTTTTTTTCTACTTCCTATTATTACATCGATTTGATTATGTTATGATGGAATTTTCTTTATAATGTTCTTTAATCTTATATGGATTACGTTATGATTACATGATGTTTAAGAACCACATTTTTATTACATGGGTTATGCTTTGATGTATGATTTATGATTTTTTGGAACACATAAGAATGGTTTCATTATAAGATAGGTGGGACCTATATCTACCTCCAATGAATTGGGTAAAGATTTATATCTCATGAGATAGACATGGCTGGAATGAGAAGTAAAATTCAGTTCAGTAATACAGGGCTGGAATGGAAAGTAAACCCAGTTCAGTAATAGACTTTGTCTACTATGATGGTCCTGGAAGCAATGCCTTGGATACTATGAAAATCATATCATGTTCTTAATGGTTTTCCACAATTACATGTTTTATTCCCATTCCATTTTATTATGATTAATGTTTCTTTATAATCTATTCCTAACGTACTGCCCAAATTTATTTCACGACTCAAGATTTTGATGTTTAAACATTATGTTCATGTTTTCAAGATAAAATGTATATGGTTTGTTTTATTATAGACAAGATTTATCTTACTGAGCATTTAAGATCACACTTTATATGTTTTATTTTAGCCAGGATATAAAGAAAGGTTTTAGGTAAGAAAACAAAAGTGGAAGATATTTATGGGAGATGTTGAAGATATTTCACCATGATTAGAAGATTATATTCTGAGTTTCCAAAGACACTAAACTATTACAATCCTTGAGTGTTAGTTTTTGTTATGTATTAATTATTCAGAAAAAGTAATGTAATGTCCATGTACATCAATGTTGGGTCTCTAAAGAGAAGTTGGAATGTAATATATATTTTATTGAGACAAAATATAAGGCACCTGAATATTTTTTCACCATTATTATAGCCTACTTTTGTTACTATAAATTATGGTTTTGAAAGTAATCATGAATAAAATTCTTGTTCTTATGATGTAAATGGATCCAAAATTCCTGGGTATAAGGAATTAAAAATACTAGATTAATGATTATAAGAGGTTACATTGAAAGATATTGATTTTTATGAAAAAATAATGAGAAACCAATTAATAAAAAAATGAAAATAATAGGATTTTGAAAGAGAATAAGAATTATAAAAATTCTATGATATGTTCTAATTATAAATAAGTAGAATTTATTAAAAAGGAAAATGAGAATGTAAGAAAAAATTATGAAATAAAGAGTTATTTTATTTATATGAATCATAAATATCAATAATAGAGATTAAAATAGGTTTTATATGACATTTTTAATGTTGAAAAAAAAAGTCAAGATGCTAAGTGAATAAAATAATATCATAAGGAATTCAAATTTCTTATCAAATAGTAAAATACATATAGACATGGAAAATACTCAAAAATATATTGACAAACATAAATATAATGTTTCTTATTTGGAATCAACTATTTCAACTCTTGTAAAATGCATCGAAAAGTTTTACAAGATGATGTCCATGAATAAAATAAATAAAGACATGTGTGTATTCAGTTAAAATAAGTCGATTTCTAGGATGTTGAAAGATATTTTTGTTAAGAATTATTATGTAAATGACTCAAATGTTACTTTTTTTAGTATGATATATTTGGACACCATGCATGGGAGTTTTACTTAAATCAATATCAATAATTAAGACACAAAAACAATTTTTTTGAGAATTGATTTTAATATTAAGAGTAATAACACTTGTATAACATGTGTTCTCAAAGGATTATACTGAAATCCAATAGATCCCAAGAAGGTATATATACCTTGGTAAGTGTATTCTTCATGGACAACATTCATTTTCAATCTCTTTATAAAATATATAATGTTGGAATATATTAAACTATTTTTTTCTTTATGAACAATAAAAATGTTCAAATTATTTACTTGTTAGTTTATTTGTATATGCTTAATTTTTTTTTCATTAAAAATATATTTCAAATTAATATAATATTTTTTCAAGAGATTCATAAATTAAAAGGGGTATATATTCATAAATGTTTTTTAAAATTATAATTTTTTATTGTATCAATTTAGGTGGATTTCCCCTTAAGAGTAAAATTTTGTTATATGATGAATTTTTACGCATGTAAAAACCCATTTACAATATTTTTTAAAATACATGTTGAAATATTTTTAATAATACATTAAAAATAAATGTGAAATTTGTTTAAAAAATATATTTATAATAAATGTGAAAATTTTAGTTTTTGATTATGAGTTTTATTTCCCTAAATAATTTTGTGTTGAGAGAGATTTGACTATTTAGGGTAGATCCTCTATTCGTGTTTAGGTAGGTTGTTTTATTTTGCTATAAAATAATGTTTATATAAAAGTAATTGGTAGTTTCCATTTCTAAAATTGAGCATATATTGTACTTTAATGTTTTTTAATAAAATGAAGATTAATTTTTTGAAACATGTTTTTGTAGTTTTTGATAAATTTAATAAAGGGGGATATTATTGTAGGGAGAATGTTTTAGATTTTTTGAATTCAATGTATAGTTTGTACATTTTTAAAAAGATGGATTTGGTTATTATTGAGATATTGGGAGTTTTAGTTAAATTTAGTATGATTTTCTAAATTTAAAATCTCTTAATTTAACCCTTTTTTGAAAATATTTTTTTTTATTAATTATTATTCAATGTTTAATACATTATTTATCATATGTGTGGATTATTTTTTAAAATATTTTTTCATATTTTTTGAACATTTTGTTATAAATATAATAAATAAATGTGTTATTTGTTAATAAATTTTGGTTACAATGATTATAATTATTTTTTAATTCATGTTGTTATTTATGTTTTTTAATATAATCTTGTTTATTTCACATGTTATTATCAATTTTTATTAGTTTTATTTTGAATAAAATTTTCATTAAAAGGAATTAATTATATTTTATATTACATGTGTTGATTATTTACTTATTTTAATTGTTGAAATTCCCCACATGGTTTTTTATAATAATTGTGTGGATTTTAATTGATCTTTACTTTTTTAAACATTTATTATTATTATTATTATTTATATTTAAAAAAAAAAATTTCTGAAAAATTAATTCTATATTGTTTTTACTTACCCTTACATGAGTGTTTGAGGTCTGTTGTTACATTTACATAAGTTCTTGTAATATCTTGTTACTCATATGTAAGTTTCAATTTACCCTTACCAAACATGGTTTAATTTTTCTCTACATTTATATAAGTTTCCTTACCCTTACTTAATAGTTATATTACCATTATTTAGGTTATTTATTATTATGTTTCCTTTATAAAATTTATATTTACCCTTAAATAGATATTATCTACCTCTATATGACTAGTTATTAATTACGCCTTACCCTTATGAAATTTTTTCTTACCCTTACGCCTATTGTGTTTACCCTGACACAAAATATACATTACCTTTACAAAATTACCGAGTATGTTTAGACATTATTTAGAGAATTATTAATTCCATTATGTAGAATCTATTTACATTTATAAAATTATTTTTTACTTTAACGCATGTTTGTACCATTACCAAAGTCTAGGTACCTTTACATAATTTACTTTTAATTATTATGCATGTATGTGTACCTTCAGGAAAGGCTTATAAAATTCAATTTTACTTTGAATATTTTATATATATACCCTTATGTATTGTTTTACATACCCTTATGTATGAAATTTAATGGTGAGTTTACCATTATATAAACTACACTTTTTAAAGATTACCTTTACATTTGTTATCTAATAAATGATTTACCATTTATGTATGATATGAAAAATACCAAGTTACTCTTACATGGTGTTATAACTTTCCTATATGTTACTATATGAGTTATCCTAATGTTGTATTTCAATAATACCCTTACACAATGTTTACAAAACCATAATTACTTTTACAAAGAATAAAACTTATATTGAAGAAGGATCTGTACACTAAAAATATATCACTACTTTTCCCCATGATCAAAGTGTGATACTTCAAATTTTAGGTGAAAATTATATATATTTAAATTTATTTCTAAATATTAGTTTTAAATATAAAAAATAATTGGGAAACACCCACATTAATAATATTCATGTAATTTACTTTGATGAATCACACCCCTTTGTTTTTATCTTTTAAAACTGAAGGAAAATAGTATAATTGAGAACCAAAATAAAGGAGAATTACTGAAGAAATGAATCAAAGTGACAAAACATTTTCATTCCATTGATTTATTGAGGCTCTTCCTGTTACAAAAAATTCCCTGTTCTATATCAATTAAAGTAAGACTGAAGATCATTTTTCTTCACCAACATTCTTCAATTAAATATTTATAATGACTTGTTAGTTTTATTATTTCAAAGAAGTGTATGTATTTTATAGTTTTCACACATTGTTAAAACTCTATTAAAACATAGTTTTCTTTTATGATCACCTAACTAAGAAGTAGGTACACTATGTTCTATCTTCACCCATAAGATGCTAATAGGTTTGGGATTCTCTTAAAAAATCATCGTTTGTTCTTATTTTCAGAAAAGCTAGGTAAGTTTTGGTCTATCCTGTAATAGAATAGGTTAAATTTTCCAAATGTAAAAGATTTATTCTTCTCTTTTTAGTGGGTACCAATCCTCTTAATGAGTTATATGTAATTAAATAGTGGACTAGGATCTTTACGATCTGAAACACAATAAAAATACTCTATTCTTTATTTTTATTACATTGATAATATATTTGAACACCAAACTCACAATCGTCTATTATTGTGTTTAAATTAACAAAAATATGATATTTTTATAATTAGGTGTAAAATGTTTAAAATAACTATTCACCCCTCTAGTCCATATTTCTATATATAACTCCATCCAATAAATTTTAATTTCAATATGTGACCCTCATATTCTTCTATTCTTCTCTTGTATTTCATCATTAACTCATTTAGAATAGATCATAATAACCAATTTTGTGATATATGAAACTTATGAAGATCAGTATACCAAGAATCTCCTAAAATTATATTATAAAATCTTTGATTATGGAGATCTCCCAATGTGTTAGGTTATAATACCATACATCATACTCAAAGCAAATACATGAATCACATTCCTACCTTTTCTTATTTTTCTAGTAGTTTCTGATATCATGGAATCAAATATGTGTTTTAATCACCTATATAACCGATCACATATCAAAATTAAATATTTATAAGATTTAGGTTTCTGGACAATTCTCATATGTAACAATTCAAATATGAGCATTAGTTCACATATTTCATCCAATTTACATATGTCGTTCATCACATTCATATTACCTAACATGAAAAAATCACCTATTTAACAGGAAATTCATTTATGTTGATTCATTAATATGACTAGTTTTCTAATAATACCAATCATGTATCAAATTATTGATCTATGAATATTTATATACATAACAATGAATTAAGTTATAAAGATTTTACTACATTGATAAAATGCATACATGAATATTCCCTTATGTGTAGCATGTATGAAGATTCACATACATGGTTGTAATCTTGTTTAGACAGCTACCAAACCCTATATTTTTCAATGTTATTCCTTCATTATTCCTTCTATCTTAAACCAAGAAACAATTTTTAGGAATCATGATAATTGTTATCATTATATTTGATATTTAAAAGAACACATTAGATTTAATTGACTAAAATCAATATCCAATTATTTATGTTCATCTTCACATATGCTTTATGAAATATCATATCTTATTCTGATTCCATTTGATATTCCACAAAACTTTTAGTCCCTTAACCTATTATAGACAAATTGTTTTTTGATCATAAACTTCTTAAAGTGGTCAATTTTCCTACAATTCATCTACAACAGTTAATTGATCTTCCATTATTCACATAGTAACCTCCTTTAAATTCATATTTTCATTAAATTTCATCCCCTACATGTGGATGGAGCTTTGAATTCATGAATACACAGTGATTATATATGATACATAATCATTACTTTATCATAATAATACTTATTAAACCTCAATTCTACTTTTTATTTATCAAAATATTGATATTCCTTGAAATTAATTCCTTGGAAATAAATAAACATCACACAAAGTGGGGACAATAATTTTTCTAAGGAAATCACTTATATATCATGATAGTGGGAGAAAGATAATATTTAGAAAATTTTATGCTATAAATGAACATTATTTTGTAGGTGTGCACTAAACTCTACAAGTATTAGTGGAAGGAATTGTTCAAGAGACACATACTATATTAAAAAGTCATAACCATATATATTGTTTCATATTCACCAAAAAATGTTATATATTGTTCGATAAGAATAAGAAATCCTACAATGAAGTAGTAAATAGAAAAATTATATGACTGGAATGTTCAAAAGAATTCAAATATGGATTCTATGAATTGAAATCCAGTTCTATATTTTGGTGGTTTCTCTAGTTAATGTAAAATCATTGGTGGGTACTCTAGAGAAAATATATAAATATGGTATAAATCATCACTAATAAGGATCAATTGGTTATTTAAATTTCATTCTATGTCTAGGTATATCCTTTGAAAAAATACCGTACAAAGTTGTTATGCTGGAATTGATTATAATTCTAATTATCATAGCTAACTTATACAATATTAATTTTTAATGAATGTTTTTCTGGTTTATATAAGAGGTTAGAGGAAGTTCTATTGTTTTCCTAGATAGATATGTTCTATAACATATAGAAAATATATGATTATTCATTTAGTTAATTTAGGAAAAGGATAATTTATTCATGAATATCATAAGTAGAGATATAGTCTTAGGGAACCAAATCTATAGACTTTTATCTATGAGGTTTCTTCAACAAATTCAGAGTATTTACATTAAAATGATTCATATCCATTATCACATGGAATAAAATCTCTCGATTATGGTATGTGAATAAAGAAAAAGAGAATCTAGTGCTAAATTAAATAGATATACTTAGTATTAATTTATAAATCTATCTCCCATTCCATGATTTTAAATGAGGTTTAATATTTCCTATGTTGAAATAATAGAATGTGAATATAAAATAAAAATAGGATATTTGTAAAGGCTGGTAGTTAGAAGTATCCAAAAGTACTTGATAAATTAAAACAAGATGAGTACCTCGTTAATAGTGAAATGGGAATACTCGTTACCAATGGGATAAATAACCACTTTTACTTTAGATTAATTTTATGTAGTATCATAGTTAGTCTAAGGTATTATGTAAGAGAAAAACATAATATGGATAAATTTTTCTGAATTTAAATTTATCGAGTATGCTTATGCTTTTGATGCTGCTTAATAGGTTTCTTTAACAATAGTTTAATCAAAGATTTGGTATTGGAAAAAGGTTTTAAGTATTTACTAAGAGAAAAAATTAACACCAAGTGATTTCACCTATTTTGGGATTTTCATATTGTGATAAAGATGTAGTAAGAAGAATAACCACCAAAACATGGTAGTCCTAGAAGTTGTAACCATACCTCAGCAAAATCACATTTGTTGTTTGAGTTTAATCAATTAAGTTAGAAGTTATCTTTAGTGAAAGTGAGTTTATATTAGAGTTTGTGCCCAAGAACTAACTCTATTGAACTTTTTTTACCTATATATTCAAATAATTTAATATTAATAAATATCATCTCACATTATGAGTTTTTTATATGTGACATCATTGAGGTAATGTATTCTGACTATATGTAGCATTGAATGCTCATTAAAGTTTTTTAATTTTATGAAATCCTTTAATGAATTTATTCTTAAATATATTTTATGACTAGTTGAAATCTATCTAAAATGACATAAATGATGATGGGTATTAGTTATAAGAGTTTCATAATACATTGAAACTTCTTCTCATGAGGTTCACACTTGGTAATCTTCAAGAGAATTATAGTTGGGGTTTGTATTAGTGGTGATCACCTCATAATACAATATCAAGGATGGTGGCTCAAAACCCATTGAGCATATGTTGATGTAGAAGCATTGTAGCAGTGGTGGAACTGTACCACCAACACCACTATAGCAGTGGCAGTCACTATAGCAGGAACTGTAACAGTGGCAGTACTTTAGTAGCCCATTTACTATATTAAAACTATTCACTTGAGGGCCATTGGAAAAAAATATGGGCTTTCAGTGCTATGTAATGGGATATAATTCCAACTAGGCCAATGATCCATGTAACAGGTCTCCTATAGCTAAATAAAGAGGTCCTTTGTTTTAATAAAAGAGTGGCTTCATCCTAAACATAAAAAAAATATCCAAGAGAGGACTTCCAGAGAAAAAAACTTTCCATTGGGTTTCCACATGTTATATGTGTCATTATATATATATATTCATGAAAGTGTGTATTGGAACTTATAATATAGTTATTTATTTATATATATCATGAATCATGTACTTAAGTGATTTCATGAATACCATGGTGACATATTCTCGTGGTGAGGCATGATATGTTTGGTATCTCATAAGTGAAATGAAATTAAGGAATAAGCCAAGAAAGGATTTATCCCTTCTGAGTTAATGGAAGTAGATATTTTTTTACCTTTGATTAAAATTGAAATATCTAATAAATCCATGGCCATGGTCTCATTTTCTTCATGTTCATTACTAGAAGTTAAAGAAAGATAAATCAAGAATTTAGTTTAATGAAATGAATTATGAAAACTTATTTATGAGATATTGATATTAATGTATTATATTACATATTAAGTGTTCGGATAAGGTTTTTGTTGTTGTGATATTTATTTCTTTCTCTATGGAAACCTTGGCATGTTAAATGACTTTGATAATGGAATTTAGGAAAGTTATACAAATTCTATTGAGAAAGAGGCCATGAGGGTCACATACTATGTGTATGCAGAATCTTAGTAAAATTTTACTTTAATTTAATAGTTTTAATAAATATTGTTCCCTCATTGTTGTTTAGTAATTATTTTGGATGTTTTGATCACACTAGTTTAATAACTAGTTATTTGAATATATATATATATATGTGTGTGTGTGTGTGTGTGTGTTTTGCGTGTTTGTTGAATATTAAATTAATATTTTTCTAAAGGAAACTTAATGATTATGAAAATATATAATCTTTATTAACCTCTTATTTATTTATAAGAAAACAAATAATAATTTATTTGGTTATGTGAATATTAAATAAATATTAATTTTATAGTTGGTGAATATACAATTAATTTATTAAATGAATATTACAATGGAATTTATCTATTTAAAAAAATAGTTTTTTAATAAAGGTTCAATAAATTTAGAGGATGATTGATGGGACAAGGTAATGGACCAGTTAACATGATATTTAAATATTCCATGAGTTGATCACATATCGAGGAAAAAATTATAATAATAATAATAATAATAACAATCATAATCATCATATTATTTGAAGTGGGGTTTACTTAGGAATAATATATTGGTTAAGGGTCCTTGTGAAGTAATATATTCCCTGACATAAGTATAGAAACCCATTTATACCATTTATAGGATTAGTAATTGGTTGTGAAAAAAATTTATCCCAAGATAAATATTCCATCCCAATGGATTAGTTTCTTTATAATTATCTCAATAATGGAGGGAATCAATCCTCCAGCCCCCATATTAAGTGATAGAGACAATAAGATAAGAGTCTTTGAAGTGTGTGAGGAATATTATTGTGATCAATGGTAAAGTAAACATTTTTTTTGATCCTCGATGCTAGAACATGGAGTTCTAACAACAATGTTTCAAGATTCATGGAGCTTCTGTGGATAAATCTAGGGGTGTTTTATCCTTGGATCATTAATATAAATTATTGTAGGATAATTAAAGGTCAACTGATTAAACAATGGTGAAAGAATTACATGTGACTTTAATTATCATTTATATAAATTAATTAGAGATTATATGTATAATGATCATCTATTTGAACATTTTGGGGTTTCTATAAACTAGTGAATTGGATTTATTAAAAGAAACTAATATAATCCATTATTGAGCACATTCTTGATTACTTTCACTACACCATAGGACCTTCAAAATTTTATCACAGAAATGATGAAAATAAAAAGTGGTTCCATACTTAGTATAATATAATACCCTACCCATGCATGTAAACAACATTATGAATAAAAAATTTATATTATTGGAAGAATATAAGAACCACCTATCTGGTGTTAGCATAGGCTTATACATCAAATACTATGACCTGATTTGAGTCATAAGGGATACAATTGAGGAACCAGATAAAATATCCAAAATAGAGATTTAATTGAAAACTCACAAAATTGATGACCAAAGTATGAAATAAATAGATAAGAAGGTTTATCCATACCTAAAATTACTCAAACAAACCAAACACAGAGATAAGCTATGATATATATAAAAAATACCCACTCAACAAGAGATGGAAATGAATGATAGGGTAAGATATGGAGATCCCTATGTTTGATATCCAAAATTTGATACCCTATCATATAAATAAAAAATTAATTATAAAAATAAAATTTTAAAATAATAAGTAGAACCTAATGGAGTACCTAGTACCCTACCACTGGGTACCAGCTCGGGGATTCCCAGTCACTTGGTGGCCCTCTAGGGCGTAGCTTATTCTTTTATTAGCTCATCATGTACCTGATACCTTCCCCAAAGCACCACATGCCATTTTTATTTTATGTTATTGTGGGACATTGTACCAATACCATGATACTAACCCTGAGGTATTCAATGACCCCTCCAATAGCTCAAACATGATTAAATACAAATATTTAGGAAACAATCTTTTCTGAAATACCTCACCCAAATACTCAAGTTATCACATTTCCAATCAAATAATAAATTTAATTTCCTTCCATTAATTATGAATGGATCTAAATATTCTCAAAAAAATCTCTATATATCCATTTATATCAACATGTAAGAACTTTAATGTTCCCAACCATATGGATTTATATTTTCTATGGAATAACTTATGTCTTGAATTATACGATAAGAATTTTTTTGCTCCTTCAATCACTTGTTTTGAATAATAATATCATAAAATAGATTTTCTATTTCATTTTTAATTATTGAATTTTCATTTGAATTTATTCTAATTTTCTTTATAACATTAAAATAAAACTTTCTATTTTCAATTACTTTCTTATAATACATATTCCCATATTTCACTACCTAATTTTCATTGTGTTATAATTCAAAAAGAAAGTAGTATGATTTACCAAAAAAATATTATTTATCAAGGAATTCAATATGGTTTCTTTAATGTGGTCCTGTAATCCCAAAATTAATATTTACATTTTAATATCAAATATTTCCTTGTGTTTCAAGTCATTTTTTTTAAAATTTCCTTCATTTTTTTGTTTTATACTTCATCATATATACTGATTTATGGATTTTATGTTTTTTTAAATTGTGTTTTCATCCCAAATTTCCCATCAATAATCTAAACTAACTTTTATGAAAGTTAACTATAATGTCACTGATGATTTCATTTTTCACCCCATACCTATGGAAAATATGTTTTCTAAAAAATTCACAATTAATGAACCAACAATATCCAGTAAATTCTTTAACTGTATCCAATTTGAAAAAATAGTACACTGAAATATGTATATATTCATTACCATGTGATTTTTGGAAATGGACCCATGTAATATAATCCCCATATTTTTAAAATTTAAACTTTAATAATTATAGGTTGGGGAATTTATTTCATTTCTCCCATTTTTCCAATGCTCTATAGTCTTTAATAGTTTTTTAATTATTATCTATAATATTAAAAAATAATGGCCTAACAAAAATCACTCTTTAATAATATAATAGTGGTATCAATGAATTTATTGAGATCTCAACTAATAAATGAGTTAAAATGATTCAAAATAGAGAGGATCAATTTTGTTTACACACATTCTAATAATACCATTAACTCTTAATTTGTATTGAATTGTTTTATCCTATAATTAATAATCAACATATTCCTTTACTATCTTTAATTAATTCCATGATAATCCTATTGAAATATAACTTGTAACAATATAATTAACCATTTTCCATTATAGAGGGATGCCTACAGTCTTGTATGTGAATAGTTTATCATCTAGGAATTCATCCCTAGTATGATTAATGCTATCTTCCTGAAAGTATTGTAATATAATAAAATAACCTTCAACATGGTTTTCAGCACCCTTATTGTAATTGATTTCCAAGTGAAACTCTTTAAAAATATTACCCATATTATTAATCATGGTTTTTATTTAAAATATTTATTAGATATTTCAATGTTGAGTGGTTATTGTATACAACCACCTTTCTGGAAATGAGATTTGACCAAAATATATCCATGAAATATACCATGATAGTTATCTATTTATTGGTTTTAGAATTAATCCACTAAGATCCATTGAGAAATTATCTAGTATAATAGAGGACACAATGTTTCATCTTCGTCGTTTTTTCAAGAACATATCCAACCAAAAAATCACATACAATGATTTCTAGTGGAAAATTATAATATGGTGAAGTAATTAAATAATATGAGATTAAATCCATTTGGAGTCTATAAAATACTTATAAACATACTTTATCAAACATCAAATTTGCATATTTTACCAATTTAAACAAAATCATTTAATATATTTTTGAAAATTCCTTGATTAATCTTATATATAATCCCATATTACACAAGAAACTCCTAACTTACTAATGTAAGTTTGGTGTTGGAAGTAAAGATATCACTTCAAACATTTTTTAAATATAAATTCCATTTTATAATTTCATTTGTCCCAACATAATACCTTCATTTAAAATTAGGTTACATTTTCACATTTTAGAATAATTTTGGTTTCTTCACAACATTCAAGAAGTTTATATATAATAAAATATTCCCTCAAAATTCTTTTCAATAATTGAAGATTAATCCAAAAATAATACTATTTTTATTATCACTAAGTGTGAGAAATTTTCCACTGTTTACCTTTATAAAGTGTTAGGTGCACCATGTTACCCAAAAATCATTCTACTATATTAAAATTTCTAATATGAATATGTAAAATTTGTTTTCTCTTGGTATTTTGGATCAATTGGAACTTGGTTTTACCCTGAGTAACCATTAGTAAATCAAAAATGAAAGTGCACAACAAGACTATATGATATTTGATAAATAAAAACATGTGGGAATTGTTTCCTTGTTATTCTATTAAGATTTCTATAATCAACACACATTATGTAACCTATGATAGTTCTTGGAGAAATATATTATTTATTTTTTATGATCACCACTTCCATTCCACCCTTATTGGGTACCAGATTAATTGGTATTACCCATACATAATATGGAAAATGATATTGTCTCCACATCTAATATCTTAGTAACTTAAACCATTATAAACTCTTTTATATTCTGTTTTAATCTCCATTGGCACTCTATAATGGGTTTTACATCATCCTATATAGGGATCTTATACATACATATTTATGGAAATATACCCTTTATAAAAAATAGTTTAAGATATTGATGTTCTAAACTTAATCAACACATCAAAAAATCTCTCTTCCAGGTATATAGTTAATTCATCTGACACAATCACTAGAAAATTTTACCTTTCTTATAGATATACATACTTATGATTTTTTGTAAATTTATTCTACTAGAGAATAAGTGGACATTTAAAAAATGGTTTCATCCCCTATCTAATTTCTATAAAATATTCTCTTGGTTTACCATTTGAATTTCTGTGACATTTCTCTCAATTTTAAATACTTAACTTATGATCCTCTTAAGGGTTCATCCTCTCATCAACTATTTCATCAACCTAACCAGATTCAGTTCTAAAATAGTTATCTATTTTTCATTCAACTTCCTTATCAACAAAATACATAGATAAATATAAATTAAATATATGATGGTTTTCACATATTAAAATAAATTTGGTATATCTTTATTTTCTTGCACATGAAATGTAATTTTATCTCATGGAACATAAAAAACACCTCCTATGTCCAAGAAAGGTCTTATATAGATGATAAGTAAATCCTTGTCTATTTCTATTTCAAGAACTACAAATTCCTTTTGTATAACATCTTACTAATTTTCTCTCAATGATATTCAATAACTCATGTGGGATATGTAATCAATCATTATTTATGTTTTAAAGAAATTTTAGTTTGTTTCAATTAACCCATGTATAATTTATTATATTTTACCAAAGGATTGGTATTAATACTAGATCCCAAATAAACCAAGAAAGTAAATGTTAATTTTCATTCAAACTCACATGGAATTATAAAAGTCACTAGATATTTCAAGATTTATAGGGTTTTATTTTAAAATACTCACCTATAGTATTCTATTGAAGGAATTTTGGAAAACACTTTATGAATAATTTTTTTGAGATAATTTTCATTTAAATGAATTTTGTTATTTATATTTATTTTTCAAAAATTCTATCCTCCCATTACTTAATTTAAAACATTTTTTTTCTTTACTTAATCTTTACCTTTTTCTATTTTCCCAGTTTTTCTTATAATTTCCAAACATGATTCTGTTATACTGAATGGACTAAAATCCATCATTTTTTATTATTTTTTATTATTTTTTAATAATCCCCCTTTTATGGGTTGAAGGGGAATGATTGATATTATAGGACCTGATGTTCTTAAAGTAATTCATTTATTATAGAAAGAATACTTGAAACTACCCCTCCCCAGTGTCTGCATCATGATCAGTTCTCCACCATTGCATGAATTGTACGGATATCTATCCATTGTAGATGTGTACTGTCCTGGTACTGATGGAAAATAAAATACCCTCTCATTATTCCAAATTTGTTAGCTCTAATATGGTGAATTAAAATTCCTTTAAATCCTCTTCAGGGGCCTGTTCCTTATAGAATAGGTTTGGTAGCATCTCCACATCAGTTTCCTAGAAGGACTTGAGGTGACCTGAGGGTCTTAAGGTGGCTCAAAAGGCTTACTAACCTGAAGTCCTGTGTGGTCTGAAGGCCTTAAGGACTCTAGGACCAAACTGGTGGCCCGAAGGTGAATATTTTCGACTACTACAGTACCGAACAATACCTACTACAATACCTACTAAAGTGCATGCTACAATACTACTATAGTTCCTGCTATCATGTCTACTATAGAAGTACTATAGTACTGGTAAAATATCCCTGAAATTATGCCTCTCCCCAGAATCAAACATGGGTCTCATGGATGCATATAGGGAGTCCTCATTATATTGGATTAGTTTGAGTGGTTATTGAAATCTTATATTTGTCTCTCAATGATTTTTTCTACACAAGTTATCCTTTTTGAACATCCACGTTATTAATTTTATCTTGATTACCTTAAATCATGTAATATAACCTTGGAAAAATAGAATTTTTTTTTGAACAAAATAATTTATCTACATCAAAGGATTTTTGTTTTTATATAATTCACATATAATCCTTTTAATTAATCTATTAACTTAATTTGGACTTGAATCTTGATCCCCCTATGTTTTTATTGGAATACATTCTTGATATTGTCTTTATGCTTTAAATTCAAAAGGACATAAATGCATGAAATAGTTATCTCAAGATAAGAAAGGTTGGGGTTATTCTTACTCCCTAGATTGCATGTGTTTAAAATGGATCATTTCTTACATGTTATTTTCCAAAGTTTCCCATAATGATCACTTATTTAGAATATTCTAGTGATTAATTTAACACTGTAATATCAAAGTTAAAACATTGTGTAGTACTATGCCCAAATATTGCATAGTAATTTAATTTATCCTTGTTCCCTTTGGGTTTTTTTCATATGATTCTATAACTATTTTTAATGTTCTGAAATCTACGTGTTCCCAAAATATATTATTATCACTTCATTAACAATAAATAGCTTTCATCTAATAGTTTTTTATTATGATTTCATGGAAATCATGTTGTAAATGTGGCTATGATCCTCAACCGTCTTGTATCTACAATGTCCTCTTATATCCGAATCAACCAAAATTTACCCTATTTCATTCAATAACTCATAAAAGGATATCATATAATTTGAATCATGAAATTTATTCTATAATAATTGGTAATATTAGACACTAAATCTTTTCCATTCTTCATGATGTGCCTCTTGTTCCATCTACATCTAAAGTCTATTATTCTTTGAGTTGGATATAATCTTCAAATGAGGTAATTTTATACATCTTCCCATGTTCTAAATGAGTTATACACATGTTTTGGTAATCAATTTAAATTCTATCCATTCATTCATTAAGAGAAAATTCTAAATATAAATTCATCTTCCAACACTCAATTAAATGAAACATATTGCGATATAGTTAGAATGTATTTAATGAAATATAAGGAATTTTCCGATTCCTTCCCTTGAATATTGGAATTACTATAAATGATGGTGCTTAAATTCATTTTTTTTGATATTTTTTGTGATCCAGATACAAATGGGATCACTAAAAGTACTAGGTAAACGTAAGTCCCTAAGCCTTAGTGAAAATTTCTCATTTGTTATTATGATATCTTGAAGCTGTTGACTCAAAATTATAATGGAATCTTCATTGGATTACGTGACTCTAAATATTTGGTGGTTTTTGGTTTACTTCTATGAAATTTCCTCTCTATAACTTTTAAAAATGGAAGTAGGTATACACTCAAGGATCTCCTTGTCACGACCCGCCCTCGGGGCCCGTGCCGTGACTACCCCAAGCCCGCCTTCCATAGGCTTGGGGCTGGTGACTAGAACCAAGGATTAAATCCCGAAAAAAGGGGAAGGCATTGCCTTTGAGAAGTAAACAAGCACCACAGAGTAAGAAAGCGGAAAAGTAAACACTAAGTAAAAACTGTACAAGCTGTGCTGAAAGTAAAAGGGGCTGGAAATACAAGCACAACTGTAAAGTACAACTGAAAAGAAAAACAGCAACTGAAAGGAAAAGCCACAGCGTCGAGCCGTCCTATGGAAGTCCCACCTGAAGGGTGGGTACAGATAGCCTCCACAGCTCCTCGGTCCAGCCGTCCGCTCCGAGTACGTCCCGCCCAGTGGTCCACCTCCAGGTACCGTCCAGCTCTGCACGCCTCCACCTCGATCAGCGCTATCCGTCGTCTGCAACCAACACAACGAAGTGCGGGCATAGCCCATGCAGGGGTGAGTATAAGCTACTCAGTAGGGACCCCGAGACCCCCGAAGGTCTCCCGAAATCCACAAAGGATAAACCACAAAGGAAAGATACAATCACGAAGTAACATCTGACATGGATTAGGTATATTCCCATACATATACCTAAGTCATCAATTCCCGATCGGCTCCAACGTCCGAGCCCAAGCACAACCCAGTCCACACAGGAAAGCAAACGTATACCCACACAGGATAGCACAACACAATCCACAAAAGAGATTAAACAGTAATCCACAGAGGATAGCTCAACACAATCCACAAAGGAGAGTAAACAGTAATCCACAGAGGATAGCTCAACACAATCCACAAAGGAGAGTAAACAGTAAATCCACCCAGGATTCAGCTCACAAAGGTATACTTCTTCGGATGACGATAAAGATGATCACTGATCCATCTAAGTCATCGGACCCACAAAGGATCGATAGGTAACTAACTCCCGCAATGACCCACATAGGATCAGGCCCACACCGGACCTGTAGGCGCTGGCTCACACAGAACCGCTGAGCACTGACCCACACAGGATCGGACCCACACAGGATCGGGCCCACACAGGACCTGTAGCACTGATCCATGTAGGATCACTGAGTGTAGTAGTCGTCGCAGTCCACTGAGGATCTCTACACAGTCGTCATCGTAGTCCACTGAGGATCTCTGCACGGTCGTCGCCGCAGTCCACTGAGGATCTCTGCACGGTCGTCGCTGTCGAAGTAGCAGTCGCAGCCAGCTCTAGGTTTCCGCACACAACATGCTCGTTCGGGAGGGTCCGCTCCACGAGCCGAGATGTTGATACATCAACTGACACAAAGTACGAAGTTGATGTATCCAAAAGTTCTGTATCATCCACATGACCTCAACGTCGTAGACGGCGCGTCAATCAGACGCCCGGTTTGAGAGTTATTGGCTTTTTCGTCCCAGGGGCCCCATTGGTTTTTAAGGAAAAACCAACTCAACCGTACTCCACCTGTGTCCAAACCTCGGGCAGAGTGAGCCAAATGATCCGACTCACTTAGAGGAATTCAACAATGCTGACGGCACGCCAATTGGACGTCTGTAGCTCATGATATGAGTGTTTCCGCTCCGAGGGCCCGATTGGTTTCGTGTATGAACCAACCCGGTCGAACTCAAAGTATTCCGAAACCTTGAGTGCAATACACCGAAACGACCGTCTCGATCCAAGGATCGCGTTGCCACTGACAACGAGTCATTTGGAGGCACGTAGCTCATGTTACGGGCATTTTACCGTAAACAGTCCGAAGACGGGGGGTCCGGGCCTGGGCTGACCTGGCCCGACCCCCCATGGGACGGCCGAGCTGGGTCGAACCGGTCCGACCCAGCCAGACCCGGTCCGGCCTGGTAAGGGCACGTCCTGACCAGTCGGACCGGCCTGGCTCGGCCAGCCCGGCCCGGCTCGGCCGCACGGCCGCGCGACGCGGGGGGGAGCCGCCGCCCCCGCGGGGTGTCGCCCTGGACAACCTGAGCGACGCGGGGGGGGGGGGGGGGGGGGGGAGCCACCGCCCCTGCGTGACAACCCCGTGGTACCCGCAGGGTGTCGCCCTGGACAACCGGACGCGGCATCAGCCGCGTCCCGCGCGCGCCGGACCCGCGCGGCCGCGGGTCCGCGAGTGGCGCCGCCGCGCCAGTGACCCACACCGCCGCGCCAGTGACCCGCGCCACCGGTGGCTTCCGCGGGCCGCCGGAGTTGCTCCGGTGGTCCGATTCTGTTCCCATCTACGCCGCTGCTCCTCTCGAGACCCTCTCTTCAATGCGGAACCATCAGACATCCATTGCGGCGCGTTCCGTCATCGCCCGTCAAATCCGTACATCAACGAAGAACTACGGAGGGTTGTCAGGCTGTGTTCGTTTGGCCCACACCCTCCGCGTTAGAGATAAACAACGGGAGAAATATAATCAACACATGAACACATATTCGAAAACAATTTTAATGAAATAAAATTGTTTTATGAATCTGGTTCTTCATTTTGAACAGAAAAAACACGGGAATATAAACATCCAAATAAAAATCCCCACCTCGTAGTCGTCGCGCGTGAGCGTTCTTCGTGGAAATTGATCGTCGCGGAAGGCGTCGCGTCGTCGCGGAATCCGGGGTCGCGTCATCGCGGAATCCGGCGTTGAGTCGGCGAACTCAACGGACCAAGAAACAACAGATTTAATTATAAATAATTAAATATGTGTTTCGGAAAAAACAACAAGGGAGATTAAAAGAAAATCCCGAAGTCTCTTACCTCAAACAGCTGATCGGTGATTCGTTGCGGAGGAAGAGACGTCGCAGAAGAACGTTGCAGGAAGGGAACGTCGGCGTCGCAGAACATGGCGTCGCGTTGTCGACTTCCACGGGTTCGCCGTTCTTCGTCGTAGGTCGGCGTTCTTCGCGTTCATCGCATTCTTCACGAAGGAGGATGAAGGCTCAAGAACTCTGACAAAACCTCTCATCGAGTAATCCTCCAAAAAGACTTGTTGGCCTTATTTTATTATTACGCCAACAAACGAAAAAGGTAAGAAACGACCCATAAATTAGTTGAATTAATTCAACGAAAGAAACCACCCATTTAATTCATGAAATAAACCGCCCAATTAAATGGTGCGTTAAGGATTTAAGAAAACGCGTTAGTTGACTTTCATAATGATGGGTTTTTGTGGGTGCGTTACTTAGCGGAAAGAAACGACGAGGCTCGTGCGGGCCCCACCTCACAAATATCCTACCAAGGGGGTAGGATATTTCCGGATGGCACCCTATCCGGTTCAACTCAGTTTAATCCGCTTTTAAGTGGCTTCAAGTGGCTTCCAAGTGGCTAAAGTGAAATAAAATAAAGTTGTCGTAAAATTATTTTATTTCTTAACTTTAAGCCCGAAAATTAAAAACCACACCTGAGAAAACACAACTCCGGAAGAGGTGTTTCTAAGTGAATACCGGAACTGCGATTTCATTAGTTCCCTCAGAATTCGATTCCGGGCACCGGTTCAAAAGTTAGAAAAACCCGCTCGTCCGTTCACTGAACGTACCCGAGCCAAACTTCGGAAAATGATTCCGGGCACACCGGGCCTCGGAATCAGGTGCCGTTAGAAACTGCGTTCTTGTAAAATTCCAAAGAAAATTAAGAAAAAGAATTTCCTTGAAATTTAAGGGTCTTTACATTACTCCCACCTCAGGGCTTTACGTCCCCGTAAAGATACATCATAAACTAAGGAAACAAATGTGGGTACTGAGCACGCATCTGAGCCTCCCGCTCCCATGTACTCTCCTGGAGGTTCCCGTGCTGCCATCTGATGCGCACAAGAGGAATCAATCGCCCACGTAGGACCCACTCCTGTCGATCCTCTATCTCCACCGGGACCTCCGCAAAAGTCGCCCCATCATCCACGTCTAGCTCCCCATGGTCAATGATGTGCGTCGGGTCGTGCACGTATCTTATCAGCTGAGATACGTGGAAGATTTCGTGCACCCTGTGCAACTGAGGTGGCAGAGTCAGGCGATAATCCACCTCTCCAATCTTGCTGATGACCTGGAAAGGCCCGATGAAGTGTGGAGACAACTTGCCGCCTCGGCCAAATCTATGCAAACCACGTCGAGGTGAGACACGCAGGAAGACGTGGTCGCCATCCTCGAACTCTAGTGGCCTCTGCCTCCTGTCAGCATATGACTTCTGCCGGCTCTAAGCTGTCCTCATCCGCTCCTGGATGACCTGGACCTTCTCTGTCGTGGCCCAGACCATCTCTGGTCCCACAAGTGCTGACTCCCCAGGGTCTATCCAGCACAAAGGAGATCTGCAAGGTCTGTAGTACAACGCCTCATATGGTGCCATCCCGATGGTGGAGTGGTAGTTGATGTTGTACGCGAACTCCACGAAGGGTAGGTGGTCCTCCTAGCTGCGACCAAAGTCGAGGACACATGCACGGAGCATGTCCTCGAGAGTCTGAATGGTCCTCTCCATCTGACCATTCGTCTGAGGGTGAAAGGCGGTGCTCAGACGTAGCCGCGTCCCGAACGCCTCCTGCAACCCCTTCCAAAGCAGGGAAGTAAAGCGAGCGTCCCGATAGGAGACGATAGTCGATGGCACACCATGAAGCCGTACAATCTCCTGAACGTAGAGAGGCCCCAATCTCTCCACTGAGCCCTGCTCTCGGATGGGTAAGAAGTGTGCCGACTTGGTGAGTCGGTCAACAATCACCCAAATGGAGTCGTGACCTCTAGAAGTGCGTGGAAGTCCAGTCACGAAGTCCATAGATATCCCGTCCCACTTCCACTCAAGGACCTCCAAGGGCTGTACCAAGCCTGCTGGTACCTGATGCTCTGCCTTCACCTGCTGGTAGGTGAGGCACCGTGAAACGAACTCTGGTACAACCTTCTTCATGCCCGGACAACAGTGCTGTCGCCTGAGATCCTAGTACATCTTTGCCACTCCAGGATGTACCGCCAAAGTAGAAGTGTGAAACTCTCTCAGCACCTCCGCCCGTAAAGCAACTGGTACCAGGGTACGTCCTCTGAAAAGGACGTCGTGATCTGGTCCAAGGGAGAAACCATCAGGTGCCTGTCCCGAGGATATCTGTGTACGCCGTGTCTCACAGTCAGCTTCCCCACACTGAGCCTCTCTGACCTGCTGTAGAAGTGGAGGAGAGACTGTGAGAGACTGAAGGAAGGCTGCTCCATCTCTATCCACAAAGGATATCTACAAAGCGGCTAGCTGCTCTGTCGCCTCCTCAAGTAGATGGATGCCCGTCCTCCTGCTGGGGGCATCGACTACCACGTTCCCCTTCCCAGGAGTATAGACTATCTCAAAGTCATAGTCCTGGAGGAACTCGAGCCATCGCCGCTGTCTCAGGTTCAGGTCCTTCTGAGAGAAGATGTACTTGAGACTCTGGTGGTCAGAAAAGACTGTAAAGCGCTCGCCCATCAGATAGTGCCGCTATGTCTTCAGAGCGAAGACCACTGCTGCTTACTCCAGGTCATGGGTAGCGTAGTTCTGCTCATGTGGCCTCAACTGACGTGATCCATAGGCAATCACGACCCACTCCTGCATCAGGACACACCCGAGTCTGGTCCCTGATGCATCGCAGTAAACTACGTATCCAACTCCCTCCTCAGGCAACCTCAAGATAGGTGCGCTGGTCAATCTCTGTCTCAACTCCTGGAAGCTTTGCTGACATCTGTCTGACCACACAAAGGGTTTCCCCTTCTTCGTCAAAGCTGAGAGTGGCACCGCAACTCTGGAGATGTCTGGCACAAATCTCCCATAGTATCCGGCTAGACCCAAGAAACTTCGCACCTCCGTCACGCTCCTGGGTGGCTCCCAAGCTAGCACTGCCTCGATCTTCGTGGGATCCACAGCAACTCCCGCATCAGAAATGACGTGCCCCAAGAAGTGGACATCACGTAACCAGAACTGGAACTTCGAGAGCTTGCCATAAAGCTGGTGCTCTCGGAGTGTGTCTAGTACAACCCGTAAGTGGTAGGCGTGCTCCTCCTCGGTGGTCGAGTACACCAAAATGTCGTCGATGAAGACCACGTCAAATCGATCGAGGTATGGCGGGAAGATCCTGTTCATGAGGCTCATGAACACTGCTGGAGCGTTGGTTACGCCGAAAGGCATAACCAAGAACTCATAGTGGCCATACCGACACCTGAAGGCCGTCTTCTGCACATCCTCGTCTCGAACTCTGAGCCGATGATAGCCTGATCTGAGGTCTATCTTCGAGAACCACCGTGCTCCTTTGAGCTGATCGAAGAGGTCATCAATCCTCAGTAGCGGATACTTGTTCCTCACTGTCACCTGGTTCAGGCGACGATAGTCGGCACATAGTCGCAAGCTCCCATCCGCCTTCTTGGCGAACAAAATCGGGGAAGCCCAGGGTGAAACACTGGGTTGGATGAACCCCTTGCCCTGCAAGTCCTCCAACTATACCCGTAGATCTCAAAGCTCGGTGGGGGCCATCCGATATGCTGGAGTGGATATCGGGGCTGTCCCGAGGTACAGTTCAATGTAAAAGTCTACCTCTCTGCAAGGAGGTAGTCCTGGAACATCGTCGGGGAAGACGTCCGCATACTGATCCACCAATGCAGGAAAACCAGGACTCCGCACGTCAACTGCTCCAAGGATGATGCTAGCCAACTGATGAGTGATGGGATGCCCTCTCCTCTGCGTGAGTCCATCATGTGCTGCTAAGGCCCCCTTCTCGCCGGTGAAGGTGAACCTACTCCCGTCGGTGCGCACACATCGCACCTTGCGCCTAATGCAGTCAATCTGAGCACGGACTGTAGATAACCAATCCATGCCCAAGATGACGTCATAAGGCCTCAATGCTGCTACAAGAATATCCCAGCCGAATCTCTCGCCTCCTAGAGTATGCTCACACTACCGGCACCAGTGCGTAATCGTCGAGTCTGCTCCCGTAGGGGTCTCTAGCCGTAAGGATCGAGCCAACGGCTCTGTCAGAATCTCTGAGCTCCGAAAAAGGGCAGAGACTATGAAAGAGTGACTCGCTCCTGTGTCAATAATAACTACAGAAAGGGTGGAATAGACACAGATCGTACCTCAAATCATCTCTAGCGCGCCGTGGTCGAAGGCCTCCACTGCCTGGAGTTGAGCCTGTCTCTGCCCACCAGCTCCCTGTGGTCGGGGCGGACCTCCTGGTGGTGGTGGTGGCAGAGCCTCAAAGCGTCGCCCACCACCTGCTGCTCAGCCAGCTCCACTGCCTCGTCCGCCTCCTCCCTATGGACTGCCATAGTCGGCCCTATGCCTCTTCTTGGGTGGACCCTCCACCGTCTGCTGCTCCTTGGTACGACGGGTCGGGCAGTCACGAGCCATGTGGCCCTGCCCGCCATAGGAGTAGCACTGCCTGCCTCTCGGAAGACTGGCCCCGCACTGTGTGCCCCGCACTGCTGAGCCAGTGTCCCAAAGTCGTCTGCCGGAAGGTCTGGTCTACCTAGAACCCTGAGTCATCCATTGGCTACCTGCTGCCAAAGACTCCGCTACCTGCCGCCCTGCGGTAGGTCTTGCTGTGGACTCAGCCAGAAAGATCTCGATCATAAGGGCTCACTCTAGCACTCCTGCCTGGGTCGGGATGCTGAGGGAGATCAGCGATGCCCTGATCTCATGTCTCAAACCCTGCTCGAAGGTCCGGGCCCGGAAGAAGGGGTCTCGTACCATGTCTGTCGAGTAGCAAGAAAGGTCGGTGAACCTCGCCGCGTACTGGCCGACCGTTGAGCTGCCCTACCGCAGCTGATGAAGCTCCTGAATGCGCACCGCACAGAGGGTGGCCGGGACAAACTCTGAGCAGAAGAGGCTCTCGAAGTCCATCTAGATGAGGGAGGCCTCATCCTGTACCTAGAGCATCAAGCTCCACCATCTTCCTGCTGCTGCGTGCAGTAGGCTCGCCGCGAGGATCACCATGAGGTCTGCTGGTGTCCTCACTAGCCTGAAAACTCGGGCGACCGCCTCCAGCCAGTTCTCGGCTGCCTGGGGGTCCGTCTCCCCACGGAACCTGGGTGGTCGCTGGCACTGTAACTCATGTAGAGCTCCGAGGCGACATGCATCGTTAGCGATCGGCGCTGGAAGCATCGGGGGCTCGGCGGGTAAAGGTACCACTGGTGCCTCTACTGTCAACGAGCCCTGTACCGAGGCCTCGTCGCTCGGTGGGCTGTCGTCGCACTCTACTCTCGGAACCCTAGCTGGCTGCCGTCGTGGGGCCATCCTGAAAAGGAAAAAAGTGTTCCACGGTCAGAACAGTATACCTGGTGAGCTGACACAAGTAATCACAAAGAAAACTTGAAACACACACGCAATCAATGCTTTTGTACATTAAGTCGGAAATCAGAAGTCAGGGTCCTGGTGTACGGATACGTCGGCCGCCGCACCAACACTGGACTCCCTGGACTGATAACCACACCCAATACGCTAAACACTATTGCTTCACATAGATGAAAGATCAGAGTCTGCGGTAGAACCGACCACCTCTGATACCAATTTTTCACGACCCGCCCTCGGGGCCCGTGCCGTGACTACCCCAAGCCCGCCTTCCATAGGCCAGGGGCTGACGACTAGCACCAAGGTGTAAATCCTGAAAAAAATGGGAAGGTATTGCCTTTAAAAGTAAACAAGCACCACAGAGTAAGCAAGTTGAAAAGTAAACACTAATTAAAAACTGTACAAGCTGTGCTGAAAGTAAAAGGGGATGGAAATACAAGCCCAACTGTAAAGTACAACTGAAAAGAAAAACATCAACTGAAAGGAAAAGCCGCAGCGTCGAGCCGTCCTCTGGAAGTCCCACCTGAAGGGTGGGTAGATAGCCTCCACAGCTCCTCGGTTCAGCCGTCCGCTCCAAGTACCTCCCGCCCAGTGGTCCACCTCCAGGTACCGTCCTGCTCTGCACGCCTCCACCTCGATCAGCGATGTCCGTCGTCTGCAACCAACACAACGAAGTGCGGGCATAGCCCGTGCAGGGGTGAGTATAAGCTACTCAGTAGGGACCCTGAGACCCCCGAAGGTCTCCCGAAATCCACAAAGGATAAACCAAAAATGAAAGATACAATCACAAAGTAACATTTGGCATGGCTTAGGTATATGCCCATACATATACCTAAGTCATCAATTCCCGATCGGATCCAACGTCCGAGCCCAAGCACAACCCGGTCCACACAGGAAAGCAAACGTATACCCACACAGGATAGCACAACACAATCAAAAAAGGAGAGTAAACAGTAATCCACAGAGGATAGCTCAACACAATCCACAAAGTAGAGTAAACAGTAATCCATAGAGGATAGCTCAACACAATCCACAAAGGAGAGTAAACAGTAAATCCACACAGGATTCAGCTCACACAGGTATACTTCTTTGGATGACGATAAAGATGATCAATGATCCATCTAAGTCATCGGAATCACAAAGGATCAATAGGTAACTAACCCCCACAATGACCCACACATGATTGGGCCCACACAGGACCTGTAGGCGCTGGCTCACACAGAACCGCTGAGCGCTGACCCACACAGGATCGGACCCACACAGGATCGGGCCCACACAGGACCTGTAGCACTGATCCACGTAGGATCGCTGAGTGCAGTAGTCGTTGCAGTCCACTGAGGATCTCTGCCCAGTCGTCGTCGCAGTCCACTGAGGATCTCTGCACGGTCGTCGCCGCAGTCCACTAAGGATCTCTGCACGGTCATCGCTGTCGAAGTAGCAGTCGCAGCCAGCTCTAGGGTTCCGCACACAGCAAGCTCGTTCGGGAGGGTCCGCTCCATGAGCCGAAAGGTTGATACATCTACTGACACAAAGTCCGAAGTTTATGTATCTAAATGTTCCGTATCGTCAACAAGAACTCAACGTCGCAGACGGCGCGTCAATCGGACACCCGGTGTGAGAGTTATTGGCTTTTTCGTCCCAGGGGCCCAGTTGGTTTCTAAGGCAAAACCAACCCGACCGTACTCCACCTGCATCCAATCGTCGGGTGGAGTGAGCCAAAAGATCCTTCTCACTTAGAGGAATTCAACAAAGCTGACGTCACATCAATCGAACGTCCGTAGCTCATGATATGAGCGTTTCCGCTCCGAGGCCCCGGTTGGTTTCGTGTACGAACCAACCCGGCCGAACTCAAAGTATTCCGAATCCTTGAGTGCGATATACCAAAATGACCGTCTCGATCCAAGGATCGTGTTGCCGCTGACGGAGAGTCGTTTGGAGGCCCGTAACTCATGTTACGTGCATTTGACCGAAAACGGTCCGAAGACGGGGGGTCCGGGCCCGGGCCGACCCGGCCCGACCCCCCCTGGGTCGGCCGAACTGGGTCGACCTGGTCCGGCCCGGCCAGGGCGCGGCCCGGCCGGTCGGACCGGCCTTGCTCGGCCGGCCCGGCCCGGCTCGGCCGAGCGGCCGCGCGACGCGGGGGGGAGCCGCCGCCCCTACGTGACACCCCTGCGGCACCCGCGGGGTGTCGCCCTGGACAACCCGAGCGACGTGGGGGGGAGCTGCCGCCCCCTCGTGACAACCCCGCGGCACCCGCGGGGTGTCGCCATGGACAACCGGACGCGGCATCTGCCGCGTTCCGTGCACGCCGGACCTGCGGCTTCTACCGCGGCGTCCTTGTCCGGTGGCGCGACGGGGCGCCGCCACTCCCGGCTGCCAGCGCCGCCGTGCCGGCAACCCGCGCCGCCGGCGGCTTCCGCGGGCCGCCGGAGTCGCTCCGGTGGTCCGATTCTGTTCCCGTCTGCGCCACTGCTCCTCCCGGGACCCTCTCTTCACTGTGGAACCATAAAACTTCCGTTGCGGCGCGTTCCGTCGTCGCCCGTCAAATCCGTACATCAACAAAGAACGGCGGAGGGTTGTCGGGCCGTGTTCGTTTGGCCAGCACCCTCCGCGTTAGAGATAAACAACGGGAGAAATATAATCAACACATGAAAACATATCCGAAAACAATTTTAATGAAGTAAAATTGTTTTATGAATCGGGTTCTTCATTTTGAATGGAAACAACACGGGAATATAAACATCCAAATAAAAATCCCTACCTCGTAGTCGTCGCGCGTGAGCGTTCTTCGCGGAAATTGATCGTCGCGGAAGGCGTCGCCTCGTCGCGGAATCCGGCGTTGCGTCGTCGCGGAATCCGGCGTTGAGTCGGCAAACTCAATGGACCAAGAAACAACAGATTTAATTATAAATAATTAAATCCGTATTTCGGTAAAAACCACAAGGGAGATTAAAAGAAAATCCCTAAGTCTCTTACCTCAAACAACTGATCGGAGATTCATTGCGGAGGAAGAGATGTCGCAGAAGAACGTTGCAGAAAGGGAACGTCGGTGTCGCGGAACACGGCGTCGCGTCGTCGACTTCCACGGGTTCAGCGTTCTTTGTCGGAGGCCGGTGTTCTTCGCGTTCTTCGCAAAGGAGGATGAAGGCTCAAGAACTCTGACAAAACCTCTCAACGAGTAATCCTTCAAAAAGACTTGTTGGTCTTATTTTATTATTACGCCAACAAATGAAAAAGGTAAGTAACGACCCATCAATTCATTGGATTAATTCAACGAAAGAAACCGCCCATTTAATTCACGAAATAAACTGCCCAATTAAATGGTGCGTTAAGGATTTAAGAAAACGCGTCAGATGACTTTCATAATGACGGGTTTTCATGGGTGCGTTACTTAGCGGAAAGAAACGGAGGGGATCGTGTGGGCCCCACCTCACAAATATCCTACCAAGGGGGTAGGATATTTCCGAATGGCACCCTATCCGGTTCAACTCAGTTTAAGCCGCTTTTAAGTGGCTTCAAGTGGCTTCCAAGTGGCTTAAGTGAAATAAAATAAAGTTGTCGTAAAATTATTTTATTTCTTAACTTTAAGCCCGAAAATTAAATACCACACCCGAGCAAACGCAACTTCGGAAGAGGCGTTTCTAAGCGAATACCGGCACTGCGATTTCATCGGTGCCCTCAGAATTCGATTCCGGGCACCGATTCAAAAGTTAGAAAAACCCGCTCGTCCTTTCACTGAACCTACCCGAGCCAAACTTCGGAAAATGATTCCGGACACACTGGGCCTCGGAATCAGGTGCCGTCAAAAACTGTGTTCTTGTAAAATTCCAAAGAAAATTAAGAAAAAAAAATTTCCTTGAAATTTGCGGGTCTTTACACTCCTTGTAAAAATTCACATAAGAATCAAATATGTGAATTAACAGTTGAAATAGAATAAAGAGTATATAAAATATATAATAAAGTATATTAAATGAAATTAACTATTTATTTATATATTACATGTAAAATTTAAACAAAATTTTCGAAATGAAATCGCTGTCCTAAAAAATAGTGGAAAATTATCTTGGATGATTTGTGTTGCTATGCTACATAACTCCTTGTAAGTATATATGGTCTCAATATTAAATTATGTTGGAGTACCCAATTTTATATCCTTAGTTATTCCATTAGAGAAAATAATAATTTAAATTCAATTATATAGAAAAGTATATAATAATGGTTAAATGTGATGTATGTTTGGTTTTGTGTTGTAACCAAAATAATCATAGTAACAACCATGTAAAAAAATAGTTTTTGGTATTGGTGTTCTACATATAAAAAACAAGGTTTTATGAAATTGGTGAGGAGACTATGAGGGTGTTAGGGATGTTTTTTTGGATCAAACTATTTCTACTTGAAATCCTTGAATTTAATTTTTCATGATCACTAATTACTTTATGTATTCAATAAAGACACTATCTACTATCTTAGAATGACCGAAATTTACAATATGGTTTCACATTCATGTTTTTTTAAGGGAAATTAATTTTAAATTATGTAATATAAATGTTCATTGGACTCTTAGGTTGTTTTCATACTTGAGTGAAATACATTTTTCATTATAGTGTATAGGAATGACTTTAACTTTCATTTCTTTACCTAATACTTAATAAAAATTCACTTCTAATCAAGTTAGTAAAGAATTAATGAAAAGAGTGAAAAATACATGGTGATAAATTTATTTAAATTTAAAAAGAGATAAAAAAACGTCACCACTCAAACCCTACTAGACACTTTTCTTTTAACATAATAATAAAAATGAGAATTAGAACAAGATGTATTTTATTAGAAGATTCTTTCATCTTTATCTTTATGTATAACTTATTATCTTCTTAAATCCAACTATTTATTGATAAATCCCCCTCAAAATTTAGATTCCTTCCCTTTTTTACTTATTCTCCAATATCATCAAAATACGTGATAAAACCACATACACATTAAGTTTTATGATCACTCCATATATACCATTTTTGTATAAAAAACATTCTTTCTTCACTTTTCTTTGATTTTTATCTCTTCTCACTTGGTCTACATATACATTTCCGCTCTCTCATTTTTTTTCCACCCATACATGAATTAGTTAAATCACCATTTTTTCTAGATAATTATGTATGTGTAATAATTTTGTCCACATAGGTTGTGCATGTATTATATGTGTCCTTGGAAGTCATCCAAAACTACCATGTCTCATACTTAACTTTTTTTCATGTTAATAATTTAAGAAAATTTGGCATGTTTATGAATTTTTAGATACTTCATTTGAATAAATTTTACATGATTCAGATCAACTATGTAAATTTTAGTAAATTTAGATTTCATAATTCACTAGATTATGAACACTATCTATGTTACGGATAAATAAAGCATTGAATATGTGAAAATATATTAGGTATTAAATGTAGTCAAAATTGGGTTGATTTCTCTCTTTATGTGGCTGATTCCAGGGTATTAATATGTTGACACTGGATTTGGTTTATGACATTAAATCATTATATTTATTCAGTGTATTAGATATTTTATAGAAACATCATTGATGTTTATATGGTGTGTATATTTTATGTTTTAACTTATCCAAAAAACAAAGGATCTCAATACTGGTTATGATATTTACTTTTCACTATCTTAGAAGAAACACAAAAAACATTGAAATGGGTTCACTAACTTTAGAAATAACATTTATAGAATTAGTTTGATCATTAATTCATTCGGTTCCTTTATTTCAGATATATATTTTCATCTTTTATGAATTATATCCTATATATCATTTCCACACATCATTTATGATCAACAATATCTTGGAATGTAGACACTCACCATGTCCATGAACTTTCACTCCGCAGAGAATTATCTTTGGGTAGCGATGAGCTGTTTTCAAGAATTATGAAAGAATGGAAATAATCATAATCTTTTGATTCTCACTTGGGGACTGAGGAAAACTATATTGGTATAATTAAACTTTCATGGGCCTTAACACATGAAACATTAGATTCCTAACATCGTCTTAATGAAATGTGACTGAAACAATGAACAATTAAGTACAATTTCTGAGGTAATGATGCATAAATATTTCTGATGATAATTATATCTATGTTTCTTAGTTTATTCCCATGAAACCACTTTTTTCGTTATTTACTCTTATATTACTTTATTTTGTAACATGGAAAAGCATCAAATATTTATTGAATTATCCCAAAAGAACCATGTTTTCAAAATTATGATTGAATAAACTCAAAATAATGTATGTCCAATGTTTATTTATTATTCCTATGATATCCTAAAACCCATTTCCTAATATTTTACTATTGTTTTCATTAGAAAAACTCAAAAAAAATCCAAAAACATTTATAATAAAATAATGAAAAATTTATGACAATAACAAAAATATTATTGAAATTTTTAATGTAAATAAAAAGACTATGGAATTTTCTTTAGAAATTTTTAATAAATTATAATCCTTACACGATGTTTTATCTTAAATTTCATTTAGTGTTTCAGAACTATTTTTTGCATCGTATGTTTTCTACTTTATAACTTTACTTCCTTGATAACATAGAGATTAAGACTTCCCCCACTAAATTTAATTCTCCATTTATAGATGGTCTAACATTTTTTAGTGTTTTTTGTGGATCTTAATATATTATATTATTTTTATAAAAATTAATTATTATGGAGGTTTCCCTACTAGTGATTAATAAGAACCCTGACCTTTTGTACGAATATACTTTCATATCCATTTTTAATAAAATCTAATTGAAATGTTAAAAGAGAGTAATTAATATTAGGAGTAAAATTGGCACAAAACCCCCTCTATAAAAAATTATTTTATGTTTATTAAAATTAATGTTGCTAAAAACATTATAAAACCAGTGTATGAAAAAATATTTTTTGAAGAATAATTTAGTGGATGTTTATATTGAACCATTATGAATGAGTATAGAAGCTTCAAGGGGTGTTGTGAATTGATTTCATAAAACAAAATTCTAATTTTTTCCCACTCCAGAATGTAATTTTTTCAATAGTTATAAGTTCTGAATTTTCAGAGTAAATTAAACAAAAAAATATAGTGGAAAATAAAACTATAAAAAATTATAAAACTAAATTGTGAAATTGATACAACTGGGAAATAAAATAAAAGTACAATTGATAAAAACACATAGTTTTAGATAAAAATATGGAAACTCCTATAATGGATATTATTTAAAAATAGTTCCAATTCATAAGAACTCGTGGATTTTATCCCAAGGTGAATAGAGTTTTAGTACATAGAACAAGGTATATATGTTATACACTAGGAAATTATTCAAAAAACCCATTGGTAGTTAGAATTTCTAAACTGGGAAATTCTTTAATATAAACACAAGTAACAAGTTTCTCTATCCATGAGATCCTATTTGATCTACATTACTAAAATATTGTCTATGATGTGAATTCATTATACACACTGGTTCAAAATATATAGTTTCCAATCATCAAAAACTATTTTATTATGTAATATCTAAAGAATAAATTAAAAAAATAAATCTTTATATTTTACAATGTAGTTGCCCACAAAAAATATCTAAAAAAATGACACCAGAAAATAATAAAAACATAATAATTAGAAAAAATTAGGTGATTCACAACTCTAAAAATAAATGAAAAATATATTATTTATATTCCATACAATTCATTTCAATTTACAGGAATCATTTTAATAAACATGACAGATATATTCAGGTTAAATTATAATAGTCTTCAAAAGAAGATTTATCTTTTGATGAATGTAATACATTACATCTTCTCAAAGTTTTACAAATTAGATGGATCGATTTAGTTCATCAGGACATAGACAATCAGAAGTGAAGTCTGTATACAAAAAAGACATACAAATACAAGTGTTATAACAAAAAAATGAAGTGTATCACGATTATAAAATAATAATAACAAACAGTGATTCAACCTGACAGTCTCCCCATTTCTAATAATCAAAATACACACATGAAAAGGTAATTTCGACAAGAATTAAAAAATAAAACTCACTATAATGTTTGATAAATATCCCTTTGATATAAAATCTGGGAAACTAAAATCTCACATTTAAGAAACACAAAGGTGCAGTATCAAAAAATCTCACCATTTATAATATCCCCCCTCAGAATAATGAAAGGAAACTAAATAATGGAAAACTTACATAACCATATATAAACTCCTCCCTTGTGATTTAAGAAAATAAAAAAACAATAAAGTGTCAAATTGAATTGAATGTAACTGTATATTTAAATCTAATAAGATAAATATAAAAATAAGTGAGCTGCAAGAAGATATATTTCGATTCATGAATGATCTTATTTTAATGAAGATGGTTCCAAATGAGGTTATTAGATCTATGCCTCTTATTTTCCATTGAATATATTATAAAATATAATAATTACCTCCATGAAATTTAGTAAATGTATAATGAAATGATTTATAATTTTAAAATTTAAAATAAAAGTAAAAAAGTCATATGAAAGAGTGTAACTTGTTGTATACTATTCGTAATTAAAATTAAAACAAAATTTATAAAGGAGTTTTTAAATGAAAATTCAGAAGTTAAAATTCAATAAGTAATTGGTACCTCCTATAAGATAACTATCATAATGTTCGTTAATCAATGTGACTTCCATATGGTTTACTTATGAAAATTCTTAGAGAAATTATAAAGTACCTAGAAACAAAGTTAGATGAGTTTTATGTAAGAAATGAATACATTCCCCCATTCTCAAGGATATTTTCTATGTCATTAGATAATAAAACTAGAAGTTTAAATTATGATCATTTAACATTAATCATACCTATATTCAATTTAATATATTAAAATATATTATAATTGAATGGTTTAGTAAATATTTCAACAAGATGATATTTAGTAATGATAAAGTTGAGAATAATATCTATCATAAACCAACTAGGATACCCTCATGAATAGGTATATGACCTGACCTATCACATACCTGAAGGACATTCCCAATCCCCATAGGCTTGCAGAAAACACCCGAGAACCAACAAAAAAAGAGGAAATTATTTTTTCCAATCTAAACAAGATAACCTAGAATATATATAATTATATAAATAATACACACAAACAATGGAAGAGGAAGTAATAATAAATATATATACCATAAAAAAATATGACTATAGTAATGATATACCTCCAAAGTATCTTAACAAACTCCATGGTATGATTCCAATGGAAAATGAAAAAAATAAAGTGAGAAACAGCTACTCCATGTGATAGCATGATAAAACTCCCACCATCTCTCCACTAGCTACCCAAACAATGCTGATAGAAATCTCACTATCTCACAATAATGCCTTTCCTTTCCCTTCATCAAAATAAATAACCTGGTCTATAAACCACCAAAGGGGTGTATAGGTTTTAATCTAAAAATTATATATAGTATCCCACCAATGTGTTCCATAACATGCATCTATATAAAAATATAAACATAATCAAATTTAAAGAAAAAAGACTTCATAATCAGTTAAATATTTTTTACATCAAAAGCCTAGTAAAATGTTCTCCTCTTTCCAAAGTTATAAATAATATAGGTAAAATTGTTTTTAATAATATCTCATATATCAATGAAGTTTAAATCATGAATCATATATCATATCATATCCAAATAGTTCAAAACAATATCATAGGTAACATAATTCCAAGGGTCACTATAGGCCATTCTAGCTTGAACACTCACAACAAGGAATTGACAATCTCACACATCTAGTCTCAAGACATATGCCTCAAATTTATATTTTAGATGAGATACATATCAAGTGAACCTCCTAAAAGGACTAAAAAAATACATACAACAATTAGTCTAGGGAGTATGATAACAACCCATGAGTGAATCCTCTGATAGTGTCAATAGATGATTAATATTTCTACACCTTCCACTAAATTACCCTAAGCATCCCATGTAATAAATTTTACAATACATTTTATCAATACCATGATTTGATAACCATTACTTTCATCTATTTCACAATTATTTTTAAATTCTCTTTTATTTTACCAAAATAAGGAGAAAACTCTCTTTTTAGAAAAAAACCTTTTTCACATACCCAATAATCGATCAACAAATCATGAAATTTTATTTATATCGTAATTTATAAAATCCAAAGCAATAAAGGTTCATAAACTATAGTCTAGAGATGTAACCACCATCCTCAAATTGAGGCCACACACATCTTCAATGAAATCCACCAACAAAGAATGAATAAAAAGATAATACCAAAGGCACTTGAACCAATTACCATATATTAGAATAAAATTGACAAGGGAATAAATCAATTAAGAGGATAAATGGCACATAACTCAAGGATATGTCATGAATCACCACAACCAACACAAGATTCAGACTTCGAGAGAATATCAAACAACAAATATTGAAAGGATCAAGAAGATCATCACAACAATATCAATTGATCCACACAATCAATTAAATGAAATCGTCATGATCAGTGGTAATGAATAAGAAAAAATTTCACTTACCTAAAGAGATGGAGAGAACCAAAATGAGGATAATGCGCCAAACGATGCAATCTAGATGGAGCAGAGATCCCCAAAATCACTTTGGAGGGATCATAGTTTTGACAAGAGAATCTCCCACATCGAATGAAAAGAATCATATATACAGGGTGGTAAAACCCACAGGTCTTGAAACATTCATGATATGATATCATTTCATGATGTTAATTTCACAATTTATTAGATATGATGACAAATAAATCAACTTTGATTACAATTCCCAATCTTGATATTATCATGATGTGAACTTGTTTCGTGGATTGTAAAATTTTCATGCTATGAAATTATTGACTTCACCTTCCTTGAATCTAATTCATGTCATGTACTGGTTCAAGATATTAATGTGTTTAGCATGAATATTCGATAGAAAAACATAGAATAACCCCTTAGGTTAATCCGAAACGAAAAGGATATCCAATTAATAATTTGACACATTTATACCCAGGCTCCATTAATCCAAAAAAACATACATCCCTGAAGATTATGTCATTTCCCACAAAAACTCTTTCCAAACATGAAAGGTATGAAATTCACTCAAACAAAAAGGGGAACCCAAAATAGAGACAACATATACCTAAAAAAATTCAAAATATATTAAAAACTCCCCATTATAATAAATTCAATCATTAGAAAGCCATGTTAATTAATTGGGCTCCAGAAAGAGGAGATAACACTACTCCCTCATTGACGTTTCAAACTCCCTATTATAATGATAATCTAATCCCTGTTTCTGTAACACTTTGACCAATGAGATAGATTTCACAAATAATAATTTCTATTAATAATCAGTGATCTACACTATCCACTCCATAACAAAAATGTTTGTATCTAAATAAATGTTTTACTAAGACAAAACCTAAGAGGAATCAGTATGATAATTCCTACACTGAGATTTGTGAAAGAAAATCATCAATATATATCAACTAAACTGGTAATTCCAACTGATAAGAAACCTGCCAATTCCATTTAGTTACATTATACTGTATAAAATATATAAGATATACCATTAAATTATTTACAATATGGTGATGATACAGTCAAGGTGAAACCTTAAAGAAAACCCATTTTCTATTGAAAAAATCCAAAGAGATACATTGAAAATCCACATACAACTTATGATGACATTGATCTATGACCAGAAGCGAACGTATATCAAGAATCCTAACTAATATATCATGAATGATTTTTGGCCCCATAGGAGAGGCCTCATCCATATCTTACCTACAAAGAGGTGTACTTCATGGGAGACTATAGAAATCCTCAAAGGGTTCCATTCTAATCGATGAATACTAGCTATTATTATATAAAATTCGACCATTTCTATATTTATAACCCACAACCCACCAAAATCAAAGACACATGAATGAATAATATCCTCATAGATCTGAATTGTAGACTCTTTATGACAATATCTCTTTGGATGATATGATGTGATCAACCAAAAATGAGTCCCCATCACCTCCTAGTGTCTCATACTAAACATAGAGGTAAACGTAGGATCCCTATTCGAAAAAATGGTAGAGAGAAATTCATGTAACCTCGTAATCACTTACACATTCATATTATATAGATCGTCAAATTTAGTGAATTAATTTATTATAAGTAAATTAGTTGATTTTATAAATCAATCCATCACCACCCAGATAGATTTCTTCAATGGAGGATTTCATGGTAATTCAACCTAAAAATCCATGAACAACTGATCCCTTTTCAAACCAACCCTAAAAGAGGCTATAAATAACCATAAGATTTTAAATGCTTTTCCATTATCTATTGTCAGGTGTAATAGCGAGACACATAACCTGTGATTTTTCACTTCATACCCAGCCAGTAGAATCACCATCTCATATCATAGTACATCAATATAGTTCTTAGATGAATGAACCATGAAGAACTATGAGATTCAAACAAAACTGATCTCCTCATTGATACAGGGACACTTAACTGATCCCTAAAGTGGATAATATCATCTGAAGGGAGATACCAACCATAAATTGTATCATTATCAAAAAGGGTTTCTTTAATTACTCTATACTCATCATCAAACTACTAAATCTACAGAATACAATCAATGATTAATGATGATAACTGAACACTAGTCAGAAACATTCTTGAAACATACTTCTGAGCATCCAAAAGAAACTAAGAAAAGTGTCCCATCATATTACATTATTCCATAGATTTTAAGATAACATGTTTTGGTACATTCCCACTGAGGGAATCATCAACAACATTCCCCAACACCAGGGTGTAGGTGATATTGAAATCAAATATTTAATGTTATTCCACCCATTGTCCCTATTTGAGATTCCATTACTTCTAAGAAAAGATATATCTTAGATAGTTATAATTAAAATATACTATGATTCTCTCAAAATAATATAGTGCTGATAACATTTATGATCATGGATAACAACAATAAGATCCAAATCACGAGTGGGATAATTCTTCTCATTGAGCCAAAGTTCATAAGATCTATAGGCTAGAACCCAATCACCCAGTATAAATAAAAAAACCATACAATAATTGTAAGAATCTAAATATTTATCATAATACTTAATTATTTCAAGTAAAATAAAAAAGGTTCCAATGCCAAAAATTCATTTCATTTCATCAAAAGAAGACTATGATTTTTCATTCCATGTGAAATCCACCCCCTTCCACGAAAAAGAAGTCAAAGATGATTCCAAATTTGAGAAATCCTTGAAAACCCATTTATAGTATCCAGGAACACCAAAGAATATATAAATATAAAAGATGTTCCGGGGATCCTACGATGACATGAAAACCTTCACCTTCTCAGGATCAATTGTTAAGAAACACTCAGAAATCACATGTCCCCAGAACATCACTTCTTGGATTGAGAAACTATATTTTTAAATCCTTCCATAAAAATGGGGACACATTGGTATTTCCAAAACCAATCTTATATTGATCTCATGATCACACAAATATCTTGAATACACCATAATACCATTTAAAAAAGTGTTAATATACTGATGTCATATTCAGTTCATCAAACCTATAAAAAACTATAGGAGTGTTAGCCAAACCAAACAACTTCACAAGATATTCATAATGGCCATACCAGCACCAAAAATTTACCTTATAAATATTACATTCATGAACTATAAGATAATGATAACCTAATAAAATATTGAATTTTAAAAACAAATTTCCCAATTTAAATGATCAAATAAATCACTCACCTAGGGAAAATGATACATACTCTTAAATTTCACCCAGTTCAAATTTTGATAATACATGCACAGACAAAGTGAACCATCCATGTTATTCAAAAAGATAACTAGGGATTCCCATAAAGAAAGACTAGTGAGAAAAAGAATTTTTTATTAGATAATCCTGCTGAATATTGATCTCTTTTTACTCTACTGGTGATATGTGATAAGAGGGAAACAAGATCAGCTTTGTACCTGACACCAAATCAATCATAAACTATACCTCCCTATCTTGGGGTAAATTAGAGAATTCATCTATGAATACATAAATAAAATCCCTAAAATCATGTTAATAACACCTAAAGAGGAACAAACATTGGTAACAACTAGAATAGTAGAGAAAAACTCCTAAGATCATGGAAAAAGTGTTTTCATGGCTAGACCTCAAATCTCACTCTCCCGGAAACACCCAAGAGCTCCCATATGAAGCATAGAATAAGTAAAATCGAGGATAAAAATCATCATCCACATGATGGGAAATAATTTAATATATATTTATGATGAACTCAAATATATCTACATCAATAACAAATAAATACTAGACTAACTCCACATTATATATCGATAACAAAAAAGAAGGAAACCCCAAACCCTACTCTTTCCTATTCCAAAGAGGTTCCTCTAACCACATAACAAAGAAAATGATCTCTATTTTAAGTTTAATAATATACAAAAAATGGGAGAAATAAATTAGTGGGATGTATCAGTATCAATGGTTGTTGCAACTATAGCTATTTAGAACCACCTACACTACACCTACAATGGGGAAAATGACGTCCATTGTCGATAACCACCTACACTACACCTACGATGATCATTTCACTTCCTCTTCTTCTAATGGGCACCACTAAATTTTCCACTATGTAGAAGAGAAGGGGATGAAAATCCATAATTGGATACGATATCCATATATTCAACCATTTTCCTATCTACTACCTATACATAGTTAGATATATTTATTATGAACACCTATGATATCATATCCCATCACAAACCATGCAGGAACTTTTGATATTTTAGCTGGCCATTTTGCGCTACCTCTGGAGAAAAACAAACCATCTCCACAAACCATTTGGTGTATTCCAAAACTAATCACACTCCACGATAAAAATAGAGGAACTCCAGATAGTTTTCCATAATCATATACATTGTATAGAAATTTTGAAATAATAGGGTCTTAAAACCATTATAGTCCAAGCTCAAGAACTTATATTCCTGTACCATTGAATCCAACCATCCCTTGTTGGGACCCTCATGTCTGAACGCCACACACTTAATGTTGAGATTCCTAGATGTATCTAGTAGTTAAAATAATTTTTCTATTATTTTATAGCTATTTTTATACCTATTGGGGCACATTCATACCCTTAATGGATGGTGGATTTTCACGATAAAAATCCCTAGATCGACCCTTTTCTCATCTAACTCCTAGATGTACCTCAACAACTACATTCTGTATTCCTGGTAAAATTTATTACACAACATGTAATAATATAATGATCATCTCAATAAGAGTTTTATACAATGTATTATTCCCTTATGGAGCATCCACTTCACCCTTCAATGGAACCTGTGGAAGATGTCTTGGAGGCATATAACTGTAGACCAAAAATATAATAAATGATCATACAAATAAAAAAATATCCATGAAAACTAAAAAACCATAATTAAAAATTTATTTTATGATAAGGAACTCAAAATTGGAGATAGAAATCACCACATTCCAATGTAACTTAAGGGTTGTCATGGTAAGAGTTGACCATGCAGTCATCGCAACCAACCCCTCGAGTCCCAAAAATCCGATCTCTAGTCTACCAAAAAACACAAGAAAAGGAATATAAAGGGAAATACAACATTGATACCATTTTTATGAAATTAATTTTATACCCTCATGAACTGGTACCTAAAACTACCTATCACATACAGAGAGGGAGTTCCCGATACCCACAGTTTGGAAACTAACACTCAAACATCAATAAAAAATAGATGAAAAAATTTCTCCTAGCATGAAGTAGAAAACATGTCATATATAAATATAAATATAAAAATATATAAAATTAGAGTAAGAGGAAACACGAATAAAAATATATTCTATAACTGAAAGAAGAAATCAGAAACTATACAACTCCAATGCATCTAAACAAAATCTACTGTACGAGTCCAACATTAATGGATAAAAAAATTAAAAACAACTGCACCATGTGGTATCATGGGAAAAATCCCACAATATCACCATTAGCTTCCTAGAAATGACTAACAAAAACCTATCCTCCTCATTATGGAACTATTAATATCCATGCATTAAAAGACATAACTAGTTATACACACCATTGAAGGGGTTATCAGGGTGTGAGATTAATAGACTTAGTAGGATCCTTTAGAAGGGTTCCATAACATTTCCCTTTATAAAAATTCTATCAAGATCAACGTTATGGAAAACAAGGAATTATATAATGTTAAATATTTTTTCTATCAAATTCATGGTAAAAAATTACCTTTTTTTATAGTTCTAAATAATCACCGTAAAATAGTTTCAAGGAATATCATATATATCAAATCAGTTCAAATCATGTATCACATATCATATCAAATATAAATAGTAAACTCTAGGGGCATAGGTTTCATAAAAAAAGGATCACTAAAATTTAAGATTTCCAGATCATTCATACACTTAAATAGATAATCACATGCCTGAAGCCTCAAGATCTATGCATAGAATCTATAGATAAGACAAAATCCTTAAAAATTGAACCTACCAACTTCTCTAATAGGTCCCTAGAAAAATGGGCATAGGGAGTAGAAAAACAACCCATAAAGGACCCCCAAAATCATAAATAAATGAGTATTATTTATACACCTTCCTCATAACTACCCACAATTTCCCATGTGAAACATTTTCCAAACCATTTCATCAAAACCATTCATTCAAAACCATTTCACAAATCCATTTTAATTTTTTTTGAAAATATCCTTCTTCTTTTACAAAAAATAGGGGGAAATAAACTTTTCTCAAAAATCCATTTAAAAAAAATAAAAAAAAATCAATCAATCATTTCATATTATTTAATTTTTTTATAAAAACTAGAGAAATCATGGTTTATCCAACATATGATAAATATGGAACCACCTACCACAAAATTTGGTCATACACATCCGTAATGAAATCCACCAACAAGTAGGGAATACAAAGACAACACCAGAGGATCTAGAATTGCTTCTCATATTGTAGACTCAATTATATATTGAAGTACAAAATGGATAAGGTAAAAAAAATACATCAATGAACCCACATTCCACACCAATACCTACACAAGGGCCAGTATCAAAATTAAGATAGCACAACATGTCAAGAAAGGGTTAAGATGAAAATCACCACAAGATCAATGGATACAAAAAAATAATGCAATGACACTTCCAAGATCAGTGGAAATAAAGATGTAAAAATATTAATTACCTAGAGATATGAAATAAAACAACATCTAATATCATGCACTTAATGATGTAATTCAAAAGGATAAAATATCCCAAAATTATCCTGGAAGTGCTACTAGGTTTTAAGGGGGAATCCTGAATGTCGAATGAAAGGAATCAAATATGCATAATAATAAAACCACTGGTCCCACAAAAAATTGTGACATGAAATACTTTCATGATTTTAATTTCATGATTTATAAGATAAGACAAAAAATGCATCACCTCAGATTAAAATTATTGATCCTGACTATATCACAACATATACTAGTTTCACAGATTGTATATTTTTCAAACTTTGAACCAGTTCACATCATTTGTAATGATACTAATTGACATAATGTAATTGGTTGATGACATGAATGTTTCAAGAAGTAATATTATAGAGAAAACATAGAATGATAACCCAGGTCAATCTAGGCCTTAAAGGAAATCCTCTAAAGCATTTGAAACATTTATACTCTGACTCCATTAATTCAGACAAACATATGTCCCCAAAAATTAGTTCCTTTTCCCAAAAAAACTCTCTCAAACCATGAATTGTCTAAAAATCACACAAAATAAATGGGAAACAAAAATAGGGAGAATATGTACTACAAATAAGGTAATGTGATGTTACATACTCCCCAACACAAGTCTTTCCAAACTCAGGAAGTCATATGAAGGATGGTTATCCAGAATGAGGTGAGACCACTTCTCTTTGATTGATATTTCATGCATCGATGTATCATTATAATCTAATTCAGGTCAACATAACACTTTGAACATTGTAGTAGAATACCCACACAAGACATTATCTTGAGAATCAATAATTTCAACTGGATTCTCTAGAAAAAAATGACTGGCTCTAACTTATTAGCTTCCTGACATAGAACATGAGTGGGATAAGGATGAGACTTCTTGATATGTGATATGTGGAAAAAATCATGAATATCTATTAATTAAGCTGGTAATTTAAACCAATAGGCAAACCAATAAAGAAGATTAGTGGCCTCAAACAATACAATATATCTTGCAACTAACATTCCCAATTTTCCAAGATTATAGTGAACTAAAAATGGAAAAACCTTCAAGAAAACCACATATCCAATTAAAAATTGAAATGGGAGACATTGATGATCCACATACTATGTTGGATAACTCTAATATGTAACTAGATTACAATTTATATCTTTAATCCTTACCGATGTCACCTATATGATACTTGGTACCACAATTGGGACTCAGCCACCTATTCCTAAAAAATATGCGTCCTACACAGGTGATCATTAAAATCCTATAAGGGTGGAATTCTGATCGGTTACTGATAGTTTTTCTTATACAAAAACATAATCAGTCCCAGATTGATATCCTTTAATCCACAAAAATATCATTCACAAGAATGTAGAATATCATGTAGGATATAAATAACACACTTTATCTAACCATCTATTTGTGGATGATATGATGTACTCAATGTAGCCCAAGTCCCTAGTTATTCTGGAATATTATTCTATAACCAATATGTAAAGGAAGAAAATCTATCAAAAAAAATTGTACAGATAATCCCAAATAACCTCAAAACCTCCTACACATACATCTTACAAAGGTCATCAACTTTAGCGGTGTCCCTAATCAGAATGAAATGATCATACTTCATCAACTGATCTACCATCACCCATATAGAATTATTCCCTTATAGATTCTAAGGTAATCCAAAAAAATCACTGGATACCTATTGGCATTTTAAAATAGGCACTAAAACATACTAGACTGAAAAACATGGTCTCATATACTCTACCTCTTTCTATTGGAATGTTTAATATTGGGACACATAACCTCTAATGTTTCACTTCATACCAAGGAACCGTAATCACCATTTAATGTCATAATACATCTTCATAGTACTCAGATGAATGGAACATGAATAGATATGATAGTTAAAAAAACTTATCTTCTTATAGATGCTGGGATTCCAAACTTATCTCTAATGAAGATTATACCATCTGAAGGGAGAGACCGACCAAAAATAGTCTCCCCATTATAAAGAGTTTCTGAAATTTCTTTAAACTCATCATCCAACTGCTGACCCCATAAAATACACTCAAAGAGAGGTGATGATAAATAAAAACTTGTTAAAACATTATATGAACAATCCTCTGGAGCATCCATATGAAATTGACCAAAGTGTCCCATAATACAATACTCTTACTTCGATTCCCAGACATCCTATAATGGTAAATTCCTACTATGATCATCTGTGATGGAATTCTCCCTCCATATAGAAAATGCGATGTTGAAATCAAATATTGGATTTCATTACACACATAGTATTTGTCTTATATTAAAGTCCTTATAGGAATATATATATATATCTAATAATCTTATGTTTAGAAAATTATATGAAGCTCTCCCAAAAAAGATAGTTCCACCGTCATTTTAGAACATGCATAACTGTAAAAAGTCCTGAATCATGAGTAGGGTAATTATTTTCTTTCTACTGAAGAAGATGAGAGACATAGGCAACTACACGATCACCCTAAATAAGAAATCAACCCATAATAACACCAGATGAATCACAATATATTATATAACCCTTAATCGTATTAGGTTAAATCATAATAGGAGAAAATGTTAGAAGCCATTTTATTTCATCAAAAGGAGACCAACATTTCGTATCCCATTTGAATTTCAACCCTTTACTATTAAGATTATTCCAAGGTGATGAAAACATCAAGAATTACTTGATGGAATATCGATAATATCAAGGAATAATAAAGAAGATATAAATCTCAAAGACATTCGATGGATCCACCTCTGATAAGACAATCTTCACATTATTTGGATCAAATGACAATCAATACATAAAAATCATGTTTCCCAATAATTTAACTTATTGGTTCCAAAAACTGAATTTCAAAATATTTTCATATAAATAGTTTTTCTTTAAGAATTCCAAAACAAAAATCAGATGGTTCTCATGATCACATTATGATATAGAATAAACCAGAATATTATCCATTAACACTACCACAATGTGTCGAGATACTGATGGAATATCTAGTTTATCAAGCCATAAAAACTATAAGAGCATTATTCAATCAAGAAATATTCACAAGATATTCATAATCGCTATAAATTCTCCAAAAATCCATCTTTAGAATATCAATCTCCCAAAATCTGGGTTGATGATAACCTTACCAAACACTGATTTCCAAAAATAACTTTCCCCCCTTAATAAGTCAAATAAATCATCCACATGGGTAAAATGATTCTTATTATTAACCACCACCTAGTTCAACATCCGATTGTCCAAAAAAAAATGAACCACCTACCTTGTTTTTAATAGAGAAATATGGGTTCTCGAGGTGAAACACTAGGATAAACAAATCCTATCATCATTAGATCATCCAAAAAAATCTTGATATCTTTTAGATCTACTCGATCTATGTTATAAGTGATCATCGAGATCAGCAGTGTACCCAACATAAGAGAAATTATAAGATCTACCTTCATATATGGGTGAATACTAGATAATTATTATTAGAATAAATCATGAAAATCCTTGAAAACTAAAGAAAGATCACCTATAAAGAAAGATACATTAGGATCAACTAAAATTTCAGATAAAAACTACTTGAGCTCTGGGTGGAATGGTTCTCCCTGATGAGAACTCAGATTCCACTTTCCCTAAAACACCTATGAGCTCCCATCTATAACACAAAATACGACACCCATATGATATAAATTAACCTCATCACAATGTGCGATAATAAAATCCATCCATATGATGTTGTAAAATAGATCTATATTGAGAAAAGGAAATCCCCAAATAACTCTATATCATTTATCATTAGAAAAAAAGAAATAAAAAAACCATTCTATTTCCTCTTCCCAAATTGTTTCACTAAGACTATAACAAAAGACATGAGATCCATCATAAATTTACAAATATCCATAGAAAATTAATAAATAAATGAGTGGGAGATATGATATCAAATAAATTAGTCACTAATAAAGATACAATAAAGTTAGTACCTCTTAATATCTCCCGAACCACATCAACCTCTACTAAAAATTCAACCATTATGTGAATGTTCTTCACTACTGAATCCTATGGTTGGATCCTTATAGGATTTGAGATGTTTAAATGAAATACAATGAAATTTGGAGTAGGAAATCCCTAACCATAACAAGGAATAATCTTATCCTAGAAGAATATTTTTAAATGGACACGATGACTACAACCACTTCACCTCAACTCAAGCACAAAAAAGAATTTGAGGTGTTCCTAACCATGCCATATTTCTAGAATATTAGGAGAATACTAGTTGCTATAACTGATAGTACATAGGAGGTACATTACATAGAACCATATCCACCACCCGAGTGATGATCATGCCACTTCTTATTCGTCCCATTGTTCCTCTAAAGAGGCCACCAGGAAGAGGAGGAGGGGAAGAAGAGAAACTTTTTCCGACTATATCCATCTCTACTATTATTTCCATATCCACTATATATATATAGGTAGAAAGATTCAACATGAAAATCTATGATTTGATATGCAAACTCAAATCATGTAGATACTTCTGAGCTTTCAGATGTTCATTCTTTACTACCTACGGAGAAAAATGAACTATATCCATGAACTGATTGGTGTATGCCAACATTGATTACTCTCCCTTTTGTAAATGGAGTAACTCCAAAGACTTTTTAATCATTAGAGACTCCTGATAATACTACTAAAATAATAACTTCTTCAAAACCTTCCAGTCTAAGTCCATTTGCCTATCTATCTATATCGTGGAATCCCACTATCACTTATTGGGACCCTTAAGTATGAACACCATTCACTTCAAATTGCTATTTTCAGGTTTATCTAGGATGTTTAATATCCTATTAATCTTTTACTATTATTAATCATCTTCTTGGGGCTTCTTCATACCCTTAAAGAGTAGTGTTTTCTCCTCTGGGAACTCTCATGCCTCACCACAACCAGCATAAGGGTTATCCATCAGGATAAGGACAAACAATGGATCTAGAAATAATAATGAATAATATTTTTATATGATTATTGAATCCAAAAAAAAGTGAAACAATGATTCCATGAGAAATGGAAATGATTAAAAATAAATATCTCTTACCCAGAGTGATGTAACACAACCACAAAAAAGATTAAACATTGAACAATATGATCCACAAAAAGAAGACATCCCAAAAATTAAAAGGGATATATCATAATTTTCAATGGATAAGACTACATGTTGAATGAAAATAATCATACATGACGCATGTTAAAAATAGATGGTCCAAAAACATTAATAATGTGAAACCCTTTCCATATTTGAATTTCACCATTTAGAAGTTATGATAATAAGTTGTCTCCTCATATTTAAATTTTGAATCATGAAAATATCTTGATGTGAACTATTTTCAGGTCTTGAAATATTTTCACAATATGAACTTGTTCATGTCTTCTTGCCAATAAATAATTCAATTTGTGTAACCAGTTCCTGATTTATTATGTCATGTAGGAAGATTCTTTATAAAAATAAAGAAAAATCTCCTAGGTCAGCCAAAACCCCAAATGAAATTCTCTTAAGATATTGACACATTTTTACCCAAAATATTTTAATTAAAAAAACCTGTGAACATTATGTAATTTTTCATGAAAATTATATCTAATATTGAAATGTCAGAAACACATCCAAACAAAAAGGGAATCCAAATGAAAGACAAGATGTTCCTGAAAAAATTTAATGGGATGTTACAATACATTCTCTCAGATCATGGTACTAAAGGAATTGGTATCTTATATCTATGTGTATAACTAATGAATTCTATTTGAGGTTATTATACAAAGAGATACACCTTTTACTGTCACAAAGAATCAATATTTGATTTAAAATAAATCCAAATTTTGGAGTTTGTGCTGAATCAACAAAAATTGAGCACAAAAAATTCTAGGTACCATATATTCTGATTTAGTAATAGAAATTGAAACTAAATATTTCTTGTTAATGGACCCTGAGAATAAATTTTCCCTAAGAAAACGGAATGTTTTGGAATGGATTTTCTGATCCATTCTATAATATCTAAAATTTTCATTTGAATAAATTACAAGAGTAAACTTGGATCGTGAATAATAAAATAGACCTTATTTTGATGTTCATTTAATGTAACATAAATTCTATTTAACTACCCTAAGAAATATACTATTGGATTATCTTCGAACCTCATATATAAGAATACATATTACATAATTTTTGTTTGACTAGTTTTCAAGTAATGTTGCAATGCCCCAAACCTAGATTCCTAGAGTTGGTGCATTATTTTACTACATTGGCATGATTACAAGGAATAATGTTCGAAAAGACTGATCAGTTTAGCAGTCTTAGAAAATAGATCGCATACGTGAAAATTACATTACACTTTCTAACATAAAACAAAAAAATCCTTTGAGAATTCCATTTTTCCCTTACCTTAACCCTGCATCTCAAACATAAAACACTTCTTTCGATCTTGGGAAAATAAAAAATAATAAAGGGGTGAGCTCAGATGCTCAGTAAGGATAAATAATTTAGCGGAAGCTATAAACTTTTAGGGAATGATGTGTAATAAAAAATATCCTTTTAAACATAAACTTTAACATAGTATGGAAAAAATAAATCAAAAATTACCATATAAACATGCACATGGATATTCTACTAGACGAATAATCCCATGTAATTACTAGTTTCATAATGAGGGAATGCCTAATGCTAGACATCATTACCACATAGTCAAGGAATTGTGCTAAGACTAAAAATAATTTTTTTTTCAAGGCCTTGTGCCAAGACAGTAGTTTGTCTCAAGAGACCTACTAATGCATTGAGGAGCTATAGCGGGATCCACCTGTCAGTTACTAATTACACTATATTCCTCTTATGAAAAGCTTGAAACATAACATAGTCATTTGTATTAAAAATATCATCAGAAATGTCAACACATTATCCATAAACCATGAATGCTATAAAAATAACACATCCATAGTAAAAAATATAAAAAATAATTCAATACAATATGGAATATTTTTATCATAATAAATCAACTTCAAAAAGTTTAAAATCTATCAAATTATGTTGACATAGATGAAAATGATTTGAAAAACTCATTGAGAGAAATATCTCTTTTTCATGAAAACATTTAAAAGTCGCACAATTTAAAAAGGAATACATTTAAGGACATTTTTGAATCAAATTTACCATACCACTTTTAAACTTTTCAATGGAATTAACATTTTAAAAACATTCATGTAAATATAAATAAATCCTTAAAAACCATTTTGAAAACATGAAAATTAATAAGAACGATTTAGAAGAATAAATATTTAAAACAATTATAATTATGTTTTAGTAAAAATTCCCTTAAAAATAATACCTTTGAAAACTCATTTATGAAACATGGACATGGATAATAAATATTTCCCATTAGATACTTAGGTAAAAAACCTCAGATAATAAAGAGATTGTGAAATAAACCATTACCTTGCACTTTCCTTTGGTTGAGGGTAAATTTAACCTCCTGTATAATGACCATTGTATTTTATTAGATTATACCAGAACCATATTCATATTTATTATATCATACATAATTCATTTATGACTTTATATTACCCATTTAAAAAGGATTTTCAGGTTAAATTAACATTTCGTGTAATAATCTCTTTCTTTTATGTACAAATTTTAACTTGTTATACTTGATCATATCATTTAGATCTTGATTTAAATAAATAAAAAATATAAACCATGATATATAAATCATACATATTTATAATATAAATATTTACAATATATAGATATATGAAATGGAAAACACCATTTATGGAGATGGTTGGTCGTACGTACGCATAAACGTTGTTTCTGTATTCATATCGTATTGAACGGAAGTAAGTGAATAAGATATATGTAAGTAAAAAAATACATATATATAAATATATATATATATCCAATAGAATTATTATTTCATATATTACATACTTATTTATAATATATATTTTTATAATCGTCGATTAATGGTGAACTTCGAAATGAATCTCATCGCATCGTGGAGACGGTAATCCGTACGTACGCACGAGCAACAATATCATTTTTTTTTATTTTAAAATAATATAAAATTGGATGGTATATCATATATCCAGATTAATAATCATGTTTTATTAATTATTTACATCAATTACACATCATTATTATACCCATCCAAATAATAATGTATAGAATAACAATTACACCACAAAGTGGAGATGGTAAGTCATTCGTACACACTTATGGTGACATGTCATTCAAAGGATGGATAGAATAATGAATATGGTTTTACCATATTTATAATAACATAACAGTATATAGAATATACAGGATTTGTTATTTTAGAATGTAATCAACAATGTAAGAGGGAGTGGAAGAAGAAAGGAACTTGAAATAGGTGATGAGAAATTTACCTCTTCTTCGGGTTCTTCCATTTGATTTGATTAAAAGGGCTCCTTAGGTTGGCTTTCCGAATAAAGGATGGACTCTAATATTAATTTTGGATAGTTGGGTAGATATTTGGTCAGGGTTTGGCCGAGCCAAATGTCTTTTGAGGTGTGAATTTGAGAGAAGGTGAAGTGTCCTTTTATAAGAGGGGTGAGGGGAACCTTAGGAAAAAATTAAAATATTATTTTATAATAAATTAATATTCGGTTTCCAATGGTTCCAAAATAAATTTATTAAATTAAAATGTGTGGAAGGGTTGAAAACCACTTAAAATATAGGTTTTAGATAGGTTTGGGTTACTATATTATCCTTATCATTTAGATTTAACTCTTAGTTAAACAGTTTGACATTTACCATGTCTCTTTTTATTTTTATATTTTATGGTTAATAAACTTACTATAAACATCCAAGAGAACCCCAAGTGATTAATTAATGAAATATAGAATAGTTTTTAATCCCTTTGGCCTAACCCCATATTTTTAGGAATATAATACCAATTAATAATATAATATTTGTTTTAAAAACACTTTTGGGTCGATTTTAACAATATTTGGTATTTTTTTTTTCTAAATTCATAAAAACATTATTACTTAGAAAAAAATTCATCTAACCAACCCTAACATGTCATATTTACCTAAATAATTAGTGTAATTTATAAAAATTCTCAAATTACATGTATTTTGATATTTATAATATCAATTATTTTAATCTTTCATTAATACGACAATTATTGCATCATCATTGTGTCATAACTAAATGTAATTATTTAATGTCAAAAAATTATAAATAAAATACCATTATATAGGAAATATTTTTATTTTTCTAATTAATTTTATATCCAAATTTATATTATGTATTACTTTATATTAAAAATGTTTTAGTTATTAAACTTTGATTTTAACTCTTTTAACTCTTCTTTAACTATAATAATAATAAATGTCTTAATCTTTTCCAAATGGACCTAAAGGATCATATTTTATTCCTAAGGTTCTTTTTGGTCTAATTTCTATTGTCCAATAGAATTAGGACATGGCTTAGGGTAATAATAATATCATTTTTACCCTTAATTACACTATTTACTTTTAACTGTGGTAAATAAAAGTAAAAAGTTACTATTCCCCAAAAATTATTATCATCTCATTGAACCAAATTTTACTTACCGATATCAACCATGTTTCTAGGATTTTTGAAATTCAACTCATAGAAGCAGTAATATTATGGTTTATGTAAATTTGCAAATTCTCCTAGGAGGTGGGTAAAAGACAGTAAAAAGTTCAATAAATTTTTTATATATCTAAAGTTATTATAAACTAACTCTAATGAATTAAATTGAACATATAAAGGTATTATGTATCTATTTTGACCTAAAATAAATTTAAATAAAATAAGTAATTATTTATAAAAAAAATCGGTTTAAACTAAAACTAAGTGTTTTTCACTATTTATAAAAAATTGTAAGATTTTAGAAAAATACTAAAACTTCACCCTAAGCTAATTTTGATATTCCGAATTCAAAAATGTATTAAATATTACCAATTTAAAAATGTATAATTTAAATTAATAAATCTAAAATTAATTTCCGTTGTCAAAACCAAAAAGTGTATTTTTAAGAAATAATAACTATCAAAAGATTGGCCCTTGTTTATGTATAATTTTAAAGTGAAATTACTTACAATGACCATCATTGGATTAAATTGTAAAAATATAATCCAATTATACTTCCAAAACATTAAAAATGTATAATTCAACACTATAAATTATTTTGATTAAAATAAAGTTGTCTTCAGTTAAAATATAGTATTTTTCACTATTCTCCCAAATATGAATGTTATCAAAAAAACCAAAAATATATTGGAACTAAATTATTAAGTCTTGATTCTAAAGAATAAATTTATTTTTTCAAATTGAATATATAAAAGTTTCAAATATTGGATTTAAAAAGGGTTCACGATTAAAAGGCCATAAAATTTCATTTTTTTATAAATAATTCTTTTATCTGAAAAAAATAAATTTGTATATACAATATGTCTAATAAAATCATAATATGAATTCTAAAATTATAAGGATAAAATTAAGTTCAAAATTCAGTTAATACTATTCATAACCGCTTTTGAATGGCTTGTTTGGTAAGTCGTGGTGCGCTTGAACTCAGTATTGCGTGTAGTGAAAGTTATTGCATTACTTTGAAGAAATAATGTACTATGAAATATTGGGGAGTTACATTATTCCATTGTTCAATAAATTGCGTCCTCGTAATTTTAAATTGTTCTTCGAAAATAAAATGTTCAAAATAGAAAATCCCATGAGGGAAAACCCACATCAGAAATTGGATTAAGAAATTTAGTCTTAATAAGAGGAAAAAGGGAATGAAAAGGTCACTACCAAATTATGATCTCTATTAGGAGAAAATTGGTGAAAATTAGGAAACATAATTAGATGAGAAACATAAATATTTATAGGGAGTGATTGAGGTCATCAGTCAAACAATTGTAGAATTGAGGGACTCAAAACCGTCAATCTATGATGATTTAAAATATCATCAATTAAACAAAACATAAGGTATTACAATAACACATTTTTAGTTTTTAGATTCATTACCTAAATTTTAAGAATTACTTTCTTCAAAGAATACAAGAATATATATATATATACTTGACAAGTAGAGTTCCATCTTTTAACTAATTTCTACCACTAACTCATCTTTCACACTAAAAGATAATAGAACTTAAAAAAATATTATATGTATCCTATTCATATAGGGTTCAAAAAAATGAATTTATAATTCATCTACCATACCTTTAAAAAACTAAATTATTAAATCCAATCCATTACGTGGGCCAGTGGTAAGTGATACACCCTTGTCGCCCTTCGGTTGCGGGTTCAAGTCTCGTGGACTTTCCGGACGCGACGGGTTGCCGCCCGACCTCCAGGTTGTCCTTTTTATGGAAATCCAAAAAAAATCTCAAACTAGAATTATCCAAAATACTTCTGTCCAAACTCAGAGTCCAAAATATATAAGGAAGTTAAACACAATAAAGATCATTTTTTCCACGTAATAATCTGTGAACACCTTTATCATATATTCTTTTAAAACACTGCAACATCATGAATTACCATAAAACCTTATTGATTACATTCATTCTCCCTTTTTTCCTTATAGAATACTGGATATACTCCTTGTATCCAAAAATATTGAATATTCCAACAATGATGAAATAAAAAAACTATTAATCAGTTCCAAGGAAGTCTGGAATATCCAATATAATTTATCCAAATCAACCATCTCTTATTCCAAAATCACTACCTCATTATGAGGACCATATTAATGATTACATTTCCTTAAACCATGTATTTTTTCATAAAGTGTAGCTTACTATTATAGCACTTTTTGTAGAACCATATAATCTAAAATCCTCAATAAAATAGTATTGTATTATAATCCTTATTTATCTCAATAATTAATATAACCAGTATATTGCTGATATAACACTCAGATGAAATAATTCTATAATAACAACATAAGAACACTAGTCATTCCTCCTCATCTGAGGTAGTATCATAACTTGATTATTATCTAGTAGCATCATTTATGTAAAACTCTGATGACTGGGACATTGGTTCGCGTAGTGTCCCAACACCTTGCAGATGCAACATTGTACATTTGAAACTTTTTTCTTACCCTTGAAATCACATACTTGGTGTCCTTTTTCTCCACACTTATAACAAACTACCATTCCCTTCAAGCATGTACTGGGGTGTTTATTCCCACATTTATGGAAGCATGGATATTCAACTTTTCTCATCATCCCCTTACTACCATTCCTTCCACTAGGAGCCATTTCTAAATAATGGTTTAAACTAGATTAGTTTATGAATCACAATACATAAATCCAAACTTGTAAAACACCTAACATAAATTGAACAGTTTATGGATATAATCCAGAATCATAAAATTTTTTTCTTTGAGGAAGTATATACTCATAAACCCTTTATAATTTTTTTTAATGAAAATGAGAATTATCCTAAGCATATCCCCCAGGAGTGTCGTAACCAAGAGTGTAGCATACCCGTTGTCCTGCACCAGTTCTCGTTTGAGTCTAACTCAAAGCAGTGTTTTGAGGTTTTACCCCTAGGTACATCTGTGCCAGAGCCACCTCTACCTGCTCGTATCCTGACCGAGATTTATTTCATGGAAAACTCACAAAATCTCTACCTTACCAAAATTATAGGAAGTTCATCAATACTAATCCTCAAAGTCTATATTAGGGTAATGTTCTCTAATTTGAGTTTTTCTAAATCTAGTTTAAAAGGTTATTGCTAAAATTCCTCTGATACCCTCTATTATGCCCTGACCTTAGATTCCCAAAGTTAGTGCATTATTTTAATACATTGGCATGATTACAAGGAATCACGTCCCGAAATATTGATCAGTTTAGCAGTCTTGGAAAATAGATTTCACACATAAATATTACATTACACTTTCTATCATAAAACAAAAAAATCCTTTGATAATGCTATTGTTCCCTTATATTAACCTTGAATCTCAAAAATAAAACACTTCTTGGGATCCTGGGAAAATAAAACATAATTAAGAGGTGAGCTTAGATGCTCAGTAAGGGTAAATAATTTATTAAAAGAAATAAAATTTTAAGTAAATATGTGTAATAAAAACAATATCCTTTTAAACATAAACTTTAACATAGTATGGAAAAAATAAATCAAACATTACCATATAAACATGCACATGGATATTCTACAAGTTGAATAATCACATGTAATAACTAATTTCATAATGAGGGAATGCCTAACGCTGGACATCATTACCACATATTCAAGGCCCTGTTCCAAGACTACAAATAAATTTTTTTGTCAAGGCCTTATTACAGGACACTTGTTTGTCTCATGAGACCTACCGATTCATCAAGGACCTATAGCGGGTTCCACCTGTCACTTACTAAGTCCAATGCATTCCTCATAAGAAAATGTTGAAACATAATATAAACATTCATTTTAAAACTATCATACGAAATGTCAACACATTATCCATAAACCATGAATGGTATAAAAATAATAAATCCACAGTCAAACATATCACAAATCCTTCAATACAATTTGGAAGATTTGTATCATAATAAGTCAACATCAAACAAGTTTAAAATTGATCAAAGGATGTTGACATAGTTGAAACTGATTTGTAAAACTCTCTGGGAGAAATACCAATTTTAAATGAAAACATTTAAAAGACACAAAATTTAAAAGGTATACATTTAAAGACATTTTTGAATAAAAATTTCCCATACCACTTTGAAACTTTTCAAAGGAATTAACATTTTAAAAACATTCTTGTACATATAAATAAATCCTTAAAAACCATTTGGAAAACATGGACATTAGTGAGAATGATTTAAGAAGAATAAATATTTAAAACATTTAGAATGATGTTTTAATAAAAATTCCCTTAAATAAAGTCTCTTTGAAAACTATTTTATGAAACATGGACATGGATAATAAATATGTCATTGTAGATACTTATGTAAAAAAACCTCAGATAATAAAGAGATTGTGAAATTAACCCTTACCTTGCAGTTTCGTTTGGTCAAAGGAACATTTAACATCCTGTATAATGACCATTGTATGTTATTAAATTATGCCAGAACCATATTCATATTTATTATATCATACATGATTCATTAATGACTTTATAATACACATTTAAGAATGATTTTCATGTTAAATTAACATTTCAGGTAATAATCCCTTTCTTTATCATACATATGTTAACTTGTTATTATTGATCGTATCATTTAGATCATGATTTAAATAATTCTAGAATATAAACCTTGATATATAAATCATACATATTTATAATATACATATTTATTATAGATAGATATATGAAATGGAAAACACCGTTTATAGAGACGGTAGGCCGTACGTACGCATAAACATGGTTTCTTTTTTTATATCGTATTGAACGAAAGTAAGTGAACAAGATATTTGTAAGTTAATAAATACATATATATATATATAAATATATATATCTCCAGTATAATTATTATGTCATATATTACATACTTATTAGTGATATATATTTTTATAATCGTCGATGAATGGTGAACTTCGAAATGAATCTCACCGCGTCGTGGAGACGGTAATCCGTACGTACGCACGAGAGACAATATCATTTTTTTGATATTAAAATAATATAAAATTTGATGTTATATCATATATAAAGAAAAATTATCATGTTATATTTATTATTTAAATCAATTAAACATCATTATTATACCCATCCAAATAATAATGTATTAAATTACAATTAAACCACGACATGGAGACGGTAAGTCGTATGTACACACGTATGGTAAAATGTCATTCAAATGATGGATATAATAATGAATATGGTTTTAACATATTTATATTAACATGAATGTATATAGAAGATACTGGAGTTATTATTTTAGAATATAAAGAACAAAGAAAGAAGGAGTGGAAGAATAAAGGAACCTGAAGTAGGTGAGAAGATATTTACCTCTTCTTTGGGTTCTTCCTTTTGATTTGATCAAAATGCCTCATTAGGTTGGCTTTTTGACTAAAGGAAGGCCTCTAGAATGAAGGGAGGATAGTTGGGAGGATATTTTGGCAGGGTTTGGATGAGACAAATGGCTTTGGAGGTGTGAAATTGAGAGAAGGGGAAGTGCACTTTTATAAGAGGGGTGGGGGGCACCTTTGAAAAAACATAAAATATTATTTTATAATAAATTCATTTTCGGTTTAGAATGGCTCCAAAATTAATTTATTAAAGGATACGGTGGGGATGGGTCAAAAACCACTCAAAAATAGGTTTTAGATACATTTTGGGTTACTATATTAACCTTATCATTTATATTTAACTCTTAGTTAAATAGTTTGACATTTACAAAGTCTCTTTGTATTTTTATATTATATGGTTAATAAACTTACTATAAACATCCAAGAGAACCCCAATGTGATTAATTAATGACATATGTAACCATATTTAAGACCTTCGGCCAAAACTTAGATTTTAAGGAATAGAATACCAATTAATAATATAATATTTGTTTTAAAAACTCTTTTACGTCAATTTTGACACTATTTGGAATTTTTTTTCTAGATTCATAACAGCATTATTACTTAGAAAGAAATTCATATAACCAACCCTAACATGTCATATTATACTATAAAATTAGTGGAATTTATAAAAAGTCTCAAATTACATTTATTTGGATATTTATAATACAATTATTTTAATCATTCATTAATACGGTAATTACTGCATCGTCATTGTGTCATAAAAAAATTTAATTATTTAATGCCCAAAAATTATAAATAAAATACCATTATTTAGGAACAATTTTTATCTTTCTAATTAATATTTTTAGTAGAATTTATCTTATATATAACTTTATATTAAAAATGTTTTAGTTATTAAACTTTGATTTTAACTCTTTTAACACTTCTTTAAATAAATTAATAATAAATGTCTTAATCTAATACAAGTGTACCTAAAGGATCATATTTTATTACTAAGGTTGTTTTTGGTAAAATTTAACTTATCCAATAGGATTAGTACATGTGTTAGGGTAATAATAATATCATTTGTACCCTTAATTACCCTATTTACTTTTAACCGTGGTAAATAAAAGTAAAAAGTTACTATTCACCAAAAATTATTTTCATCTCATTGAACCAAATTTTACTTACTAATATTAACCATGTCTATCGGATTTTCAAAATTCAACTCACATAAGCAGTAAAATTATGTTTTATGTAAATTTTCAAAAGCTCATAAGAAGTCGGTAAAAGACGGTAAAAAGTTCAATACAATTTTTTATATATCTAATGTTATCATAAAATAACTCTAATTAATTAAATTGAACTTATATAGGTATTATTTATATATTTTGACCTAAAAAAAGTAAAATAAAATAAATAATTATTTAAAAAAAATTCGGTTTTAAACTATAACTCAGTCTTTTCCACTATTCATCAAAATCTGAAAGTTTTCAGAAAAATACCAAAAATTAAACCTAAGATAATTTTGATATTAAGAATTAAAAAATGTATTCTATTTTACCAATTTAAAAACATATAATTTTTATTAATTAATTTAAAATTAATTCCTATTGTCAAAACCAAAAAGCGTATTTTTAAGAAATAATAACTCTCAGAAGATTGCCACTTGTTTATGTCCAATTTAAAAGTGAAATTACTTAAAATGACCATCATTTAATTAAATGGTAAAATTATAATATAATTATACTTAAACACCATTATAATTTATAATTCAACACTAAAAATTATTTTGATTAAAAAAAAGTTGTTTTCAGCTAAAATATTGTATTTTTACTATTCACCCAAATATGAAAGTTATCAGAAAAACACCAAAAATTTATTGAAACTAAATTATTATGTCTCGATTCTAAAGAATAAGTTTATTTTGTCAAATTGAAAACATTAAAGTTTCAAATATTGGATTTAAAAAAGGGTTCTCCATTAAAAGGCGGTAAAATTTCATTTTTTTCAAAATAATTATTTTTTCTGAAAAAAATGAATTTGTTCTTACATTATGTCTACGAAACTCATAATATGAATTCTAAAATTATAAGGATTATATAAAGTTCAAAATTCAATTAATACTATTCATAACTGCTTTTGAACGGCTTGTTTTGTAAGCCGTGGTGAGCCTGAACTCAATATTGCGTGTAATGCAAGTTATTAAATTACTTTGAAGAAATAATGTACTATGAAATCTTGGGGTGTTACATTCTTCCTTCCTTCAATAAATTGCTTCCTCTCAATTTGAAATTGGTCTTCAAAAATAAAATGTTGAAAATAGAAAATACCTTTGTTGGGAAACCCACATCGGAAATTGGGTTAATAAAATTTAGTATTAATAAGAGGAAAAAGGGAATGAAAAGGTCACTATCAAATTATGATCTCGATTAAGAGAACATTGGTGGAAATTAGAGACACATAATTAGAGAAAAAATGTAAATATTTATAAGGATTTATTGAGGTCATGAGTCACAAACAATTGTATAATTGAGGGCCTCAAAGTCATCAATCTATGATGATTTAAAATATCATCGGTTTAACAAAACATAAGATATTAGAATAAAACATTTTTAGATTAATGATTCCTTACCTAAAGTTTACGAATTAATTTCTTTACAGAATAAGAGAATATATATATATATATATACTTGACAAGTAGAGTTCTATCCTTTAACTAATTTCTTACACAAACTCATATTTCACTCTAAAAAATAATAGAACATAAAAAATATTATATTTATCCTATTCGTATAGGGTTTAAAAAAATGAATTTATAATTCATCTACCAAACCATAAAAAAACCTACATTATTCAATCCAAGACATTATGTGGGACAGTGGTAGGTGATACACCCTTGTCACCCTTCAGTTGCGGGTTCAAGTCTCATGGCCTTACCCGACGCAACGGGTTGCCGCCTGACCTCCAGGTTGTCCTTTTTATGGCAATCCAAAAATAATCTCAAACAAGAATTATCCAAAATACTTCTATCCAATCTCAGTGTCCAAAATATATAAGGATGGTAAACACAATGAAGATCCTTTTTTCCACGTTATAACATGTGAACACCTTTATTATATATTCGTTTAAAACACTACAATATTCTGAATTACCATAAAACCTTATTGATTACATTCATGCTCCCTTTTTCCATATAGAATACTCGATATACTCCTTCTATCGAAAAATCTTGAATATTCCAACAATGTTGACATAAGGAAACTATAAATCAGTTCCGAGGAAGTCCAGAATATCCAAAATAACTTATCCCAATCAACCATCTCTTATTCCAAAATCACTGCCTCATTATCAGGACCATATTAACGATTATATTTCCTTCAACCATTTATTTTTCCAAAAAGTTTAGATTACTATTAAGTCACTTTTCTTAGAAAAATATAATCTCAAATCCTCAATAAAATAGTACCGCAGTACAATCCTTATTTGTCTCCATAATTCATATAACCAATATATTGCAGATACGACACTCAAATGAAATAATTCTATAATAACAATATAAGAACAGTAGTCATTCCTCCTCATCTACAGTAGTATCATAACTTCATTGTTATCCAATAGCATCATTTATGTTAAACTCTGATTATGGGACATTGATTCATGTAGTTTCCCAAAACCTTGTAGATAAAGCCTTGTACATTTGAAACTTTTATCTTACCCTTCCAATCACGTACATGGTGTCCTTTTTCTCCACACTTATAACAAAATCCAATCCCCTAAATCATGTATCTAGGTGTTTCTTCCCACATTTATGGCATAATAGATATTCAAATTTTCCCTTCTTCCCCTTACTTCCATTCCTTCCACTAGGCGCCATTTCTAAATAATGGATTAAACAAGATTAGTTTAGGAATCACAATACCTAAATACAAACTTGTAAAACACCTAACATAAATTGAACAATTTATGGATATAATCCATAATCATAAAAATGTTTTCTTTGAGGAAGTATATAATCATAAACCCTTCATAATGGTTTGTAAAAAAAAATGAGAATTATCCTAAGCATATCCCCCAGAAGTGTCATAACAAAGAGTGCAACAAGACCCGTTATCATGTACCGGTTCCTGTTCGAGTTTAGATCACAGCAGTGTTTTAGGGTTTTACCCCTAGGTACATCTATTCCAGAGCCGCCTCTACCTGCTCGTATCCAAACAAGGATGTATTTCTCGGAAAACTCACAAAATCTATACCTTACCCAAATTCTACGAAGTTCTTCTATACTAATCCTAAAAGTCTATCTTAGGGTAATGTGCTCTAATCAAAGTTTATCTAAATCTAGTTTCTAAGGTTATTACTAAACTTCCTATGATACCCACTGTAATGCCCTTACCCTAGATTTCTAGAGTCGGTGCATCATTTTAATACATTGGCATGATTAAAAGGAATCAAGTCCCGAAAGACCGATCAGTTTAGTAGTCTTGGAAAATAGATTTCATACATTAACATTACATTACAATTTATAACATAAAACAAATAACAATCCTTTGAGAATGATATTTTTCCCTTAGCTTAACCCTGAATCTCAAACATAATACAATTCTTGGGATCCTGGGAAAATAAAACATAAGAAATGGGTGAGCTTAGATGCTCAGTAAGGGTAAATAATTTACCAGTTTCTATAAACTTTTAAGGAAAGATGTGTAATAAAAACAATATCCTTTTAAACATAAACATGAACATAATATGGCAAAAATAAATAAAAAATTACTATATAAACATGAACATGGATATTCTACTAGTCGAATAATCACATGTAATAACTAATTTCATAATAAGGGAATTCCTAATGCCAGACATCATTACCACATAGTCAAGGCATTGTGACAAGACTACAAATAATTATTTTGTTAAGGCCTTGTTCGAAGACCCTAGTTTGCCTCATGAGACCTACCAATGCATCAAGGAGCTATATTAGGCTCGACCAGTCACTTACTAAGTCTACCGCATTCCTCATATGAAAAGATTTAAACATAACATAAACATTCGTATTAAAACTAGAATATGAAATGTCAAAACATTATCTATAAACAATGAATGGTATAAAAATAACACATCCATAGTCAAATATATCAAAAATCCTTCAATAAAATATTGAATATTTTTATCATAATAAATCATCTTCAAACATGTTTAAAATCCATCAAAGGATGTTGACATAGATGAAACTGATTTGTGAAACTCTTTGAGAGAAATATTTATTTTTCATGAAAACATTTAAAAGTCACACAATTTAAAAAGGAATACATTTAAATACATTTTTTAATCAAAGTGTCCCATACCACATTTAAACTTTTCAAAGGAATTGACATTTTAAAAACCTTCATGTCCATATAAATAAATCCTTAAAAACCATTTTGAAAATGTGAACATTAATGAGAACGATTTAGAAGAATAAATATTTAAAACATTTAGAATGATGTTTTAGTAAAAATTCAGTTAAAAAGAATCAGTTTGAAAACATTTTTATGAAACATGGATATGGATAATAAATATGTCCCAGTAGATACTTATGTAAAAACAACCTCATATAATAAAGAGGTTGAGAAATTAACCCTTACCATGCACTTTCCTTTAGTCGAGGGTACGTTTAACCTCTTGTATAATGAACATTTTATGTTATTAGATTGTACCAGAACCATATTCATATTTATTATATCATACATGATTCATTTATGACTTTTTACTACCCATTTAATAATGATTTTCATGATAAATTAACATTTCAGTTAATAATCTCTTTCTTTATCGTACATATTTTAACTTGTTATTCTTGATCGTATAATTTAGAACATGATTTAAATAAATCCAAAATATAAACCTTGATATATAAATCATACATATTTTGAATATAAATATTTATAATAGGTATATATATGGAACGGAAAACACCGTTTATGGAGACGGTAGGCTGTACGTACGTATAAACATTGTTTCTGTTTTAATATCGTATTGAATGGAAGTTAGTGAATAAGATATATGTAAGTAAATATATATATATATATATATATATATCTCCAGTAGAATTATTAAGTCACATATTACATAATTATTAGTAATGTATATTTTTATAATCGTCGATGAATGGTGAACTTCAAAATGAATCTCATCGCGTCGTGGAGACGGTAATCCGTACGTACGCACGAACGACAATTTCATTTTTTTTATATTAAATTTATAAAAAATTGGATGTTATATCATATATACAGAATAATTATCATGTTATATTTATTACTTACATCTATTAGACATCATTATTATGCCCATCCAAATAATAATGTATTGAATAATAATTACACCACGACGTGGAGACGGTAAGCCGTACGTACGCACGTATGGTGACATGTCATTCAAAGGATGGATAGAATAATGAATATGGTTTTACCATATTTATAATAACATAATAGTATATATAAGATAATTGAGTTAATATTTTAGAATGGAAAGAACAAAGAAAGAGGGAGTGGAAGAAGAAAGGAACTTGAAGGAGGTGATAAGATATTTACCTCTTCTTCGGGTTCTTCCTTTTTATTTGATAAAATGGACTCATTAGGTTGGATTTATGACTAAATTAAGGCCTATATGATGAAGGGAGGATATTTGGGAGGATATTTGGTCAGGGGATGGATGAGCCAAATTGCTTTGGAGGTTTGAATTTGAGAGAAGGGGAAGTGCAATTTTATAAGAGGGGTGGAGGGCAACTTTGAAAAAACATAAAATATTATTTTATAATAAATTCATTTTCGGTTTCCAATGGCTAAAAATGAATTTATTAAAGGATAAGGTGAATATGGGTCTAAAACCAGTCAAAAAATAGGTTTTAGACAGGATTGGGTTACTATATCAACCTTATCATTTAGATTTAACTCTTAGTTAAATAGTTTTACATTTACCATGTCTCTTTGTATTTTTATATTATATAGTTAATTAACTTACTATAGACTTCCAAGAGAACCCCAAGTGATTCATTAATTACATATATAATAGTATTTAATACCTTTGGACAAACCCTTAGATTTTTCATAATATAATAACAATTAATAATATAATATTTGTTTTAAAAACTCTTTTATGTCAATTTTGATACTATTTGGTATTTTGTTTTTGATACACTCATAACAAGACTATTACTTCGAAAAAAATTCATCTAACCAACCCTAAAATGTCTTATTAACCTAGAAAATTATTGGAATTCATAAAAAGTCTCAAATTAAATTTATTTGGATATTTATAATATCAATTATTTTAATATTTCATTAATACGGTAATTACTGCATCATCATTGTGTCATAAATAAATTTAATTATTTAATATCTAAAAATTATAAACAAAATACGATTATATAGGAAATATTTTCAGCTTTCTAATTAATATTTATAGTCTAATTTATCTTATGTATAACCCTATATTAAAATTGTTTTATTTATTAAACTTTGATTTTAACTCTTTTAACTCTTCTTTAAATAAAATAATAATAAATGTATTAATCTAATCCAAGTGGACCTAAAGGATCATATTTTATTACTAAGGTTGTTTTTGGTCGAATTTAACTTATCCAATAGAATTAGGACATGTGTTAGGGTAAAAATAATATCATTTGTACCCTTAATTACCCTATTTAATTTTAACCGTGGTATATAAAAGTAAAAGGTTACTTGTCCCGACCCATCCTCGGGGTCCATGCCGTGACTACCCCAAGCCCGCCTTCCATAGGCCAGGGGCTGGCGACTAGCACCAAGGTGTAATTCCTGATAAAAGGGAAGACATTGCCTTTAAAGAGTAAACAAACAGCACAAAGCAAGAAAGCAGTAGAAGTAAACTCTAAGTAAACACTGATACAAAAGTAAGTGCGAAAAAGTAAGTGGGCCAGTATACAAACCCAAACTGAAAGTAAAGTACAACTGGAAAGGGAAAAACAATAACTGAAAAGTAAAGTCGCAACATCAAGCCGTCCACTGGAAGTCCCACTTGAAGGGTTAGTACAGATAGCCTCCACAGCTCCTCGGGTCCAGCCGTCCGCTCCGAGTATGTCCCGCCCAGTGGTCTACCTCCAGGTACCATCCTGCTCCACAAGCCTCAACCATGATCAGCGCTGTCCGTCGTCTGTAACCAACACAACGTAGTGCGGGCATAGCCCATGCATGGGTGAGTATAAGCTACTCAGTAGGGACCCCGAGACCCCCAAAGGTCTCCCAGAATCCACAAAGGAAAGATACAATCACGAAGTAACTTTCGACACTGCTTAGGTATATGCCCATACATATACCTAATTCATCAATTCCAGTACGCTCCAACTTCCGAGCCCATGTACAACCCGGTTCACACATGAAAGAAAAACGTAAATCCAAACAGGATTGCACAACACAATCCACATAAGAAAGCAAAACGCAAATCCACACAGGATATCACAACACAATCCACAGAGGAAAGCAAAACAGGATTCATCTCACACAGGATTTTCATTATCGAAATCGTAACTACTGAAGAGCCCCATCTCTGGAGTGTACAGTGGTCCTGTCATGACTCCGAGGCACTGCTCACTAACCTAAGACTGTTGAGGTACTCCTCCTGTCGAGTACTGTGGTACTGCTGCTACAACCAAGCGCTTCCCACCATGGGTCTACTGCTACAACCAAGCGCTCCCCTCATTGCCTCCAGTGGTACACCTTCTGTTGAGTACCGCAGGTCTGCCGCTACAACCAAGCGCTCCTCCACTGTGGTTCTGCTGCTACAACCAAGCGCACCCCCTCATAGCCTCTAGAGGTACTCCTTCTGTTGAGTACCGCGGGTCTGCCGCTACAACCAAGCGCTCCTCCTCCGTGGGTCTGCTGCTACAACCAAGCGCTCCCCACTGGGCTATCCGAAACACACCGAGTCAATCGGTCAAGCAGTCATCAGGTCTCAGCCGGCTACACGGTCTCCGTACTTCACACTCTCACCTCTGGGAGGGTCCGCTCCACGAGCTACTGGTCGATACTACAAGTATCACAAAGTCCCACAAAGAATTATCTCAAAGGACCACCTCGTTATAGGGTTCTCAACGTAGCAGATGGCGCGTCAATCGGACGCCCGGTCTGTGAGTTATTAGCCTTTTTGTCCTAGGGGCCCGATTGGTTTCGTGTACGAACCAAACCGACCGTATCTCAACTGTACCCCAAAATCACATAGGTAAAATCATATGGACTGTTTCTCAACGTGTTCACCAACGCTGCTGACGGTTCGTCAAACGGACGTCTAGTCTGAAAGTTATCAGCTTTTCCGTTCCAATGGGGCGGTTGGATTTCGGGTACAATCCAACCCAGCCATACTCCAACTGCATCCAAAACTCAGGCTAATTATTCCTAAAGACTCTTCTCATCAAGATGAAAACAATGAGACAGACGGAGCGTCAATCGGATGCCCGGTCTGTGAGTTATTGTGTTTTTCGTTCAAGGGGCCTGGTTGGGATTTTAGTCAAAACCAACCTGACCGTACTCCACCTACATCCAAACCTCGGGTGGAGAAATCCAAAAGATATGTCTCAATTAGAGGAATCCATCAAAGTCGACGGCACATCAATCGGACGTCCGGAGCTCAAGTTATAAGCGTTTCCGCTCCGAGGGCCTGGTTGGTTGCGTGTACGAACCAACCCAGCCGAACCCGAAGTATTCCAAAACCTTGAGTGCGATATACCAAAACGACCATCTCAATCCAAGGATCGCATCTCAACTATAAGGCCCCAGCCTTAAACCTTACTTAATCTTGAGTTTTTACAAGATTACACATTGAGGATCTTTTCAGGTTTAGAGTTTTAGAGAATTAGATCATAAAACTTGCATTATATTCCACATATAAACAAGGTGGTTACATAAAGATAGTAATCTTCATTCCCATCAATGGAAACACATTTAAAATAAAACATGGATTATTTCTTGACACATCCTTGACTCTATCATCTTATCATGTACCTTTCCCTTGACCTATGAAAAACATTTCAAAAACTTGGGATGAGCATAAAAACTCAGTATGGGTTATATAAAAAAACATGGAAAGGAAACATGAGTTCATATATACATAAGAATGAAATCATACATTACCCATAAAACATAGGCACTTTAACATACCTCATAAAATCATGAATAAATCACAGAAATCATAAGACATAAAGGTAACTTGAGGCATTCATAACATTCTTACGTAGGGAGTAACCCTCTTGGTTACGTTTGGAATACCCATCACGGTATATTCCCTAAAATCTCTTCGGAGAAACCTTAACGTTTCACTCCTTCCCGTTACCCAATGCATTGGAGAGCTATAACGGGCTCACCCGCCCTTAGTTTATCACGGAACCACCCGTCTTCATAATAATGCCCAAGAACCATAACATAATCATATCACATTAAACATGCATAAAAGAAACATAAAGTTTCCACATTTCAATCACGAGATATCAATACAACACATTGATATAATAAAAACATTATGAAAACCATTTTCAATACCAAAATAAATGAAAAGTAAAACATGGTATTTATTTTTCTTTTAAAAAGAAGGTATGGCTTGTAGAGGAAGCCGAAACTTAAATAACGGTTACGACGGCGGAGAAGTCGTTGTCGCCGCATACATACGACAAAAACATTCCCTTTTGTCGTTTAGTAAACGCTTCGTATAAAAAAGATTCCTTTTGAATAAACGTAAAAGTCAAAGGGGTTTATACACCGTATAAAAGAAAGTTGTGTATAAAATAAAATATGCCTCAACGAAAGGAGATTGAGACGAAGTCCCATACCTCGTATCCGACTTGACCCGACCGTTCTTTAAACTCCTGAATAATAAACTTGAGTTAATCTCTACTTGATTATGAATCTTTTTCAAGTTCATTATTCCTTTTATACCATGTTATGAACATCATGTAATCAGTTAAGTTAATAATGTTCATTTTGTCGGTATTTGGTTCTTAAGTCAAAAATAGACTTCTTACACTTACATGTTGTTAATTTGGCCAAGGGATCATTATATCCAGAATGGTATTCATGATGTAGATATCATATATGTCATATATATCCAGTACATACATGCATTTATAATATTACATAATCATTTAGAGGTAAGAAATGAAATGCACCGTTCATGGAGACAGTAAGCTGTACGTACGCATGAACGTTACTTACATTTCAATTTCATATTTTCTGGAATGGAATCATAATGATATAAGAGTATATTATAATTCCAGTATAATAACATATATAATATCATTATCTTTATCCTTTACACATCCCACATATGGTATTAACGAATCAAATCACTTTTAGGGGGCGGTAGTCCGCACTTCCTAAAATGAAGATATCGTGTTTACCCATAATGGAAACCATAAAGGTATGCCCAAAATGAAAAAAACAGAAGCTTAAGGGAAATATAAAAATATTATATATCATATATAAAAATAGTGACATCATAATGGCCACCTTTGAAGGTGTTAAATGAGTATTGAACAATCATCGCTTCGGGAGGCAGAATTTCGCCATCCACGGAAACCGTATGTTCTTTAACCATTTGATGTAGTTGTGTGAGAGTGTAGCTCAAATAAATATTTTAACAACATCCTAGTATATTGAAGATACTGGTGTTGTTACAAAAGAAGTAAATAAAAAGAGTTTAGGGGGTTGGAGAAGAAAAATAAAACAAATGAACATGAGAGAATGAATTACCTTTAAAAGTGTAACTCCTTTTGATTTGAGCCTAAAGGCTTCCTTTGAAAGGATTCTGCCCAAAGGGAATCCTCTAGGATGAGGAGAAGGATGTGGAGAGAGCAAATGGGCAGGGTTTGGCCGAGCCAAATGCTTTAAGAGTGTGTGAAATGAGGTAGAGGTGGGGGCCTTTTATAAGAGGAGAGGAGGGGCACGTTTGGAAAGTAAAGAAATATTACATTATTTGAAAATGTGTTTCGGTTTTAAAAGGTCCCACATTGATATAATTCGTGGATAAGGTGATAAGGGTTCGAAATCCACTCATCCAATTGGTTTTGGACATGTGTAGTTCATAGATTTTACATTATCTTTCTATTTTATTTAAATCGTCAAATAATGATGTCATCGCTGCATCATTATTATGTCATATATAATTAAGTTTATATAATGTATAAAAATTAAAAAAAAATACTATGATATAGGAAATATTTGTATCTTTCTAATGACTATTTATAATCAAAATTTGGACTTGTATAACCCCACTTAAAAATTGTTTTCATAAAACATCTCTGGTTTGTGTCATTTTCACTTTAACATTAAATAAAAAGTAATTTAAGTCATTTCCCAACAAAAGTGGATCCATGGGGTCCCCAAGTTGACCCATGGAATGTCATGGTCGGCCATGACACAACCAATGAGGTTGGGACATGTGTCTAGGTCATTTCATTTTATTAAAGAATTATTTATACCTTAAACTACACTAATTACCACTAATCGCGATTAAAAACATAATAAGTTACTATTCACCAAAAAATTATTTTAATCTCATTGAACCACATTTTACTTCTTAATGACAACCATGTATGTCGGATTTTCAAAATTCAATATACATTAGTGGTAAACTTTCATTTAACTGAAAAATCAGTTTGCTTGATTACCACTTAGTGGTTTCACTATTCATCAAAAATTGAAGTTTTTCTGAAAATTACCAAAAATTCACCCTAAGCTATATTTGATATTCCGAATTCAAAAATGAAGTCTATTTTAAAAAATTCAAATCATATAAGTCACATTAATTAATTTAATAATTAATTCCCGCTGCCAGAGCAAATAGCGTGTTTTTACAAAACAATAAGTATCAAAAGATTGACACCAGTTTAAGTCTAATTTCAAATCGAAATTGATTCCAATGACCACCATTGGATAAAATGGTAAAAATATATTCTAATTTCACTTCAAAACCAATTCAAAACATAATCTAATCATATAAATAAATTAGGTTAAAAATCAATTTTGATGTAAAATGCAGTATTTTTCACTATTCATTAAAAAATGAACATTGTCAGAAAAATACCAAAAATTCACACAAGGTAAATTTTGATGTCCCATTCATAAAGGATAAGTTTATTTTGACAAACATAGTTTATAAAATTGTCAAAATATAGATTCAAAAATGGTTTGCCATCAAAAGGCACTAAAACAATCTTTTAAGAATATTAGTGTATTCCATGCATAAGATTGTATTTATTTTCATTTTAAGCCTCTATAACACTATCTTAATCATTAATAGGCATAGATAAAAACATCTATTATTCATTACTTACTTGGGATGTTACATCCTTCCCCCCTTTAGAAAATTGCGTCCCCGCAATTTATTTACTTATCGAATAAATGAGGGTACTTATCCCTCATTGCATTTTCAGATTCCCTTGTTGCCTCTTCAATCATGTGGTTTTTCCACAAAACCTTTACCTGAAGAATCACCTTATTTTGTAACACTTTCTCCCTGTGGTCAAGAATCTGGACCGGTTGTTCCTCATAAGATAGGTTCTCTTCCAGCTGAACTACCTCTGGACTCAAAACATGAGATGGATCTGTCATATACTTTCTCAACATCGAAACGTGAAAAACATTGTGTACCTGAGATAAACTCGGAGGTAAAGCCACTCGGTATGCAACTGATCTAACTCTCTCCCGAATTTCGTATGGTCTAACAAACCTTGGACTCAACTTTCCTTTCTTACCAAATCTCATCACACTTTTCCAAGGAGAAACCTTGAGAAAAACATGATCACCTACCTCGAAAGATAGATCCTTCCTCCGGTTATCCGCATAATTCTTCTGCCTGCTCTGAGCTGTTCTCATGTGTTTCTGAATCAGCTGAACTTTTCCTGCCATCTCTTCTACCAATTCTGGTCCCCTTAACTTCCTTTCACCCACTTCATCCCAGAAAGCTGGAGATCGACACCGCTTCCCATATAATGCCTGAAATGGTTCCATCTGTATACTGGAATGGAAACTGTTATTATATGAAAATTCAACCAAAGAAAGATGTTGGTCCCAACTTCCCTGATAATCCATAGAACAAGCTCATAGCATATCCTCCAATGTATGAATTGTTCGTTCTGACTGCCCATCTGACTGAGGATGAAAAACTGTACTAAAATTTAATTCAGTACCCAACGACTTCTGAAGGCCTTTCCAAAAGTTAGAAGTAAACCTGGGATCACGATCCGATACAATAGAGAGAGGAACTCCATGTAACCCGACTCTCTCTTTATGATACAAACGAGAAAGTTGATCAAGAGAGAAAGTATCTCGTATAGAAAGGAAATGAGCAGATTTGGTCAAGCGATCAACAATAACCCAGATTGCATTATTACCTCGAGATGTCTTCGGTAATCCAACAACAAAGTCCATGGATATATTCTCCCATTTCCACTCTGGCACTGGTAAAGGCTGAAGCATCCCTTTCATTAACTGCCACTCTGCTTTAACCTGCTGACAAGTCAAACAATTCACAGTAAAATCAGCAATATCTCTTTTCATTCCATCCCACCAGTAATACTCCCGCAGATCTCTATACATCTTAGTACTGCCCGGATGAACTGAAAACAGAGAACTATGAGCTTCACATAACAAATCTCTCTTCAACTGTGAATCACAAGGCACACACAATCTCTTCCCAAATCTCAAAACGCAATCATTATCAATGTTGAATTCAGGCAACTTACCTTTCTGAACCAGCTCTACCCTTTTTTGCAACTCACTGTCTTGCTTCTGTGCTTGCTTGATTCTATCTGATAGAGATGATCTCACTGATACCTGAAACAAAACAGAAGGACTTCCTGTACCAACAACTTCTATGCCAAAGTTCATCAAATCCTTGACTAAAGGATCACGTTCCAAACGCAACATTGTTAATGAAGCATTACTTTTTCGACTCAAAGCATCAGCCACTTTATTTGCTTTTCCCGGATGGTAATGAATTATACAATCATAATCCTTGATTAATTCCAGCCATCTCCTTTGTCTCATGTTTAACTCTTTCTGAGTGAATATATACTTTAAACTTTTGTGATCGGTATATATTTCACACTTTACTCCATACAAATGATGCCTCCAAATTTTTAAAGCAAAAACAACAGCAGCTAATTCCAAATCATGTGTAGGGTAATTTACCTCATGCGTTTTCAACTATCGTGAAGCATAAGCAATTACCTGATCATTCTGCATTAGGACGCAACCAAGTCCTTTCAATGAAGCATCACTGTATATAACAAACTCACCATTCCTGGAAGGTAGTGCCAAAACTGGAGCATTCACCAATCTTCTTTTCAATTCCTGAAAACAATCATCACATTCTTTTGTCCAGATAAACTTAACACCCTTCCGAGTTAGCTTAGTTATTGGACTAGATAACCGTGAAAAATTTCTAAAAAACCTTCGATAATAGCCCGCCAAACCAAGGAAGCTACGAATCTCGGTTACATTTGTGGGTCTTGTCCATTCTTCCACAACTTTTGTTTTTGCAGGATCAACAGTTATTCCATCCTTAGAAACAATGTGACCAAGGAAAGAAATTTGTTGCAACCAAAACTCACACTTGCTGAATTTCTCATACAGTTTCTTTTCTTTTAAGGTTTGCAAGATAACCCTTAAATGTTTTTCATGCTCCTCTTTACTTTTAGAAAACACCAAAATATCATCAATGAAAACCACCACAAACTTATCCAAGAACTCATGGAAAATTCTATTCATTAAGTCCATGAATACAGCAGGTGCATTGGTTAGCCCAAAAGGCATTACTACAAATTCATAATGGCCATATCTCGTACGGAATGCAGTCTTCGGAATATCTGCCTCCTTTACCTTCAGCTGATGGTACCCCGATCTCAAGTCAATCTTTGAAAAAAACTGAGCTCCCTGGAGCTGATCAAACAAATCATCGATATGAGGCAAAGGATATTTGTTCTTAACAGTGATATTATTCAAGGCTCTATAATCAATGAAAAGTCTCATAGAACCATCTTTCTTTTTAACAAATAAAACAGGAGCACCCCATGGTGATGTGCTAGGTCTAATGAAACCTTTCTCTAATAAATCTTGCAATTGCTCCTTCAACTCTAAAAGTTCAATTTGTGCCATTCGATAAGGGGGTTTTGAAATTGGCTTAGCATCAGGAACTAAGTCAACAGTAAACTCAACTTCCCGATCTGGTATTATTCCCGGCAACTCATCAGGAAAAACATCAGGATACTCATTTACCAATGGCACATCATTAATCTGAACAGTTCCTTTATTTTCAACGACGTGTGCAAGGTAACATTCATTTCCATCTTTTACAATTTTCTCGGCCTCTTCATATGTTATCAAAAGTAAGGGTTCATTCTTGTAAACAAACTGAAAGTCTTTCTGAAAAGAAACTTCTTTAGCTCTACAGTCAATCTTAGCATGGTAAATAGAGAGCCACTCCATACCCAGGATAACATCAAACTCAACTAGAGGTAGAAGAATAAGGTTTGCAAGTTGGTTCTTTCCACAGATAAGGATAGGAAGATTCTTATAAATTCTTTTTGCCTCGACACTTCCCCCATGTGTTTTTACCAAAAGTTCAGGAGTCATTTCTTGAGATGGTATTCCCATTTTACTAGAAAAGGTTTCAAAGATGAAAGAATGTGTAGACCCCGAATCAAACAACACACTGGCATAATCTGAAAAAAACAAACAAAGTACCTGATACAACTTCATTTGATGGCCCGACATCTGCTGAAGTAGTTGCAAAGGATTTCACCACCCCTTTCTGCTTGTAGTCTAGCTGCTTCCCATCACTCAAGCTCCTTGTCGGACACTCGTTTGCGTAGTGACCCATCTCATTGCACTTATAACACTTCACTAACTGTAAATCAAATTTGTTCTTACCATCAGCTTGATCCTTTTCAGTGCAATCACGAGCCTTATGTCCCATCTTACCACATCGGTAGAACTTTCCAGAATTCAGAAGACATTCCCCAGCATGCCTTTTTCCACATTTATCACAAACTGGAAACTTAGTTCTCTTACCATCAGACATTTTTGAAGAATTCTTACCTTTCTCCTGCCACCTCGGTCTCTTCTTCTGCTGGTTGTTATAGAACACTTGGTCATCGGAAAACTCCATTTCCACCTTCTCAGCACATCAAACAAGCTTTTCATAACTTTTAAACTCACGAGAAGCTAATTCCCTTCGATACTTTGGCTTTAATCCTGAGTAAAAATGATTGATTTTACTATCAAGGTCCCGGATAAAATTTGGAGCATACCTTGCCAATCGAGTGAACCTTTCTTCAGAGGCAGCCACTGAGTCTTCCTCTTGCCTCAATTCCAAGAATTGCTTTTACATCCTAAGTCGAACAGCCTTAGGAAAATACTTCTCAAGAAACATACCTTTGAATTCATCCCAGTCAAGAGCATCAATCTCATCAGCGTCCCTGATATTTTTAACCATAGACCACCACTGATCTGCTTCACCCTCCAAACGGTAAATAGCAAGACTAACCTTTTGATTGTCTGAACACCCCATGACATCAAAAATATTCTCCAGTGCTTTAATCCACCCTTCCGCTAGCACATGGTCTGATGATCCTCTGAATGATGGTGGATGTTGCCTCATGAAATGTTCCACCACTGACATGTTCCTCTGCGGTTGATCTGGCTGATCTCGTGCATGGATACCACCGCCATTTATCGCTTGAGTCAACTGCGCCATTACTGCAACAAACTGTTCAGTTCCAATTCTGACCATTTCTGGATGCTGATTCGGAAGGTTATTTCCTTCTGTATGCCTTCCTAGCACTGCTTCCCTGTTTCCTCTGCGGAAAACCATTCTGAACAAACATGTCTTAGATGATGCAACATGGTAATCTTTAAATGCTATAACATTTCGAAAAAAAAATCTTTTTGGATAATCATTTAATAGAATTCTATCTCCTAAAGTTATCTAAACCGACCTCTGATACCAACTATAAGGCCCCAGCCTTAAACCTTACTTAATATTGAGTTATTACAAGATTACACATTGAGGATCTTTTCAGGTTTAGTGTTTTATAGAATTAGATCATAAAACTTGCATTACATTCCACATATAAACAAAGTGGTTACATAAAGATAGTAATCTTCATTCCCATCAATGGAAACACATTTAAAATAAAACATGGATTATTTCTTGACACATCCTTGACTCTATCATCTTATCATGTACCATTCCCTTGACCTATGAAAAACATTTCAAAAACTTGGGATGAGCATAAAAACTCAGTATGGGATATATAAAAAAACATGGAAAGGAAACATGAGTTCATATATACATAAGAATGAAATCACACTTTACCCATAAAACATAGGCACTTTAACATACCTCATAAAATCATGAATAAATCATAGAAATCATAAGACATAAAGGTAACTTGAGGCATTCATAACATTCTTACGTAGGGAGTAACCCTCTTGGTTACGTTTGGAATACCCATCACGGTATATTCCCTAAAATCTCTTCAGAGAAACCTTAATGTTTCACTCCTTCGCGTTACCCAATGCATTGGAGAGCTATAACGGGCTCACCCGCCCTTAGTTTATCACGGAACTACCCGTCTTCATAATAATGCCCAAGAACCATAACATAATCATATCACATTAAACATGCATAAAGGAAACATAACGTTTCCACATTTCAATCACGAGATATCAATACAACACATTGATATAATAAAAACATTATGAAAACCATTTTCAATACCAAAATAAAAGAAAAGTAAAACATGGTATTTATTTTTCTTTTAAAAAGAAGGTATGGCTTGTAGAGGAAGCCGAAACTTAAATAACGGTTACGACGGCGGAGAAGTCGTTGTCGCCGCATACGTACGACAAAAACATTCCCTTTTGTCGTTTAGTAAACGCTTCGTATAAAAAAGATTCCTTTTGAATAAACGTAAAAGTCAAAGGGGTTTATACACCGTATAAAAGAAAGTTGTGTATAAAATAAAATATGCCTCAACGAAAGGAGATTGAGACGAAGTCCCATACCTCGTATCCGACTTGACCCGACCGTTCTTTAATCTCCTGAATAATAAACTTTAGTTAATCTCTACTTGATTATGAATCTTTTTCAAGTTCATTATTCCTTTTATACCATGTTATGAACATCATGTAATCAGTTAAGTTAATAATGTTCATTTTGTCGGTATTTGGTTCTTAAGTCAAAAATAGACTTCTTACACTTACATGTTGTTAATTTGGTCAAAGGTTCATTATATCCAGAATGGTATTCATTATGTAGATATCATATATGTCATATATATACAGTACATACATGCATTTATAATATTACAAAATCATTTAGAGGTAAGAAATGAAATGCACCGTTCATGGAGACGGTAAGCCGTACGTACGCATGAACGCTACTTCCAATTCTATTTCATATTTTCTGGAATGGAATCATAATGATATAAGAGTATATTATAATTACAGTATAATAACATATATAATATCATTAACTTTATCCTTTACACATCCCACATATGGTATTAACGAATCAAATCACTTTTAGGGGGCGGTAGTCCGCACTTCCTAAAATGAAGATATCGTGTTTACCCATAATGGAAACCATAAAGGTATGCCCAAAATGAAAAAAACAGAAGCTTAAGGGAAACATAAACATATTATATATCATATATAAAAATAGTGACATCATAATGACCACCTTTGAAGGTGTTAAATGAGTATTGAACAATCATCGTTTTGGGAGGCAGAATTTCACCATCCACGGAAACCGTATGTTCTTTAACCATTTGATGTAGTTGTGTGAGAGTGTAGCTCAAATAAATCTTATAACAACATCCTAGTATATTGAAGATACTGGTGTTGTTACAAAAGAAGTAAATAAAAAGAGTTTAGGGGGTTGGAGAAGCAAAATAAAACAAATGATCATGAGAGAATGAATTACCTTTAAAAGTGTAACTCCTTTTGATTTGAGCCTAAAGGCTTCCTTTGAAAGGATTCTGCCCAAAGGGAATCCTCTAGGATGCGGAGAGGGATGTGGACAGAGCAAATGGGCAGGGGTTGGCCGAGCCAAAGGCTTGAAGAGTGTGTGAAATGAGGTAGAGGTGGGGGCCTTTAGTAAGAGGATAGGAGGGGCACTTTTGGAAAGTAAAGAAATATTACATTATTTGAAAATGTGTTTCGGTTTTAAAAGGTCCCAAATTGATAGAATTCGTGGATAAGGTGATAAGGGTTCGAAATCCACTCATCCAATTGGTTTTGGACATGTGTAGTTCATAGATTTTACATTATCTTTCTATTTTATTTAAATCGTCAAATAATGATGTCATCGCTGCATCATTATTATGTCATATATAATTAAATTTATATAATGTCTAAAAATTAAAAAAAATACTATGATATAGGAAATATTTTTAGCTTTACAATGACTATTTATAATAAAAATTTGTACTTGTATAACCCTACTTAAAAATTGTTTTCATAAAACATCTCTTGTTTGTGTCATTTTCACTTTAACATTAAATAAAAAGTAATTTATGTAATTTCCCAACAAAAGTGGATCCATGGGGTCCCCAAGTTGACCCATGGCATGTCATGGTCGGCCATGACACAACCAATGAGGTTGGGACATGTGTCTAGGTCATTTAATTTTATTAAAGCATTATTTATACCTTAAACTACACTAATTACCACTAATCGCGATTAAAAACTTAATAAGTTACTATTCACCAAAAAATTATTTTAATCTCATTGAACCACATTTTACTTCTTAATGACAATCATGTATGTCGGATTTTCAAAATTCAGTACACATTAGTGGTAAACTTTCATTTAACTGAAAAATCAGTTTGCTTGATTACCACTTAGTGGTTTCACTATTCATCAAAAATTGAAGTTTTTCAGAAAATTACCAAAAATTCACCCTAAGCTATATTTGATATTCCGAATTCAAAAATGAAGTCTATTTTACAAAATTAAAATCATATAAGTCACATTAATTAATTTAATAATTAATTCCCGCTGCCAGAGCAAATAGCGTGTTTTTACAAAACAATAAGTATCAAAAGATTGACACCAGTTTAAGTCTAATTTCAAATCGAAATTGATTCCAATGACCACCATTGGATAAAATGGTAAAAATATATTCTAATTTCACTTCAAAACAAATTCAAAACATAATCTAATCATATAAATAAATTAGGTTAAAAAGCAATTTTGATGTAAAATGTAGTATTTTTCACTATTCATTAAAAAATGAACATTGTCAGAAAAATACCAAAAATTCACACAAGGTAAATTTTGATGTCCCATTCATAAAGGATAAGTTTATTTTGACAAAAATAGTTTATAAAATTGTCAAAATATAGATTCAAAAATGGTTTTCCATCAAAATGCACTAAAACAATCTTTTAAGAATATTAGTGTATTCCATGCATAAGATTGTATTTATTTTCATTTTAAGTCTCTATAACACTATATTAATCATTAATAGACATAGAAAAATACATCTATTATTCATTACTTACTTGGGATGTTACATCAACTGTCGATCAGAGGCCCGTAGCTCAAGTTATGGGCAACCGACCGAAGAAGGTCCGGTATTAAGGGGTTCGGGCCCGGGCCGACCCGACCCGATACCCCCAAGGTCGGCCCGAACCGGATCGACCCGAACCGGGTCCGGGTCCGGCCCGCTTGAGAGCGGCCCGACCCGGCTGGCGTGGCCCCGCCCGATGGTCTGGTCTGGCGGAACGGCCAGGGCAGCCGCCCGGCGCACGGCGCGCTGGCCAGGGACTCGGCCAAACGGCCGAGCCGTTACAGGGCGGGGGCGCTGCCCCCGCGTGATGGAAACCGCGTCCCCTTAATGGGTCCACTTCATCCGGCCAGCCGGGGGTTTCGAACCCCCTGTTCCTCCAAGGTCTGGCCGGCCCGCTCCGGCCGGCCAGCTTCTACGCGGTGCTTCGGCACCGCGTTGCCTTGTTCACCGCATCAAAAAACCACAACCAAAAAGGGGAGGAGTGTCGGCCGTGTTCGTGCGGTCCGAACTCCTCCCGTTAATTCGATAACATGCGGTTCAATTGAAAGGGAGATAACGATGGAAGTAATCACAAGAAAAAAATAAACCCCTACCTCAACACTATCGTTGAACGAGCGTTCATCGTGGAATTAACCACCGCGGAAGAAGAGGGTCGCCGTGGAAGAAGAGGATCGTCGCAGAAGAAGATTCGAGGAAGGAAGATCATCATGTCACTGTACACGGCATCACGTCGTCGATCTCTGAGGGTTCGGCATTCTTCGTCGCCCTTCTTCGGAGGCCGGCGTTCTTCGTCGGCGACAATGCGTTCTTCACCCAAATATGAAAGTTATCAGAAAAACAAAAAAAAATTTATTGAAACTAAATTCTTATGTCCCGATTCTAAATAATAAGTTTATTTTATCAAATTGAATACATAAAAGTTTCAAATATTGGATTTAAAATGGGTTCTCCATTAAAAGGTGATAAAATTTCATTTTTTTCAAAAAAATTCTTTTATCTGAAAAAATGCATTTGTTCTTAAATTATTTCTAAGAAACTCATAATATGGATTCTAAAATTATAAGGATTATATAAAGTTCAAAATTCAGTTAATACTATTCATAACCGCTTTTAAACGGCTTGTCTGGTAAGTCGTTGTGTGCTTGAACTCAATGTTGCATTTAATGAAATTTATTGCATTTCTTTGAAGAAATAATGTACTATGAAATCTTGCAGTGTCACATTCTTCCCTCCGACAATAAATTTCTTTCTCGTAATTTTAAATTATTCTTCGAAAATAAAATTTTGAAAATATAAAATACCTTTGTGGTAAAACCCACATCAGAAATTGGGTTAATAAAATTTAGTATTAATAAGAGGAAAAAGGTAATGAAAAGGTCACCACCAAATTATGATCTTGATTAAGATAACATTGGTGGAAATTAGAGACACATAATTAGAGAAAAATGTAATTATTTTTAGGGAGTTATTGAGGTCATCAATCACAAACAATTGTATAATTGAGGGCCTCAAATTCATCAATCTATGATGATATAAAATATCATCAGTTCAACAAAACATAAGGTATTAGAATAATACATTTTTAGTTTAAAGATTCCTTACCTAAAGATTAAGAATTAATTTCTTCACAGAATAAGATAATATATATATATATATATATATACTCGACAAGTAGAGTTCCATCCTTTAACTAATTTCTACCAGAAACTCATCTTTCACTTTAAAAGATAATAAAACTTCAAAAAATATTATATTTATCCAATTCGTATAGGGTTTAAAAAATGAATTTACAATTCATCTACGAAAACTTAAAAAAATGTACATTATTCAATCCATGTAATAACATGGGCCAGTTGTAGGTGATACACCCTTCTCGCCCTTCGGTTGCAGGTTCACATCTTGTGGCCTTACCAGAAGTGACGGGTTGCCGCCTAACCTCCATGTTGTCTTTTTTATGGCAATACAAAAATAATCTCAAACTAGAATTATCCAAAATACTTCTGTCCAATCTCAGAGCCCAAAATATATTAGGAAGGTAAACACAATAAAGATCCTTTTTTCCATGTAATAACATGTGAACACCTTTATCATATATTCTTTTAAAACACTAAAATATCCTGAATTACCATAAAACCTTATTGATTACATTGATGTTCCCTTTTTCTATATAGAATACTCGATATACTCCTTCTATCAAAGAATATTGAATATTCCAACAATGATGAAATAAGTAAACTATTATTCAGTTCCAAGGAATTCCAGAATATCCAATATAATTTATCCAAATCAACGATCTCTTATTCCAAAATCACTACCTCATTATCAGTACCATATTAACTATTACATTTCCTTCAACCATTTATTTTTCCAAAAAGTGTAGCTTACTATTAAGTCACTTTTCTTTGAACTATATAATCTGAAATCCTCAATAAAAGAGTACTTCAGTACAATCCTTATTTATCTCCAAAATTCATATAAACAGTATATTGCCGATACGAAACTCAAATGAAATAATTATATAATAACAAAATAATAACACTAGTCATTCCTCCTCATCTACGATAGTATCATAACTTGATTATTATCCAAGAGAATCAATTCAGTTAAACTCTGATGATGGGACATTGATTCGCGTAGCATCCCAACACCTTGTAGATGAACCATTGTACATTTAAAACTTTTTTCTTACCCTTGAAATCACGTACTTGGTGTCCTTTTTCTCCACACTTATAACAAACTCCAATTCCCTTCAAGCATGTACTGGAGTGTTTCTTCCCACATTTATAGTAGGATGGATATTCCACGTTTCCCTTCTTTCCCTTACTACCATTCTTCCACTAGGAGACATTTCTAAACAATGGATTAAACTAGATTAGTGTATGAATCACAATATATAAATCCAAACTTGTAAAACACCTAACATAAATTGAATAGTTTATGGATATAGTTCATAATTATAAAAATGTTTTCATTGAGGAAGTATATACTCATAAACCCTTTATAATGGTTTGTAAAGAAAATGATAATTATGCTATGCATATCCCCCAGGTGTGTTGTAACCAAGAGTGCATCAAGGCCCATTGTCATGCACCAGTTCCCATTCGTGTCTATCTCAAAGTAGTGTTTTAGGGTTTTACCCCTAGGTACATCTGTGCCAGAGCCGCCTCTACCTGCTCGTATCTAAACAGGGATGTATTACTTGGGAAACTCACAAAATTTCTACCTTACCAAAATTCTAGGAAGTTCTTCTATATTAATCCTCAAAGTCTATCTTAGGGTAATGTGCTGAAATCAGATTTTATCTAAATCTAGTTTCCAAGGTTATTTCTAAACTTCCTCTGATACCCACTATAATGCACTGACCCTTGATTACCAGATTCAGTGCATTATTTTAATACATTCAATGATTACAATGAATCAAGTCCTGAAAACCAATCAGTTTAGTAGTATTGGAAAATATATTGCATACAAGAACATTACATTACACTTTCTAAAATACAACACAAAAAAAATCTTTTGATAATTCTATTGTTCCCTTAGCTTAACCATGAATCTCAAACATAAAATACTTCTTTGGATCCTAGGAAAATAAAACATAAGAAAGAGGTGAGATCTGATGCTCAGTAAGGGTAAATAATATTGCGGAAGCTATAAAATTTTAAGGAAAGATGTGTAATAAAAACAATAGTCTTTTAAACATAAACATGAAAATAATATGAAAAAAATCAAACATTACCATATAAACATGCACATGGATATTCTACTATTTGAATAATCACATGTAATAACTAATTTTATAATTAGGGAATGCCTAACGTTGGACCTCATTACCACATAGTCAAGGCCATGGGCCAAGACTACAAATAATTTTTTTGTCAAGGGCTTGTGACAAGACACTACTTTGTCTCACGATACCTACCTATGCATCGAGGAGCTATAGCGGGCTCCACACGTCACTTACTAAGTCCAATGCATTCCTCATATGAAAAGGTTGAAAAAAAACATAGAAATTTATATTAAAATAAGCATATGAAATGTGAACACATTATCCATAAACCATGAATGGTATAAAAATAACACATCTATAGTCAAACATATAAAAAATCCTTCAATACAACATGGAATATTTGTATCATAATTAATCAACTTCAAACAAGTTTAAAATCCACCAAAGGATGTTGATATAGATGAAACTGATTTGTAAAACTCTTTGAGAGAAATATCTCTTTTTCATGAATACATTTACATGTAACATAATTTAAAAAGGAATACATTTAAAGAAATTTTTGAGTCAAAGGGTCCCATACAAATTTGAAATATTTCAAAGGAATTGACTTTTTAAAAACATCCATTTCCATATAAATAAATCCTTAAAAACCATTTTGAAAAAATGAACATTAATGAGAAATTTTTAGAAGAATAAATATTTAAAAAATTTAGAATGATGTTTTAGTAAAAATTACCCTAAAATGAATCCCTTTTAAGACTTTTTTATGAAACATGTAAATGGATAATAAATATTTCCCTGTTGATACTTATGTAAAAACAAACTCAGATAATAAAGAGATTGTGAAATTAACCCTTACCTTGCACTTTACTTTGGTCAAGGGTACATTTAACTTCTTGTATAATGACCAATGTATGTCATTAGATTATACCAGAACCATATTCATATTTATTATATCATAAATGATTCAATTTTGACTTTATACTACCCACTTAATTATGATTTTCATCTTAAATTAACATTTTGTGTAATAATCTCTTTCTTTATCATACATATTTTAACTTGTTATTCTTCATCGTATAATTTAGATCATGATTTAAATACATACATAATATAAACCTTTATATATAGATCATACATATTTAGAATATAAATATTTATTATAGATAGATATATGAAATGAAAAATACCGTTTATGGAGATGGTAGGCTGTACGTACGCATAAACGTTGTCTTTCTTTTCATATCGTATTGAATGGAAGTAAGTGAATAAGATATATGTAAGTACACAAATACATATATATATATAAATATATATATCTTTATAAGCATAATTATGTCATATATTATATACTTATTAGTAATATATATTTTTATAATCATCGATGAATGGTGAACTTCGAAATGAATCTCATCGCGTCGCGGAGACGGTAATCCGTACGTACGCACGAGCGACAATATCATTTTTTTGATATTAAAATAATATAAATTTGGATGTAAAATCATATATACAGAATCATTATCATGTTATATTTATTATTTACAACAATTACACACCATTATTATATCCATCAAAAAAATAATGCATTGAATAACAATTACACCACGACGTGGAGACAGTAAGCCGTACGTACGCACGTATGGTGACATGTCCTTCAAAGTATAGATAGAATAATGAATATGGTTTTACCATATTTATAATAACATAATATTATATAGAATATGTAGGAGTTATTATTTTAGAATGGAAACAATAAAGAAAGAGGGAGTGGAAGAAGAAAGGAACTTGAAAGAGGTGATGAAATATTTACCTCTTCTTCGAGTTCTTCGTTTTGATTTGATCAAAAGTGATCATTAGGTTAGATTTATGACTAAAGGAAGGCCTCTAGAATTAATGGAGGATAGTTTTGAGGATATTTGGGCAGGGGTTGTCTGAGCCAAATGGCTTTGGAGGTGTGAATTCTAGAGAAGACGAAGTGCCCTTTTATAAGAGGGGTGAGGGGCACCTTAGGAAAAACTAAAAATATTATTTTATCATAAGTTCATTTTCGGTTTCCAATGGCTCAAAAATAAATTTATTAAAGGATAATGCAGGTATGGGTCTAAAACCACTCAAAAAATAGGTTTTTGATAGGTTTGGGTTATATATTAACCTTATCATTTAGATTTAACTCTTAGTTAAATACTTTGATATCTACCATGTCTCTTTGTATTTTTATATTATATCGTTAATAAACATACTATAATCTTCCAAGAGAACCCAAAGTGATTCATTAATGACATATATAACAGTATTTCAACCCTTTGGCCTATCCTTATATTTTTATAAATAGAATACCAATTAATAATATAATATTGGTTTTAAAAACTCTTTTATGTCAATTTTGACACTATTTGGTATTTTGTATTTTTTAAATTTATAACAACATTATTTCTTCAAAAAAAAGTCATCTAACAAACCATAACATGTAATATTTAACTATAAAATTAGCGTAATTCATATGAAGCCTCAAATTACATTTATTTGGATATTTATAATATCAATTAGTTTAATCTTTCATTAATACGGTAATTACTGCATCATTATTATGTTATAAATAAATTTAATTATTTAATGTATAAAAATTATAAATAAAATACCATTATGTAGGAAATATTTTTTTATTTCTAATTAATATTTATAGTCGATTTTAACTTATGTATTTCCCTATATTAATTTTTTTATTTATTAAACATTGATTTTAACTCTTTTAACTCTTCTTTAAATAAAATAATAATAAGTGTCTTAATCTAATCCACGTGGACCTAAAGGGTCATATTTTATTCCCAAGTTTGTTTTTGGTCTAATTTAACTTATCAAATAGAATTAGGTCATGTGTTAGGGTAATAATAAAATCACTTTTACCCTTAATTACCCTATTTACTTTTAACCGTGGTAAATAAAAGTAAAAAGTTACTATTCACCAAAAATTATTTTCATCTCATTGAACCCCATTTTACATAGTGATAACTACTTTGTGTCTCGAATTTTCAAAATACAACAAACAGAAGATGTAAAATTAATTTTTATGTAAATTTTCAAATGCTCCTACTAAGTGGGTAAAAGACTGTAAAAAGTTAAATAAAATTTTTATATATCAAAAGCTATTATAAACTAAATACAATGAATTAAATTGAAATTATATAGGTATTATGTATCTATTCTGAACTAAAATAAAATTAAATAAATTAAATAATTATTTAAATAAAAATTCTGTTTTAAACTATAACTCAGTGGTGTTCACTATTCATCAAAAATTTAATGTTTTCAGAAAAATACCAAAAATTCACCATAAGCTAATTTTGATATTATGAATTCATAAATGTATTATATTTTACCAATTTAAAAACATATATGTTGAATTATTTAATTTAAAATTAATTTCCGTTGTCAAAACGAAAAAGCGTATTGTTAAGAAATAATAACTATCAAAAGATTGGCACTTTTTTATGTCAAATTTTAAAGTGAAATTACTTAAAATGAACATTACTGGATTAAATGGTAAAAATATAATCTAATTATACTTCAAAAAAATTAAAATGTATAATTCAACAATATAAAATTATTTTTATTTAAAAAAAGTTGTTTTTAGTTAAAATATAGTATTTTTCACTATTCACCCAAATATGAATGTTATCAGAAAAACATCAAAAATTTATTGAAATGAAATTCTTATGTCCCAATTCTAAATAAGAAGTTTATTTTGTCAAATTGAATATATAAAAGTATCAAATATTGGATATAAAAAGGGTTCTCCATTAAAAGGTGGTAAAATTGCATTTTTTTAAAAATAATTCTTTTATATGAAAAAAATGAATTTCTTCTTACATTATGTCTAAGAAACTCATAATATGGATTATAAAATTATATGGATTATATAAAGTTCAAAATTTAGTTAATACTATTCATAACCGCTTTTGAACAGCTTGTTAGGAAAGTCATGGTGCGCTTGAACTCAGTATTGCGTGTAGTGCAAGTTATTGCATTACATTGAAGAAATAACGTACTATGAAATATTGGGGTGTTACATTATTCCATCCTAAAATAAATTGCATCCTCAAAATTTTAAATTATTCTTCAAAAATAAAATGTTGAAAATAGAAAATACCTTTGTGGGAAAACCCACATCAGAAATTGGGTTAATAAAATTTATTCTTAATAAGAGGAAAAATGGAATGAAAATGTCACCACCAAATTATGATCTCGATTAAATGAAAATTGGTGGAAATTAGTGACACATAATTAGAGGAAAAATGTTAATATTTTTAGGGAGTGATTGAGGTCATCAGTCACACACAATTGTAGAATTGAGGGCCTCAAATCCATCAATCTAGGATGATTTAAAATATCATCGGTTCAACAAAACCTAAGGTATTAGAATAACACATTTTTAGTTTTGAGATCCCTTACCAAAAGTTTAAGAATTAATTTCATTACAGAATAAGAGAAATATATATATATATATATGTACTTGACAAGTAGAGTTCCATCATTTAATTAATTTCTACCACAAACTCATCTTTCACTCTAAAAGATAACAGAACTTAAAAAATCTATTATATTTATCCTATTCATATAGGGTTCAAAAAAAGGAATTTATAATTAATCTACCAAAACATAAAAAAACTACATTACTCAATCTAGGAAATTATGTGGGCCAGTGGTAGGTGATACACCCTTGTCGCCCTTCAGTTGCTGGTTCAAGTCTTGTCGCCTTGCTAGACGCGACGGGTTGCCGCCCGACCTCCAAGTTGTCCTTTTTATGGAAATCCAAAAATAATATCAAACAAGACTTATCCAAAATACTTATGTCCAATCTCAGAGTCTAAAATATATAAGGAAGTTAAACACAATTATGATCCTTTTTTCCATGTAATAACATGTGAACACCTTTATCATTTATTCTTTTAAAACACTAAAACATCTTGAATTACCATAAATCCTTATTGATTACATTCATTCTATCTTTTTCATTATATAATACTGGATATACTCCTTCTATCCAAAAATATTGAATATTCCAACAATGATGAAATAAGAAAACTATTATTCAATTCCAAGGATGTCAAGAATATCCAATATAATTTATCCAAATAAACCATATCTTATTCCCAAATCACTACCTCATTATCATGACCATATTAACAATTAAATTTCCTTCAACCATGTATTTGTCCAAAAAGTGTAGCTTACTGTTATGTCACTTTTCCTAGAACCATATAATCTCAAATTCTCAATAAAATAGTACTACAATACAATACTTATTTATCTCCAAAATTCATATAACCAGTATATTGCTGATACACCACTCAAATGAAATAATTCTATAATAACAACTTAAGAACACTATTCATTCCTTCTCATCTGAGGTAGTATCATAACTTTGTTATTATCCAAAAGAATCATTTAATTTAAACTCTGATGATGGGGCATTGATTCACATAGCATCCCAATGCCTTGCAGATGAAGCATTGTACATTTGGAACTTTTTTCTTACCCCTATAATAACGTAATTGGTGTCCTTTTTCTCCACACTTATAACAAACTCCCATTAAATTCAAGCATGTACCATAGTTTTTATAACTACATTTCCGGCAGCATGGATATGAAAATTTTTCCTTCTTCCCCATACTACCATTCCTTCCACTAGGAGCCATTTCTAAACAATGGCTTAAACTAGATTTGTTTATGAATCACAATACATAAATCCAAACTTGTAAAAAACCTAACATAAATTGAAAAGTTTATGGATATAAACCATAATCATAAAAATGTTCTACTTGAGGATGTATATAATCTTAAACACTTCATAATGGTTTGTAATTAAAATGATAATTATCCTAATCATATCCCCCAAGAGTGTTGTAACCAAGAGTGTAGGAAGGCTTATTGTCGTGCACCAGTTCGCATTCGAGTCTAGCTCAAAGTAGTGTTTTTAGGTTTTAACCCTAGGTATATCTGTTCCACAGCTGCCTCTACCTACTCATATCCAGACAGGGATATATTTATTGGAAAACTCACAAAATCTATATCGTACCAGAATTCTAGGAAGTTCTTCTATACAAATTCTCAAATTCTATATTAGGGTATTGTTCTCTAATCAGAGTTTATCTAAATCTAGTTTTGAAGGTTATTGATAAACTTCCTATGATACCCACTGTAATGCCCTAACCTTAGATTCCCAGAGTCAGAGCATTATTTTAATACATTGGCATGATTATAGGGAATCATGTCCCAAAAGACCGATCAGTTTAACAATCTTGGAAAATAGGTTGCATACATGAACATTAAATTACACTTTCTAACATACAACACAAAAAAATCCTTTTAGAATTACATTTCCCTCTTATATTAAACCTGAATCTCAAACATAAAACACTTCTTGGGATCCTAGGAAAATTAAACATAAGAAAGGGGTGAGCTCAGATGCTCAGTAAGGGTAAATAATTTAGCAGAAGCTTTAAACTTTTATGGAAAGATGTTTAATAAAAAAAATTCTTTTTAAACATAAAATTGAACAAAATATGTAAAAAATAAATCAAACATTACCATATAAACATTCACATAGATATTCTACTAGTCGAATAATCACATGTAATAACTAATTTCATAATGATGGAATGCCTAACACCGGACATCATTACCCCATGGTCAAGGCCTTGTGCCAAGAATACAAATAAAAGTTTTTTCAAGGCCTTGTTCCAAGAAACTAGTTTGTCTTATGAGACCTACCAATGCATCGAGGAGCTACAGTGGACTCCACCCGTCACTTACTAAGTCCACTGCATTCCTCAAAGGAAAAGTTTGAAACATAACGTAATGATTTATATTAAAACTAGCATACAAAATGTCAACACATTATCCATAAACCATGAATGGTATAAAAATAACACATCCATAGTCAAAAATATCACAAATCCTTCAATACAATATGGAATATTTTTATCATAATAAATCAACTTCAAACAAGTTTAAAATCCATCAAAGGATGTTGACATAGATGAAACTGATTTGTAAAACTCTATGAGAGAAATATCTCTTTTTCATGAAAACATTTAGAATTCACACAATTTAAAACAAAATACATTTAAAGAAATTTTTTTTATAAAATCTTACCATACCACATTGAAACTTTTCAAAGAAATTAACATTTTACAAACATTCATATCCATATAAATAAATCCTTAAAACCCATTTTAAAAACATGGACATTAATGAGAACAATTTTGAAGAATAAATATTTAAAACATTTAGAATGATGTTTTAGTAAAAATTCCCTTAAAAATAATCCCTTTTAATAAAATTTTATGAAACATGTACATGTATAATAAATATGTTCCAGTGGATACTTATGTAAAAACAACTTCAGATAAAAAAGTGATTGCGAAATCAACCCTTACCTCGCACTTTTCTTTAGTCGAGGGTACATTTAACCTCTTGTATAATGACCATTTCATGTTATTATATAATAAAAGAACCATATTAATATTTATTATATCATAAATTATTCATTTATGACTTTTTACAACCCATTTAATAATGATTTTCATGTTAAATTAACATTTCGGGTAATAATCTATTTCTTTATCGTACATATTTTAACTTGTTATTATTGATCGTATCATTTAGTTCATGAATAAAATACTTCCAAAATATGAAACATGATATATAGAACATACATATTTATAATATAATTATTTATAATATATAGATAAATTAAATGGAAAACACCATTTTATGTAGACGGTAGGTCGTACGTACGCATAAATGTTGTTTCTGTTTTCATATCGTATTGAATAGAAGTAAGTGACTAAGATATATGTAAGTACAAACATATATATATATATCTCCAGTAGAATTATAATGTCATATATTACATACTTATTAGTAATATATATATTTATAATCATCGATGAATGGTGAACTTCGAAAATAATATCATCGCGTCGTGGAGACGGTAATCCGTACGTACGCACGAGCGACAATATCCTTCATTTGATATTAAAATAATATAAAATTGGACGGTATATCATATATACAGAATAATAATCATGTGATATTTATTATTCACATAAATTACACATCATTATTATACCCATACAAATAATAATGTATGGAATAACAATTAAACCATGACGTGGAGACGGTAAGCCGTACGTACGCACGTATGGTGACATGTCATTGAATGGATGGATAAAATAATGAATATGGTTTTAACATATTTATAATAACATCATAGAATATATAATATAATATATTTTCTATTTTATAATGGAAACAACAAAGGAATAGGGGGTGGAAGAAGAAAGGAACTTGAAAGAGGTGATGAGATATTTACCTCTTCTTCGGGTTCTTCCTTTTGATTTGATCAAAAGGGATAATTAGGTTGGATTTATGACTAAAGTAAGGCCTATAGGATGAAGGGAGAATAGTTGGGAGGATATTTGGGAAGTGTTTGGTTGATCCAAATGGATTTGGATGTGTAAATTTGAGAGAAGGGGATGTTCCGTTTTATAAGAGGGGTGAGGGTCACCTTTGGAAGAAATTAAAATATTGTTTTATAATAAATTCATTTTCGGTTTCCAATGGTAGAAAAATGAATTTATTAAATGATAATGTGGGTATGGGTCTAAAACTACTCAAACAATATGTTTTATATAGGTTTGGGTTACTATATTAACCTTATCATTTAGATTTAACTCTTAGTTAAATATTTTGACATTTTCCATGTCTCTTTGTATTTTTATATTATATGGTAAATATACTTACTATAAACTTCAAAGAGAACCCCAAGTGATTCATTATTGACATATATAATAGTATTTAAGTGCTTTGGCCGAAACATATATTTTTAGGAATAGAATACCAATTAATAATATAATATTTGTTTTAAAAACACTTTTTTTTCAATTTAGACACTATTAGGTATTTTGTTTTTGATAAATTCTTAACATCATTATTCCATCGACCAAAATTCATCTAACCAACCCTAAAATAGAATATTAACCAAGATATTGGAATTCATAAAATGTCTCAAATTACATTTATTTGGATATTTATAATATCAATTATTTTAATCTTTCATTAATACAGTAATTACTACATCATCATTGTGTGATAAATAAATTTAATTATTTAATGTCTAAAAATTATAAATAAAATACCATTATGTAGGAAATATATTTATATTTATAATGAAAATTTAGAGTCAAATTTATCTTATGTATAACCCTATATTAATTTTTTTTTGTTATTAAACTTTGATTTTAACTCTTTTAACTTTTCTTTAAATAAAATAATAATAAATTTCTTAATCTAATCCATGTGGGCCTAAAGGATAATATTTTATTCCTAAGTTTGTTTTTGGTCTAATTTCACTTATCCAATAGAATTAGGACATGTGTTAGGGTAATAATAATATCATTTTTACCCTTAATTACCATATTTAATTTTAACCGTGGTAAATAAAAGTAAAAAGTTACTATTCAACAAAAATTATTTTCATCTCATTGAATTACATTTTACATAATGATATCAATCGTGTCTCTAGGGTTTTTTAAATTCAAATCACAGATGTGGTAAAATTTTGATTTATGTAAATTTTCAAATGCTACTAGGAGGTGGGTAAAAGACGGTAAAAAGTTCAATAAATTTTTTATATATTTAATGTTGTTATAAACCGACACCAATGAATTAAATTGAACATATATAGGTATTATGTATCTATTTTTACCTAAAATAAATTTATATTAAATAAATAATTATTTAAATAAAAAATTGGTTTTAAACTATAACTTACTTTTTTTCACAATTCAACAAAAACTTAATGTTTTCCAATAAATACCAAAAATTCACCCTAAGATAATTTTGATATTCGGAATTCAAAAATGTATTTTCTTTTACCAATTTCAAAACATAGAAGTTTTATTAATTAATTTAAAATTAATTTCCGTTGCCAAAACCAAAAAGTGTATTTTTAAGAGACAATAACTATCAAAAGACTGACACTTGATTATGACCAATTTTAAAGTGAAATTACTTACAATGACCATTATAGGATTAAATGGTAAAAATATAATCTAATTATACTTCCAAACCATAGAAATGAATAATTCAACACTATAAATTATTTTTATTAAAAAATGTTGTTTTCAGTTAAAATATAGAATTTTTCACTATTCACCCATATATGAAAATTATCAGAAAAACACAAAAAATTTATTGAAACTAAATTCTTATGTCCCGATTCTAAAGAAGAAGTTTATTTTGTTAATTTAAATATATAAAAGTTTCAAATATTGGATTTAAAAAGGGTTCTCCATTAAAAGGAGGTAAAATTGCATTTTTTTAAAAATAATTCTTTTATCTGAAAAAATGAACTTGTTCTTAAATTATGTCTAATAAACTCATAATATGGATTCTAAAATTATAAGGATTCTATAAAGTTCAAAATTCAATTAATAATTTTCATAACTGCTTTTGAAAGGCTTGTTTGGTAAGTCGTGGTGCGCTTGAACTCAGTGTTGTGTGTAGTGCAACTTATTGCATTACCTTAAAGAAATAACATAATATGATATCTTGGGGTGTTAAAAATGTAATCTTACAACAATTATTCTATACATTTCATGATCAAAAAATTTCCCAGAGTCATAAAGATATAGTTTAAATGAGTTCTCTACCCTATTACATTTTCTAGAATAATTATTAAAATCAAAAATTTTATATAGATGGGTAATGTAATTATATTGAGTTGAAATATTTTGATCCAATATCTATGTTAATTTTAAGAAAATAATGTAGTTATGTTCACCCACTAAACTCATCTCAAATTGAATTTTTATAAGTTCAGAAAAACAATCCATATGTGTTTTTCGGGATGAACCCAAAATAACATCATCAATATATATTTCTTTGATTAATAATTTTTTATAAACCTTATTGATAAAAATAACAGGGTCATATCATTCATTAATAAATTCATCCTAAAGTAAGAATAAAAACAATCTATAAAACTAGGCTTTCAAGGATTTTTTATTTCCATAGAGTTCCTTGGTATTTTTAAATACATTTTGTAAAAAATTAATATATTTTATTAAAGTATGATGTTAAACATGATCTTATTTTGAATCATAATCATTAAAGATAGAAAGCGTTACATTAGTTTGAAATAGAGTAAAGTTCAGAGGAGTTATGAAGGCTAAAAAATTCACATGCATTTAAGTGTAGCTACTGAAGAAAAAAATTATCTATAATTCATTCCCTATTTCACATTATAAACACTAAAAATTAGTGTATCCTTATTTAAAAAAATGATCCAATATTATCACACTTATCATAGAAGACCCATTTGAACTTAATAACCAAAATATACTTTTGGAATTCAACCAATGTCCAAAACTGGTTCCTTTTAAATTGATTAGGACCCTCATATGCAAAGATTATCTATTTTTTTCAAATAAAGAATCATATGCTATTTTAGCATGAAATTGAGATAATAATGAAATATGATCACATTAATTTCATAAAGAGTATAGAGTTCTAACTGGCTAATCTACATAACTAATGATATTATAAATAGTATGAATCCTTAATACTATTTTGTTTCTTGGTAAAAAAGAAGGTTTCCTGTCATATATTTTTAAATTCAATCTTGCTAGACTAACTTAATATATGTTAATTTTAGATGAATGTGCCTCAATTTCATGATGTAAAATAATGGGGGTTTAAAAATTACAATCCATATTACTTTCATAATCTGGAAACTTTTGATTTTCCTAAGGATCATACACCATGAAATTGACATGTTTCATATATTAATTGGTATCTTTTTTACCTATTTAAAACATGATAATACTTTCATGTGATTCATTAACAAATAAATATACCATGATTATACTTTAGATCAAATTAATAGAGATAATATTTAGTATTAAATATAAATACTTTATATACAAAAAATATAAAGTACCCAAGATTTAGATTCCAACCATTCAACAATTCATAATGTGTTCTATTTTAAATATAATGAAGTAAAAAATGATTTATATTATAAAATAAATTATAAATGGATTTAACATAAAAATTCATATTAAAAAATATAATTATAAAATAAAGTTTGATCAATTTTTTTGAAGGGTTATATTCCACATTTCGACTACCTAATTTTGTTGTGGAGTTATTGGTTTTGAAAAATTATGAATAATTCATTTTTCAATACAAATGTATTCTTGATAGTAACAATAGGTATGTTTTTAAAATTTTTAAAAAGGATTTTTTTTTGAATTAAAAGAGTTCTTCATATTTTATATAAATAAAATAAACCCTAAGAAAACTTGGTGTATTTTTCAACTAATACATACACATAATGTTTTCCATTGATACTTCTAGTTTGTGTAGGTCAAAAAAGTCCATTTTCACTATAAATTAATGTTCTGAATTTGAGACTTCACTAGTAGGACTAAATACTGACGTTTATTACTTACTATATTAGAAAGTGTCATATAATCTAGAAGAATCAAACTTATATTCAGGATGCTATTTCACAAGTCCTATCCTAGAAAGTTTAGATAATTTATAAAAATTTAAGTGGACTAAACTCCTATTAAAAGTCAATAACATGTCCTCAAATACCCCAAGATAGCATATATTCTGACATGAAAGGTAGTCTAGGTCAATAGTGAACACACTATTTTGACTTTTGGTAGATAATTGGTGGAATGCATTCAATCTTTTTATGGTGCATATTTCATTCGAAATGTTTATGGATTAACCTTGATCATATTGTTGGATTATGCTAACAAGATTATGATTAAGTGTTAAAACATAAATTATATTATAAATAAGAGTATTACTGTTTAATAAAAGTCCTATCGAGAATAACCACTATCCATATACTATGTATTTCAACAACATTACTCAAACTTTTTTATGAAATAACAAGACTAAATGTTTGGAACCCAAACTTTCTTGGGTCTATTGATGTTAGAAAACTGAACATTAGGAAACCACATCCATCCAACAATATGATGTTGTACAACTAACATGTCTCAAGAAATAAATGCTCAATTATTCCTAAAGTATTGAACCCTGTTCAAAGAAAAATTTTATTTATAGTGACCACATCTATGATATTTAGTACAGAAGGGTGTACATCAAAATAAAATAGTTAGACTGGAAATGTGACATTACAAAATAAAAAATTTCTTCAAAATATGTTTTATTGGGTTTCATGTATATTAAAATTTTATGAAGCTTCTCCCTAAAAAATGTAAAATTAGAAATAATAATTTGTATACTATTAAACTCAGACTCTAATTTCACAACAAAGTTATATACATTATGAGTTGAAAAACAATTGATTTATAATTCAAATACGATGTATTGATAGTAATACTATAATCAAATATACAAATATCATCCTTAAAAATCATATTCCTTCCATAAAATTTTATTTTTATTATCTTATATTGTCACATATCAATTTGTCTCTTTATATACTGGAGAATCATTATCATCATCCAAAGAAAAAGTTTATGAAGAATCTATAGAGAAAGTAGTAAGAAATTATGTGGTTACCTTTACCATGAAATATATTTTGTTCTAATTGGATTTATCATAAAATCCGATAATCTTTCATATGTAGCTGCTATTATTTGGTGATTTATAAAAATAACGAGGAACTATACATTCACTGCATGTGTGAATATATTTTCAAACATTTTTATCTTTTTTATTTGGGAGTGTTTTTATAAATTATATCCTTATTTTTGGGTCATTAACTGTCTACACCAATATGACCTAGAATATTGAACACATAACATATGACTTCCATATAATAATTTTTACCACACTCCTATTTTTTTACAATAAGATTAAAATTTTGAAATTTATTCTTTCTGATGACTCTATTAAAGAACCATTGGTTGTAGAAAATAGAACCATGTTCTTATATTTAACCCTATAAACTTATATTTTTATTCTAATATCATATTGTATTAGAGTTCTAATGAAATTATCAAGACAAAACATCCTAATTTTTGTTGTATCATCAATCACTCTCATTTTGAATTCCTAGTCTTCCAGTCAAATATGTATGATATTGCCAACTAGATGATCATAATTGATATATCTTTCACCTATTGATTGAAGGATATTAAAAATTATCATGAACCTTTGGGAAATTTTAGCAACTAATTCGACTAGATGAAAATCATAATTTTAATACCATGTATAAAGTATATCTTTTTGGGTCTCAAAAATCATTATATGTTCCAAAACGTTTAATTTCAAGTTCACTCTAAATTCAATTTTACATTTCTCATGATGACATATGACTATATATACTTATTATCATAGAGAAAAAATGTATTATGAAATTTAAAAGTCACATAATACTCCAATTTTTCTTCTCAATTAATTACTTATATTTAAATTGTAGAATTTTGTAATTTTTTTCATCATTTGGTATTGATAAAATCGATAATTTATACTTTTTTTATCAGATAAATCCAGTACTCACAGTCAATACCATAAAATTAAGTGTTCTACATAGACTTAAATTCTAAATTGTTTTTTATTATCTATACCGTAACGTATAAAATATCATTCCAATTATACTCAGTTATTACATGAAGATGAAAAATAGATAAGAAATAAGAGTAAGAGTATGTTTTTAAATTTAAAGTGGTACGTATTGATATTATGTGTTTTCATAGTAGGGATGTATATGGAAGCTTAATGGGGGGGGGTTGAATTGACATCATAAAACCAAATTATTATTTTCACCCACCCTATAATATGTGTTTTCCATAAGTTGTGACCATCTAATAATCACATTAAAAAAAATTAAAAAAACACATTAGAAAATAAATCTCTCAATAGTTTTATATCTAAATTGAGAAAGTGATACAATCATAAATTATAAAAATAATTCATAAGAAAACCAAAATCAGAGTGTCATAAAACAACTTGAATGATATTATAACGAATACTATTTAACAATAATTATAATCCATGGGAATAATTTTCTTTTATCCTAAAATGATTGAATGTTTAACAATAATAACCAATATACAGAAGTTAGACACCACGAACTTATTCAAAAAACCCATTAGAAGGAACACATTCTTCACTAGGAACTTATTTGAAAGAAATATAAGTAGTATGAAGCTCTATCATCAAGCCCCTATTTGATCAGAATGATTTAAATCAAGTCCAAACTAGGACTTCATCAGGCACATAGGTTTAAAAGATATTATTTCCTAGCCATGGAAACTCATTTATTATCTTTCATTGGAAGAAATAATTACGATAAAAATATTATATCATTTATAATGAATCACCTAAAAATAAAATATTTATGAAAATCATGTTGGAGGGTAATATAAACACAAGAACTCAATGCATCAACATGATCTATAGGTCTATGAACAAATAAAATTCTGTCTTTTTCTCTATTACTAAAAGATCAGTTCAATTTATAGGCATTAATGTAAATAAATTCAAAGATATTATTTGGGTTTAGTTATAACAACAAAATAAATAGCTATATCATTTGAGGAGTACAATTTATCATAACTTATCAAGTATATATAAATTAGATGGACAAATTTAGTATATTTGAGTTTAGAAAATTGAAAGTTCAGTACGTATATAAATAGAACTTACATCATACTATGGGTTTTATAAATGCAAAATGAAGTGTATTGTGATTTAAAAAACAAAGGATATAAAATAATCATTATAAAAAAATTTAAATTATGGGGAAATGTCCAATTGAATAGTTTCTAAACAATCCTATGTGTTTTTTAAAATTTATTTTTGGGAAAATGTCTATAATTTTTAAAACCCCTTCCATGATCATATTAATATTTTTTGAACATTAATAAAACCGTGATTCATTATAATTATTTTAATGAATTATTTTTTACTATCATGTAGATGATATATTAGGAATTTCTTTTGATACATATCTTCTTGAATTAATTGATAAATACTCAAAAATAACATGTTCATATAGTCTTCTATGATTATATAAACCCTTTATAAGGCATGGGTTCTTCTATGTGGTCTTAACAATGTCACCTTCCCAGATGCGAGAAATAATGGTAAGTGGGGGCCCATTAGGAAGGCTAAGAAACTTTAAGATTTAATTTTTCCTTTTAAAATTTCAAAAGTTCTTTATATAGATTTTTCTACTTGGTATATAAAACAAAAAAATGAGTCCTATTATTTTTAGTAATTTAGATGGAGTTCTAGTTATGGTTCAATGAGTAAATTTTTCCCCTTTTTAATATACTTGTTTTTTATGAATCATTTATCACTATGACCATTATGTTGTTTATTTGACACTTCATTTAGATTCTCATCCTCAATTTAAAATTTTTAATTTTTTAAGAGAATAAAATTCAATATATTGTGTGATGGATAAACAGATCATCAGTTTTATTCCATAACATTTTTTATGTGCAATAAAATTTGAAGCCCGATAAGGTTTGGATGAATTTAATTTCCATTATATGGTGTAAAAAATAATATAAAAAATAATGATTAAAAAATGAGTGATAATATTTCATGCTACAATTCAAGTGGTTATATGATTCTCTATACTCCAAATAATTGGGAAATGATAATTTTTAACTAGGTTTTAAAACACAGATAAGAAAATTAATAGGGGTTGATATCACCCAAAATTCAAAAACATCAAAATTCATTTTCCATTCAAGAATAATGAATATATAACCTTAAACCTACTCTATATGTGGGATGAAAAACTAAACATTTAAAACAAACATTTAAATTTCCCATAATAATCTATTTAATTATTATGTCCCGAAAACTATAATAAAAAAGTATAAAAAATTGGTAAAAATTCATTACATAATCAAGGTAATTCAGTGAAATGAATTTTCCAAGGTATATTGAAATCGTCATTTATTTATCCCTATAATTTTATGACATTAATATCTTTTACATTCTTGTTGTCATATCAATTACTTTTTTCCCATATAATTAATGTTATATCAAAAAATTTTGGATACCCTACATGTGATTACGTGAGACTCTCTTTATAATCTAAAGGAATGATGAATATGATGTTTATTTCTTCTTATCTTGGGTTGAGTGATTAACCCAATTTATATAGACTTTTCACACCACCCATTATTGTGAATTATTTCATCCTATGTCTATCTATTCATTATTTTTGTTGTTATCAATTGAAGAATAATTTTTTCATGAAAAATAACTCAATAATTATATAATAATATATTGGGAACTCCAACATGTATGAATTTTCATTTATCCTCTCAATTATCCAAAAGGTCTATTAACTCAAGGCATTAATTTTATGTTTTCTTCATTGGAAAAAATTCTTATCAATAATTAATCCAATCATGATCTCTTAAATTAAAATAAACATGTGTTTCGTTTTTTTCGAAATTGATCTATTCCTCTTATAAATTTTATAATGAACCACATTATGATTTTTTTAATAGAATAACCTTTATTTTTAATATTCATATAAAATATTTCACTGAACAATTATGAAACTAGGTTGATTAGAGTCATTGGATGGAAATATTTCTCCACTTCACAATATGAATTCTTTATAGCATATTGAACACTTAAATTGTAATGAAATTCAATATTGGGAAAAAATTTTGATATACCTAGTTGAATATGAGGAGTTATGAGAGGGTGGGGGGGAAATAGTTCTAATAATTTTTTTCTCACTTGACACACTTTTCTACCATTATTTTTTAATGAAACTTATCCTCCATTCAATATATTGAACTGTGATGAATAATAAAAAATTATTAATATGTTCATGAATACAAGACTTTTATAAGCTCCATAGTCTCCTTATAAGGGGATAATCCATAGTGATTGTTCGGTATTATCCTAGGTAATGTGGTATTTTTATTTTTATAAATAAAGAATGCTAATGGTAAGGGAATGACCTTGAACCCTTTATGGTTTTTGTATTACAAGAATCATATCATTCCTGTCATACATTAAACAATATTAATTTTAAAACAAAATGGAGATATATCATTTATTAATCATAAATAAAAAATATTTATATTACTCATTCTTCATATGTTTCATTGATCCATTATTGATTTGTATGTTATTTTTTAGTCAAAAGAACCATTAATCCATAATTGAAGTTCCATTTTTTCTCAAATCAAACACTATCACTTTAATCTCTAGAAATCTATTATAAAAATCTCATTATCCATCTCATTAATTCTTTGAGTGAATATCCGTATATAAAAAGAGAAGAGAAAACTATGAATTTTATTATCTATAACTATGATGTGTTTTCTAATCAAACTAAGATTCCAAAATATTGGTGTGATATATTTAATCCTCCATAAGATAAACTGGTCATCTCTATAAAAATATACATAAATCCTGAAAATACTATGTTGTGTTTATTTTATATATTTGAGATAAAAAATCTAAAACAATGATAGGTTTATATCATCTTATTGGAAAGTGAAATTCATATTCAGACATTAAATTTTCACAATGGAAAGCTATGAAATACCTTGATGTGTTTCTTTACTCTTTGTTTTTAGTACACTCAGAAATCTTAAAAAAACCACATTCATAAATACTAACACTAAAAACTTAATCACGATGAGTTTTACGAAAACAAGACGCAGTTCACTAGTCATGTTTTCTAATTTCATTTTCATATTACATTTTCCAATTTCTAAAATTCATCAACACTATAGAAACAAATCTATCTAAACTACTATATAGGACATAATATGTTGGAATAATCATTAATGATATCAACCTCATAAAAATTATTTCCCATTAATTTTTTCTCAAAAATAATGTTTAATATAACCTTTTAATTTTCCATAAAAATATCCATGATATATATGTAATCTACCACAAATTGTCTTTTTACTAATGGTTTTGGGGGTGCAGTAGATGCGATGGGTGGTAGATTTATATTTTTCTATCTAGTTCAAATAGATAGTATCAAATGATATTGAAAATATAAATCCTATAATCTCATAGAGAGGATGTTTCACATTTAATTTATAATTAAATTTACAAAATAAATACATTAAACATGATAATCATTCTCAATCAATTTCTATTTATACTTCTATTGTATTGTCATTATGGTGGATAGTCATTGAGAAGATTCATCTAGGTGTATCAACACATAATCCATTGATATCCAGATTACATTACTGGTATTCCAAGTGACTATATAGAGGAACCTAGTTCTTCATTCTATTCACTATTGATCACAAAAAGGACTTCACATATTCTCTATATATGAGGATTTTATGATCTTCTCTCTAAGGATTGAGATAACTCATGATATATCTTCCATTGTAAAAAAAGTACCACAAAAAATAAAATATTATATTACAATTATTTTTATACATATGGTTAAAATATTTGATTATTACATACATGACATCATCATTATATTTAAACAATGTTATACCCCATGTCAAATAATAATAAAAATAATATTATTATTATATCCCATGACATTTACTTATTTAAATGTAATTTATTAATAAATAAACTAATGTTAGTATAACTGTAATTAAATAAAATATATCATTTTTATCAGGCCATTAATTCAACCCATTAATCCTCCAAAAATATTTATTGGACATTGAATTATAAAATATTTATATAAATAAATATTATTTTTTGGATAAATAAATAAATATTATAATCACTAAACTTGTGAATAATTAATTATTTTAATATTCACATCAAAATTTAATATATATAATATCAAATTCAATAAATTTGTGAACAAATAAGTATTTATTTATCACCTTGTGAATAATAAAAAAGAGTTAAAATTCAACTGGCATATTCTAAAGTCAAATATTTTATGTTTGTATTTATGAGATCAAATTAAATTGAATAATTATTATCATTCAAAATACCTACACTAATATTTTTTATTAATAAAAAATTCTTAAGAATTTAATTAGATTCAGGATACACTCAGTGTGTGACCATATATAACACTTTCTAGGTAACATTTGATGAACGTATCTAAAGAGAAAGATCTATGATTTTCAACATGTCAAAGAACCCATTAAGAATAAATTTAATGTAAAAAACATAAAAAAATTCTTCAAATGTTACTGGGTAATATAATCCCTTTGTCTTTTGATATCCCATCAAGAATAATGCATTCTAGTATTGTAACCCTATACACTTGATTTATCATTATTTGATTTTATGAAATTAATTCATTGATGAACTACCATAGAAATGGAGTTAATTAGAAACTTACATTTAAATCAAAGGTATAAAAATAACTTATTTTATTAACTATGAATGGAAAAATAATTTCATTACTTATTTAATTAATTCCATATCAATTTTGACCCAAACAATGTTTTCTACCTCACAGTGAGTATATTTTGTTATAGTTTTCAACTATACCACAAAGTATGAAATTTATTATACACATTAATATTAATCTTATGTTTAAGGGCCAATACCCATATCCATAGATATGAATATCCCATAAAAAATAAACATATAGAATTCATATCAGTAAGTCTTTACTGATAAACTACCTTATTGAAGATAACCAAGTGAGATATTCCTGAAAAAAAGTCTCAATGTCTTATGAGAATCCAACACCTGATAGTCAAACAACATCTATATATCATCAAATAGAAGTTATCTATATTACATGATTTGTTTAAGAATATTTTCACAGAATATCTAGGTTATCATTATAGATAAGGAATAATATAACCTTTTGATGTGAAAAAATAATCAAAGGCTATTAACACGTTAATATTACACAGATAGAATATCACTATATGATAAGATATTTATTAAAATTGCACTAGTTGAAATTACATTTTTAGTTGGTTCTAGGTTATTAAATCTAATAGACTCTCACTTTCACTAGATATAACTACTAATATTTCTCAACATGTTATATCTCACATGCTAAACATGATTTTAATGAGGTATGAATATAGTCACTAATCTTCTCATGTTTTTCTATGGATATTAAATTCATATAAAAATCAATTATTTGATATAAGCACATTAGAGGGGATATCCCTAAGTATTTTCATATTTCCCTATATATTTAACATGACTTATTTAATAATATCAATAATATAATATTATTACAATATATATTGTTATTATATTTCCATTTCATGATATAATTCCAAGATCTAGAATAAATAAATCTTAAAATACTTCTTAATATGTATAATAAGCAGTAACAAACTTGTTCTATATAGATTTTACTATCAATGTATTTAATTTGTTTCTCTTTATTATATATAAGATAAAATTGATATGAAAAGTGAAAAGTTTTTTCATCCCCTGGATAACTAGTTTTCCAAATTCTCAAATTACCAAAGAATTATCCTTCAAACTATATCATGTTCTATTGGATAGTTATGACTAATACATTAGGTACTTTTTTGGATTCTATTTAATAGTTTTCCACAATGATTTATGCCTAATAAATATTAAATCATAGTATGTATCATGGAATATGTGATATATCCTATCATTTATTCCACATAAAATAAGCAATAACATGATCCTTAATTATTCAATCTAGTATATTTAACAAATTTTCAATGTATGTACCATGAGTAGATATTATTAACCCCATATATCTATCTTAGTAGATCTAGTTTCAATGAAATTAGGTTAAACATTAATTTATTCTCATATAAGTAATTTTATCTTAGTATTAAGTAAGATTAAGACTTAACATATTTTTTCTATATGTTAGCAATATACTCAACATGGAAAACTATAGAGCTCATACTTACCTCTTATAGTCACAAGGATCACATTCACTATATGTAAAACCAAAATGTATTATGGATTCATAAAAACAAATTCCATGATCATGATGCTTACTTCAATGCATAAATGGATATTTGAAACATGCATGCCATAGTTTCATTCCTTTGTGTCACTAACCCTTATGGTTTCACCATATTTACATCTACGCATGTTTTCCATTAATTAACCTGGCACTGGAATTCATTTTAAAAAATTTATGAACATAAAACATTTCAATGGAATGTGTAATTAAAATGTATTGTATCATGATGACAGGAGAAAAGGTTTCATCAAATATTATTCCTTAAAATTTATTGAAACCACCAGTAACCCATTGTTCTATATAGTTACAAACTATAACTTCCATTTATAGTTTATTTTTGAATATCCACCAAAGAATTTTCATCAATTGGAGAAATCAATAACACATAGAATTGGATATTGGTTTATGGAAGGCACTTTTGAATTTATATAAACATTATAATTTCATAATTTTTCCATTTACTACTTTCTTGTAGGATTCATTATTATTACAAAATAATATATCACTGAACTTTGTGACTACAAAACCAAAATTTGGTTTTATCTTTCTTACACAATATATGTCACTAAAATAACAACACATACAATGTCTAGTGGATTTTAGTGTTTCTTATACTATGAGGTCTCGGTACACCCTAAGAGGGGGGAGGGGTGAATTAGGGAACCTTAAAATTTATTTTATATTTTTAAAATATCTTGATCATATCTTAGAGTTGGAAATGCTCATTTAAATAAGAAATTATTTTTTTAAAAAAAATTGAATGCAGAAATATAAAGAGGCATGAAATCAATGTTTTTCATTTTATTCACCCATAATGAGATATGTACAAGGAGCACATATTAAAAATTTATATATATGAAAATTAACATCCAATTTAATAGTATGTGATTACATCTTTGAGGAGATTTGATTTCCCAATAAAGGTTTATGACATAATCATATCTTCCATGAATTTCTTTCAATACATATACAAGATGATATTTGATACACATGATAAACTCAAAAGATATCAATCAAAATAATCAAGACAGAAATAAGGGTTTTTTTCATGTTGATCCAATCTTCAATTGAATATTTTTATATGATATTAATTTCAAATTATCTTTTTATGAATTATGATTAATGGAAATATGAATAGTCACACTTTGATTCTCAATAATAGGTATTTAATAAAATTTAATTATTGATTCATTGTTTTTTATATCTTCCAAAATTCATTTCTTCTTATTTTTTGTGTGATATAATTCTTATATACAAAAATATTATGTATATTCGAAAAAATTTTATACTTTAAAAATTAAAACTCAAATAATAACTATATTTCAAAATTATTTATTTAAAAAACAACCCTTGGATCATATTCTATGAAATATCCATCATTAAATTCAAATAGGTAGATATATAAATCTTGTTTAACTACAACATCATAATGATATATCTGCATCTTAATTTATGTTCAAGCTCTCTAGATTCAAATAATCAGAGTGTGGCATCAAACTTCATGGAATGACATGCCAATTTTTGTTATGATGTATTCAAATTAGATAAGGGATGTATTGTTTCATCAATATTTATTGCATGTATATGTTAATATAAGAAATGTAAATATAACAATTAAATTTCTTGGCCTAATATATTTTTAAAGGTGGTAGTTCACCATTTGAATCGTTCAAATATAATTTTATGATATACGTCTATTGTGACAATGTAACATCCAAGATAAATAAAGAATATAAAATTTTCATATTTATTAATATATGTGAATTAAATATTAATTTTACTTTAAAGGAGAATCTATGTTCGATTGCGTACTGGATACGCAACACCGAGTTTCTTTGAAATCTTACGTTGCACACTAACAATATATTATAATTATTTTAAATGATAGTTAATGCCTAGCCTTTTTATTGGTGGGAATTAATAGAACTAACTAAAATATGATTATATTGGTTTGTTATTTTTTTTACTTTTATCCAATAAATTTTAGAGGCTTAAAATAAGAAAGAATCTGATTTTAAGCATAAATACTGTAATATTTCTTAAAAGGTCGATTTACAGCCTTTAAATGGAGAACCCTATTTAAATATAGTTTTTGTCACTTTTATATCTTATATTTGAAAAAAATATTATTTATAATCAGGAGATAAAAATTTACTTTGGGTAAATTTTTGGTATTTTTCTCATAAAATTCATTTTTTAATGATTAGTGAAAAATATTGTATTTTATTTCAAAACTGCCTCTTAATATAATTTATTTATAATGTTAGATTATGTTTTAATAGGATTTAATGTTTACTTATATTATGTTTTTAATATTTAATCCAATTTTGGTCATTGGACATAATTTCACTTTGAAATTGGACATAAATAAGTGTCAATCTTTTGATAGTTATTGTTTTTAAAAACTTTCTTTTTTAATTCGAAAGTGGGAATTAATTTTAAATTAATTACTTTCACTTCTGTGCTTTGAATTTGAAAAAATGGATTCTATATTGGGAACCAATAGGTCCGAATTTTTTAAATAGGTAACTTTTAGTTTTAAACATTATGAATATTTACTTTAGTAAAAAATTTATTTACCATGGATAAAGGGTAAATCTGGTAAATAATGGTAAAAAAATAATATTATAATAATATTAAATTACCCTAAAAGGTACCATAATCCTATTAGTTGATACATTTCAGACCATGGGAATCCTTGGGTCGATTTTGGGACCCCATGGTTCCACATGGGAGTGATAATGACACTTTATATTAATTAATTTTAAGTAAAGACAAAAATGACTTAAACATATATCTTTTAGTAACTCATTTTTTACATGGGGTTATATAAGTTATCTATTATACTATAAATATTAATTTTAAATCTAAAACAATTTCCTAAATCATTATATTTTTTTTATAATTTTTAGACATCAAATAAAAAAAATTATTTACGACACAATAATGATGCTATGTTAAACACATTAATGAATGATTTAAATAAATATGATTATAAAGATTAAAAAAATATCCAAAACACGTCAAATTCTTATTGGATGATTTTATTTCGAATACTAGTCATCTTATCTTCTACTTTAATATGTTTTGGACCTTTAAAAACTGAAAATAATTATATAATAAAATAATATTTTTAAACATTCCTTAAGATCCCCTCCTCCCCCTTATAAAAATCCCTCACTTGTAACCCATTCCACACACTTCTCAATCCCATTGCATCTAGAATTCTCTGCCAAATTAAGCTCCCTACACCCCAATACTCCTCCTATAAGCCTTTCCCAAGGTAGAAGGAAGTTCAATTAAAACGTTTGGTTCAAACCAAAGGGAGATAACTGATTTAAATGTAACGTCTTCTCTTAAGATCTTCTGTATTATTTTCCTTCTCTGACCCAGTAAAATATTTTTATTCCTTTATTTTATAGAAACACCAATATAATAAATATACTAGTTTTTTTATGAGAACTATTAGAACTACACTTACACACACCTCCATCTAATGGGTAAAGAACATACTGTTTCTGTGGAGAGAAAACTAACGCCTCACGAAACGATGATTGTTCAATTATCTCATACCACCTATTATAGTAGACATTAAGATGGAATTGTATTTATATGTGATATATATTATATTTATATTGTTTATTTTCTTATGTATTTTTTATTTATAGAATAACTTTACGGTTTCCATTGTGGGTAAATACGACAATTTCATTTGAGGAAGTGCGGATTACTGCCCGCTCAAAGTGATATGACTCTTTAATTCCATGCACGTAATATATAAAGGATGAAGTTAATTAAAAAATATATGATATTATACTGGAACTATAATATACATATGTATCATTATTTTTTCATTACATTAAAAATGAAATATAAATGAAAGTAGCGTTCATGCATACGTACGGCTTACCGTATCCATGAACAATGCATTTCATTTCTTATCTTTAAATGTTATGTACTATTATAAATACATATATATACTGGATATATATATGATATATATTATATCTAAATCAAGAATATTATTTTGTATATAATGGAATTTAAACCACGTGGACAATTTATAATTATAACAAGTTCATTTTTAACTCAAGTTCCATCATCAAAAAATGTCCTATATGAACACAAATAATTATCTAATTGTTATAGAAAGATAATAATTGATATAAAAGAAATAATAAACTTGAAAAAGGTTCTTAATCAATTAGAAATTAACTTTAGTTTATTATTCAGGAGATTAAATAACGATCGATCCAAGTCAGAAATGAGGTAAGAGACTTCGTCTCAATCTCCATTCATTGAAGAATATTTTTTTTTACATACGACATTCTTTTATACAGTGTATAAGCACCTTTGACTTTTGATTTCATTAAAATTGAATATTTGTTTCCACGAAGTGTCTTACTAAATGACAAAAAAATGTTTCTTTTTTATCATAAGCGGTGTAAATGACCTTTTCCACTGTCGCGAGTATTATTTGATCTATGGCTTTCTTAACAAGACATAATATTTTTAAATGGAATATAAATCCCATATACTCTTTTATAATTTTTTTATTGAAAATGGTTTATATAATGGATTTTTTATGTCAATATATTTAAATGATATATTGCGATTGAAATGTGGAAATGTTATCTTTCCTTTATGTTTGTTTTATGTGTTATGTGTTATGAACATGTTATGGTTCTTGGGAATTGTTTGCATATATGGGTGGTTCTGTGATAAACATAGGGCGGGTGAGCCTAATATAGATCTCCAATGCATTGGGTAACATGAATGTTTCTCCTAAGAGTTTTAGTTAATATACTGTGATGGGTATTCCGAATGTAACTCCCTACATATTTGGGAAAGCTACAATATAATTATGTTATGTATGTCACAATTTACCTTTATAATTTATGATTTATATGTATATTTCATAAATCTTATGATTTCATGAGGTATGTTAAAGAGCTTATGTTATGTATGTATTGATGATCTAATGTTTTCTTTTTTGTTTTATAACCGTTATTGATCTTTTTATGGCCCCCTATGCCTTTGAAATGTTTTTTCACAGGACTTAAACATGAATAGGGTCAAGGATGGGATAAAGGGAAAGTCATCATGTCTAAAACATGGAACTAGACTTGAATCTTTTTTTCAAGAGTTTTTATTTTATGAAAAATATGAAATTGAGTAGAAGTGTCTACTTTGTAATTTTTGAGATGTAATGCAATATTTGTGGCCTAATTCTCTGAAACACTAAACTTGAAAAGATCCTCAATGTGAATTATTCATTTAATTCTATATTATGTATTGTTTTAAGGCTGGGTCCTTATAGTTGGTATCCAAGGTCAGTTTAGACAACTTTAGCAGTTAGGAAATTGTAAAATTAATATCCATAAATTATTTTTAGTTTATGTTATGATGGAAATGATATAGAATTTAAAGATTACAATGTTGCTTCACCTAAAATATTTATGTGTTCAGAATGGATTTCCAGAGAGGAAATAGAGCACCTATGATGGGATGAAATCAGGTGGATGACAACCTTCCAAATTAACAACTTGAGATGGTCGAAATCAGAACTGAATAGTTTGTTGCACTGATGTCACATTTGAATCAGGATATAAATGGTGATGGTATCCATGCATGAGATCATCCAGAACAACCATAGAGGAACATCTCAGTATTGGAGCATTTCATGAGGCAACATCCCCAATAATTTAGTAGATCATCTTACCCTGTGCTAGCTGAAGGGTGGATTAAAGCAATGGAGAAGATTTTTTATGTCATGGGGTGTTCAGAACATCAAAATATTAGTCTCATTTTTTACCATTTTAAAGGTGAAGCTGATCAGTTGTGGTCAATTGTGAAAAATATCAGGGACAGTGAGGAGATTAATGCTCTTTATTGGGAGGAATTCAAAGGTATGTTTCATGAGAAAAATTTCCTAAGGTGGTTCATCTTATGATGGGAAAAAAATTCTTTAAATTGTGGCACGAGGATGACTCAGCGGCTTCTAATGAAGAAAAATTTTCTCGACTGGAAAGGAATGCTCCAAATTTCATACGAGATATTGATAGTAAAATAAACCAATTTTACTAAGGATTAAATCCAAATTATTGAAGGGATTTAGCTTCTTGTGAGTTCAAAAGTTATGAAAAACAAGTTCAATGTGCGGAGAAGGTGGAAATGGAGTTTTCCGATGATTAGGTGTTCATTGGAAAACAACAGAATAAGAGGTAGAGGTGGTAGACGAAAGGAAAAAACTCTTAAAAAAGTCTGATGGTACGAAAATTAAGTTTACAGTTTGTGAAAATTGTGGAAAAAAATCATGTTGGGGAATGTATTTTGAATTCTGGTAAGTGCTACTTATGTGGTAAACTAGGACATAAGGATTGTAATTGCACTAAAAAAGATCAGGGTAATTATATGAAAAAATCATATTTACAGTCAGTAAAATGTATTAAGTGTAATGAAATGGGTCATTGTGAAAATTAGTGTCCAACGAAGAACTCAACTAAGGTAAAGCAGCTGGACTACAAGTAGAAAGGGGTGGTGAAATTCTTTGTAACTACTTTAGTAGATGTTGGGCCATAAAATGAAGTATTATCAGGTATACTATTTGTTTTTTCATATTATGCCAATGTGTTTTTTGATTCAGGGTCTACACACTCTTTCATTTCTGTGAAGTTTTCTAGTAAATTGGGAATTCCATATCAAGATATGAATTATGAACTTATGGTAAAAAAACCTGGTGGAAATGATGAGACAAAAAAAATTATAAGAACCTTCATGTCCTTGTGTGTGGGAAGAATCTACCTATTAATATTATTGTTTTGCCTCTAGTAGAGTTTGATGTTAATTTGGGTTGGGATTGGATTTCTGTTTTTCATGCTAAGATTGACTGAAGAGCTATAGTGGTTTCTTTTTAGAAATATTTTCAGTTTGTATACAAGAATGAAACCTTAATTTTTATAACATATCAGTAAGTAGAGAAACTAGTAAAAAATGGAAATGAATGTTACCTTAAACATATTTTTGAAAAGAAAGGAACTATTTAGATTAATGATGCACCAACGGTAAGTGAGTATCCTGATATTTTTCTTGATTCGTTTCCTGTCATAATACCTAATCGGGAAGTTAAATTTACTGTTGACTTAGTTCCTGATGCTAATCCAATTTCAATACCCCCTTATCGAATGACTCAAATTGATCTTTTAGAGTTAATGAAGGAATTACAGGAGTTATTATATAATGGTTTCATTCGACCTAGAACATCACCATGGGGTGATTCTATCTTTTTTACTAAAAAGAAAGATGGTTCAATGAGAATTTTCATTGATTATATAGCATTCAATAACATCACTGTTAAGAAAAAGTAACTTTTTCCTCGTATCGATGATTTGTTTGATCAGCTCCAGGTAGCATAGTATTTTTAGAAGATTGACTTGAAGTCAAGGTACCATCAGTTGAAAGTAAAGGAAGTAGACATTCTGAAGAGCACATTTCATACTAGATATGGACATTATGAATTTGTGGTTTTTCCTTTTGGGTTAACCAATACAGCTACTGTATTCATGGATCTTATGAATATAATTTTACGTGAGTTCTTGGATAAGTTTGTGGTTGTGTTCATTGATGATATTTTGGTTTATTCTAAAAGTAAAGAGAAACATGAAAGTCATTTAAGGGTTGTTTTGCAAACTTTAAATGAAAATAAACTATATGGGAAATTCTACAAGTGTGAGTTTTGGTTACAGCAAATTTCATTTCTTGGTCACATTGTTTCCAAAAATTACATAACTATTGATATTGCTAAAACAAAAGTTGTTGAATAATGGCCAAGACCTAAAAATATAACCTTGATTTGTAGTTTTCTTGGGTTGGAAGGTTATTATCAGAGGTTTGTTGAAAATTTTGCAATGTTACCTAGCCCACTGACTAAGTTAACTCGAAAAGGTTTTAAGTTCATCTGGAAAAATGAATGTGATTATTGTTTTCAGAAATTGTAAAAATGATTGGTGAATGACACAATTTTGGAACGACCATACAGAAATGGTGAGTTTGTTATCTACAATGATACTTCGTTGAAATGACTTGGTTATGTCTTAATTTAGATTGATTAGGTAACTGCTTAGGCTTCATGTTAGTTGAAACCCCATGAGTTAAATTACCCACCACTTGATTTGGAATTAGCTTTAGTTGTTTTTGCTTTAAAAAAATTGAGGTATCATCTGTATGGAGTAAAATGTGAAATATATATTGAAGAGAAAAGTTTGAAGTATATATTCACCTAGAAAGAATTAAACATGATATAGAAGAGATGGTTGAAAAATAATCACGGATTATGTTTTCACAATTCATTACCAACTGAGAAAAGGAAATAAAGTGGATGATTCATTGAGTCAAAAAAGTAATGCTTCATTAAACACGATATGCTTGGAACAAGATCCTTTGGGTTTTAAACGGTTGAAATTTGGTATAGAAGTTGTTGGGGTGGAAGATTCCTCTATTTTGTTTCAGGATTCAGTGAGATCATCTCTATGAGACAGAATTAAGAATGCACAGAAGGAAGACAGTGAGTTGCTGAAAAAGGTAGAGTTGGTTCAGAAGGGTGAGTTGCCTAATTTTAGCATTGATAATGATTGTGTTTTGAAGTTTGGGAAGAGATTATGTGTTCCTTGTGATTCACAATTGAAGAATGAGTTGTTATGTGAAGCTCATAGTTCTCCATTTTCAGTTCATCCTGGAAGTACTAAGATGTACATAGATCATCAAGAGTATTACTGGTGGGATGAAATGAGAAGAGAAATTGCTGATTTTAATGTGGAGTTCTTGACTTGTCAATAGGTTAAAGAAAAGCAGAAGTTACCGAAAGGGATGCATCATTATTTACTGGTGCCAGATTGAAAATGGGAAAATATATCCATGGACATCGTTATGGGATTACCAAGGACATCTCAAGGTAATAATGCAATTTGGGTTATTTTTGATCGATTGAATAAATCTACTCATGTCCTTCCTATTTGAGATAAGTTTTCTCTAGATCAACATTCTCTGTAGTATGTTAAAGAGATAGTCAGGTTGCAAGGTGTTCCCCTATCCATTGTATCTGATCGTGATTCCAAGTTTACTTCCAACTATTGGAAAGGCCTTCAGAAGTCGTTCGGTACTAAATAAAATTTTAGTACACCTTTTTATCCTCAATCAGATGGGATGTGGGAATGAATAATTAAGACCTTGGAGGATATGTTACGTGATTTCTCAATGGATTACTAGAGAAGATGGGACCAACTTATTTCATTGGATGAATTTTCTTATAATAAAAGTTTTCATTCTAGTATACAGATGGCTCCATTTGAGGCATTATATGGGAAGTGATGTCGAACACCAGCTTTTGGGATGAATTAGGTGAAATGAAGTTGATGGGGCCATAATTGGTAGAAGAGATAGCAGAAAAATTTCACTTGATTACAAGAACATGAGAACAGATCAGAGAAGACATAAAAGTTATGTGGATAACCGAAAGAAGGATATTTCTTTTGAGGTATGTGATCATGTCTTTCTCAAAGTTTCTCCATGGAAAAGTATGATTCATTTTTCTAAGAAGGGAAAGATGAGTATGAGGTTCATTGGACCTTATTAAATCTTTGAGAAATTTGGATCAGTTGCATACAGAGTGTATTTACCTCCATGTTTATCCTAGGTACACAATTTTTTCCATATTTCAATGTTGAGAAAGTATATGATGGATCCATCACATATTTTGATCCCAGAGGTAGTTCAGTTCAAAGAGAATCTCTCTTATGAGGAAAAACAAGTCCATATTCTTGAATAAAGAGAGAATGTGTTACAGAATATGGTAATTAATCATGTAAAGGTTTTTTGGAAAAACAATATGGTTTAAGAGGCAACGTGGTAATCTGAAAATTCTATGAGAGATAAATACCCCCACTTATTTGATAAGTGAATAGTATTTCAGGGGCGCAATTCCCAAAAGGGGGGAATGATGTAACATCCTAGGTAAATAAAGAATATAAAATTTTCATATTTATTAATATTTTTTAATTAAATATTAATTTTACATTAAGGGGAATTCTATTTTAGATGGCGTACCTGATACGCAAAAATGGGTTTTTTTGAAATCTTACGTTACACACTAACAATATAATATTATTATTTTAAATGATAGTTGACGCCTAGTAATTGTATTGGAAGGAATGAATAGAACTAACTAAAATATAATTATATATGTTTGTTAAATGTTTTTACTTTTATCCAAAAAAATTTAGAGGTTTAAAATAAGAAAGAATCTGATTTTAAGCATTAATACTCTAATATTCATTAAAAGCTCGATTTACAACCTTTTGATGGAGAAACATCATTAAATATAGGTTTGGTCACTTTTAAATGTTCTATTTGAAAAAAAAATTTCTTTAGAATGGGGAAATCAAAATTTCTTTTGGGTAATTTTTTGGTATTTTTCTGATAAAATTCATTTTTTAATGAATATTGAAAAATGCTATATTTTAATTCAAAAATTCCTTTTAATAAAATTTATTTATAAGGTTATTTTAATGTTTTAATTGTTTTTAAAGTGTAATTATATTATATTTTAACTATTTAATCCAATTTTGGTCATTGAAAGTAATTTCACTTTGAAATTGGACATAAATAAGTGTCAATCTTTTGATAGTTATTATTTCTTAAAAACACACATTTTGTTTCGACAGCGAGAATTAATTTTAAATTAATTTCTACCACTCCTATATTTTGAATTTGAAAAAATGGATTCCATATTTGGAACAAGGAGGTCCAAAATTTTTAAATAGGTAACTTTTATTTTTAGACAATAAGAATGTTTACTTCGGTAAAAATTTTATTTACCACGGTTAAATGGAAAATATGGTAAATAAGGGTAAAAAAATAATATTATAATAATATTAAATTACCTTAACATGTGCCCTAATCATATTTTTTGATATATTTCAAACCATGGGCATCCTTGGATCTATTTTTCGACCACATGGAGCCCCTTGGGAGTGATAATGACACTTTATATTAATTAATTTAATGTGAAGACAAAAATGACTTAAACATATATCTTTTAGTAAATAAATATTTACATGGGGTTGTATATGTTTTCTCTTAGACTATAAATATTCATTTGAAGGCTAAGAATATATCATACATTATGATATTTTTTTTATAATTTTTAGACATCATATAAATAAAATTAATAATGACACAATAATGATGTAGTGTTTAACTAATTAATGAAGATAAAAACAATTTTGAAAACCAGTCCAATTATTATTGAATGATTTTATTTAGAACACTAGTCATATTATCTTTTACTTTAATAAGTTTTTGACCTTTATAAATAGAAAATCATTATATAATAAAATAATATTTTTAAACATTCCTAAAGAGAACCTCTCCCACTTATAAAAAACCCCATCTTCTATCCCATTCCACACACTTCTCAACCCCTTGTATCATCCAAACGCTTCCAAATTAAGTTACCTACTTCTCTCTACTCCTCCTAGAAGGATTCCCCTAGGAATAATGAAATTCAATTAAACCTTTTGGTTCAAACCAAAGGGAGATACCTGATTTAAAGGTAATGTCTTCTCTTATGTTCTTTTGTTTTATTTTCCTTCTCCAACCCACTAAACTATTTTTATACCTTTATTTTATAGAAAAAACAGTATCCTCAATATACTAGGTTGTTTTTATGAGAAGTATTAAAACTACAGTTACACACACCTATGTCTAATGGGTAAAGAACATATTGTTTCAGTGGACGACAAACTAACGCCTCACGAAACGATGATTGTTAAATTATCTCCTTCCGCCTCTTATGGTGGCCAGTAAGATGGAATTGTATTTATATGTGATATATATTATATTTATATTGTTTCTATTCTTTTTTATTTTTAATTTATAAACTAATTTTATGGTTTTCATAGTGGGTAAATACGATAATTTCATTTGAGGAAGTCTGGACTACCGCCCCATCAAAATGACATGACTCGTTCATGCCATACGTGGAACGTATAAAGGATGGATTTAATTAAATTATATATTATATTACACTATAATTATAATATAACTATGTATCATTATTTTTTTATTCCATTAAATATGAAATAGAAATTAAAGAAGCGTTCATGCATAGGTACGACTTACCGTCTCCATAAATGGTGCATTTCATTTCTTATCTCTAACTGTTATCTACTATTATAAATACATATATATACTAGATATATATATTATATATATGATATATAAATCATTAATATCATTATGGTGATAATGTAATTTCTACCACATGGCCAATTTATAATTATAATAAGTTCATTTTTAACTCATGATCCGAACATCGACAAAATGCCTGATATGAACTCAAATAATTAACTAATTGTTATTGCAAGGTAATAATTTATATAAAAGGAATAATAAACTTGAAAAAGGTTCATAAGAAAGTAGAAAATAAATTTATTTTATTATTCAAGAGATTAATGAATGACCGAGTCATGATGGACACGAGGTAAAGGACTTCGTCTCAATCTCCTTTTATTGAGGCATATTTTTTATTATATAAGACTTTCACTTATACGGTGTATAAACACATTGTACTTTCATTTCATTAAAATGGAATCTTTTTTTCTACAAATCATTTAACTAAACGATAAAAAAAAGTTTCTCTTTAATGTAAGCGGTGACAACGACCTTTTCCACCACCATGTGTATTATTTGATCTATGGATTCCTTAACAAGCCGTAATGTTTTTAAAAGGAAAATAAATACCATATACTCTTTTAGGTATTTTGGTATTTAAAATGGTTTTTATAACATATTTTTATGTCAATATAATTAAATGATATATTGGGATTGAAATATGGAAATTTTATCTTTCCTTTATATTTGTTTTATATGTTATGAATATGTTATGGTTCTTGGGCATTGTTTACATATACGAGTTGTTCCATGATAAACCTAGGTTGGGTGAGCCTAAGATAGCTCTCCAATTCATTGTGTAATGTGAAGAAGGTAAACGTGAATTTTTCTCCTAAGAGATTCAGGGAATATACTGTGTTGGGTATTCCAAATGTGACTCCCTATGTAGCTGTGAAAGCTACAACATAAGTATGTTATGTATGCCACAAGTTACCTTTTAATTATTTATTATTTCTGTGTATATTTATTAAATCTTATGATTTCATGAGGTATGTTAAAGAGTTTATGTTATGTATGTATTGATGATCAAATTTTTTCTTTCTTTGTTTTAAAACCCTTATTGAGCTTTTTATGCTCATTCCACGTTTTTTAAATGTTTTTCACAGGACATAAAGATGAATAGGGTCAAGGATGGGATCAAGTGAAAGTCATGATGTCTAAAACATGGAACTAGACATATCACTTTTTTCAAGAGTTTTTATTTTATGAAAAATATGGAAACTGAGTAGAAGTTTCTACTTTGTAATTTTTGAGATGTATGTAATAGTTATGGCCTAATTCTATAAAACTCTAAACCTAAAAATATTCTCATTGTGAATTATTCATTTAATTCAAGATTGTGTAATGTTTTAATGCTGGGTCGTTATAGACACAATTGTTTGTATATGATGTGAGTTAATCTGAATAGATCCACAAAATAATTAAATAAATAACTTTGTGGAATGGTTCAATATATCATGAATTGAATTCTATTTCCAGTTTCCATTAAAATCACCCAAGAATACGTCATAGTGTTAATCATGTATTGAGGCATGTAGCTTGAAACTCCAAATTTTAAAAAGAATAAGAACCTTATAAAAATGGGTGAAGAAACCCGACTCAAACATCCATCACATTGAAATATTTATGTTGCATCATGAATGAATATTATAAAGTTATAAATGTTCCTTATGAAACACATCCCCACAACATGAAAAATTACTAGAAACGTGAACTTACCTTTTCCTTCAACTTATAAAATCATGTCCATATTATTCAATCTCCATAAAAAAAACTACCAAAAACTATTTATTAACAACATATCCAATATTAAAACCAATTGTTTAAACAATCCCTACCATTGAATTTTTTTATCAATATACGAATTTTTAAATGGTCTTTAAATCGTGAAAATCCTACATCATATTATTAAATAATAAAATTATTCAATAATTATTTATATTTAACCCCTTTAGAAATAACATTGAAAGTGATTAACATTTTATATAATATTTTAGTGATCCTATAAGTTTCCAATAATACAAAAATTAATAGAGATAATTTAACTGAACTCTAATAATATGTGATAAAAAGAATTTTGTAGGAATGTAGATAAATAATTAAGTTCTTCAATACTATCTAATATGAAACAAATTGAGAAAACCTCTAAAATTCTTCCAAGTCCTCAAGTATATTTTCTACACCTTTCTTCTTGAACCCAAAATGGATAAATACTTATAAATAAAAGTACTATCCAGATATAAAAATATATACAATCAAGAGAGGGGCACTTATATACATCTTAATTTTGAAGGATTTAGCTAAGCTACAATGTCCAACTAGTGTGTTTAAAAAGTATTTACAACCAATTTTTGATAATGATATTTTCCACCTGATGTTGTGTTACAAAAAATTACAATTACACGTTATATTTATTCACCTTATATTTTATAAAATGATACTAGATCTTAATATTCTATTTATGGGAGTGAGAAACCATATTATTAATTAATTCAATTAAACTTTTTTGTTTTACTAAATTATAATAGGTTATTTAACCCCTTTACTAATATATTTTAATTTATTTTTCAACTATATATGCTATTTATAAATCTTATTTAACGAAATTTAATCTACTTCCATTATTATCAAAGAAAAATAATTCCATTCCATACTTATCTATCCAATATGGTATACTATAATGTAAAAATATCCAATAATTTTGTATTTTTGATCCAAAATGTCCCATTAAAAGTCAATATTTTATTATGTTAACATATCCAAATCTATTACATATTTGAAAAATGAACTATATTTTAGTGTTTCCTGAATATATCTAATTATTATATTCACTAGTAAAAGGTTTTATTTATTAAGGAAAAAATGGAAATGTATTGATTGGAATTTAGTATTCAAAATTTCTAGCCTAGTAATGTTTGATAGAGTAAACTACCAATGATTCTTTTTTTATAGTGTTTAGTGTACTCCCTAGGTGTCCTCATGATTTTCCAGTTTTGTTATAACTTCTATCAGAGTTGAAATAGTCTTCAATTAATCCATTATGAATTATTTCAATACCTACCTTTCATATTTTACATGTGAGATGAGTATCCTCTCTTCATATATATGAACATACAACCTAATAAAGTGTTTAAAATATCCTATGAATGAAATTTCCAACTTATAATTCTATAATTTCTAAACTTTAAAACTAAAATAATACTGTTTCCTCCAAATATGATTTCATACAGATAAACCACCACCATAAATTTTTACACATTATATATTTTCACATAGTGGTTGTGATCAGACCGTCCTCTTTTGAACACTATCTATATTAAAAAATAATCTAGTCATGCACACCAAGTAAATGGTACTTGATTTAGGCTACAAAAATAAATTTTCATCATGAACACATTAGAATTATTATCCCCAACAAAAAACAACTAGTTTTTTCTACTTATGCATCCTTATTAAAGTCTCCATTCAGAAATTCCATATTTACATCCATCTAGAATACTATAAATTTATTCGAAATGAACATTTCTATCAGAAGTCAAATAATCCATATTATTTCCATTGGATAGAATGTTTATTCAAAATAAATCCATTCAACCTGTGCGTAACCCTTAGTTACCAACCTTTATTATTATGAATCACTATTCCATTTTCATCCAACATTTATTGATGAACAACTTCATGCCAATAAAATTTTAATTCTTCAGTTGGTCCATAGGCTACTGATTTTGATTTTTATTCTTCTTGTTCAGTTCTCTATTCATTGATTTTAAAATTTATTCATATTTAGTTTCTTATTTAATATAGGTTGGTTTAAATTCATAAAATATATATGTGTGTTCAATTATCTTAATCCTCCATGTATGTATTGAATAATATTTAACTCAAAATGTATTTCTCAGATCAACTTGAACCATTTTCATTCTTGATAAATTTTAGGGTTTAATCTCTTCTTTATCATTTTCTTATGTAGATTCGACTTCATAATCATTATGAACCTCATCATTTTGATATTCTACTATTTCGACATTAATCTCACCATTTTATTCAAGTAAATATTAAAAAAAATTAAAATTTTCATTCAAATCATTCTCAATAACTTTCACATCATTACACTTATCAATATCATTTATCATTTCAAAAAAAATTATATTCTTTAATAATTGATGAGTAGCCTTGGAATATTCATTTATCCACTAATCATCATACATTTCCTGATCTCCATAATAAATTTGAATGCAAAGTTCCCTTCCAAATGTTATAAGATGATTCAATGAGATATTCCTTCTATGAAAAATTTCATATAAAATCTTCTTTAAGTATGGACCGAGTAATTCAATATTTTGTTTATATAGAAAATTTCATTTCTTCTTTCCAATATTGATACGAGACACCAATTTATATCAACATAGTTCTTTCTATGTTGTTAACCATATATTTTATTATTTTTATTGAGTAACTTATCATCAGAGTTAATTCATGTTAAATACCATACATTTCAAGATAATTTTCAACCTTATAGGATGTCTACTACGCTCTATTTTATGATTTCAAAACATTCATAGTTATTGTCGTTTATTTTTACATTTTTTCAAAACATTTTTATGTAACAAAGCACTTACCTCTTTGATCACATAAATGGGGAATACACCATCAATCTATAATCATCAATAAATAGAATAAATTAATTCTCATCAAATATTCTAGTTGAATTGATTATTCTGTATACCATCATGTGGACCAAATTTTAAAAATTTTATTCTCTCTTCTTCTAATAAATAAAATAATTTCGTACCATATTTTTTATTAATAAAGAATAAAAAAATTAGCTCCATTTATTTTAAATATATGAATTTAAACAAAAACTTTCAACCTCGATAAATTATCCATTCTTTGTTAATTAATATGGCCATGTCTATGAATATATGAACTATTTTCTTCTTCCACTTTTAGAATACATGAATTATCTTTTCTACCCGTATGATATAAATTTCTATTCATCCTCCATACTTCCATAAGTGAATTTTCAAAATTGACATTGATAATATAACTTTTTTGATTGAATTTGACCACAAAACCTAAGTAAAAAAGATGGATGACACTCAATAATTTGTGTTAAGACCATAAATATAAATCACTCAAGTATTATTCAATTTATCACTAGACAATCGAGTTAGGAATATGTCTTTAATATTCAATTATCCATAATTTACGAAACATACCATTCCATCGACTACACCATTCATATTATTTAATATATTCATACATACTATCATATGAGAGGAACACACACTATATATAATCTTGGTGATACTATACTTTGATTCTTTCAATGTAATTTTATAAAAAAATTCATTTCTTATCTTCTTTATTTCCTTAGAAATTCAAAAACTAGACGGGGAAAGTGCCGTTCTCTTCTAATTTTCTACAATATATAATATGATATCAAATTCTTCTTATACAAGAAGATAACACCTTATTTTAAAATAAATTTTATAAAATTGGGGAAAATACATTTTCATTTTATTTACATAAGAATTTATATTTTTCAAATTTAAAAAAATGCCTATTTATAACGAAGTCCAAAAAATTAAAATAGTAACCATGGAATGAAATTATATCATAATAGGAACAATATGATCTAAATATCCTTTGTCTACATTCAATAACTTCTCATCTAAATAAATTTTAGATGCATCATAATATGATATAGTGTGGAAAAAACTCTTAAAACTAATAGTTCATAAATAGAAATATCATTTGTTTCACCTATCTACATGTCAATAGATTTTATATAAATATTTTATTAATGATAAGTTCTTAAAGGTTTTAAAAATTATTTGTTGTAATGATTTTATTTGTGATTCACATTTTCTGAGCCTATATTTATTATACCATCCTCATAAACGATTCCATATTTACATATAGTATTATGTATTTGATAACTAAATATTTATTCTACTGTTTCTATGCCCAAATATTCTATTTCATTTAAAAAATCCTATAAAAATTCCATAAACTGAATCTTCTTATTTGAACAATATATATTAATATATAATTCACGATTCATATTTAATACGTAACTTCCACCACAAATGTTTCATTTTTTAATACATTATCCTTGAAGGACATGTTTATATCATCAAGGATCATGGTCTCTTCTTTAATATTTAATCTTTAATTCTTATCCTCTTCTGACTTCATATGATTCATCTCACATTATTTCAGTATCATTTTTGGATGATCAACATCTACTTTATCTTCATCAATATAAATGGAATAATTTTCCATAATCCTCTAATTTTTCTATTCTTATTTGTCTATAGACCAGTCTCCAAAAAAGACAATTCCATTTTGAATTTTCTGTCTACAAATCCTTCTTATTGATCACTTTCTTTAAATTTAGTTTTGAATTTCTAATATACATCTATCATTAAATCTACATTATCTAAGATAAAATAAATATAAATGTATTCCATATAATCTTCATCAATATATTCCTCTTCTTTTATAACAAACATTTTTCTTTAGAAATTCTTAACACATTAATTTCCAAAATTAAAATTACTCAAGGGTAAACCTTCTTCTTCTTTTTTTTGTAAAAATTTATACTCACTATTTGATTTACCATAATTCTTCATACATCTAGTAGTGATTTACCCAACCTTTAAATAATAAAAGAAATATTAGGGTATCGTAACTTCAAATATCCCATGGCCTCTTTTGAAATTCCTTTCCATAATGGATAATAAATCATCACTTACTTATTATACAATTTAATGACCTCAAAACTATTGTTTTTCAATATATTTGGATGAAATGTATTTAGAAAAATGATCTAAATAGAACTTCATCATCACCTGTATCTTATATACTACTAGAATTTTGTGGAAGCAATCGATAGATAGCTCTACAAGATTCAATTCTATAAGTGTTAACACTTTTGGGTTCTACATTTGTGGTAATATTTTCATAATTTTCATTATAATATAAGAATCCTTGATATAAATCCCAAGACCACATATTTTACAAAAAAAACAATCTATGATATGATTAAATAATCCATACAAAATTTCACTAGAACTCACATCTTGATCATCAAACATATTTTGAAAAAACTATAGGTTTACTTCTTTTACATTTCCATCATATTTTTATATATTATAATTTATGTAAAAAAATACATTATATATATTTGAAAATCCATCTACTTTATCTAAATCTGATTAAATAAATATTTTAATAACGTATTATAAGCCTTAAAATCATCATTTAACAAATTATTATCACCTTATATCATTAATATTCTATTATAATCACTTACATTGATTTCATATACTGATAATAAATAAACATATTTTCCAAGAGACTATAAATTCAATCTAATCATAATCTTAAAAATTTGATAATTGAGTCCATGAAATAAAGACACTCCATTTAAATTTATAATGTTCTATACGAAATAAACATTCCTTCTACAGATTCAAGGTATTATGAATGGATCTGATGCAACTTGTTATACCCTATAGTCCAGATACACCCTAATAGGGGGGGGGGGGTGTGATTTTGGTGGATTGAATTTTATTTTATATCTTTGGTTAAAATGGATCAAATCATAAAATTTTAAAAAACACTTTTTAATTTTAAATAACGTTTTTAACATAGACCACTACCAAATACAAATATGCAAAGAGGCACAGAAAAAATGATTTTTACCTAGTTCAACCATAATTGGAAACATAAAAGGATAATATATAAATAGTATGTTGATATTCCAATTAAAAAATACTTTACAAAACTTTTATTATAAATTTTGTAAAAGATCATTTCCAAACCAAGATCCACAACCACTTCCTCCATTCCATTCACTCCTTTCAAGAGGAATATAAGAATATAGAAAACACAAAGGTTGAACTCAAAATATATCAATCAAAATAATTAACACCTAAAAAAAGTGTGTTCTTAATGTTGCTCCAATATTAACTTATATATTTATTTGTTATATACACAACAAATTATCTTTTTATTCACGATCATTAATAATGCTCGTATCGACCAAAATTTTCTTATCAGTTCCCTGTATTCAATGAGCATCATTATTGATTTTATATATTTATATCTTAAAGAATTATTTTCATATTCATTTCAGGTGATACAATTAATATATATATAGAATTATTATCTATATCATATAATGTTTGAATCTCAAAGTTAAAATTGAAAAATTAAAACAAATTAAACTTCCATTATATCAAAACATTCTAAATCATCTTCCACCAAATGTACACCATTGAATCCAAATATATAGTTATCAGTTTTCAAATAAATACTACGTTATCAGGAGATATTAACATCATAATTTATATAAAACTCTCCATATTATTGAAATCATGATTCAAAATCATACTTAATTGTGTGACTGGTCAATTTATTTCTTTACATATTTCAACTACCATATGGGTCATGTCAGGTAACAAATCATCACAACATGTAACTATTAATATAATAAACAAATTTGATCATTAAATTTTCTGGATATACGGTTAATTAATAATAGTAATTCATTGCATTAATCCTTTAAATAGTATTTTATTATTTATGTTCATTTAAACATGAGAGTCTTTACATGGTGAGAGCTATTATAAAACCGCGAGATGTTGGAATATATTTTTCACTAAATTAATAATTTATTTCACAGAATGTTCCATATGAAATACCGAACTAAAATGATCCATTAAATAATATTTATGAATATTATATAAAGAATAAATCCTATATTAGTTAAAATATGGCAATCAATTATAAATGTATAAAAAATCGGATTAAGAACACTGAAAGTTTTAAAAAGGAACTTTTTAATAAAAGTAGTTTTTCCCTTATATATTGATTTTTTTCAAAAGAAAAATTTATTAATTTTAGAATTTAAATTTAAAAAATTAAACAAAGTTTTTAATCATGTCTATATTATATTAGGGTAAATTTTTGAGATTTTTCTAAAATAATTGATTTTAGATGATTAGTGAAAATAATGGTTTTTCTAAAACCAATTACTTTTATGAATTTATCAAAACATAAGAATGTATTAAATGTTTATGAAATAATTTTAATACCAATTAAATATATTTAATAAGTAATATAAATAATTTAATAATACTATATGGAATTTTAAAAATCATTGTTTAATGTTTTTAAAACTAGAGTAATACTTTACCCAAAAAAACTATTTTTATTCTATTATACTAAAAAGAAATTTTTATCACATGTGGAAATTAAATCTAATAAAATTGACTTCATATTTTTTATTTGAATATTAAAATTATGGAATAATTTCATTTTAATTTTTATGTATAAAAATGAAATTATTAAGATTAATGTTAATTACCAGGATAATGGAGAAATTGTTATTTTTTTAAAAGAATTATATTAGTCACATTGTTTAATTTTTATATGATAAATTAAATGATTTTTTTAAAAAAATTACCATAATATGATTATTAAAAACATATATAATTATTTTAACACACATTTTATTGTTAATCAATGATAAAAAATATTAAGAACACATCATGGTTAAAACATCATTTTCACAAAAAGTAATATATATATATAATATGATTTAATTTAAGATGTAATGTTTTCATGACCTTCCCCACCATGGAATGCCTAGAAGACAGAAGGCCATGACATAACTACCCCAAGCCTACCTCCATAGGTCAGGGGTGGGTGGAAATCATTGAAATGCATAACTAATATAGGAGGACTTTTCCTAATGTACATATATTCATGAAACCAACCATATCCTTGCAGATGTATAGAGGAATAAAAATAAAAGACAACAAAATCTTGAGAAATAACCAGGCATGTGACAACCAATATGTTAAAAAAGTGTCTGATAGAATAATCTGAAAAGTGAAGAGGAAAAATCCATGTGAAACTAGAAAAGCTTTCCAAACCTAACAATAAATATAAAAGTTAATGAAGGCATTTATTACCTGTATAAAATTTGAATAAAAAATGAAATGTGTGAGAAAATCCCATGTATAGTTGATTTTATAAATACCTAGTAGATTTCCCATAAAACTAGAGGGGAGAAATAATATACATGATAAAAATATATAAATTATCACATATCAATATAGGATAGAAATCCAATACACAAATTTACATGTATGATCATAAAATAATCCCATTTAAAAGAGAAAGGGGATCTCTATCTCCCAACTCAGCCCGAGATGATGAGTATTCCTGAAACTCCAAAGGTCCATCATCGATCCACAATATCTCACACGCACGTTCCAAGAATTTGTATAGGGGACCTGCACCCTAGTATGATAAAGGAGTACCATATCTTTGGATAAAAGACCCATTCCCTGGTGCCACATGGTATTACCGTATCTATATACACATCTATTATGGACATACCATGCCCTGGTATGATAAGGGAGTGCCATCACCAAGGATAGAGGAAGAAAACCCTAGTGGAATGTGGGAGTTCCATATCCATGGATAGTAGACCCATGACCATGGGTGATAGGGGAGTACCATCTCTATCTAGAATCTTTGATAATACTTTGTAATGACTACCATCATCGAGTTTCACCTATAAAAGTGTCACGCATAAAAAATATTGCTTAATTTCTCAAAATCCGACATGAAGGCTAGAATCACATTATATGAGGAAAAAAAATTTGATTAATCTACTTTCAAGCCAAAATCAGTGTCTAAATGAAGGACATACGAGAGGTAGAAGATTCATAAGGAGATACATGATGTGTAAGGGGCCTACAGACATGTGGACCCAATTAGCATCCTGGCCTTATCATCACCAAGGCATGAATCACTGGCCATGTAGTACTACACAACGTGTAAGTTATTACACGAAATGTATTTTCCCCCCAAGGCCAAGTAATGTATTGTTGGATATTTCTGTTCCATTTGGGACATGTTTGTGTATGATGGACATGTTCTAGTGCACAACATGTGGCATACCTTACATGACATATAGGGCCACATGGGATCTTGGACATGTACTCAATGTACATGTACATGTATATTTGGATAATTAGGGGTCACACTATGTGGGTCCCTTCTCCATGATGTGTGATATTTAACTCCATTGTGAAACCATAGCCACCACAGAAACCTAACTACACGATGTGCATTCTATGGAATACATGACATGTAGTTGGATTGTTTATAGAAAGTTTGATCAAATGTGCATATCCTATATTTTCTTCTGCTACTACTGAGTAATCCATTCGACCAATAAAAAATAGTGGTAATCACCTACATCCATTGATTCTGGACCTTCGGTGGCCATAAATCATGTTTTAAATCCTTCACTTGAATACTCGAGTGCCTCGTGCACTTTTCGTTTATATAGTTCAGTCCTAGATCCTAAATCTATAGGAATCAAAACTTCTATGACACAAAGAATCCCAGTCCATAATCAAATTATCAATTTGTTCATCACATGTGAATCTGACATGAATATGGGGGTTCTATCATGGTTGATCCCACCTGAAAAAGTTGATATGAAGCCCTTGTGCTAATGAAGAAGAACCCAATGAATGAGTTGGGAAAAGAAAAAAAAGGGTAAAAATCATTAGAAAAGTGATCCTAAACAATAAATATAGATTGGGGATAACCGGGGTGAAAACATGTATTAATGAGGAAATAAATTGGCTAAAAAATTTAAATTCAATGTGCGATATCATGAAAAGGATTTATTTAACCTAATATCAAGGAATTATATTTTAATAATGATCAATATTTTAATAATAATCGTAGAAACGGAAAATGATGAGTCCTACCTCAATTCATATTGATCACTGGTGAATCACACAATTTCAAATGATGGAGAGGTCCTATTGCATTCGCAATGCATCGATTCCCCTTGATCTGGTTTTTAGTCATCATACAATCTCTATTTTCCAATAAATAATAGTGTATTCCTCTCAAATGCTTCCTAGGGTTATGCGAATAACCCTATAGAAATTTTATAATGACATATTTATACATATTTAGGTTTATCCATTTTTAATTTAAATAAATAAATTAATCATTTAAATTAATTTAAACACAACCACCAATGACTGCCTCTTATAGACATCCAATGCCAACAAAAATTATATCAAACATAGGGTAAATTTATCTCTTCAAAAACAACTGTGTTATCCGATTTATATTTCAAGAATTTGGTTAAGATATATTCTGTTTTTTCTAAAAAAAAAATTCATTCATTATATAAAATATTTTTATAAAATTAATTCTGGGCTCATAGGGCCTTGAAATCCTAGATTGTCACTAAAATTATCTCAAAAAACATTACTTGATATATTTAAATGTCTTACTAGAAAAAATAGTTCTCTAAAATATTCCATCCTTCAATATTTTTATCCTCAAAAAGAAAAAACATAGTAAATAAGTTGGGATAATGATCCCAAATCTACGTCTCCCACAACTAGGAGATCTTTCATATGCTTCCATGCCTCCATAATGAATGAACCAATGGAATGTTCTATGTAAAAACGATCCTTTCTTTCTGATCCCCGATCCTCACTAGGTGGTCCGAAAAAGTGGCTCTATACTCAATGTCACAATTTCCCTATTCAATAACATGTATGGGAGAATGCATGTATCTCCTCAACTATGAAACATGGAAGACTTCCTGAACCCAATCTAAAAGTTGGGGTTAGGAAAGGTGGAAATCAGCCTATCCAACCCTATATAAGATATTTAATGACCCAACTAATCTTGAGGTAAAATTTCCTCCCTAGATGAATCTTCACAATCCTTACCATGGGTATAATCTCAAAGAAAACATGATCTCCCAGCTTGAAATCAAAAGGCACATGACATCGATCACCATACATTTTTTTTATTCATTGTTTGTCCACATCCATTCACTAATCATCTAGTCTTTCACGGTCGATGGTTGCACCATATCTATCACAATATGAGATGCCTCACCAATCTTAGTGAATCCTAACGGTGAACTATATGGTATCCTATATAGTGTATCTAAAGGTACCTTATAGAGAGTATATGATTATAAATTATTATAAGAAAAATCTACCAAAAGGTATGAAATACTCCCAGTTCCAGCCAAATTCTAACACACAAGCCCTCAAAATTTCCTCCAACACCCTGATAGTTCACTAATTATAGACATTTTTAAAGTGGTGGAAAGATTTAATCATACCCAAATGAGTCCCAAATTCCTTTTACACGCCCCTCCATAACCATGATGTAAACCAAAAATCACAGTTGGAGATAATCGCTGAGGGAAACCCAGGAAAGAGAATGATCTCCCACATATCAAATAGCCAGAAACTCTATACTAAATTATTATCCTTAATAGAAAGGATGTGGGATGACTTTGTAAGTCATTAAACTATCACCCATATGATATTAGAGATTCTCGTTGTGTACAGAAGGACTATAAAAAATTCCATGGATATGCCATACCATTTCTACTTTGAGATACCAAGAGGATGTGTATCATCCCAAGCTTCCATGGTATGTTTCCATTTGAATAATTCAATATCTTGAATCGTACGCAACTTTGAGATTTTAACACCCCGCGACCAATCAAACTAGCCGTCATGAACAATAGTAAGCAAATTTTGAAATTTTATAAATTTTATATTTCAAAATGGACTTCATTTTTGGATTCTTAATATCGAAATTATCTTAGGGTGATTTTTTGGTATTTTTCTGAAAACTTTCAATTTTTGATGAATAGTGAAAAACACTATGTTATTGGTTAAAACCGACTTTTTGTTTAAATAATTATTTATTTTATTTAAATTTATTTTAAGTCAAAATAGATACATAATAGAAATATTAGTTCAATTTAATTCATTAGAGTCATTATTATAATAAAATTAGATATACAAAATTTTATTGAACTTTTTACCGTCTTTTACCCACCTCCTAGGAGCTTTTGAAAATTTGTACAAAAATTAATTTTACCATTTATGTGAATTGAATTTCAAAAATCAGATAGACATGGTTGATATCAATGAGTAAAATTTGGTTCAATGAGATGAAAATATTTTTTGGTGAATAGTAACGTTTAACGTTTATTTACCACGGTTAAAAGTAAATAGGGTAATTAAATGTAAAAATGATATTATTATTATCCTAAAACATGTCCTAATTCTACTTGATAAGTTTATTTCGACCAAAAACAACCTTAGTAATAAAATATTATATTTTAGGTCCACTTGGATTAGATTAGGACATTTATAATTATTTTATTTAAAGAAGAGTTAAAAGTCTTAAATTCTATGTTTAATAACTAAAACAATTTCAATATAGGGTTATACATAAGTTAAATTCGACTATAAATATTCATTGGAAATATAAAAAGGTTTCCTACATAATGGTATTTTATTTATAAATTTTAGATATTATATAATTAAATTTATTTATGACACAATTATGATACAATAATTACCTTATTAATGAATGATTAAAATAATTGATATTATAAATATCCAAATTAATGTAATTTGAGACTTTTAATGAATTACACTAATTTTATAGGTTAATATGAGATTTTAGTGTTGATCAAATGAATTTTTTTTGATGTAATAATGTTTTTATGAATTTAACAAAAACAATATACCAAATAGTGTCAAAATTGACATAAAAGAGTTTTTAAAACCAATATTATATTGTTACTTAATATTCTATTCCTAAAATATCTAATGTTCATCCAAAGGTCTTAAAAAATATTATATATGTCATTAATGAACCACTGGATGATCTCTTGGAAGTTTATTGTATGTTTATTAACCATATAATATAAAAATAGAAAGAAACATAGTAAATGTCTAACTATTTTACTAAGAGTCAAATCTAAATGATATGGTTTATATGGTGACCTAAACCTGTCTAAAACCCATTGGATGAGTTTATTTTGACCCATCCCTACCTTATACTCGAAATAAATCATTTTGGAGCCATTATAAACCGAATATTAATTTATTATAAAATATTATTTCAATCTTTTCCTATGGTGCCCCTGACCCCTCTTATAAAAGGCCACGTAACCTTATCTAAAATTCACACCTCCAAATCAATTTGGATCAGGAAAATCCATCCCAAATATCCTACCAACTATCTTCGATTAATTCTAGAGGCCTTCCGTTAGTCATAATGTGAACATAAGGAGCCCTTTTGATCAATTGAAAAGGAAGAACCCGAAGTAGAGGTTAATATTTCATCACCTCTTTCATGTTAATTTTTTCTTCCACTTTCTCATTCTTTGTTTTTTACATTCTAAAATAGTAACTCCAGTATGTTCTATATAATTTGATGTTATTATAAAAATTTTACAACCAAATTCGTCATTCTATACATCTTATAAATGACAAAGTCAACATACATGCGTATGTACGTCTTACCGTCTCCACGTCCTGGTGTAGTTTGTCATTAAACACTTCACTGTTTGGATGGGTATAATAATGTTGTATAATTGATGTATATAATAAATATAAAATGTTAATGATTCTGTATATATGATATATCATCCAATTATATACTATTTTATTATTAAAAGAACGATATTTTCACTCATGTGTATGTACGGATTACCGTCTCCACGAACACGATGAGATTCATTCCCCATCGTATCCATTCAAGAATAATTTTTATTTGATGATTAAAAATAATTTTTAAAGACTTAATATCATTATGAATATTAATAAGATACATCCTATCCATACCAAGTATTACTTACGTAACAAATCATATAAAGGAAAATGAATCAGTTAACAACCGAAACGTTGATACTGTTCAAATATAATTAACAAAGATATATTAGAAGATAATATATGATATAATATTAATGTATATGGTTATTTTATAATTTAATAACAATTTTTTCACCATTATACAGGAGGTTAACCTACACTCGACCAAGGAAAATTGTAAGGTAAGGGTTAAATCTACAATCTCTTCATTATCTGAGGTTGTTTTTATGTGAGTATCTTATGGGACCTCCTTATCATCCACAACCGTATATCATAAAAATATTTTCAAAAGGAATATTTTTTGGTTTTATGGAAGGGCCTCTTTAACTATATCATCATTTTAAATGGTTTAAATATTTATTCTTTTAAATCATTCTCATTAATGTCCATGCTTTCAAAATGGGTCTTAAGGATTTATTTATATGGACATGAATGTATTTAAAATGTTAATTCCTTTCAAAAGTTTCAAATTAGTATGTGATAGTTTTATTCAAAAATATCTTTAAATGTCTTCCTTTCAAAATTGTGTGACTTTTTAAATTTTTTCATGAAAAATGGATATTTATCTCAAAGAGTTTTATAAATCATTTTCATCTATGTCAACATCCTTTGATGGATTTTAAACTTGTTTGGTGTTGATTTATTATGATAAAAATTTTCCATATTGTATTGAAGGTTTTGGGATATGTTTGACAGTTGATGTGTTGTTTTTATACAATTCATGGTTTTTAGATAAATTATTGACATTTCATTTTCTAGTTTTAATATAAATTTTTATGTTATGTCTAAACCTTTTCATATGAGGAATTCATTGGACATACTAAGTGATGGGTGGAGCCTATTATAGATCCTCAATTCATTGGTAGGTCTCATGATACAAACTAGTGTCTTGGCATGAGGCCTTGAAAAAATCTTATTGGTAGCCTTGGCACTAGGCCTTGACTATGTGTTTATGAAAGTCTTGCATTATGCATTCCATCATTATGAAAGTTGCTATTGATGTGAAGTGTGGTTATTTGACTAGTATAATATCCATGTGAATAAGTAAATGGAATTATTGGATTTATAATTTCTATATTACGCTAATGTTTATGTTTAAAAGTCTTATGTTTTATTCTTATACATTTCCTTAAAATTTTTATACTTATTTAGGAAAGATTCCACTATATTGTTATCCTTACTGAGAATACGAGCTCACCCCTTTCTATGTTTTATTTTTCCTAGGACATGAAGAAGTATATTATGACAGATTTATAAAGATATTCTAAGGGATAAGAGTGTGGCTTATGGAGACTAGGTTGTTGTAGTTTTTTATTTTATAATGTAATGTAAAACTTATGAATGTGTCTAGTATCTCCAAGGATACAAAACTAATCGGTAATTCGTGACATGATCTTTTGTGAACATGAAAATGTTATGTAATAATTCACCAACTCTAGGTAACTAGGGTCGGGTCGTTGCAGTTGGTATTAGAGTATGTTTTTTACAAACCTTGGAAACTATTTTTAGATAAACTCTGATTAAAGAACATTACCCAAAGATAGACTCTGAGTATTAGTATAGAATAACTTCCTAGAATTTTGATAATGTAGAAATTTTGTGAGTTTTCCAAAAAATACATCCCTATCTAGATACGAGCAGCTGAGGCATCTCTGGAACATTTGTACCTAGGGGTAGAACTCAAAAACACCGCTTTGAGTTAGACTCGAACGAGAACTGGTGCACGACAACATGCCTTGTTGCACTCTTGGTTACGAAACTCTCAGGGGATATGATTAGGATAATTCTCATTTTCGTTACAAACCATTATGAATGATTTATGAGTATATAACACCTCAAAGAAATTTTTTTATGATTATGGATTATATCCATAAACTGGTCAATTTATGTTAAGTGTTTTATAAGTTTGGAATTATGTATTTCTATTCGTAAACTAATCTTGGGTATGCCATTATTTAGAAGTGGAACCTAGTGGATGGAATGGAAATTATATTAAAACATGTAATCCAAGTAGGGATTTCCGTCCTACTCATGATAATTATTGTGGAGTTGGTGATGCAACTTGTGTTGATCAGCTAATCACCATAGTTAGACAACTCACTCAGTTTATGAATAATAACCTTACCCATATGGAGCACCCTGATCCACAACAAGGAGGATCAATTTTAGATCACATCATGAAGAAAAAAACAACAAAATTAAATGAGAATAAAAATCCATTGGTATCTGAGCAATGGATAAGTTCCTTATAGAAAATATTTCATGCTTTGGGGAGTAACAAAAGGGAAAAAGTTGACATGGCAGTTTATCGCCTCACGGGAGATGCTGATCAATGGTGGTCTTTAATTTATAACAAAAAGGAAAATGATGAAGCATCAAATACGGAATGGAGGTAGTTTAAAGAGATTTTCTTAGGAAAATATTTTACTCATGGCCATCGAGCAGATAAGGAAATACAATTTCTAAGTTTGAGGTAAAAGGAGAATAAGAATTTCACAAATTATGAGGCTAACATTACAAGGTTAGAAATGAATATAACATATTATATATGTAACCCAAGGAGTAAGATTGATCGTTTCTTTGATGGGTTAAAACCATTTATCTATTGAGGATTAGTCTCACAATACTTATCATCATAAAAAGATATTGTCTAATTTGCTACCAAGATAGAAACAGAATTAACTAAGTCTTATGACTTTAAAGCAAGGAAAGAGAAGAAGAGATCTTATGAACATTATGGAAATGTAAATAAGGGGAAGAAGGGAAAATTTTAACATCCATCCTGAAATAAATGTGAGAAGAAAAACCATGCTACTTTCTTGAAGAGAATGAGTGTCTATTATAAGTGTGGTGAAAAAGGCCACCAAGCTTGTGATTTCAAGGGGAAGAATGAGGCTGTCAATGTTGAATGCTACAATTTTATATAAATGGGTCATTATGGAAATGAATTTCTTAAGAAAAAAGAAAACTTAACTTATAAAAGGCCAAGGGATCAAGGCCAAGCTTATGCTATCAGTACTGCTGAGGTAGATGCTCTCAAAGACGTAATGGTAGGTAATTTAATGGTTTCCTCAAGTTTAGCCAATGATTTATTTGATTCCGGATCATCAAGTTGTTTCATATCATCCCAGTTTTCTAAGAAAATTTGATATTTCAAATTTTATTTAACAAGGGAGTTGTCAGTCAAAACTCTTAATGGAAGTATCATTGCAAGAATGTTTTGTGAATCAGTTCCCATTAAGGAATATAAATGCTATTTATCTTTTGATATCATCATCATACCCATGATTTAATTTGATATAATCATCAGTATGGATTGGCTTTCAGACCATGTTGAAAAAATTTATTGTAATAAGAAGGAGGTTACAATTTTCGATGATGATAAGGAGTACATTATCTTTAGAGAAGAAACGTCACCATCTGATTCTTTCCTAGATCCACCCGAATAGGTCAACTAAATTCAATTATTGGGGAGGAAGTGAATGAAATAACTATGGTTGTAGAAATGAATGTTCAAATAGATGATGTACCGATTGTGCAAGAATATGTTGATGTGTTTCTAAAGGATTCACCTGGACGTCCTCCAGAACGAGAAATTGAGTTTTCCATTGACTTAACTCCTGGTTGAAGGCCCATATCGAAGAATCCATATAGAATGGCCACTATGGAATTAGTGGAACTAATGAAACCACTAGAGGTATTGAGTAATAAGGGATTTATTCTCCCTCGTGTTTCTCCATGGGTAGACCCTATGCTTTTTGTTAAGAAGAAAGACACGTCTATGAGGTTGTGCATTGACTAAAGGGAGATCAATGCTATTACAATAAAGAACAAGTATCACCTACCTCACATTGATGATTTATTCAACCAACTTCATGGAGCTCAATATTTTTCGAAGATTGACATTTGATCGGTATATCATCAATTATGTGTAAAAAAAGAAAGTCATTCTGAAAATAGCATTTCAAACCAGGTACAGGCATTACCAGTTTACAATAATGCCTTTTGGGCTGACTAATGTAACCTCTATTTTCATGGATCTAATGAATAGTGTTTTCAAGGAATATCTTTATGACTTTATAGTGGTATTTATTGATGATATCCTACTATACTCCACAATCTATGAAGATCATGGAAATGACTTGTGCACAATTCTGAAAACCCTGAGAAAAAATTAATTATATAGAATGTTTAGCAATCGTGAATTCTCGCTTTAGAAGATTTCTTTTCATGGCCATATGTTCTCTAAGGATGGAATCTCTATTGAGCCTTCTAAGATGATATAAATACAAGAATGGCCAGCATCGATGAGTATAACTGAGGTACACTGTTTTATTGGTTTAGCATGTTATTATCGACGTTTCATCCATGAATTTTTTCTGATTGGAAAACCCATTAACCAAGCTCACATGTAATGAGGATAACTTTGTTTGTACAATAGAGTGTAAAGAATGTTTTGAAGAATTGAAGAGAAGATTAGTCAATTCTCTTATGTTCCCTCTACCATCGTGGAATGATGGGTTTGTTTTTTATAGTGACGCATCAAATAAAGGACTTGGTTGCGTCCTTATGTAGAATGATAGGGTTATTTCCTATGCATCACGACATCAAAAAATTCACGAGAAAAACTATCCTAATCATGACCTTCAGTTAGAAGCTGTAATATTTTCTTTGAATATATGGATATATTATATCTATGGTGAAAAATGTGAGATATATACTGATCAAAAGAGTTTTAAGTATATTTTCTCATATAAATAACTCAACATAAGGAAAAGGAGATGGCTTGAACTACTTAAGGATTATGATTTCACAATACACTACCACCCGGGGAAGGCAAATAAGTTGGAACATGCTTTGAGCAGAAAGGATCATGGAGTTTTGAAAAAGATGAGAGTTGAAAGAGATCCTATTTTTATGGATCTATTAAAGATGGATATGGGAATAATCATGGAAGGTGAAACATCGATAACTTTTCAAATGGTTTCCAAACCATCTTTACTAGAAAGGATAAATAGTTCTCATGGTGATGACTAGAAGTTTCAAAATAAAATTAAAGCTGTGAATGATGTGAGATTGAGTGACTTCATATATGAAGATGGAATTTTGAAATTTGGAAAGAGAATTTGTGTTCCTAATATACCTGATCTGAAACAGGAATTGTTGAATGACGCCCATAGATCTAATTTCTCTATACACCCTGGTAGCACCAAGATGCATAGATATTTGATGGAACTTTTTTTGCGGGACAACATGAAGAGAGAGATTTCTAATTTTGTGTCGAGATATATTATTTTCCAACAAGTGAAAGCTAGAAGACAATATCCTAGAGGAGTCATGAAACCTCTTCCCATACCTGAGTTGAAATGTTATAATATTACAATGGACTTTTTCATGGGGCTACCAAATACTCCTAGAAGAAATGACGCAATATGAGTCATTGTTTATTTTCTTACCAAGTCGGAAAATTTTCTTGCTATAAGCGAAGATTTACCACTTGAACGTCTAGAAAGACTATATATTAAAGAAGTTGAAAGACTTCATGGAGTACCATTATTGATTTTTTCTGATAGTGATCCTCATAATACATCATGATTCTGGAAAAGTCTTCAGAAAGCCCTGGATACTGAACTTCGTTTGAGCACTTCCTACCACCCTCAAAATGATGGAAAATTAGAACGGACTATTCCAACCATATAAGACATGTCGAGATCTTTATCAATTGACATTCAAGGTATGTGGGATCAATATTTACCTTTGGTATAATTTTACTATAACAATAGTTTCCATTAAAGTATTCAGATGACACCATATGAAGAATTATATGGAAAGAGATATCGCACACCAACGTGTTGGGATGATGTTGGTGAATGAAAACCTGTTTTCCCAGAACTTTTTGCGGAAACAATAGAAAAGGTGAAGGTTATCCAAACCCACATCAAATTAGCACAAAGTATTCAGAAGATCTATGCAAATAACTGAAGAAAGTATTTGGAATTTCATGTAGGAGATCATGTTTTCTTGAGGTATCTATATGGAAGGGAGTTATACGATTCAATAAGAAGGGTAAATTGAGTCCTAGGTAATCAGACATTTCGAAAGTCTAGAACTAATTGGTGTTGTAGCTTACTATTTGGAAATGTCTCCAAGTCTCTCCAAAGTTCGTGATGTGTTCCACGTATCACTGTTGAGAAAATACATGCCTGACCCAACGCATGTACTCACCTATGAGGAATTAGAATTGGAACCTGATCTACCTTATTATGAAGATCCTATCAAGATTCTGGATACCAGAGAACAAGTGTTGAGAAACTGGAAAACTCATCTGGTAAAAGTCCTTTGGAGAAACCATAAGATGGAAGAGGCAACGTGGGAACCCAAGGAACTTATGATGAAGAACCATCCGAATATTTTTATGCGGTAGTATTCTAGAAATTTGAAGGATGAAATTATTTGAAGGAGGGTATAATATAACACCCCAAGCTTCCATGGTACGTTTCCCTTTGAGTAATGGAATAACTTCCATTGTACGCAACTCTGAGATTCCACCACACCACGACCAATCAAACCAGCCGTTACGAATAATAATACCAACTTTCTTAAATTTTATAAATTTTATCATTCAAAATAGACATCATTTTTGGATTCAGAATATTTAAATTAGCTTAGGGTGAATTTTTAGTATTTTTTCTGAAAACTTTCAATTTTTGATGAATAGTGAAGAACACTCCATTATTGGTTAAAACCAAATTTTTATTTAAATAATTATTTATTTTATTTAAATTTATTTTAAGTCAAAATGGATACATAATACCAATATTTGTTCAATGTAATTAATTGGAGTCAGTTTTATAATAAAATTAGATATATAAATTTTTATTGAACTTTTTACCGTCTTTTACCCACCTCCTAGGAGATTTTGAAAATTTGCATTAAATTTAATTTTACCAGTTCTGTGAGTTGAATTTTGAAAAATACGAGAGACATGGTTGATATCAGTAAAAAAAATGTGGTTCAATGAGATGAAAATAATTTTCTATGAATAGTAAATTTTGACTTTTATTTACCACAGTTAAAAGTAAATAGGGTAATTAAAGGTAAAAATGATATTATTATTACCCAAACGCATGTACTAATTCTATTAGATAAGTGTATCTCAACCAAAAACAACCTTAGGAATAAAATTTGATCTCTTAGATCGACTTGTATTAGATTAGGACATTTATTATTATTTTATTTAAAGAAGAGCTAATAGTGTTAAATTCTCTATTTAATAACTAAACCATTTTTAAAATAGGGTTATACACAAGATAAATTCGACTATAAATAATAAATAGAAATATAAAAATATTTCCTACATAATGGTATTTTATTTATAATTTTTAAACATTAAATAATTAAATTTATTTATAACACAATGATGATGTTGTAATTACCTTATTAATGAAAGATAGAAATAATTGTTATTATAAATATAAAAATAAATGTAAATTGAGACTATTAACGAATTAAAATAATTTAATAAGTTAATATGACAAGTTAGTATTGATTAAATGAATTTTTATTAAATGTAATAATTATTTTATGAATTTAACGAAAACAAAATACCAAATAGTGTAAAAATTGACATAAAAGTGTTTTTAAAACAAATATTATATTATTAATTGATATTATATTCCTAAAAATCTAAGGATCAGACTAAGTGATTAAATAATATTATATATGTCATTAATTAACCACTTGAGGTTTACTTGGATGATTATAGTAATTTTATTAACCATATAATAAAAAAATACAAAGCGACATGGTAAATGTCAAACTATTTAACTAAGAGTTAAATCTAAATGATAATGTTAATACGGTGACCTAAACCAGTCCAAAACCCATTGGTTGAGAGGATTTTGACCCATATCCACCTTATCCTCGAAATAAAATATTTTGTAGCCATTATAAACCGAATATTAATTTATTATAAAATATTATTTCAATATTTTCTTAAGGTGCCCCTCACCCCTCTTATAAAATGGAACTTCCACTTATCTAAAATTCACACCTCCCAAGCCATTTGGCTCGGCCAACCCCTAACAAAACATCCTCCCAAATATCCTCCTTTATTCCTAAAGGCATTAATTTAGTCATAAAGACAACATAAGGAGCCCTTTTGATCAAATCAAAAGGAAGAACCCAAAGAAGATGTAAATATTTCATCACCTCTTTCAATTTCTTTTCTTCATCCACTTATTCTTTCTTTGTTGTTTACATTATAAAATAATAAATCCAGTATATTATATATAATTTTATGTTAATATAAAAATGGTACAACAATATTATTTATTCTATCTATCCTATAAATGAAAAAGTCACCATACATGCATACATACGACTTACTGTCTCCACTTCATGGTATAGTTTTTCATTCAACACTTCACTGTTTGAATGGGTATAATAATGATGTATAATTGATGTATATAATAAATATAACATATTAATTATTCTTTATATATGATATAACCTCCAATTATATTATATTTTAATACAAAAAAGGATATTTTCCCTTGTGCTTATGTACGGATTACCGTCTCCAGGAACACGATGAGATTCATTCCCCATCGTATCCATTCACGAATAATTATCATTTTATGATTAAAAATAATGTTTAAATAACTAATATCATTCTGAATATAAATATGATACATGCTATCCTTACCAAACATTACCTACATAACAAATCATATAAAGGAAAACAAATCAGTTAACACCCTAAACGAGGATACTGCTGAAATATCATTAACAAAGAAATATTAGAAGATCATATATGATATCATTTTAATGTACATGGTTCTTTTATAATTTAATAACAATTATTTTAACATTATATAAGCGGTTAAACTACCCTCGACCAAGGAAAAGTACATGTTAACAGTTAATTCTACAATCTCTTCATTATTTGAGGTTGTTTTTACGTGAGTATCTACTGGGACATCTTTATAACCCACATTCTTGTTTCAAAAAACTATTTTCAAAAAGAATATTTTATGATTTTTTGGAAGGGTATCTTTAACTATATAATAATTTTAAATGGTTTAAATATTTATTCTTCTAAATCTTTCTCATTAATTTCCATGTTTACAAAATGGGTTTGAAAGATTTATTTATATAGACATGAATGTTTATAAAATGTTAATTCCTTTAAAAAGTTTAATGTTGTATGGGACACTTTGATTCAAAAATGTATTTAAATGTATTCCTTTCTAAATAGTGAGAATTATAAATTTTTTCATCAAAAAGGGATATTTCTCTCAAAGAGTTTTACAAATCATCTTCATCTATGTCAACATACTTTGATGGATTTTAAACATATTTGAAGTTGATTTATTATGATAAAAAACATCCATATTGTATTGAAGGTTTTGTTATGTGGTTGAGTATGGATGTGTTATTTTTATACCATTCATGGTTTATGGATAAATTATTGACATTTCGTATGCTAGTTTTTATACAAATGTTTATGTTATGTTTAAACATTTTCATATGAGGAATGAATTGGACATACTAAGTGACGGGTGGAGCCTGATATAACTCCTCGATGCATCGGTATGTCTCATGAGACAAACTGGGGTCTTAACATAATTCCTTGAAAAAATCATATTTGTAGTCTTGGCACAAGGCCTTGACTATGCAGTTATGAAAGTCTGGCATTATACATTCCATCATTATGAAAGTAGCTATTGATGTTGCATGTGATCATTCGACTAATAGAATTTAAAGACCCGAAAATTCCTTGGAAATATTTTTCTTAAATATATGAGAATTTTATGAATTCACAAAAATTTACGGTGCATGATTCTGTGGCCCGGTGTTCCCAGAACCAATTTATGACGTTTTCTTTGGGTACGTTCAGTAAATGTACGAGCGGGATCTTATAACTTTTGAACCGGTGCTCAGAAATGAAATCTGAGGGCACCGTTGAACTCGTAGTTCTGGTTTTCACTTATGGAGGCTTTCATCTCGATATAAGATGGTCGATAATAGAAGTTAGTTTTTGGAGTTTTTTTGAATAAAGTTAAACAAAAATAAGTGTGGCTTATTTTTATTTGAGGTGGTTAAAACCTCCAAGGGGTGGTTAGTGGTGGATGCCACAACACCATAACCTCCCAAGGGAGGTTATAGTGGTGGGTCCCACCCGAGCATAACCTCCATTGGGAGGATAATTAAGGTGGGTACCACCTGAGCTTCTTAACTCCTTGAACTCCCCATAAGTGGGGGAAAACTCTTGAACTACCATCATTAAAGTGCCACTCCACTTGAATTAATTAATGGAACATTAATTAATTTAATGTGAAATATTTTGAATTCTTTATGCCAAAAAATTAATAAGATGTAATATTTTATTATTTTGTGTTTGGAATAATATTTTGGTGGAGCTTGGGGGAGAAGAATAACTTTCCAATGAAGAACGCGAGGAACGCCATTTTTGACTTCGTCACTTTCCGATGCACGAGCTTGAGATTGGGAGTGCATGATGAATGTGGAAAATGACAAATCTATGTCTCTCCTTTCCTCAACACCATCATTGAATGATGAATGATGAACAATGAATAAATAGTAGTGTATTTGAGTTGAATTCGTTTCCGTTCTTGGTCGTTCAATATTTTTTGGAATGTGAATAGCCGATTTTTATCGCCATAACGAGGAGGATTCAGACCACACAAACATGGACCGACACTCTCCATAGTTTTCTCCACACTTGTTGATGACATCGGCGATGCAACGTCGCCACCAGAAGAGTGCACCAAGATAGAGCAACGGTGGCCGACGATGGGCCGGCCAAGAAAGGAACCGACAACGCAAGGGCCGCCGGGTAGCCAGAGGAGTGTGGCGCTGTCTCGCCCCATGGAGGACCGGGCAGCAGCCAGCGTGGGCCGCGACAGATCAATTCAGACGGATGGCCGCTGGAGGGGCTCAACACAATCGTGCCGCGCGGGTGGATGGTTCGCGACCAGGAGGGCTGCGTCGGTCGGACAGTTGGCACTATGTCGTCGCACCGTGCAAACCTACTGCCAGGCGGGCCGCGACGGACAGAGGTGGGTGGCCAGCTGGGTCGGCCGCCAGTGGGCGTGCCACTGGTAGGACCCTTTGGGTCACGTGATCATCAGGCCGGCGCCACGCGCCGACCCTTACATGGGGACGGGGTGGGGGGGGGGGGGGCGGACCCCCACCCTTTGCTCGTTCAGGGCGGGCCCCGCACGGGGCAACCACTACTGACTTCAGCTGGTGGACCTTCTCCCAGCCACATGGGCTACGCCACCCGCAGGCAGGGCCACCGCACGGGCCGGGCTGGTGACAATGGGCCGGGATAGGCCGGACCGGACCCAGACCCAGTTTTGACCCATTTCACATTTTTGCCCATATCTTGGGCTAGAGGTGTGTGATTATAGGCAATCTTGGGTAGTATATACACAAACAATGCATTGGGAAATTATGGATGACTCATGAGTATAAATGTTATGGGTGAACCTAATTACATTTGAACAATGTTATCTATTGACCTAGTGGCATGTTCATTAGATTATGTATGAATCTTATTAAATTTTAACAATGTTATGAGTCAACCTCATTATGGGTCTATAATGTCATGCATGAACCTAATTACCCGTTCACAATGTCAGGGATGAACCCAGTTGCATGTCCAAATGTTTACGAATAGACCTTATTACTTGTTCATAATTTTATGCATGAACTAGATTTTGTGTTGACAATATTATGCATGGACTTGGTAGAATCCAAAAAGTCTATGTGAGGGCCTTATTTTATGTCCTTAACTTAATTACTGAAGCACTTTATACTTATACAAGTTCATGATGTAATATGTTGATGTGTATGCCATGATTCCATGTATTATTCATATGTAATTCTTTCATGGATTATGTTCTCAGTTATATTTTTATTAACATCTTATAAACTACTAATCCTAATGCCATGATTCAAGTTTGAGATCATTTATATGAATGTTTTTATATTCTAATGACACAATCATGTTTTTATACCATTATATTCATTTCATGCTTATGTATTTCTTTTATTTACCCTTTCTGAGCATTCAAGAACACCAATTTCTTATGATTCCTTTATATAGGTTATAAAGAATTGTTTACATAGTGTTACTAAGGGTGGATAACATCATTTGAAAAATTGATGATCATTCTTAGAGTTTGATGTTTTTTGTTCTATGATTCCAAAGACACTAAACTAATAGGTTTAGTGGGCCTCTGTTTCTGTAAAGTTATATTTATTTTTGAAAATATGATGTAATGTCTATGTACGTTTAGATTGGGATATTATACTTCACCCTCCAACCATTGAAGAAACCATAGACTCAGTAATAGATAATGGATTGATTATTTCCATAGTGTAAATATGTTATGTTTCTTATTATTCAGACAAATAAAATGTAAATTTTTTAGATTTTCAATTTGATGGTGAATCCAATACGTGGTGGTAATTAATTAAAAATACAGTGTAGAAAAATAAAATTGGTAAAATGGAGATGATAGTTCTGGTAGATATATTTTTACTAAAATATGTTCCAAATGTTCACTAATATATAATTAAATTAAATTCATGGATTTTTTTAAATAGATGAAATCTATGCTTATACTTATGAAGTTTATTTTTTGATGTTTCCTTGGTGTGAACCAAATATTATTCTCAACCATGAATGTAAAATCATGTGGAATTACACAAAATATAATAGTGATAATAAATATGATTGGATTCTCATGATTTTAAATATTATGTGGTTGTTTTTTGATTTTATGATAGAGTTTTGATTGATTTTTCAAACATTTATATATTCCATGATATCATCAATAGGAAGTGATCATGGTGGAGAGAAATAAATAAACTAATTAATAAAGAAATGTAGTGGTAATCCTATAAAATAAACCCTCTTTGGTTAAATATATTTGGATGTGTATTTAATATAGTCAAAAAAGTCCTATATTTGTATAAAACGTGATAATAATTCTCATGATGAAAAATGAATATTTTCTAATTATACCATAATAAGAAATCTGATGGTCGGTCAGTGGTAGAATTTTTTAATTGCAATATTTTAGGTCATTACACAAATATGTGTCCAATTTTAATTATTCATGGAATGAATCAACAATATTCAATAAAAAAGGTTTGTAAAAGTCCTTTTACATAATTATGGATGATAGTTGATTAATGAATAAACTATTGAAAATTACAATTACTTTATTACTCAAATAATGTAAAGTCATTTTTTGATTTGGGGATTACATATTGTTTTATTTTTAATTTTTTTTAATAAAATATAATAATCAAATCAATAAAATGATATAGACATTTTCAATGGAAATCATATGGAAGTTAGTAATGAAATAATAATTTATAGAAATTTCACTATTACCATATTTTGAATTATATTTTATATGAATATTTTCTCTTTCCCATAGTACAATTGTATGTTATTCTAGGTATATATTTATTTATGGCTATCGTGAAATGATATATTTCCTAGGAAAACAATATATTTTCCACTATCATAATGTGTTTTAGTTAGTATATAATAATGACATCTTACCTTTGATAACATACCAATGAGAAGAGAAATTGATTAAATAGGCGGTAAATATTATCCTTCTTATTTCATTGATAATAAAGAAATTATTCACCATAGTTATGTGCCTATGTTCAATAATTTTTATTAAATTTTTTAATTAATATTCTTCATGTTTCTCCTTAATAATGATGTATAAGGATTATTTTAATTGGTTATAAAAGAAATACAAGTTAGAATGATTTTAATCAAGTGGATCTAGTGGACCTATTGGACTTTAAAAAGTAGATAAATGAGTGAGTTAATAAGGTTTTATTTCATCATATCAGCTAATCTATCAGTGATTTTAATTTTTGGATTTAAATAAATTTTCTTCAATGTGTCACTACATTGACCATCAAGAACCCAATAAAATTAATTTTAAAAATAACATTCATTGCCTCATAATGATAACTTTTTTATAATAATGTGGAAGATTGGATTTTATTTAATATTTAATTATATAATGGATATCATTATTTGAAGGTACAGGATGAATAAATCACAATGTTTTAATTTAAATATATATTTTTAAATTATGATTTTTCATTATTCATATTTGATTAAAAAAATACTAGAACTTTATTTATGGATTTTACTAATATATTATTCTATGAGTATTTGGATAAATTGGATATGGTAAAAATTCATGATATTTTTTTATATTAAAATTTCTCATGGACCATAAAAAAAATAAAAAATCATTACACTTTCTATAAAATGATATAATTATAAAAAAATTAATTGAATAATAATATTTGTTAAAACATATTCTATTCCATGGAGATATTATAACTAAGGAAATAACAATAATTAATCCTAATAAAAAGTTGGTGTTTAAGGGCCACGACCTATGAATGTCCTTGGGATTCAATTAATTTTTATACAACTAGGTTATTAATTATGTTTTGTTGAATAAAATAATCAGTTAGTCAACAAATAAATTTGTTACCATGAATGGGAGTTATATTCATCTAGGAAAAAGAGTTTGATAATTTTTTTCAATACCTATATATAATATTACACAACTCCCTTATTTTATTATATAAATCAATAACTATGGTATTTTTTATTTTTTATTGTTCTTAATTGAAGTTCTACTATTTTTATTGAAAAAACATTACAGTATTGCATAAAATTAATTCAAATAAATATACCAAGATAAAAATTATCCTACACAAGAAATTAATCGTTAATATATAAATTTATATTTAATAAGTTAAAAAAATAATTTATAAGGGGTGAATATATATATATATATATATATAAAATAATGATTCACATATATATTAATTAAAAATAGAAAACTAATAATTGATTATGAGTATTTGAATAACTATAATTCAACCTTGTAAATATGGTAAAAAATTCCTTGAGTATAAATGAAAATTTATTATTAACCTAGAATTCTTTGAAGCATGATCTTATATTTAAAAAAATTGGAACCGGGATTGGAGACTTTATATCAAAAAATACTTAAAAATTCGATTTATGTATCAGTAAAATCAAGCTTATTAGAATGAATTAAGTATTTTTAGAAGAAGAAATTAGATTTTAGGGAAATATATAATTGATTAAGGAAACAAAATTTACATATTGTAACATTGAAAAAAATTTATTTTGAGGTTTTTAAAGATGATATATGTATCAAGTATTTTTTAGTTGAAATGAAAATATTTTATTAAGGCTCATAGATATGATTATTTTGTTTATAAAATATAACTTTGATGAATATAGTGTATCAAAAATATAATCAGTGTAAAGGAGTGAAGAAGGGAAATGTTTATTTTAGCCTAAAATGTTTTATATTTCAATAGGATGAATAATAATGAAAACTATTTAATGAAATTATTTATCCATATTTATTTTCAAAATGAAAATAGTAGCATATATTAATGGATTATTATTATGGTAATTACAAACTATCATTTGGTTATAGTGAAATATAATTTTTTATTTTTTATTTAATAAATCTTCTCACTTATTTTTTGATGAACAATATGTGTTTTTGGATAACTCTTCATGGAATCTATCAAATAAATGTTGTCATGTATCATAAACATCCTCTCTATATTGTATCTATTCATGATCCGAATTCCACATATAAATTATTAAAGGAAAATAATCATTTATTTGGTACTGAATTAAGATATATTATAAACTTCAATATATAAGAGGATATATTATATAGGAAGACTAATAAACCAATTAATCATATTCTCTATAGTTTTTCATTGGATTATTAGTTATTTTTGGATCATTATCCTCAATTATTGTAATTTTTATACATCAATACATTAAATTACATTATAAAAAAATGGAACAACTTGTGGAAATACATAAAATGTGGTGTAAAAAATAAACTTGTTGGTATATAATCAGGGATAGAATGTTTGTGCTTCCAAAATTTGTTGATGATATGGTTGAAAAGGTAATATTGATTTATAAATATAATAGGGTTTATCAATTCATGGAAAATGATTAGTCATACATATTGTGTAATAATCATTCATTTGAGGTAGGATATCATGATTTTCCTAAAAGACCCCCCTTGGAAGAAAGGATTTATTTCATTATATATGAGAAATTAAACATCTGGTTTACTAGTTTTCCAGAAATTGGGGAAAGCGTAGGATTTGTATTGTACAAAGTAACCATGCCTACAATTTTATATAATTCACATTATTTTTTTTATTTATATTAAATAAGTATATAATGGGGTTATCTCAGGCTGTTATGCCTTGAGGTTGTATTGTTAAGAGATATTAGTTCTAATGTCGAAAATTTGGTTCAGATTCATTATATCCATGAGCTAGTATTGAATAATAATGTAACCACACTTATAAAATTTATATGAAAGAACCAATTTTTTATTAAGAAACATTATAATTTTGAAATTATATGAGTGAATAATATGAAAACCATATTATAAAAGAATAAAAATTGAAAGAGATGTTATTATTTATGGGGTAAAAAACCAGATAATTATAATTGTAAATCAATTATAATATTTATAATATTAATATTAATATTTTAGAATAATATTAGATATAACATTTTTAGTTGAATTTGAAATAAATTTATTCTAGCTAAATTTAATTTTCCCTTTATTATATGGTTTTATTTAAAAGAGAAATTTCAGTTTTTTTGAAAATTTGAATCAAATAATAGAATTTATAATGGAGACTAAGATGATTAAATTCTATTTGGATGGGTTTTTTTATCTTAACATCGACCTTAAACTAATCTTATGTAACAACACTTTTGACTATGTCATTTTTATGGGACCATATTAGGAAAATTATGCAATAGGACATCAAAATACAACATTATGGGATGGATTTATAATGATTAATATCATATTTACTGGCCCTTTCAATGAAAAAATGTAAAATTTTCAAACCATATACTTTTAAGTGAAGGTTTAACAATGTTAAAAGATAATTTATGATGATAATATTTGATGAGATATAGATATTTAATATGGGGATAAGATGAACCCTCAAATATCTCCATGGAAACTATATATAATATTTGTGATGAAATGGAAGCTAATCCCTAGAAAAATCAATCCCATCAAGAATTTTAATTGTTCATGGATCATTTATAATCAAATAGAACTCCCTCAAAACCTCATGAAATCACATTATTGGTTCTAAGTGTCTCTTTGTGGATGTATATACCAGATCCATCACATATACTCTTAATGGAAGCTATAAAACTAGAGCATGAACCTTCCAAAAAATATTATCATATGGAAAACATATATCTAAGAGATAATATTATGAGGAATATGAACTCCCATATGGTCAATATTATATAGAATACTCAAATATTTGAGGAGGCTATATGCGAACCTGAGGATGTGATGAGTGAGAAGTTCCCTTAGTAAATTTCCTACCTCTAATAAATGTTTTTTGATAATTTTGTTTGTGGGGTAAAATTTTTTGACCTGCAATTTAAGTAATTTATTTCTATTAATTAGATAAAATTTTAGTTGATTTTATTGCACAAAACATATAACTAAAAAATATATATATATCTTATCATACTAATATTATTAAATATTAGCATTTTATTATTTCCATAAATTGGTGTATAAAATTACATATACTCATTTATATAAAATAGAAAAAGGGGTATTATAAAATAGTATTCATTTTAATAATATAATATATATCTTCCTTTAAATAGTTTTTATGTATTATTTGAACATATATTAAATTTTTTTAACAATTTTTTACACTAAATTAGTTAAACTGAATTTATATTTTTAATCACCAAAATTGAATAAAGTAATATTTTCAATATCATTTCTAGTAGTGAAATTAATACACACTGATCAGTATAAGTTATCATAGTAAAATTGTTATATTTTTGAAATGGTAAATTTCTAAATTTGTGGTTCTTTATTAAATTTCTATATTTAAATCAATACATTATTATTATCCTTAGAGTTATTTAATATTTAATTAACTGAAATTAAATTGAAAATCAATGAAAAATAAGATTAAGAATGCTTAATTATTACAATGATTTTTTTTTTTGAAAAAACTAGTTTTCTAATGAATTATATAATATTCAACAAAATTTAATTTACTTATAATTAAAAATTGAATTAGCTTAACTGTTTTAAGAATTCCTATTTACCATGTAAATTTTTTTATAATTCATATGCTATATTTTTTGTGATAATTGAATTATTACAATTAATATTTAGTCATTATTAATAAGTATTAAAATGGGTGATCTAAAAGGATATAATTAAACTAAAAGTATTATTAAAATTAATATTTAATCAAGAGTCATCCATAATTTCCCAATGCATTATTTGGAACATATTTTATTAAAAATATATCAACCAAAACTATCATCTCCATTTGACCAATTTCATTTATCTACATTGTATTTTTAATTATTTACCACCACATATTGGATTCACCATAAAATTGAAAATATATAAAAGTAACATTTTCATTGTCTGAATAACAAGAATCAGAAAATATTTACGCTAAGGAATTAATCTATCCATTATCTATTACTGAGTCTATGGTTTCTGCAATGGTTGGAGGGTGAAGTATAATAGCCCAATCTAAACGTGCATAGAAATTACATCATATTTTCAAAATAAATATAACTTTACAGAAACAGAGGCATAGTGAACCTATTAGTTTAGTGTCTTTGGAATAATGGAACAAAAAACATCAAACTCTATGAATGATCATCAATTTTTCTAATGATGTTATCCACCCTTAGTAATACTATGTAAAAAAAATTCTTTATAACCTATACAATGGAATCATAAGAAATTGGTGTGCTTGAATGCTTAATAATGGTAAATAAAAGAGATGCATAATCATAAAATGAAAATAATGGTATAAAAACATGATTGTATCATTAGAATATAAAAACATTCATATAAATGATCTCAAACATGAATCATAGAATAAGGATTAGTAGTTTATAAGATATTAACAAAAATATAAATGGGAACATAATCCATGAAGGGATAACCTATGAATAATACATGGAATCATGGAATACACATCAACAAATAACATCATGAACCCGTATAATTATAAAGTGCTTCCGTAATTAAGCTAATTACATGAAATAAGGCCTTAACATAGGCTTGTGTATATTCTTCCATGTCCATGCAAAAAATTGTGAACATGAAATCTAGTTCATGCATAAAATTATGAACAAGTAATAAGGTCCATGCATAAACATTTGTACATGAAACTGGGTTCATCCTTGACATTGTGAACATGTAATTAGGTTCATGCATAACATTATAGACCCATAATGAGGTTCACTCATAACATTGTCAAAATTTAATAAGATTCATACATAATCTAATGAACATGCCACTAGGTCAATGGATAACATTGTTAAAATGTAATTAGGTTCACCCATAACATTTATACTCAAGATCCATCCATAATTTTCTAATGCATTGTTTGGATATATAGGTCTCAAACATCAATATTTTTTGGAATGTAAATAGCCGATTATTATCTCTATAATGAGGAGGTTTTGGACCACACAAACACGGCTCGACCATCCCCATCATTTTCTCCTCACTTGTTGACGACGGTAGTGGTGCAACGACATCGCTGGAAGAGTGTGTCGCGGTGGAGAAACGGCGGCCGGCGACGGGCCAGCCGCGAAAGGAACTGGTGGCACAAGGGCCACCGAGTCACCAGAGGAGCGTGGCGTCGTCATTCCATGCAGATGACTGGACTGCGACCAGTGCAGGCCGCAATGGAGCAAGGCGGCCGGACGACCACCAAAGGGGCTCTGCGTTGTCCCGCCGCGCAGGTGGAAGGGCCGTGGCTAGGCGGGACATAGTGGTCGGACGGTGGGTGTGATGTTGTCGCGCCATGCAAACCCATGGCCATGCAGGCCGCAGAAGATAGAGGAGGGCAGCCGTCTGAGCCACATGCCTGCAGACGTGCCACAGGAAGGACCCTTCGGGTCCCGCGATCATCGGGTCGGCGCCACGCGCCGGCCCTTACAGGGTGGGGGGGGGGGGCTGACCCCCCTTCACTCAGTCAGGGTGGGCCCCGCGTTCTGCAACCACCATTGGCTTCAGCTGGCGGACCGACTCCTAGCCACACGGGCTGTGCCACCAGCGGTCAGGGCTGCCGCGCAGGCCGGGTCGCCCGTCACAGCCCGGGCTGTTGCCGGCGGGCCAGGTCGGGCCGGTTCCGGCAGGTCGGGCGGACCTGCAGGCCGGGTCGGACCCCGATATGGATCTGAATCTGGGTTAGTTCAACCCTAACCGGGTCGGGTGGGACCGGCGGGGCCAGACCAGACCCGGACCCTGTTTTCACCCATTTCACATTTTTGCACATATCTTGGGATACAGGTGTCCGATTGACGAACCATCTTCGCCAATGGAAAGATTGGAATGAGATAGTTGTTTTAGCATACCCCACTCAAGGTTTGAACGTAGTTGGGGTATGACCGGGTTGGATTGAACCTAAATCCAACCGGACCCTTGGAGTAGAAACGCCAATAACTCACAGACCGAGCGTCCGATTGATGCACCATCTGTCGCGTTGGGTTCCTTATGATGAGATGAAACAATGGGATAAGTAAACTTAAGACTTTGCGGTAGTTGATTTATTGAAACATGGCTCAAGGAGCGGACCCTATCGGAATCGAGCGTGCTGTGTGCGGGAATCCTATGGATGGCTGTGATTGAGATGATAAGATCCTTCGTGGGTTCGACAATGATGATACTGGACCAGGATCCTCCGTGGGTTCGATAGAAATGATACTGGACTGGGATCCTCCATGGGTTCATCAATGATGATAATAGACACGGATCCTCTGTGGGTTCGACAACGATGACTTCTGTATCGGGATCCTCTGTGGGTTCGACAACATCAATACTGTTCCAGGATCCTATGTGGGTTCGAAAGATGAGATGATTCAGTGGCTACATCTAATCATCTCTACCCCTCTACTTGAGTTAAATACCTGAATTATAGGAGTATTGAATTTAATTTGTTATCATCGAGATGATTGACTTTATTTCCTTTTTGGAATGGGATGTGCTTGGGCACTAGTGTTGGAGCCGGACTATGATTGGTAACTTAGGTATATGTATGGCATATACCAAAGTAGGGATGGTTGATACTTCATTATTGTTTCTTACAATAGTGGTTAATCGATATTGTATTCTGGAATAACTTCGGGGGTCTCGCGGTCCCTTACTGAGTATCGTTATAGTCACCCCTGCATGGGCATCGCTCGCACCTTGTTGTGTTCTGTGCAGACGACTATCAGTAGTGATCGAGGTTGAGGGAGACGGACCTGAGGCTTCTCGGAGCTGGACTAGATGGGACGTTCCTCAGGGATGAGTTTTTCAAGATCTGTACCTACCCTTCAGGTAGGATTTCCCTGATGGATGATCCAGGAGTTGTTTTTTTACTTGTACTTGATGTTCAGTTGGGTTTGTATACTGGCTCACTTACTTTAAACACACTTTTCTTTTCTATTTTAGTACATGTTGCTTTTTCTGGTTGTGTTAAAACTGTGTGTGTTACAGGTTTAAAGGTAATTCCTTCCCTTTTTATGAGGGATTCTCCTTTTATGCTAGTCGCTAGTGCCTGACCTATGGAAGGCGGGATTAGGGTAGTCACGACACGGGCCCCGAGGACGGGTCGTGACAAATTGGCATAAGAGGAGTCGATTCTACCATAGAACTTGAACTCTAATTATTTTAATGCCAATAGTGTATAGTGTTTTGGGTGCAGTTATCAGTTTCGGGAAACCGGTGTTGGTGTGGCGGCCGACGTATCCATACACTAGGACTCTGATTTCTGATTTCTAACTAAGTGCACGAAAACACTGATTGCGTGTGTGTTTCCTTTGAAATTTTTTCTTGGTGATTACTTTGTGTCAGCTTACCGGGTATATTGTTTTGACTGTGGTGCCCATGTTTCTTTTTAGGATGGTCCAACGTAGGCAGCCATCCAGGGTTATGGGATGTGTACGAGGTGGAAGCCCACCGAGCGACGCGACCTCAGTGCAGGGCCCCATCATAGTGGAGGAACTAGTGGTACCACTACTCACTGGGCCACCGATACCACCAGCACCAGCGTAATAGATTACCCGCCATCTGAGTGTGTTTCATGAGTTCCAGCGCTAGAGGCCACCCAGGTTCAGAGGAGAGATGGACCCACAGATAGCTGAGGATTGGATGGAGGCTGTTGTAAGAGTTTTCAGATTGGTATGGACACCAGCCAACCTCATGGTGATCCTTGCAGCAAGTCTTCTGAAGGATACAATAGGTATATGGTGGAGCCTAATGATCTAGGTGCATGAAGATGCATCACATCTCTGGGCAGACCTCGAGAGCCTTCGCTGATTATAGTTTTTCCAGCCACCCTTCATGAAGTGCGGATTCAAGAGCTGCTTCATCTGCAGTAGGGCAGTATGATGGTGGCACAGTACTTAGTGACGTTCAACGACCTCTCGTGCTACTCCACAGATATGGTGTGGGACCAATTTTTAAGGGCCCAAACCATCGATCAGAGACTTAGGCATGATACCAGGTCTTCAATGATCTCCCTCAGCATTCCTACGCAGGTGGGGGTGGTGGAGTGATCCCTTCTTGTGGAGAGTTTTCTTGCTGAGTAGTCACCAGAAGCGAGACCCACCACAGGGAGACACGTAGAAGAGTCTTCTATAGCCGATAGTTGAAATATGTCATAGAGGTCCAAGAAGACCAGGCCATCAGGTGGGAGACCACAGGATACAGGTTCAATTGGGTGGGGCACATGAGACATAGCCAGCTATATGAGGATCAGGCAGTGCTATGCATGCGGCGTGCAGGGTCACATGGCTCGTGACTGCCCGACCCACTATGTAGATGAGTAGAAGACAGTAGAGGGACCTCCCAGGAAGAGGAAGAGGTTCGACAGTGGTGGTCCTCCTTGAGTAGGCGGGCGTGGCAGAGGTTCTGGACGACCAGTAGGTGGTGGATGACGTTTCGAGGTTCTACCACCACCACCACTAGGAGGTCCACCCCGACCATAGGGAGTGGGAAGACAGGGGCGAGCTTAGCTCCAGGATGTAGAGGCCTACAACCATGGAACACTGGAGATTATTTGAGGTACTATATGTGTCTATGCCACCCTTTCTGTAGTACTTATAGACACCAGCTCCCATAATTCATTCATAGCCACTTCCCTCGTTCGGAGCTCAGAGATTCCGATGGATCCGTTGGCTCGATCCTTACATCTAGAGACTCTAATGAGATCAGACTCGATGATTACGCACTGGTGACGGTAGTATGAGATTACTCTAGGAGGTGAGACCTTAGGCTGGGATCTCCTCGTAGCGGCGTCGAGGTCTTACGACATCATCTTGGGTATGTACTAGTTATCAACAGTTCATGCTCAGATTGACTATATTAGGTGCAAAGTCCAGTGTGTCCACATAGATGGGACCAGGTTTACCTTAACCGGCGAGAAGGGAACCTTTGAAGCACATGATAGACTTACTCGGAGGATGGTGCAAGCGATCACTCACCAGTTGGCTTGCCTTACCCTCGAAGTAGTTTATATGGAGAGTCTGACTTATCCTGTAGTGGTGGATCAGTACACAGATGTTTTCCCCGATGATGTTCAAAGACTACCTCCTCATTGATTGGTGGTCTTCTACATAGACATGTACCCTGGGGAGGCACAAATATCTACTCCATCTTATCGGATGTCGCCCGCTGAGCTTCACGAGATGCGGGTACCACTAGAGGACTTGTAGGGGAAGGGATTCATTTGACCCAGTGTTTCACCCTAGGCATCCTCGAATATTTTTTCCAAGAAGGAGGATGGGAGCATGCAATAGTGTGTTGATTATCGGCGTCTGAACCAGGTGATCGTGAAGAACAAGTACCCACTCCCGAGGATTGAAGACCTCTTTGATCAGCTGAAGGGAGAGTGTTGGTTCGTGATGATAGATCTTTGATCGGGCTATCACCAGATCAGAGTACGGGATGAGGATATGCAGAAGAAGACCTTCAGATGCTAGTATGGTCACTATGGGTTATTGGTTATGCCATTTGGTGTAACCAACACACCATCTGTGTTCATGGGACTCATGATCAGGATCTTCCAGCCATACCTTAATCACTTTGTGATAGTATTCATCGATGAAATTATGTTCTACTCAGCTACTGAGGAGGAGCATGCCTACCATTTATGGGTAGTACTGGACACACTCCGAGAGCACTGGCTTTATGGTAAGCTCTCGAAGTGCCAGTTCTGGATATGAGAAGTACACTTTCTGGGACATGTCATCTCAGAGGCTTGAGTTGTAGTGGATCCAGCAAAGATCAAGGAAACACATGCTTGAGAGCCACCCAGGAGTGTGATGAAGGTATGAAGTTTTCTGGGTCTGGCTAGGTACTATTGGAGATTTTTTCCAGATTTTTCAAGAGTTTCAGCACCACTTTCTGTGTTGACGAAGAAGGTTAAACCCTTCATGTGGTCAGAGAGATGCCATGGGAGTTTCCAGGAGCAGAGGCAGAGGCTGAATAGTGAGCCCATCTTGAGTCTAACAAAGGAGGGAATTGTGTACGTAGTCTATTGAGATGCATCAGGGACTGGGCTCAGATGCGTCTGGATGCAGGAGAGAGCTATGATAGCTTATGGTTCTCATCAGCTGAGACAACACGAGGAGAACTACGCCAGTCATGACCTGGAGTTAGCAGCAGTGGTCTTCAACTTAAAGATGTCACGACACTATTTTATGGGAGATCGTTTTACCATCTACTCTGACCACCAGAGTCTCAGGTATATCTTCTCGCAGAAGGACCTGAACCTGAGACAATGGCGTTTTCTTGAGTTCTTCCAGGACTATTAGTTAGAGATATTATATACTCCTAGTAAGGATAACATTGTTGTAGATTATCTCATTAGGAGATCAGAAATTCAGATGCTAGGAGAGGCGACGGAGTAGCTGGCCGCATTGTAGATATCCTTTGTGGGTCAAGATAGAGCAGCCATTCTGCAGTCTCTTATAGTCACACCTCCACTTCTTTGGAGATTCAGGGAGGTGCATCATGGGTATGTTGACTTCAAGGCTCGACGTGCACATATATCCATAGGGAATGTACCTGATGGATTTTCTATAGATGGGGAGCACGCCGTTCTCTTCAGGGGACGTACCATGGTACCAGTGTCTCTTTGGGAGGAAGTGTTGATGGAGTTTCACACATTGCCTCTAGAAGTACATCCTTGTGTGGAAAAGATGTACTAGGTCCTTTGACAACAACACTGGTGTCCAGGTATGAATAAGGCAGTAGCAGAGTTTGTCTCACGATGCCAGAATTTTCAGCAAGTGAAGGCAGAGCACCATGTTCCAGCAGGTTTAGTTCATCCCTTAGAGGTCCGAATGTGGAAGTGGGATGGGATATCCATGGATTTCGTTATGGTACTTCCACGTACATTTAGAGGTCACAAAACTATCTGGGTGATTGTCGACCGACTCACCGTGTCAGCCCACTTCCTACTGATCCGAGAGCAGGGTTCAGTAGAGAGCTTGGGATTCCTCTATGTACAGGAGATCGTATGGATTCATGGTGCGCCATCGATGATCGTCTTCGATCGAGATGATCATTTTACTTCCTGTCTATGGAAGGGGTTGTAGGAGGCTTTCGAGACATAGCTTCTCTTGACCACCACCTTTCATCCTCAGACAGATGGCCGGACTGAGAGGACCATTCAGACTCTAGATGACATGCTCTGTGCATGCATCCTCGACTTCAGTTGCAGCTGGGAGGATCACTTACCTTTTGTAGAGTTTGCGTACAACAACAGCTACCAGTCCACCATCGGGATGGAACCTTTCGAGGCACTGTACGACCAACCTTGCAGATCGCCTTTATGCTGGACTGACCCAGGGGAGTCAGCTCTCATGGGACCCGAGTTGGTGCAGGCTGTGATAGATAATGTACAGGTCATCTTGGAGCGGATGAAGACTGCACATAGCAGGTAGAAGTCCTATGCTGAAAGGAGACGGAGACCTCTGGAGTTTGAGGATGGTGACCAAATCTTCTTACGGGTCTCAACTCGATGATGTTTACAGATATTTGGCTGGGGTGGCAAGTTATATCCATGGTTCATCGGACCCTTCCATGTCCTCAGCAGAGTAGGAGAGGTGGCTTACCACCTGGCTCTTGTACCTCAGTTGCATCGGGTGCACGATGTCTTCCACATATCTCAGTTGAGGAGATACGTGCACGACCCATCCAACATCATCTTCCACGGGGAGCTGTACATTGATGACAGGGATACATTCATGGTGTTTCCAGTGGAGATTAAGGATCAATAGGAGTTGGTCCTTCATGGATGGTCAAAACCTCTGGTGCGCATTCCCTAGCGGCACAAGATCCTCCAGGAGAGCACATGGGAGCAGGAGGCTCAGATACTTGCTAAGTACCCCCATTTTTTCCCTTAGTTTGAGTTGTAGCTTACAAGGATGTAAAGCCCTAAGGTGGGGAGAATGTAGAGACCTGGAATTTCTATGGAAATTTTTTCCAATTAATATATGGTAATTTTACGAGTCCTCAAAAATTTACGGCGGATGATTCTAAGGCCTGGTGTGTCCGGAATCAATTTCTGAAGTTCTGTTCGAGTATGTTCAGTGAACATACAAGAGTGATTTTATAAATTTTGAACCGGTGCTCGGAATTGAAATCCAAGGGCACTGTTAAACTCGCAGCTCTAGTTTTATCTTTTGAAGGCTTTCATCTCAACGACAGATGGTTGAGAATGGAAGTTAGTATTTAGATTTTTTAAGAATAAAGTTAAATAAAAATAAGTGTGGCTTATTTTTATTTGTGTTTGTTAAATAATCCAAGGGGTGGTTAGTGGTGGAGGCCACCACACAATAACCTCCCAAGAGAGTTTATGGTGGTGGGTCCCACCCGAGCTTAACCTCCCTTGTGAAGATAATTAAGGTGGGAACCACGCGAGCTTCTTAACTCCTTGATCTCCCTATAAATGGGGGAAAACTCTTGAACTCCCCTCATTAAAGTTTTACTCCACATGAATTAATTAATGGAACATTAAATAATTTAATTTGAAATATTTTGAATTCTTTAAGCCAATAAATTAAAAATATTTTATATTTTATTATTTTTTGGTTGGCATAATCTTTTGGTGGAGCTTGGGAAGAAGAAGAAGAACTTTCCAACAAAGAGCACGAATAATTCCATCTTCGACTTCGTCACTTTCAGATGCACGAACTTGAGATTGGGAGTGCGTGACGAATGCAGCGAACGATGAATCAACGTACGTCCTTTCCTCAACATCGTCATCGAACGACGAATGACGACCGATGAGTTAAAGGTAGAGGATATTGGTTGAATTCGTTTCCATTATTCATCATTCAATATATTTTGGAATGTGAATAGCCGATTGTTATTGCCATAACGAGGAGGGATTAGTCCGCACGAACATGGACCGACCCTCCCCAGAATTTTCTACTCACTTGTTGACGACGATGAGGGCACAACAGCGCTGTCGAAAGAGTGCACTGCGGTGGAGCAACGGCTGCCGGAGATGGGCCATCCAAGAAAGGAACCGGCGGCACAAAGTCCGCCGGGTTTCCAGAGGAGCGCGGTGCCGTCGCGCCTCACGGAGGACCGGGCCATGTTGGAGAAAGGCGGACAGACGGTTGCTAGAGGGGCACGATGTCGTCACGCCGTGAAAAGCCATGGCCAGGCAGGCCGCAGCGGACAGAGGAGGGCGGCCAACTGAGCCAGCAACCAGAGGGCGCACCATAGGCGGGACCCTTTGGGACTAGCGGTCACTAGGCCGACACCACACGCCAGCCATTACAGGGAGACGAGGGGTGTTGTCCCCACATTGCTCGGTCAGGGTGGGCCCCATGAGGTGTGACCACTACTGGCTTCAGCGGGCAGATGGCCTCTTAGCCACGCGGGCTGTGCCCCCCACAGGCCAAGCCGCCGCATGGGCCAGGTCTCCCGTCGCGGGTTGTGCTGGTTTTCACAGGCCGGGCCGATTCCGGCGGGGTGGGTCAAACCCGTGGACTAGGTCGGACCCCGGTCGGGTCGGGTCGGCCCGGTTGGGCCGGACCGGACCTAGACCCAGTTTTGACCCATTTCACCTTTTTTACCATATCTTGGGCTACGGGTGTCTAATGGAAGAACCATCTGCGGTGATGGGAAGCTTGGAACGAGAAGGTTATTTTAGCATACCCCACTTGAGGTTTAGACGCTGTTGGGGTATGACCGGGTTGGATTGAACCTAAATCCAACTGGGCCCTTGGAGCAGAAAGACTAATAACTCACAGATTGGGCGTCCGATTGACGCGCCGTCTATCGCGTTGGGTTCTTTATGATGAGACTGAACTATGAGATACATCAAATCAAGAAATCAGGGTATTTTATGTATTAACACTTGGATCAAGGAGAAGAACCTCCCGGAATTGAGTGTGCTATGTGCAGGAACCCTTGGCTGGCTACGAATGAGATGATAGGATCCTCCGTGGGTTCGACAGCGGCGATCCCAGACCAGGATACTCCGTGGGTTTGATATTGATGATACTGTTTTAGGATCCTCCATGGGTTTGATAGTGATGATACTGGACCGAGATCCTCTATGGGTTCTGCAGCGATGCTTTCTCTACTAGGATCCTCCATGGGTTCGACAACATCAATACTGTTCCAGGATCCTACGTTGGTTCGACAGAGGAGATGATTCAATGGATACATCTAATAATAACTAGCCATCTACTTGAGTTAAATATCATTGTGAGATGAGTCTTGACTTTTAGTTGTTATCATCGTGATGATTGACTTTATTTCATTTGTGGAATGGGATGTGATTGGGATCTAGTGTTGGATCCGGATTTTGATTGGTAACTTAGGTATATGTGTGGGAATATAACTAAGTAGGGATGGTTGATACTTCGTGATTGTATCTTACATCTTTGGTTTATCCTTAGTGGATTCTGGGAGTCCTTCGGGAGCCTCTGGGTCCCTTACTGAGTATCGTTATACTCACCCCTTCACGGGCTTCAGCCGCACCTTCTTGTGTTCTATGCAGATGACAGTCAGCAGTGATCGAGGCTGATGGAGACAGACGAGAGGCTGCTTGGAGCTGGAATAGATGGGAAATACATAAGGGATTAGTTGTTCGAGATCTGTTCCTACCCATCAGATAGATTACCCCGGTGGAAGATCTAGGTGTTGTTTTGTTTTTTTACTTGTACATGTTGTTCAGTTGGGTTTTTATATTGGCCCACATACTTTCAGCACACTTTTTTTCTATTTTAGTACTTGTTGCTTTTTATGCCTGTGTTCAGACTATGTGTGTTACAGGTTTAAAGGAAATGCCTCCCCTTTTTATCAGGGATTCACCTTTGGTGTTAGTCGCCAGCCCCTGGCCTATGGAATGCGGGCATGGGGTAGTCACGACACATGCCCCGAGGACGGGTCGTGACATAGAATATCCATGTGAATAAGTAAATGGAATTATTTGATTTATATATTCCATATTATGCTGTATTTTATGTTTAAAAGGTTTATGTTTTAGTCTTATACATTGCCTTAAAATGTTTATTCTTATTTATGAAAGTTTCCACTATATTGTTATCCTCACTCAGAATCTCAGCTCACCCTTTTATATGTTTTATTTTTCCCAGGATGCAAAGAAATATATTATGAATGACCTGCAGGGATCGTCTAAGGTATATGATTGTGGCCTATGGAGACTATGTTGTTATATTTTTCATTTTATAATGTAATGTAATACTTATGAATGTGTCGAGTATTTCCAAGGCTACAAAAATAATTGGCCTTTCAAGACATGATCTTTTTTGATCATGCCAATGTTATGTAATATTCCACCAACTCTGGGTAACTTGGGGTAGGGAATTACCGGATACAACAAACCTATCAGAACTCAGGGATCAGCCTTCACCTATTGACATTCTAGGCATTGAGATAATAACTTATCCACACTACTCCTCATTCCATCCCACCAAAACATATTCCAAAGGTTTCAGTAAATCATCCCCAAATTTTGATGTACAACAAAAGTAGAAGCGTGAAACTCCATCATCACTTCCTCTCACAATGCGATTGGGACAACCATTCAACCCAAGAATAAGAGTAAATGATTCCCTCCTTTATAGAATCTATCATATGAATATCATGAGGATATTTGGTCATTTAGGACTTCACAATAGATGTATCCCAACCAATCCTCCCTCACATGATGGAGAAGTGACGGATTTCTCACCATCGATTGAAGAGAATCCGCACCATACTCCTCAGCTAGGTTCAACTGTAAGGAAGTCAAAAACTCATAAACCATCATCACCAGGTGATAATGAGAATTATTATTAAGGGTATCATTCCCCACATTTCCCTTCCCATGACTATAGATTATCTCATAGTCAAAATCCTACCGAAACATTAATAAGTTTCTCTATAAAAGGTTCAAATATTTCTAAATAATGAAATAAATGATGCTATTATTCTTTGAGTAAAAAATTTTATCTTAAAAAAGATAGAGTCTCCACATTCTCATTGAAAATACCCCCACTAAAAACTATAGTTCAGGAGTCACAATGTTTGGCTCATGGTGTTTCAAAAACCTCTATCCATATTCAATAACACCATACCTCTTAATCAAGAAATACATGCCCAACAATAGAGGGATCAGAATACACTATGTACTCAACTCCCTCCTCCATCAACCTAAAAAAGGATCACTCATCAACCTTTTAATTATCTTTTTAATGACTCCATAAAATAGATCATTCCAGATAAATGGATTTCCATTCCTCCTTCATTCGATCAAAGGGGATACAAACATGGATAAGTCTTCGAGAAAACTCTTGAATATATAAAAGAATCTACAATAGTTCTCCATGATACCAGTACTCATATAGCAATTATATAATCCTTTCTCAAGTGTCTTGGGTTCTCTTACTCAGACAATAAAGTCTCTAGGTTTCCAACAATGATGACTTCCAAGAACTAGTCCATGAAGGATTGAAGGACATGGTTCTCAAGTAATTCAAAACTATTACGGATTACAATGTACCTAAGGGTATCAAAATAAACTCAATACAACTAAAATGTCTCTTGGAAGACATTTTTAGTACAATCTCCTCTCAAACCAAGAGGTTATGTTAACCTTTACTAAGGGAAAACTACAAGAAATAATTCTCTCCAAACTAGTATCTGAATAATTCATTTATTACCTATGGGTGGATAATCCTTCAAGACAATCAACTGGTTCAAGAGACATTAATCCACACCTCAGCTCAGAATCTTGTCCTTCTTCTAGGTTAACATCAAATGGTTTTCCAGGTGAATGTATTGGGTCTTAATAAGTTCAACCTCTATAGACCCTCCAATCACACTGCTAGATCTCACAACCCCATGGGTTCTTTAAACATGGTATAATAAATAATGGGCCATCCCTAGTGCAAGTCTATATAGAGGTCCATCTCAAGGTGGGGAGGTAACCCTCATACATCCTTATGCGAGATGTCATCATACCCCACCCTCATTGAGGGATGCAGAGATCTCACAACATAACTAATTTAAGGGTAATACTAGATAACTAAGATATTGGTTGTAAAAGATATGTAATGAGCTAGTCCTACTCTATATAGAGATCAATCCTTATCAAAGGAGAAAAATTTCATCCCAATAAACAAGGAGAACTGCTACAATCGTAAGTAGAAATCATCCGAGATTGGATATTAACAATCATTCTATACTAAGGAGAACATATTAGGGCCCCACTTCCAATATGAAAATATTTCAAAAAAGTATCTCTCTCCCTCTCCACAATGATTGTAGTCACCCCATTGATAGAAATGTTTGACCACTAATCCTCTCTACAGGAGCCTCCATCATAAGGGCCGAGAAATAATGAACCCAATGGTATCGCTAGGTCTTAAGCAGGGGCTACGATTAGGGAAATGTGGATTACGAATTTTTGGTATTACAACTATTGAATAAGTGTAGAAACATGTCATTCTAGGAAAAAAGTAAAATTTATTGAACCATAATATCATACCACCTGAATCTATTCATTCCCTTTCCAACCTACCCAATACAACTAGGTGTCACTCTGATGCCTTATCATATAAAAACAACCTTGGACATAAAAGTATATAGAAATCACCCAACACACCTCGACAATGTTTATTTCAGGATACAATGATTCACCCTCATGGTTTTAAATTAGATATAAAAAATGAAACATAGTGGAGAAATTGTCTCTCTTCCTTTCATATCAAAATCCACAACAAACATCTCCGTCACAAGACTCTACTGATTATCAACTTCATCCTGGAGAGGTTTCACCTTGAGGAACACCATGAAAAGAGGTCATATTCGATTGGGATATCTAAACCCTAGGATTGGTCCTGACCCAAACCACTTAAAAATCAAGTCCATATAAACATTGAACCTATGAAATATCTATATCTAGAACCCATATTTGGAACTCATTATAGGTGTGCCATCTCCCAGTACAATAGAAACCAATTATTTCTCTACAAAGAGAAGTGATTGAAATTGAAAATATATAGTTAGTCATGATTCACATAATTATGAAAATACAGATCAATAACTAAAGCGAATCCTCATCTTCATGAGGATCTGGATCATCTCATAATATTAGCAGCCACTAGAACATTAAATTTTAGTGTTCCCTAAGCATCTGCACACCCTCATCCGACTATACTAGTATAAATTTACACTCACTATGAGGGGTGATACTATCATCCTACATAGAGGAAATATATCATAATATTTTCCATGAAATAATCTCTCATCACTCCTTAGATCGCCATTATGGTCCAGAATAGGTAACCTAGATGGTTGTCTTCATGGAGGAATATTGAAAGTGAACAAGATTTACTACAATCAAACAAGAATATATAAATATATATATAAAGAGAACTAAAGAATGGTGGTAAATGGAATCAATCATATATGCTGAATTTACCAATGTTATCAGCAACAAGTGTCTTGTTATACCATGTCGACAAGCAGGTTGTCAGAGTCCTGGAGTATTAATACATTAGCCTCCACACCAACATTGGATATCCAAAAGTATTAATATTTTCATCAACAAATTTTAAATTGAATAATTTTCTAGTATCTATGCTATAATATTATCACAATATATATTGTGAATGTATTTCTCGTTCTTGATGCAATCCAAATATATTTTAGATATCATTTTATAATATACTTCTTAATCTATATAAAAAGCCTCAACGTAGTTGGTCCGTATAAAAATTGCAACCAATAAATTAAATATGTTTATATATATTATTTTCTTATCCTTAATATTATTTATAAGTTAAAATTTATATGAATAAATACTATTTTTACATCCCATTGATAATTAGTACTCCAACTTCCATATATACTAGGTTATTATCCTTCACACCGTCTAAATTACTATTGGATAGTTATGATAATAAATTATGTAGTTCTCTTGATTATGTTTCAAATTTTACCATTATTCTTTATTCATATGAAATATGATATATCAGTAGGTATCATTGATTATTTGAGTAATCCAATCACTTAATCACATGTACTTATATTACTCTTATTAATCCTCCCACATTCCCTTAACAAGTCATCTTGATGGAATTTTGTTTTCACATGACATAGGTAACAACACAATCCTGAAATTTTTTATCATTTAGTTCTAATTTTTTTTCAATGTATATACTATAAAAATATATTATCAATAACATAGATCTAATTTAGTAGATCTTTTTCCCTAAAACATTATTTCATCTTTAAGTCATTCTCATAGAAATAAATTATATTACTCTTAACTAACATTAAGAAATAACATATGTTTTCTATATATTATTAAAATACATGACTTGAAAAACTATAAAACTATCACTAAACTATTATAGACACATGGATCACATTAATTATTAGTAAAACCAAACTTTATTATGTCTTTATAAAAAAATCCTTGATCGCGATTCATTCTGTAACCCATAAAGGGAAATATGAAACTTTCATACCTTATTGTCATTACTTAGTATCAATAACCCTTATAGTTGCACAATTTCTTAAATTTAGCACATGTTTTCCAATAATAAATGTGTTTCTGACAAATATTTTCTAAAATTAAAGATTATAGAACATTTTTATGACTCGTATAAATATAATTGATTTTATCACAATGACTGGTGAAAATGTTTCATCATAGTTGATTCCTTGAAATTTCTTCAAACAATCGATAAAAAATCATTCCCTGTAGTTACCAAATTTACCATCCATTTATAGTTTCTTCTTGAATATACACCAAACATTTTACATCAAGAGAAATAAAAAAAATATAGAATTATATTCTGGTCAATAGAATCCATTTCTAAATTCATAATAACTTGAAAATTTTATCTTGTTTGAAATTACTATTTTACATTAGGATTAATTAATTAATAATATATCACTTAAATTTTTGAGTATAAAACCACCCATGGTTATATATTTCCTACAAAACTTGAGTCACTTGAATAAATCCCCCACAATGTTAAGAAGAGAGCAGTGTTTTTTGTATGGTGATGTCTCACTACAACCTAAGAGTAAGGAAGAGTGAATTTGGGTGACTTCTAATTTTTTTTATATTTTTATATTAACCATATATTTCCTTAGACCTGGAAGGATTATTTGAATAAGAAATTATGTTTTAAAAAATACTATAAAAAATGAAAAATTTTAATGAGGCATGGATATAATGTTTTTTATTTAGTTCACCCGTAATGATCTATATCCAAGGGGAATATATCAATAATGTATTCATTTGAAAATTAATAAACACTTTAATAGTATGTTATTAAACCTTTAAAAATATATAAATTCTCTACCAAGGTTCATGAACTCTTCCTTTATTTCATTCATTTCATTAAATTGGTATATAAGAATATAGTTGACACCCAGGATGAACACAGAAGATATCAATCGGAAGAATCCACACCCTCCCACAGGGGTGTAATCCATGTTTCTCGAATATAAACTTCCATATTTCTCTAAGATATTCATATTATATTATCTCTATAGTATTGATATTCAATAAAAATATGACTAATCACAGTTCACATATCAATACAAGGTATTAAAAGAATTTCACTATTTATTATTTGTTTTGTAGATCTTTAAAAATTATTTTCTTAATATTTTGTGATTGATATGCTTCATCTACAAAATTATATTCTATATATTCGAAGAATTATTGAATTTAGAATCACGATGTTAAAACAATAACTCTCTTTATACTTCCTTTATATCATACATAACCCTTGGATAATCTTCCATCAAATATCCAACATTAAATTTGAATAAGTAGATATCTATTTAAAATATAAATACAACACCATAATGATATATACACAACATAATTAATTATCAAGATCTCAATATTACAATAATAATATCACGACATCATTCATCATGGTGTGACAATTCAATTTCCTTCACAACTTATTTCAACTTCCATAAGGGTTAAAGTGTGTTAAAAATCATCATGGTGTATATCAGTTAATAGGTGAAAAGAAATAAAAGCTTTTATTTTCAGGGATCTATATATTTATTATGGTGGTCATTCATAGTGTAAATCTTTCAAAAAAAATTATTATTTATTTCTATCAGGAAACTAGAGTATATAAATGTTGTTAGTTAATTTGAATAGATCCCTTAAATAATTACTTGAAAAATAATATGGCATGGTCCAATATATCATGAAACTAATTGTATTCCTTGTTTCACTAAAAATCATCCAATAATCCTTCAATATGTTTCATTTTCGTTGTGGCATGTATCTTTATATGAAAAATTTGAATAAGAATACACACCTTTTAAACATGTGTCAATAAACTAGACATAAACATCTATCATGGTGTGATATCTATGTTGGAGTGTGAATGAATATTATAAAGTTACAACTATTTATTATTAAAAATATCCTAAAAAAATGAATAATTTCTAAAAACATGCACTATCCTTTTCCTAAAACCTATATAATCAACTCCACATTCTTTAATACCCTTCAAAAAACATCAAAAAAACATAAAAAAACATAAAAAAAAATCAAAAAAACTTCTTATTAACAATATATCCAATATCGCCACCTATTGTTAAAAGAATATTCCCGTTATTTTTTTAAATATATGAATTTTTTAAATGATAATTATATCATGTTTTCCCTACATCCTGATATTCAACAATTATATCATTCAATAATTATTGACCATGCTATTTTTGAAAATAATATTCAAAGGGTTTCATATATCTAATATGATTTAACGATCTTATAAATTTATACTGATAAAACAAATATGAATTTTTTTAACTAATCTCTAAGTCTATGTGATTAAAATCTTGGTGTAGGAAACCTGTGAAATAATTAAGTGAAAAATTCGTTCTCATAAGAAACATATTGAGAAATACTATGAACTACTTCAAACAAATCGTAGCTACTATCTCCCCTATCTTCTTGAACCCAAGAAGGATAAATCCTTACAAATAAAAGTAATATTTGGATATTAAAATATATGTTACGGGGAGAGGTTAACTACCACACCTCTTTAGTTTGAAGGATAGAGTTGAACTATAAGGTTCAACCAGATATTCTAAAATGTATGTGAAACAAAGGGTTTGATAATGATATTTCTAACGTGGTGTTGGGTTCCAAAAAATTCAAATTTCATAATATATTTCTTCACATTTTATATTATGAAATGATACAATATATTAATATTCTAGGTGTCAGAGTGATAAATAATATTATTTATTACTTCAATTGATTTTTTTTCTTAATATATTAGAATTGTCCATTTCACTACATTACTAATATATTTTAATTTTCACTTCATATATAGAAGATATGTTTAAATATATGTGACCGAAATATACTCTACATAAAATCTTCTCAAAGAAACACATTTTGGTTTCATACATATTTTTCCTCCTTGGTTTCAAAAAATAAAAAGGATCCACTAATTATGGATTTCTGATCACAATGTCACATGCTCATTTAGTAATTGAATAGGGTAAAGAATAAAAAAAATTACTACCTTGAAAACTAAAATTTATTTTATTTTCTACTATATACATCTCATTCTTAACTTCACTACTAGGTTGTGTTATTTATATGGAAAACATTTTACATGTTCTAATATTCATGTAGCATAGATTATTTTTTGCACAGTTAAGTAAGACTGAGTAAAATCCCCAGGTGTCTTTTTATAGTGTTGTGTCTACTCCCTAAATATCCTCATGATTCTCCAATTGAGTTCCAACTCCTATCAGATTTAAATCTATCTCGAAATATTACATTCTAAATTCCTTAAACACTTACCTTGCATGTTTCTCCTTTGACATGACTATACTATCTTCATCTCTATAAAGTAACAATATTTGAAAATATGTCAAATATTCAATCAATGACTACCCAAACTTAGAATTAATTATTTTTTAAAACATTCCGACTAAAATATAATTGTTTCCTCTATATATGATATTGTACATGTGCACCATTACCATAAATTTTTATTATTTATATATTTTCACATTGAGGTTATGATCAGACCCACATCATTTTAACTCTGTCTTTCATAGAAATGAATTTAGTCACTCGTACCTTGAACATGATACTTTATTTTGGCTATAAAAATTACATTTGAATTTTAATACATTAGAATCATTATAACTAATAAAAAATCAAACTATTAGTTATATGTAAACCTCATTATTGAAGATTCCATTTTGAAATTCCATAATCACATCCAAACGGAATACATTAAACATATTCTTAATGAACATTTAAAGAAGAAGTATAATATTACCCATTCTATCCACTGGTGGGAATTATTCTTCAAAATCAATATCTTCATTCTATGCATAACCCTTACAAAAAAACTATTTTTTATTATGAACTACTTTTTCATTTTCAACCTACATTTCATGAAGACCGACTTCATATCAATCAAATTTTAATTCTATAGTATGTCCAAAATCTCCCAAGATTGAATTTTTATCAATTTGGTTCAATTAATCATTCATGGATTTTATCCATGATTCCAATTTATTTTATTATTTAAAATAGATTTGTTCGAATAAAAAAAATATATTTTTGTTCGATTATCCTCTTACTACAAGTCTGAATTAGAGTATATTTATAACCAATAATATCGCTTATATTAAGCTGAACCATTCCCCTTTTTGATCGAGTCTATGGTTTAATCTCATAATTACATTTTTCTTATATATATTCATCATTAGAATCATTATCTACCTGAAAATTTTGATATTTTTCTATGTGTACATTTGTCTCATCATTTCCTTCATTTACATCCTCGAAAACAAATTTTCTAAAATTTTCCTCACCTTCATAAAAATTAACCGTCACAATTGTACTCTTATCAATCTCATTTATCCTTTAATAAAAGAACTTATAGGCCTTACTCTATTTTGAGTAGCCTAGGAAAATTATTTTATCTAATGCATCATCATATTTTCCCTATTTTTCCTTTTCATTTTATGTAAATAATTCACTTCCAAATACTCTAAGATAATTTAGTGAGGGCTTACTTCCATTACAAATTTTATATGGAATATTTTATAATTATAGAAAGTATAATACACAATTTTGAGTATATATATCCACTCTCACTAATTATTTCCAATAACTATGTGAGGTAACAAGAACTATCAACATAGTTCTTTCCATGTTGTTCACTATACATTTTAGTATTTTCACAACACCATACCATTGGGGAATATTCATTGAATATAATTCATATTAAACACCATAATCTGTGATGTAATTTTCATCTGAATAATATATGTACTCTGTTCAATGAACTGATCTGAAAACCATCATAGTTATCCAGATTTTATTTTTCTCACATATTCAAAACCTTTTTATGCAATCAATCACTTCCCTATTTGATCGCATAAACATGGAACACCCCATCCTACTATAATCATCAATAAATTGAATAAATTACTTCTATAAAATTTTTTAGTAGTATTTATTAGACTATAAAAATCAGTGTTGAAGAAATTTTACAATGCGAATGATCTATACATATTACGAAGATAATAATTTCTTATCGTATTTCATCTTAAGTATGAATAAAAACATTTATCATCATTACATGTAAATATAGTAATATCGAAGTCATCCTTTAACCTCGATAATTTCTCCAAGATCCAATGATGTATATGGTTATGTCTCTCATACCATAAACTATTTTATTCTTTTAATGTTAGAATACATTTATTATCTTTTATATCCACCTAATAGAGATTTTTATTCATCCTACATAACTTCTGAGGTTAATTTATTACACTGAATTTGTTACTATAACATTTTTAATTGAATTTGACTTCCAAAATTGAGTCACAATGCAAACTAACACTCAATAAAATGAGATTAAGACAAAAAATATAAAGGGAATAAGTATTATTCAATTCATAACCATCCAATTGGGTCATTCATATGTCTTTAATATCTAGTTATCGATAATTTATGAAAAGTATCATTTGATCAACTCTTCCCTTTATATTAGTTAATATATTCATATTCCCTATCATATGATATGAACACCCACTATCTAGAATCAAAGTGATACTATTCATTGACGATTTCAATGAAATTTCACATAAATTTTCATTATGTATCTTATTTCGTTCCTTCTAATAAATTTAAAAAATGAGCTGAGAAAAGTGTCAATCTATTCTAATTTTATTCAATACAGACTATCATATCAAATTCTTATACTTCAAGGTTATAAAAAATATTTTCAAAGGATTTCAATTAAATTGTATTACCTATATTTTAAAATGATTTAAATAATAAAATATATTTATTATCTTCGTAAAATAAAATTATTTATTCTAATGTTCAATAAATTAAAATTGTGCCTATAAAATTAATTTTTATCTATATATAAATAGTGTTTTTCAAATCACCTTTGTCAACATCCAATACCTTATCTTCTAAAATATATTTTAGCTTTAGTACGATAAGATACAATGTAGAAAAATACAGAAAACTATGATTTAATATATAGAAATATCATATTGTTTTAACATCTCCACATACATGTTGATTTTATATAACTCTTTTATTATTGATATGTTCTAAGAAGGTTTGAATATTCTCTTTTATACTAATTTCCTTTATGCATCACATTCACTGAGCCTATTTTTAATATACAATCCTTATAAAAATTTCCATCTTTACATATTATATTGGATATTTGAGACCTATAAATTTCCTCTTAATATTTTTTGACCAGATATTATCTTTCATTTAAAACATCATCAAATAATTTCTCAAACTGAAGCTCATTATTTGACCCATATATTTTAATATATAATTAAATTTCATTTTCTTGTACACAACTTCAACATGATGTGTTTAAATTTTCTTAAAATTATCATCGACATACATGTTAATATCATAATTTAACTTCTTCTATTATTAAATCTTTAATCATTAATTCTCATCATCTTTAGACTTCACGCAATTCTCCTCATACTATTCTAATACCTTTTTAATATGAACAACTAATGCATCATGTTCATCAACATAAATATAATTCAATTTAAATAAAACTAAAAAAATTCAGTTTTTATTTATCTATAGACAAATATTCTAAAGGGAATCCTTTAGTTTGAATTTTAGGTCTAAAAATTCATCTTATTGATAACCATCTTCTACTTCTATTTTTATTTTCTAAACAAAAACTACCATTAAATATTTAATATTTTAGATGAAATCACTCTCAATACATTCCAATAGATATTCCACAATACAATACTGTTATTTTATAACCAAAATATTTCTCTAAATCATGGTGACAATTGAATTTTCACAATAAAAATTCCTTCAATTGAGAACATTCTTCTTCTATTTTTTTGAGAATTAAAACTCACCATCAGATTCGTCATACTTCTTTTAAAATGTAGAAATTATGTTCTCAACTTTTATATATTAAAATAAATCAAAGGGAATATTTCCTTAAAATATACCATGAATTATTTTGAACATCCTTTCCATAAGGGATAACAAATAATCACTTACTTCTTCAATTTATTCACCTCGAAACTATTGTTTTTCAATATATTTTAGTTCTATATATTTCTAATTTATTTATAATGTGATCTATAGATTCAATATTTTTCCAATAATTCAAGATTTGTGTATACGTAACCAAGAGATAATTCCAGAAGATTCATTTCTATATGTTTTAAAACATTGGGGTTGTAAATTAGGGGTAATATTATGATAATTTTATTTACAATTTTATAATACTTGATATTAAGAATGATTCTACATATTAATCCAAAAAATTCCATTAGACAATTAAATAATCCATCCAAATGTTTAATAGAACCCATCTTTATATCATAAAACAAAATTTTTAAAACCTCAATGTTTACTCCTTTAATATTTCCATCATCTATATATATATTGGAATGTTTATTAAAAATTTCTTTTTCTAATGGAGAATCCATAACCTTTATGGATATTTGATTATATAAATCTTCTAAAAAGGTATTATAAGACTTGTAATCACCATTTGAAAAATTATTATCACATATTATCATTGATCTTAAAGTGGAATAACTTACCTATATTTAGTGTACTAATAATGAACAATCATCAGGTATAAGATATTATAAATGTGCTCTCATCCAATTCTTCCCAATTTTATAATTTAATCAATAAAATAATGGCACAAAATTTTATTCAGAATGTTATCTTGGAAAAAAAACTTTCCTTAAAAAGATTCACGGTACAATAAATGGATATGATTCCACTTTTTATACCATATGGTCTCACTACACCTAAGAAGGGTGGATTTTTGGGAAATTAGATATATTTTATCTCTATTGAACAAATGGATCTTATCATAAAATTGGAAAAGACATTTTGGACACAAAATTATCTTTTTCGCATAGATGAAAAATAAATACATAAATTTTAAGTTGCATAAACACAATTATTTTTACTTAGTTCACCCATAATTGGAAACATCCAAGGAGAATATATCAATAACATGTTGATATAAAAATTTAACACTAATTTTCTATAATTTTGTTACAAATTTAAGAAAAGATCACTCCTAAAACAAGATCTACAACATCTTCTTATATTCTATGCACAAATATCAAGAGGGATACAATAATATAGTTAACACATAGGTTAAACTCAAAATATATCTATCCAAATAATTTAGACCTAATAAAAAAGGAATATCTCTATGTTTCTCTAATATTCAGTTAAATAATTTTCAGTGAGATACATTATTTTTTATATTTCTAGCCAAATATTTAATGAATATATGATCAATCACACTTTACTTATCACCACCATGAATTAAATGAATTAAAGTATTGATTTTATTCTTTTATATATTCAAGAATTCTCATCATTTGTGTTTTTGTCTGATACAATTAATCTGTTCAAAAAAATATCTATATCTAGATAATTTTTTAATTTAAAATTTAAAATTCAAAAAATAAAAAAAATTAAACTTCCTTTATTTCAAAACATGCTAAATCATCTTCCCTCAAATGATCACCATAGAATTAAAATATATAGTTATCAGTTTTTCAAATAAAAAGCACATTATCATGGGATAGATACATCATAATTTCTATAAAACTCCTTATATTCATGAAATAATGATGCCAAACCATAATTCATGGTGTGATAGTTAAATTTATTTTTTAACTTATTTCATCTACTAAATGGGTCAGGTCATGTAACCAATATTCTCAATGTATTTATATTAATATAATAAAAAATAAAATTTATAACATTCATGTATCTATAGTTTGTTGAAGCTAATAATTTGTGGAGTGTATCCTTGAAAAAGTATTTTCTTTTATTTATGTTCATCTCAGCATGAAAATCATTAAATGGTGAAAGCTAATGTAATACCCCAGGATTTTGGAATATATTTTCCCCTGAATTAATACTTTGTTTAATAGCTACTTTCATATTAAATTCAAAGAAAAAATGATCAATGGGATTTTAGATATGAAAATTTTAACAAAAATAAAACTGAAAGTAGATAGAAAAATGGTAATATATTATAAATTCATAAAAAATAGTATTAAGAACACTGCATGTTTTAAAAAGGATTGTTTCAATAAAATACATTTTATTTTTTATAATTTTTTTTAAAGATAAATTTATAAATTTTAGTATTTCAATATTAAAATATTAAATTAATTGTTGTATAATCATTTAAATATTATACTTGGATTAATTTATTATATTTTTTTAAAATAAATTTTTAGGTGAATATTGAAAATACTGTTGATGCTACAAATTTTCAATTTTATAACATTATATCAACACAAGAATGAATTAAAAGTTTATTAAATAAATTTTATATATATTATATATATAATAAGTAATATTAATCATTCAAAATTTCTCTTTTGAATTTATGAAATCCATGTTTAACATTTTTGAAACTTGAGAAATATTTAACATTAATTTTTTATTCTCTTATACTAAAAACTAATTTTACTCAGTCAAGAAGATAAAATATAATGAATTTAATTTCATATTTTAGATTCAATTTTTCATACTATGTAATAATTTAAATTTAATTTTTATTGATAAAAATTATGTTACTATGATTAATGTTAATTACCGCGATAATAGAGAAGAAATTATTTTTAAAAAATTATATTTTAACGTAGTGTAATATTTATATAATAAATTAAATAATTATATTTTAATTAATTACTATAATATTATTTTTAAATACGTATATAATTATATTAAAATTCATTTTATTAGTTATAAATAATAAAAAATTTTAAGAATACATAATCATTAAAAATCATTTTTCTAAAAAAATAGTATATATATATTGATTGAAATTAAAATTTCATTTTTTTCATGACCCGATCCAAATCACCTGACATATCTAACGAAAGGATGAGTTGTAACTACCATAAGATTCCTTAATAAGCTCAAGGCTAGTGACAAGCACTAAAAGTCACAACTAATATGGGAGGCCTTTGTGAAATATAGCTGTACACACACACCCAAAAGTCTACCTTAAAAAGTGGAGAGGAATAAAAAGAAAAGATAACAATATCTAGAGAAATAACCTTGCATGAAACAACCTATAGGGTAAAAAAATGTGTACAAAAAAATAATATGAAAATTAAATGGAAAAAATACACACCCATCTAGAAAAGATGTCCCAACCGGACAATAACTAGAAAAGTAAATGATGAGATACATAGATCCATGTCTCCAAGCTCTGACCACCATATCTGGAAAAATTCACATAGCTATACTTTTAGTCCTATGAATTTTCCATCTACCTTTCTGACATCTTCACAAGACATGACACATGCATGTAAAGCCCATACAGGAGTGAGTATATATATAACCAATTGGACATCCTGAAAACTAGTTGGGGAAAGAATTCGAGACTATGTTTTGGGGATACTCCATTATTTTTAGAAAATTGTTCCCACATGATCAAAACATATTTAATTTTTTTAGAAAATAAATTATGCTCTCATAAGACCTTAGAATCTTGTGTTATCTCCAAACCTGAAAGTGAAAATATTCCTTAATATATTTCAAAATATTACAAATAAAAAATGTTTCCCTAAAAATATTATATTATTTTTAAATTGAATAATATTAAATAAAGATGAAATTTAGGTCTAGAACACCCATATTTGGTAAGATTATTTATTTTATATTTTTATTAAAATGCATGTTACTTGGATAAAAATGAGTTATCACAGTAAAAAACGGTAATGTAAAAATAAATGAGAAGATGACATCAATTTTTTTTAAAACATGTGTTTAAATTTTTGGTTGAGTATTTATTGACCTCAGATCACCAAAAACTAAATTATTTATCAATTTTGGAACAATTGACCCATCAATATTGTAATTTTGTAATTAAAAAATATTGGCTGCTAGGAAAATCTCCCATTTGAAATATCCCTAAGCCTTCGTCCAATATTATTTTCTAATAAGTTCCCTTCATGACCTAATGCTTTGGATCACCAAATGTTATCCTAATCCCATGATTTCTATGAAAATTTTCAAAATAATGTTCACGGCCCCACTATGAGTATTACTTAATCATTATCTTTTTATTATTAATATTTTTTATAGACCTGTAGAAAACATATTAATATATTTAACCTAGTCTCATTAGTGTAATTAAGTGTTATTATATCAGTGGAATAATCCTTCATTATTACTTTCCATCCAGTTTGAAAAAACAAAATAACATTAATTGTGTGTTTGTAAACACTACCGCATCTACGAAGTGATGCCATTATTTTCTCCACCACAAACTCTAATAACTAGTTTTAAGGATATAGTTGAAGAAAAATTTTTAAATATAAAATATAGTTATTATTATGAAGTTAAATATTATAATACATCTTTATACCTTCTCGTTTATCAGGAAATAAAAACATTAACCATGCGTTGTGCGAACTACTTCTTCTATGATGTATTTTTTTTTTAATTTTTTGTCATGTTATTTTATTTATAAAAACCAATTTAAATATTATCATTATTATTATTTTCAAGTGACATTATGTACTTCCTTGACCATACTAAACCATTGAGTTTTATCATGTTATTTTTTGGGTTAGTTTATTTTCCTACATGAATTATAATATAAATAACTAAAATATATGAGTTTAAAAATGTACATAAAGGTAAAAAATAATTTTTATAACACTTTTAGTATTTTATAATAATACTATTAAATATTTTATTAGTGATATTGATAATAAATGGTTATTGTAACATATCAGATCACCTTTCCTAATCTAAGATCATTTTCTAAAAAACCTATATAATTTTATGAATTTTGTATTAGTTGAATTATAAATTAAATATAGTACTAAAATAATAGAGAATATGAATTTTTCCTAAAAAACCTTTAAACATGGTCAATATATAAAAAGTATAGCATATATACTGATTTAATCATCTCAAAATAACCAATATAACGAAAAAATTATAATAAAAAATTATAAATAATATGATAATAAGTTGTACTTAGTATACAAAATATAGGTAAAAAATGTTACTAAGAAAGTATTTTTTGAATCTTAATCTTATTATTCAGAATGTTATAAACATTCACAATGAGAATCAGGACCATAGTGGGGGTTTGTGTTAACTAATATTTTCTTCCATTTAGTTACAAAATTTACTGTTGAAAACTATTATTACATGTTTTTTATACCTATTGAATACTTTGTATTATATATCCTTTTTATTTTTTAGGGTTCCAAAATTCAATCTCATAAACCCATTATCAAATTATTCTTATATCAAATATTATTTTATATGAAAAGGTGTCTTAGATTCAAAACCTATTTCTAAAGGCATACTTCTTATTAAGAAAAATTTACTTTTGTACGGTATATATAATAAATTTATTTTATAATATATCATTAATTATTTTTTCATTGAATTTTATGTTAAATTTCAAACTATTTATTATTCAAAGGGTTTTTCCTTAATTTTACTCTATTCATAATAGATTTCCCGACTCAAATTCCTCCTCCTCGAATATTAAATATCTATATGGTTATGATATCTAAATCCCCTTTTATCCTTCAATTTACCTTTTCTAATGGTAATTTTCATTTTTTATTTAGGGATGTTACTTTATTTAATTAGTATCATTTTCTTTGAGGAAATACATTCACAAATAAAAGTTTGAGGTGGGTAATAATAACTCCCATTATTTTAAATAGATATTTATCCTCCATATCTATTTTTCCTTCCCACCAATGTTTTACCTTCTTTATTGTAACTGAAATATGGATTAATTCATGTGATATTGATACATATCATCACCACGTTTCAAATGGAACTTTTATTTCCCAAGTTATTATTTGGGTTATCAATAAAGGTTTTTTCATGATATTATCCTTTTTATATATCATGGATATATTTCTTTACTTCTATTACATGTTTTCTCTATATAAACTTTATGTGTTTTTAGGAATCCATTATTATAAATTAATGTTATAATATAGCAAAAATATTTTCTATGCATCCTTTTTGAAAATGAATTTTTAAAAGAAACTATTGAATTTTCACTTAGAAATTATTCAAAAAAATAATAACAACTTTTAAAAAATGTTTTCATAGTAATATATTTCACATAATTTTTAATAAATTTCCCATGTTTCATTGTTTTGAAATTTAAATTATTTTACAATTATTTTCCAAATTTTATTTGAAATTATTTTTAGGGAACAAATTTCGTTTTCATCATGCTTTACAATGTAATTTTTTTTCATATTATTAAATCATTACTTATCTATAGGTTGATATATCAAATTTGTTTTCATAAATTAGAAAGGTTAAATCTCTATAATAGAAATTGTCTATCACTACATCTATGATTCCAAATCACTTTCAATGTTGACCTCTAATTTTTCTTCCAATTATATCTCTATGTGAAATACATATTTTTTTATTTTTTTTGATTGAAGAGTGTTCACCTTGATTGAATATTTCAATTGATTAGTTAAATTATTAAATTTACCATATAACCTTTATCTATATGGTGTATATATTATTGACTTTATTATCCTGATTGAGTCTAATTTATCGAGAATATTATTTAATATTATTGGGTACCCATTTATTTTTGCTGTTTTTATTATTTAATGATTATTTATAGAATTATGATTGATTTTTTATGTGAATGAATTTCAAAATGATATGAAGCCTATTTAATTTCAACAGGTTCTCTATGATGTGAGGAATAAAACCCATTTTCTTCCCATGGGTTCTATATGATCTGATTAATGAAATAATATTAAGTGGAACCCATATGTATTGATGGTGATATATGGGGTCTTATATTTCCATAAAACTAACTAGTTAAATATTTATATCTCATTATATAGAAAATAATAAACCAGATTTGGTTTTTTTCAAAGGTGAATGCATGATTACAATTTATCAAAATATTAATGAATGTAAATTTTTGGTTTTTTTCACAAAAGGCATATACATGATATTATTTTCTCAAAAATTTTTATATTATTTTTTTGTGACAAACTTTTTTGACTATTTTAATGAAAATGTAATTTTGTTTTGGATCATGTTTTTTAATTCATGTTTTCAAACAATTTTAATTACATTCTTATGTTATTCCATGCATTAAACCATGATTTAAAATCAATGATTTGTTTTGTTGAACTTTTTTTATCCTAATTTTAAAAATATGATAATATTATAATCAATCATGATCTTTTGTTATGTTATGTTATGTTTATCCTTATTAAGAATTTAATATCACCCATTTATTATGTTTCTATGTCCCTAGGTTATGAAGAATATTAATACATACAATATGTCTAGAAGAGTATCTTTGGTGAAGAATTTATGGGAGATGATGAAGAATGTTTATGGAATAAGTATTTAACTATATTGTGGGGAAAATGTACCTTAGTTGAAAATGACACGAGGTTTTTCAGTTAATATTTTTCCCAATTATATAAATCTCTAAAAATAAATGGTCTTTGGAATTTATGTTATGAAATATTTTATTTAACTCATGTACTTGAGATGATCACATTCACGAGGAATCATAGTTGGTGTTAGAGTAGGGTTGAGATAGATTTAGTGGTTAGGATATTAATTAAGGATAATTTAAGGTTTCATAAGTTATAGTTGATCACAATTTCAAAGGTATATATTACACTTTAGGATAGTTGAAGTACATAGAATATTTTAAGGATTTGTATAAGAAAACATTTGAGAAAACACCAATTATATTACAATATTCAAAATTTATGGTAATGTATAGATTGTATGAATATAATAAAAATTAAATCCCTCTATAGATACTAGTAAGTTTATGTGGATATAACACAAATGTTTTATGGGGTAATCAACCTGAAAAATATGGTGAGTCTCAACTTAATTTCTAATCGGGTTCATGATGAATGAGCCTATAAATAAACACTGAGATAGACACTCTTGGGGGTATTTTATTTAGTTAAAAAATCACATTAAAATCAATTATTAAGAATTTATTATTTTAAGTAATTTGGTTATGGAATATGAGAGAACCTAGCCTAAATAAAATTAGATTAAATTGAGAGTGATTTAGGTCGAACTGAAAGTGAAAATATTAATTTTGAACTATAAAAAAAATTTAGGTCGAAATTTTCATGTATTTATATTAAAATATTTATCTTATACTGTTAATTGTTAATCAATCAAGATTAAAACATTTTGGTTTTAGTAATGAATAAATCCTGAAAGAACCAAGTTAATAATTAATTCCATGGACAATGTGGGGATTTTCACAATAAGAAACATATATAGATAAGAGATAGATTAAGCAATATTTTGGTTATTTATAATCATATATCATGAATCATGATTAAGAATGTAAAATTAGTAGATTTTCAAAACCCATTAATGAAGAGCTATATGGATTATTAGGTATGTTCAAGTGATTATGACAATGAAGAAAAAAATATTTAATTTCCTTCATGGAAAAATGTGGCAAGAATCACCATGTATAATATATTATAAGAAATATGAGATGTTTTACATGTGAAAAATGAGTGAATATATAAACTAATTACTAAGGAAAATTGATGATATCAGTTGATATAGTTAATGTAAATATAGTTCATCTGGAGGTACCGCTAATCATTAAATTTCTTAAACGCTGGAAACATGGACATTATCTAAGTCAACACCCTAATCCAATGGTTGTCAACGATGATAAGAATTATAAATTTCCAATTCCATGTGAATAGGGAAAATCCTATGAAACGAAACTACAAATGTTTTCTTCAATAATGATATGGAGTGAAGAACACCACTCACCCACTCAAAAACAACATGTTATATATTTATATCTTGTTTAAAACACTCCATTATAACTAGTATTATTTATAATAATATTTAATAATCACCTCTATGATTAAAGTTTGAATTATTAATAAAAATGACTAGTTGTATGATAATTGTATCCTATGTATATATCTCTTCTCTAAAAGATGTTTATAAAAATTTGATTCCTATAAATTCTTTTTATACATACCTTGGTCAAATTGTTTGTGATATTAGGAATAGATGTTCCCTCTTAACATAGTGGTCATGATAATTTTTAAGAGAGGAAAATCAAATCTAAAAATAAACCCATGATCACCTATTAATATAAGGACAACTATAAAAAACTGTGAAAATTTACCCCATTATACAGGGTTATTTATCAAAAATGTCTAGAGAAAAAAAATCAACGTTAGTAATATTCTTCTTTTGAGTGAAAAGATGAGTTCACTAGTCATACCAAGTATAGTGATGTTGAAAAATCATTAGAAATTAAATCTAGAGTAAAATAAATCATATGTAAACCCCTAAATATTTCATTAGTTATGACTAATTAAAATTACCATGATGAAATTTGTTTATGGTGAAAAATGAAAAACCCTGATATTTTGGAATATATTTTCTTAGAGTTGATACACTATTCCATAGCTTGTTTCACACACAACACCAAAAAAATGATTCTAGAAAATATTAGAGAGGAAAATTATTATAATAATAAATCCTATAGTAGAAAAAATAATAATAATCAAATAGAAATATATATAAAATCATATTTTAAAGACTTAATGTTTTAGAAGGGATTTTTTTAAGGAAAAAAATTCCTTTACATATTTTAATTTTTTAAAAAAAGATAAATTTATAAGTTTTGGGACCATGAATTTGGAAGAATTAACTTCTTTTTTTGAATAATAACCTCAATATTTACTTAGGGTAAATATATAAAATTTTTCTAAATTAATTTATTTTTAGGTGAATAGTGAAAACATAGATTTTTCTAAAAACATGCACTTTTATGAGATTATATTAACAAAAGAATGAAATTAAAGTTTAGGAGTCCATTTTTATATGATATATGAATAATAATTAATATAAACTATTTATGAAAACGTTTTTTAATTTATAAAATTCTTGTTTAATGTTTTGGAAACAAGAGAAATATTTTAGTTTAAAAATAGTTCACTTTTATAAAAAAATAGTTTTCATTACCTATAAAAATTAAATATAACAATTTTTTTTTCATATTTCAGATCATACAAATAATTTTATTTATTAATTTCACTTTAATTTTTAGTCCTAAAAATGTGGTCCCTAAATTTAATGTTATTTATCATAATAATGGTGAAATAACTATTTTTTAAAGAATTATTTTATTAATATTGGGTAATTTTTATCTAATAAATTCAATAAATAAATATTAAATAAATAATATAATATTTTTTTTAAAAAAATATAATGTTATATTGAAACACATTTTACTGTTTATCGATTCTAAATATTATTAATAACCCCAAATGGTAAAACACCATTTTTTAAAAATATCAGTTCTTCCATATATTAGTTTTTTAATTTATAATATAATTATATATTATTAAAAATTAGATTTTTATTCATTAGATATTAATTTTTTGTCTATAAAACCCATATTTTGTAATATGGGTCACTTTATACATTAAGAAAAACATAATTTACTTGGGAAAAACTAGTTACCTCGATAAAAAATAGGTAAAAGTAAAAATATATGAATAAATTCCTCGTTTTTTTAAATTTTTATAAATTCATTTATAAGTAATTATAAATATAATAAATCCCTAAAATCCATTATTTTTCTAATTTAGAAAAAGTTTCTGTTTATTAATGCCATTCAATTAATGAAAAATAATGGGTGATCACACAAGTCCAATTTCCTTCAATTATAAAATGGTATCATTTACACCCTCTCAAAGTTAAATATGAGATAAGAAATTTCCATCAAAACCCTATGCACTTTTACTCACATATAATTACCTTAAACAACATAAAAAACATTTTCACCATAAGTTATCATATTCTATTCATTTCAAAGGAAACTTTCAAAAGAATGTCCAGGATCCCGAAATGTGTATTTCTTAATCCATAAATTTTTAATTATACATTTCAATTCCAAACATAACTTAACCATAGTAATATAATGAAATAAATATAATTATTACGATGAATTTTTATTATAATATTGTGAAGACCCATTATTTTTTCCATTCCATTCACTTAGAAAAATATAAGAATTCCATTTGTGTGTTTGTGCAGAATACCGCCTCCATGAAGAGAAGTTTTTAATATTTCACCATCACATATATTTTCTTGTTATAAGGATGGAATAGAAAATAAATTTGAGATATATTTTATAATTATTATTATTATTATTATTATGAATATTAAATATATAATCCACCTTCATTACCTCTCGTTTTCTAATAATTGAAAATGTCAATCGTGTGGTGAATATACTATTGCCTCCATGAAGTGTCAGTTTTAATTTTTCATATTGAATTTATTTCTTTGTCAAAAAAATTAAAATATGATTCAAAAACATAAAATAATCTTAATAATATCATTATATTTTTATATTTACATTACAAAAATCCTTAACTATTCTCACCCGTTGAGTTATAATTTGTTCTTTTTTGGGTTAGTTTAACCACATACAAGAAAAACATTATGAAAATATAAAATAGATGAATATAAAATTTTATTTAATTAAAAAACTATATTTATTATAATATTAATATAAGTATAATATTGGATATTCCTTAAGTTATATTAACAATAAAGGTTCATAGTAAACATAACCCCTTCAAATAAACATATCTGAGCTACATTCCTAATATGATATCATTCTATAAAAAACTATATAAATATATAAATTTTCTTATAATATAATATTAAAAGTATATAAAACCACAAAATATTTTTTATTATGATGTTATTATACATAAAATTTCACCATGGTTAAGATACCAAAATAGTCACATAGAAATAGATCAAACCGCCTCAAATAACCAGTAAAAGAACAAACATTATAATAAATAAATTGAATATAAAATTAAATGGTACATAGTAAATTTAATATAGAGTAACATGGTTCCTAATAATATATATAGTAAATTTAATTTTATTATTTAGGAATTTAGGTGCATGAAAAGAGAAAATCAGAATCAATGTAAGGGTTTGTGAAAGCTCAAATCTTCATTAATTAAGATACAAACATTTTTATTGGAATATTTTGTTCCATGATTAATTTATTGTAAATAATAAATAATTTTGATTGTATTAAATTCTTTTTATGGGGTTATACAATTATAAATTACATATTTATTTCTAAATTATTCTTACCTCAAGGATTATGTTACTTGAAATGGTTTCTTCATTTTAATTCCTATTTTTTGAGATATACTTTTTATTATCCACGAATTTAATTATATATATAGTGAATATATAACCTATTTTTATATTTTATCATGAATTATATTTTTTTTCATGGTATTTTAATTTAATTTCATATCTATTTCTCTTTTATGAGGTTTTTATTTAAGTGTTACTTGATCCATAATATATTCCTTAACTCAAATTATTCATCATTGAGCCATAATTTATCTTCAAAATTATGATATTCTAAGCTACTTTTAACCATACATTTATTTTTCCTAATATTAATTTTTATTCTTCACAAATGAAGTTAGATATTTTCATTAGAATTATCTTCCCTGAGGGAATACCTTCTTAAATACATATTCAAGGTTATTAAAAATAACTATAATTAATTTCAATGAAAACATATACTTCATTTTTCCTTCCCAAAAATGTTTTACAATCCACTGGGAAAGTAAAATATGATTTAATTCATCTGATACTAAAATTTCTCATCATCAATTTTCCAATAGAAATTTGATTTCCCTATTTATGATATGGGTTTTTAATAAAGTTGTTTTAAAAATTTTAAAAGGATTTATGTATGATTGAAATATTTAGTATATTCTAATCAGTGTTTTATTTATAAAACCACTATGTATTTCTATGACTCCATTATTGGAAAGTAATTTTTTAATATATCTCAAAGTATTTCTTTAAATACATTTTTAATAGTACTTAATGGAACTAAACTGGTTAATGTTTCATTGATATATTCAATATAATAAAAAATGAAACGTCTTTTTAAAATAATTTTAGTAGATTGATTTTCTATTTTTTGAATATTGTTTCACATGTTTAATGGTTTTACAAAGAAAATTATTTTACCAATATTATAAATTTTTTAATTAAATGTATTTTCATAGAAATATGGTCCTTTTCATCATTATTTTCAAATTAAAGTGATACTATTATTATAAAATTATTCTTCATATACTTGTTAATTATTTACCTATGTTGTCACAAATGAAAAATGTTAAATATCTATTAAATAAATTATCCATAAAAAAATTTTCCATAATTAATCATATTTAGTGTATAACCACAATTTTTCACGCAATTCCATTCTGCTGTGCATACTCTATTTTTTATTCTAAATATTAAAGGGTGTTCACCTAGATGTTCTACATTGATTGATTTAGAAGTTACTAACCTAACCATATAACTTTATCTATATGGTGTTGATACCATATTCTTAATTGTTATGATTTTAAAGGCCCAGAAATTATGTGGAAATTTTTTTCTTAAATTTATGAGATTTTTATGAGTCCGTGAAAATTTAAGGTGCTTGATTCTGAGGCCTGGTGTGCCCAGAATCAAGTTCTGAAGTTTAGTTTGGGTATGTTCAGTAAACGTACGAGCGGGATTTTATATTTTTGAACCAGTGCTCAAAATTAAAATCTGAGGGTACCACTGAACTTACATCGCCGATATTAGCTTAAGAAGACTATCACCTTGATGGAAGTTGGTCGATAATGGAAGTTAGTGTTTCGAGTTTTTAAATAAATTAAATAAAAATAAGGTGATAACTTATTTTCATTTTATGGTGGTTAAAACCTCCAATAGGAGGTTAGAGGTGGGGGCCAACACACCATAACCTCCCATGAGAGGTTATGGTGGTGGGGCCCACCCGCACATAACCTCCCTTGGGAGGATATCCTTGCTGGGGCCCACACGGGCTTTAAACCCCCTTTAAATTCCCATTTATGTGGTAGAAAACTCTCCACCATCCCCCATTAATTTAGTGTGCCAAACCTCACAATTAATTAATTGAACTCTTCCATTTAATTAAACTCATTTTGAATCCATTTAAATTCTTGGAAACCAATAAAATAATAGTTAGCCTATTATTTTTGGTTGGAAATTCATTTGGTGGAGCATGAGACAGGGATTGGAAGAACTTGGAGAACATCATCCTTCGAATGAAGAACGCCAATCACCACCGAAGAACAACGAACATTTTCCTCGATCTTCGACTGAGCCAAAAGTGAAGGAGCCAACCGCCAAGAATGCCAATGACGCTTCTTACTCGGTCTCCTACCCCAGACGCTTCCTGACGTCCATGAATTGACGTCCGCCATTCGTCTTCTTCCACATTCAACGAATTACAAGCAAGGTAGGAGGATTGGAGTTATTTTTCTACCCATTCTACATCATTGAATTTATGGATCGACAAATGTCGAATGATACAACCATAACGATGATGGCTTGGACAGCACGAACACGTCCCGACCCTCCCACTTTTTTGTTCTCGTTTTTGAAGACGGTGGCAGTGCAACACTACTGTTGGAAGAATGAACCTCGACAAAAGCAACGGTGGCCGATGATGGGTTGGCCGTGAAGAAACCGGTAGCATAAGGCTGTCGGGTCGCTAAGAGGGCGTGACACCACCATGCCACGAGGAAGGAGAGTCGTGGCCACAGTGGGCCGTGGAAGAGGCGTGTGACACAGTTGCACCCCGCGGAGGCCAGTAGAGGGCCGCATCTAGGGCGGGCCACGTCGGAGGTGTGCGGCGCTGTCGCGCTGCACCGGTGGTGCAGAGCAGTTGGCTGCTCGACCATCCGAGAGAAGCGGGACACCACCAGGTCCCGCCTATGCTGGACCAGCGCCACCTGGCGCCGGTAGGAGCTCCACCCTAATGGAAGAGTCGTTCGGGTGCCAGGGGGCACGTGACTTCCCCCCTGGCCGTGACTTAGGGGAACTCCGTGAGCTATCGGGCCGGGCCGTCGGGCCGGGCCGCCTTCTGGATGGGTCGCCCATCCGAGCCAGGCTTCCATCATGATGGGCCATCATCGGGCCAGGCCTTCCTCGGGTCAGGCCACCCCCTCCTGCTGGATCATTCCTTCAGACCGGGTCGGACCCGCGGACCGGGTCGGAACGGACTCAGACCCACTATGGCCAGTTTACATCCTTTCGACTATATATTGGTCTACGAGTGTCCGATTGACGAACCATCTACGGAGAAATAATTCTTAGAGAGTGAGGGTTCTATTGGAATACTCCACATGAGGTTTGGACACAATTGGGATATAGATGGTTCATTTGAAACTAAAAACCAACCGGGCCCCAGGAACGGAAATGCCAATAACTCATAGACTAGGCGTCCGAGTGACGCACCTTCTGTTGCTTTGAGACCCTAATGACGAGGCGGACCATTGAGATACTTATACATGGGACTTGGTGATAGTTGTAGTATCGACTAGTATTTCATGGAGGGGATCCTCCTAGAAATGAGTGTGCGAAGTACGGAGACCTAGTAGCTCGCTGAGACCTGACGAGTGCTGGCCTATCAACTCAGAGCCATTCGACTAGCCTAGTGGGACGTTCATATGTGAGACGTGGCATTCCCACTGTGGGGAGAGCCTCTGTGTGACGCAACAAACCAATGATACTCAATAGGAGGATTACCTCAGCCGACTATGAGGGGGAGCACCTCTGTGTGACGTGGCAGACCCACAGTGGTGAGCTCCTTTGTGTGAGGCAGAAGACCCATGTTACTTGACAAGAGGAGTACCACAGTAGTCCAGGACTGTGGGAAGCACCTCCGTGTGACGCGACCGGCCCACAATACTCTATAGAGTAGGATCACACCAGCAGTCGAGGTTTTGACTGTTTAACTGGGTGTGTTACATGTTTCCACCCCTAGAAGAAAATCCTGGTTTTGAGCTGAGTCAATGACTTTTGAGTTTTCCTCATGATTGAGATGGGTTACTAGATAACTTAGGTATATGTATGGGCTTATATCTATGTAATGTATATCCGTTGATTTCATAAGTTGTGTTTTATCCTTGTTAGATTGTGTGAGACCATGAGGGTGTCGGGGTCCCTACTGAGTATCGTTATACTCACCCCTTCATGGGATATGTCTGCACCTCATTGTGTTGGTTGCAGACGACATACAATACTGACCGAGGAAGAGAGTAGCAGGACTGGACAATACTCAGAGGTAGACCACTTGGCGTGACGGTACACGGAGCAGACAGTGGGACATGGAGTGCTGAGGAGGCCTTCTGTACCTACCCTTCAGGTAGGAACCCCCGGAGGATGACCCAGTAGATGTTTTACTTTTCTTCAGTTGTACTTGCTTTCAGTTGTACATGTACTTTACTATTGGGCTTGTATTTACGACCCCTTTTACTTTATAACACCCTTTTTTGTATATTTTAACTTAGTGTTTTACTTCCAATTACATAATCTGTTGTGTGGGTTTCAGTTTATAAAGGCAATTCCATCCTAGTTTAGGGATTTATGCCTTTGGTTCTAGTCTCCTGCCCCTGGACTATAGAAGGTGGGCTGGGGGTAGTCACAATACAGGCCTCGGGGGATGGGTCGTGACAGATTGGTATCAGAGGTGTCAGTTCTACCACAAAACATAGGGCTCTGATCATTATTTTTTGTGAAGAAATAGTGTTAAGGGTACTAAGTGTGGTTTGCAGTTCAGGGAGTCCAGTGTTGGTGCGGGCGGCCGATGTATCTATACACCATGACCTTGAATTATGATTTCAAACTCAGTGCACGAAAACACTGATTGCCTATGTGTTTTAAAAAAATTTCCTTAAGTCAACTCAACCAGGTCAGCTCACCAGGTATAATTGTTTTGACTGTGTCATATCTGTTTCTTTTAGGATTCCTCCCCGCAAATCCCCGAGAGTCGTACGCTCTGACAGCCCCTCGAGCGACGAGGCCTCGGTACAGTGCCCTTTACCACCAGACGCACCAACGGTACCACTTTCCGTTGGACCACCGATGCCACCAGCCCTAGCAGAAGACGATTCACTCCACATGAGCTCGTTTCATGAGTTCTAGCGCCAGAGGCCACCCAGGTTCTTGGGAAAGAGGGACCCACATGTGGATGAGGATTGGCTGGAGGCTATGGTGAGAGTCTTCAGGAAGGTAAGGACACTAGCAGACCTTATGGTGATCCTTTCTACGAGTCTCTTTCAGGCAGCAATAGTTAGATGGTGGAGCCTGATGCTCCAGGTGCATGATGAGGCGAAATTACTCTGGATAGACATCAAGAGCCTATTCTCGGTGGATTTTGACCCAACCACCCTTCGAGTGGTGCAGATATAGGAGCTACTTTATTTGAAGCAGGGAAACATGATAGTAGCACAGTACTCAGTGAGGTTCACCAACCTCTCACACTACTCCATAGATATGGTGTGAAACCCATTCTTCAGGACCCAGACCTTCAATCAGGGACTCGAGAGAGAGATCAGGGCCTCGATGATCTCCCTCAGCATCCCGACACATGAAAAGGTGTTAGAGAGAGCCCTCCTAGTGTAGTGTTTCCTTACTGAGCAGTCACCTGTAGTGAGACCCACCACTAGTCGACTAGAAGCGGAGTCTTCTGCAGCTGCCAGTAGACTGATGATGCAAAGGTCCAAGAGGGCCAAACCCAGAGGTGGATGACCACAGGACTCAGGATCTGTTGTACTGGGAACCTGAGGTAGTGTCGTACCTTCCAGGAGCTGGTAGTGTTACTAATGCAGCGGGCAGGGTCACATGGCTTGTGACTATCCGACCCTCCATTCAGATGATCATCAGACAGTTGAGGGACCTCTCAGGAAGAGGCAGAGGTTCGATTGAGGTGGTCCATAGGGAGAAGGTGGAAGTGGTAGAGAAGCTGGTCCTGCAGCTGGCAGGGGATGACGTTATGAGGTGTTACCACCACCACCACCACCACCACCAGGAGGTCCACCCCGACCGCAGGGAGCAGGTGCACATGCGAGAGCTCAGCTCCAGGAAACTGATGCATATGACCACAGTGCTCCGAAGATGATTTGAGGTACTATCTTTGTCTACTCCACCATAGAGTCAATTCTTATAGAAACAGGTGCCAGCCAATCTTTCATTGCCACTGCCCTCGTTCAGAGCTCTTAGATTCTGACAGAGCCATTGGATCGATCCTTACGACTAGAGACTCCTACGAGAGAAGACTCGACTATTACGCACCAGTGCCGGCAGTGTGAGCTTACTCTAAGTGGTGAGAGCTTTGGATAAGATCTCTTTTTAGCGATGTCGAGGCCTTACGATGTCATCTTGGGTATGGACTATTTATCTACAATCCATGATCAGATTGACTATATTAGGCACAATGTGCGGTGTGTCCGCACAGATGGGACCAGGTTCAACTTCACAGGTGAGAAGAGAACCTTTGCAGCGCAGGATACACTTACTCAGAGGAGGGTGCATCCGATCACTAATCAGTTGTCCTGCCTTACCCTCGGAGCAGTTGAGGTGGAGAGTCCGACTTATCCTGTAGTGGTGGACTATTAAGAAGATGTTTTCCCTGATGATGTTATGGGACTAACTCCTCATAGAGAGGTGGAATTATACATTGACCTGTACATCGAGATGACATCGATATCTACACCAGCATATCAGATGGCTCCCGCTGAGCTTCGCGATCTACGGGTACAGCTAAAGTACTTGCAGGGAAAGGGATTCATCCGACCCAGTGTTTCTCCCTCAGCAGCCCTGATTCTGTTCGCAAAAAAGGAAGATGAGTGCTTGAGGCCTTTTTTTGACTACTGTCACCTACACCAGGTGACTGTAAAGAACAAACACCCACTCCTGAGGATTGATGACCTCCATGATCAGCTCAAGGGAGCACGTTGGGTCTCGAAGATAGGCCTCAGATCAGGCTATCACCAGCTCAAATTTCGAGACGAGGATGTGCATAAGATAACCTTCAAGTGTCGGTACCACCAATATGAGTTCTTTTTTACGTTGTTCGGCGTATCCAACGCTCCATCAGTGTTCATGTGTCTCATGAATAGAATCATCCAGCTATACCTCGATCTCTTTTTCGTAGTCTTCATCGACGACATTCTGACCTACTCGTCAACTGAGGAGGAGAATTCCTACCATTTTCTGGTAGTACTGGACACACTCTGAGAGAACCAGCTTTATGGTAAGCTCTCGAAGTGCCAATTTTGGATTCGAGAGGTTCCCTTCTTGGGACATGTCATCTCGAAGGCTGGATTTGCACTAGATCTAGTGATGATTGAGATGGTGCTTTCTTGAGATCCACCCAGGAGTGTGATAGAGGTACGAAGTTTACTAGGCTTGGATGGATACTATTAGAGGTTCGTTCCAGACTTCTCCAGAGTTGCAGCACCATTGTCATCTTTGACGAAAAAGGTTCAACCCTTTGTGTGGTCGGAGATATGTCATCAGATCTTTCATTAGCTAAGGTAGAGTTTGACAAGTGACCCCATCCTATGGCTTCCAGAGGAAGGCGTAGGGTACGTATTCTACTATGACGCATCAGGGATCGGACTCGGGTGTGTACTGATGCAGGAGCGAGCTGTGATCACGTACGGTTATCGACAGCTGAGACAACACAAGCAGAACTACTCTACCCATGACCTGGAGTTAGCAGCAGTGGTCTTCACCTTTAATATGTTGAGGCACTATTTGATGGGTGAGCGTTTCATGGTCTAATCTAATCAAAAGAGTCTCAGGTATATGTTCTCCCAGAAAGACTTGAACCTGAGACATTGGCGTTGGATTGAGTTCATCGAGGACTATGTCTTTGAGATAATCTATAATCTTGGGAATTGGAACATTGTTGCAGATGCACTCAGTAGGAGATCTGGTATTCAACTACTAGGAGAGGAGACAAAGAAGAGGGCAAATTTACAGATTTCTTATGTGGACCTAGATGGAGTGGATTTTCTTCAGTCTCTTATAATCACATCTCCACTTCTTTAGTGAGTGAGGGAGACACAATGTGGAGACGCTGACTGTGAGACACGATGTGCTCAAATATCCCCAGGGCAGGCACCTGATTGTTTTTCTGAAGCTTGGGAGCACGTCATCCTTTCAGAGGTCGTATCTAGGTACAAGTTTCACTTCAGAAGGAGGTTATGAGGGAGTTCTACACTTACCATCTAGAAGTACATCCAGGATTGGTGAAGATGTACCAGGACCTTCGACGAGAGCACTGGTGGCCAGGTATGAAGAAGGCAGTAGCTGAGTTGGTCTCACGATGCCTCACTTGTCAGCAAGTGAAGGCGAAGCTCCAAGTACCAGTAGTCTTGGTTCAGCCATTAGATGTCCCAGAGTGGAAGTGGGATGGGATATTCATGGACTTCGTGATGAGTCTTCCACTTACTTCTAGGAGTCATAATTTGATATGGGTGATCGTTGACCGAATCACCATGTTAGCCCACTTCCTACCGACCATAGAGTAGTGCTCAGTAGAGAGCTTGAGACACCTTTATGTATAGGATATTGTGTTTTTCATGGAGTACCTACTTCTCTAGTCTCCGATTGTGACACATGGTTTACTTACCAGCTTTGGAAGGGGTAGCAGGAGGCTTTCAGGACAACTCTTCAATTGAGCACTACCTTCCATCCTCAGACAGATTGTCAGACTGAGAAGACCATTCAGACCCTCAAGGACATGCTACGTGCATGCGTCCTCGACTTCAGTCACAGTTGGGAGGATGAATTACTGTTGGTGGAGTTTTCTTACAGCAACATCTATCACTCCACCATTAGTATGGAACCTTTTGAGGCCTTGTATGGTCGACCTTGTAGATCACCACTGTGCTGGAAAGACCCAGAGGAGTTAGAACTAGTGGGACTAGAGATGGTACGGCCTACCATAGAGAAGGTGAAAATCATCCAGGAGCAGATGAAGATTACACAAAGCAGGCATAAGTCATATGCTGATAGGAGACGGAGACCTCTGGAGTTCAAGGATAGAGACCATGTCTTTCTACAGTTCTCACCTTGATGAGGTCTAGAGAGATTTGGTCGAGGCAAAAAGTTATCTCCATGATTCATTGGACATCTCCAGGTCCTCAATAAAGTAGGTGATGTGGCTTACCACTTATCTCTTCCACCTCAGCTGGACCGGGTGCATGACGCCTTCCTCGTATCTCAGATGAGGAGAAATGTTCATGACCATTCCCACATCATCAACCACGTGGAGTATGGCATCAATGATGGGGAAACTTTCAAAGAGGTTCCAGTGAAGATTGAGGACCAATAGGATCAGGTCCAATGTAGAATGTTGATACCTATGGTGTGCGTTCTCTGGCAGCATGGGAAACTCCAGGAGAGAAAATGGGAGTGAGCGGCTCATATGAATGCTCACTACCCCCATTTGTTCAATTATTTAGAGTTATAGCTTACAGGGACTAAAAGAACTGAGGTGGGGAGAATGTAAAGAACCATAAATTCTGTGGAATTTTTTTCTTAAATTCATGGGATATTTACAGGTCCAAATTTTTTTTACGGTGCTTGATTCCAAGGCCCGGTGTACCCAGAATCAAGTTCTGATGTTTTTTGGGTATGTTCAGTAAATGTATGAGTGGGATTTTATATCTTTTGAACCGGTGCTTGGAATTAAAATCCTTCGGCACCGTTGAACTCACATCAATGATATTCACTTAAGAAGACTTTCACCTCGACGGAAGTTAGTCGGAAATGAAAGTTAGTTTTTGGGGTTTTTAAATAAATTAAATAAAAATAAGGTGATAAATTATTTTTATTTTGTGGTGTTTAAAACCTCCAAGAGGAGGTTAGAGGTTGGGTCTAACACACCATAACCTCCCATGAGAGGTTATGGTGGTGAGGCCCACCCGCACATAACCTCCCATGGGAGGATATCCTTGGTGGCCCCACATGGGCTTTAAACCCCCTTTAACCTCCCATTTATGTGGGAGAAAACTCTCAACCATCCCCCATTAATTTAGTTTTCCAACCCTCACAATTAATTAATTGAACTCTTCTATTTAATTAAACTCCTTTTGAATCCATTTGAATTCTTTCCAACCATTTAAATAATATTTACTCTATTATTTTTGGTTAGAAACTCATTTGGTGGAGCTTGAGAGAGGGATTGGAAGAACCTGGAGAACTCCATCCTTCCAAGAAAGAACGCCACTCACCACCATAGAATGATGAACATCTTCCTCGATTGTTAACCGAGCCAAAAGAGAAGGAGACGACTGCGAAGAACGCTGATGACACTTCTTCCTCAGTCTCATACCCCGGACGCTTCCTGACGTCAATGAATCGACATCTTCCATTCCTCTTCTTTGACCATCAATGAACAATAAGCGAGGTAGGGGGATTTGAGTTAATTTTGTACCTATTATACGTCGTTTAATTTATGGATTGAGAAATGACGAATGATACCACCATAATGAGGAGGGCATGGAAAGTATGAACACAGCCTGGCCCTCCCGCTTTGTTGTTATCATTTTTTCACGATGTTGGCGGCACGACACTATCACCGGAGGAACATACCGTGGAAAAAGAAACGTCGGCCGGTGACGGGCCGACCGTAAAGAAACCGACAAGGAAAGGCCGCTGTGTTTCCAAGAGGGCCCGGCACCGCTGGGCTGCGCCAAAGGAGAGTCGTGGCTAGGCTGGGCCGTGATGAAGGCACACGTCTCTGTCGTGCTGCGCGAAGGCCAGTAGAGGCCTGTGGCTAGGACGGGCCACCACATAGGGGCGTGGCGCAGGCGCGCCACGCCGGTGGTGCGGAGCAGCTTGTCACTCGGCCAATAGGGAGGAGCGGGACCCTGTCGGGTCTCGCGTGAGCTGGACCGGCACCACCTGGCGCCTGTTGGAGCTCCACCCAAACTGCAGAGCCATTCGGGTGCCAAGGGGCATGCGATATCCCACTGGCCACAGCTTAGGCGGACCTAGCAAGCCGCCGGGATGCCCTCAGGTCAGGCCACCCTTGCTGGCCGAGCGACCAGGCCGGGCCACCATCGGGCCAGGCCACCCTCGGTTCGGGCCGCCCCCTTGGGCTAGATCGTTCCCTCGGACAGGGAGAACTCGCGGACCGGGTCGGGCTGGGATGATTCGACTGGGTCAGACCAGACCCGGACCCACTATGGCTAGTTTACACCCTTTCGCCCATATCTTTGGCTATAGTTTTCTGATCGACGGACCGTCTATGGTGATGGAAAGCTTAGAGTGTGACGGTTCTATTGGAATAATCCACTTGAGGTTTGGAAATTATTGTGATATGTATGGGTTGGTTTGAACCTAAAAACCAACCGGGCCCCTGGAACGAAAATGCCAATAACTCACAGACCAAACATCCGATTGACACACCATCTATTGCGTTGAGACCCCTATGACAAGGTGGACCTTTGAGATACTCCTACGTGGGACTTGGTGACTATTTTAATATTTACTAGTAGCTTGTGGAGAGAATCCTCCGGGAGACGAACGTGCGGAGTATGGAGACCTAGTAGGTGGCTAAGACCTGACGACTGGTGACCTTTTGACTCAGAGTGTTTCAACTAGCCCAGTGGGAATCACCTCTGTGTGACGCGACATGACCATAGTGGGGAGCACCTCTATGTGACGTGGTAGAACCACGATACTCGACATGAAGATTACCTTAGAAGACTACGAGGGGGAGCACCTCTCTGTGATGTGGGAGACCCACAGGGGGGAGCACCTCTGTGTGACGCAGCAAACCCACGATACTCGACAGGAGGAGTACCACTGTAGTCCAGGACAGTGGGAAGAACCTCGGTGTGACACGGAAGGTCCACAATAATCTATAGAGGAGTAGTACACTAGCAGGTGAGGTTTCTATAGTTTGAATGGGAGTGTTACATGTTTCCACCCTTAGAATAAAATCCAGGTATTTAGCTAGGTTAATGACTTATGTGTTTTCCTCATGATTGGGATGGGTTACTAGATAAATCAAGTATATGTATGTGCATATACCTAAGTAATGGATATCCGTTGATTTCATACTTTGTGGTTTATCATTGTTGGATTTTGTGAGACATTGAGGGTCTCGGGGTCCCTATTGAGTATCGTTATACTCACCCCTACACGGGCTATGGCCGCACCACGTTGTGTTGGTTGCAGATGACAGATAGCGCTGATTGAGGCGGAGAGTAGTAGGACGGGATGGTACCCGAAGGTAAACCACTCAGCATGACGGTACACGGAGCGGACGGTCGGACATGGAGTGCTACAGAGGCCATATGTACCTACCCTTCAGGAATGAACCCTCGATGGAAGACCCAATAGTTGTTTTACTTTTCTTCAATTGTACTTGCTTTCAGTTGTACCTGTACTTTAATATTGTGCTTGTATTTCTCGCCCCTTTTATATTACAACACTCTCTTTTGTGTACAGTTCTACTTAGTGTTTTAATTCTAGTTGCATACTCTGTTGTGTGTGTTTCAGTCTATAAAGGCAATTCATTCCTAGTTTAGGTATTTACGCTTTTGGTGCTAGTCTCCAGCCCCTGGCCTGTGGAAGGCGGGCTTGGGGTAGTCATGATATGGGGCCCGGGGGATGGGTCGTGATAGGGATTGAATGGTATTTACCTAAAATGTTAATTAACATCATTTTATATGCCATTATTTTCCATCGAGATGTTCTTTTATGCTTATTGATGGAATAATTAATGATTTCCTTATGTGAATCCATTTTAAAAGGATATGAAACACATTTTTAATCCACAGGTTCTCTAGGATGTGATTAATTAAATACATTTTATTATCATTGGTTCTTAATTATATTATAAATCAAATTATTTCAAGTAGAAATCATATGTATGGATGGTGATGGGTGGGTCCAATATGAACATCTGATGAATTGGTTAATGATTTATATCTAATGATATTACAAAGAATGAACATGATTGGGTTTCTTCACAATGGTGTAGGATAGAATGTGTTTGGTCACATTTTTAAAGAAGGGACAAAATTAGGTTTTCTTATAATGAATTCGGTTTGATTATCTTTGTTTGTAGTGTTTCAAATGATTTTCATGTTCTAGAAATTTATACTTATTCCGATGACTATGTTATTATCCAATGAGGCAGGTTTATTGACTCATGTTTCCACACTCTATTCATTTATTTATTAGGATATTCCATTATTTATAATACATGTGTTATTGGGTATTACTTTCTTATATAGCATGATTATACCCATATGAACATCTTATGATGATTTCTGATCTTTTAATGTATTCATTTATGATTACCCTTTACTAAGTATTTGAGATAACACTTTTTTATGTTCATATTTTCCCAGGTTTTGAAGAAGATTTATACATATTATGAGATTATAAAAAAAATATTATTTTGAGATTATTTGGGATATGTTGAACAGTTGTTATGGATTTAGTAGTTTATTATATTATGGAAAAAATTCCCTTAGTTGAAAAAGAAATGGGTTCTGTTTATGAATGTGTTTCCAAATTTAATCTAACTATAAATATTTGAGGTCATGTGAATTAATTAAATGAATTATTTTTTTATATCCTAAAATTTATTTAGTCAAATTCTTGAGATTATAGCTAAATTGAATAGAACCCTTTAAAAATCACCTAGAAACCTTTATAGAGGGTCCCAACATATCAAAGTTATAATTCTCTTTCTCCTAGTGCTAAAACTAATCCAAGAACCATATAAACTTTTGAAAATTATCCTTATGAAAATATCATTAATAGAGAAATATTTATGTCACAGTGTGAATGAATCTTATGATGTTGAAAATGTTCCTTACAAAACACATCCCCACAATATGAGTAATGTTTTGTGGGATAAACTATATTTTTCTTATAACTTATATAATGATGAATGGATTCTTAAATCAACTTTAAGAAACACCAAAATATCTTTTGATTGGGAAAAATTCCTTTATTACAACCTATTGTTACAATAATTTTCCCATTCAAACTAATGTTCATATAATGCCTCAAATTAATTTAATCATATCATTCTCCCACTATCTGAAAATAGAAGTGTTTCCATATAATATAAATATATTCAATTACTATTCTAAAAACATTATATTTTAGGGATAACTATACCATAAATTGATTTTTTGATATTTGACTAAGAAACACTTAGTATTTTCATAATGTATGTTGGTTTCTAAAGTTTTGTTTAACTAAAGGTTGTCATCAAAACACATAAATATATGGAAAAATAGATTTATTTCATATTATAACATAGATGATATCCATTAGTTAATATAGTTGTAATATTGTTAAGTGTTGATACTTATATATTATAAAAATTTACTGAATGTAATTATGGTTGACTTTCAATACAAATAATACCCATTATCAATTTTTATTTTACATCCTTAAATAATATGACATATATATATGGTAATGTGAGTTTAGGAATAGATCCAATTTGTATTTAATTGATATATGAGTGCTTGTTTATTATAACCATTGACTTATCCACCAAAAGAATATTTTTTCTTTTACAAAGTATATTCACTACTCAAATTTTCATTCTTAGAATTCCTTATGGAATCCCATGAATTATTTGAATTTTCCTCTAGAATATCCTTAGAATTGTTCACACATATATTACTAAAACAATTCAAGAATATTATTTGTTTTAACTCCTTCAATATCTTAAGGATTATTTATTTTAAAACCTTACAAGTAATCATATCAAAATAAAATAATAATCATATAACAACACCAAATTCATAGTTTATTGAAATTATAATAAACCACCACTAAATAATGTTTAGAAAATTTAGCGGATTTTTTTCAATAACCACCTCTAAATTTTATCCATTTATTAAAAAAGATAAACTTTCTCATGAACCCCCATCCCCCATGAGAACCACCCTCCCCCCAAAATCCCTACCCCAATCTCTATCCACCACTAAATTTCCCCCCTCTCTAGCACTCTGGTTTCCCCCGAGACCCCGACCCCTCCTCAGTTCTTCATTTTCACTCAATACCCCCATTCCCAAGCCATCTTCTGTGATCCATTTTCTATTAATTCCCCCTCATCCTCACCCTTACCCTCACCAACACTCTGGTTTCTCTTGAACCCCCACAACCTCACCCTCTCTGGATTTCTGTTTCCCTTGAGCCCTTATTCCCTTTCCCTCTCCCTTTCTACTTGTAGCCTCTTCTCCCACAAGACAACCCCACCAAGTGGACATCATGTAACAATGATACTTGGTAACCCCCCACAAATTATAGGGCATGATATTTGAATGTTGACACCATTTTGGGTCTCACCTAATTCAGAAATGATATAATCTTTTAATCACTTTGATTCCTTTAAAAACTGAATCTACAAAAACTTTACTTAGGTTAATGTATTTTAAAAACTTGTCTTTTTATTTCTGGATTTGTTCTCAACAAGTTACAATAGTGCTTATATAATTAAAATATCTTGATAGGTGGATCAGATTAGCTTTTGGGTGAAATATCTATTCTTTCTAAGGCCTCAAAGAGATAGTTTACAATTAAATTGGCAGGGGTCCCCCTTTTTCGTCTCTTATCTAGAGAGATTTAACATGGAAATTTTATAGGACCCTGAATACCATATTAGACTAAGACTTTAAAACTATTAATAATTTTCTCTAGACCCTTAATTGTTAAATTATTTTTTGAGACTATTTTATGGGATTTACATGTTTATCATTGCTATGTTATTTAAATTACAACTCTTTATTTATATTATATACTTTATCGGCATTCTTAATTCTTTTTTATGCATAGTGAAGTATGAAATGATAAATATTAATCATGTTTATTATTTTTTTATCATTTAATAAAGTGATGTCACAGTATTTTTCCATGCCATAATTGTTGGTTTTATCATGAAACCTACCATTTGACTTATTGTCCATGTTGAGCATGTTGAATACATATTTGATGGTTTTTATGAGACCACAACATCTTGAATTTTTATTCTTCACACCATATCTTAGAAAATGTTTTTCATGTTATTAGTATGTATTTTAAATGGACTCTACTATAATTGATACCATTTTTTGGTTCCCTATAATTATGAATTGGTTGTTTCATAATCAATATCTTAGGATTTATTTGGAATTATACTAGTATAAATAAGACATTTCTTATGATATATCATACCCATTTTTAGTTTTGTACTAGTATATTAATTTTATTCATTTTCTATTACTTATATCCTTTTTTTGACAAAACTAATTTGAATTAGTTTCTTCATATCCAATATCTTATAATCTTATTAGTTTATTATTAATGAGAATCGGTTGTTCCCTATTTCACCTCTTGTATATTTCATGGGTTTTTGTTATCATGGTTTATATTTGGGTTATTAAATTCCATATGAATTTTTTATATTGTAATTAATATCCCTCAGTGTCCATTTATATCATTCATTGGGGATTTTTTATATTTCTCATACTATTCCATTATTTTCAGTTTTTTCATACCTTATACGTATCATAACATAATAACATAAATCAATTACAATTTTGGTCTTTAAATAGATTAAAATGGGTTATTTACATGGAATAGATCTAGGTCACATGATAGGTCGTTGTTAAAATTACAGATAGATTTTAAAATGGTAATTAACTATTCAAAGGGGTGTTCAACACTAGTTTTTTCATCACAATGTGTGTGTGTTGCATTGAAGTCATGGTTTTGGAAATGAATTTACATTACCTTTAATTATTTATTAGATAGTTCTATAACCATAAGTCAAATGGTGGATTGAGATTTTTTTTTAAATGTGAATGTTTTGTCTTTAAAAATTGGATGTTTAACTAGTTGGATTTCTGTAAAGAGGGTTGTCTGGCATTAATAAGTGATATTATAGAAGTAGTTATATTTTTAAAATGTTTTTAAATATTTGGATTGGTAATTGATTTTAAAATAATATCTAAAATTTATTTTTCTTAATGATAGTATAAATTTTCTCTTTCTTCTATTTTAGATATTTTTATCGATGCATGATTTCTTTTTTTTACTTTGACTTTTTAGTGCTTATGTGAATGTTCTTATAAATACTTGGGTTGTGTTTTCATCAATTCCATTTATCTCTTTTAGAATTTAGTAATACTTATGTGTTATTAATTATTTTAATACAGTGTATGCATATTGTGTTATATATGGATTAAATATGGATCACATTACCAAGGAAATAACCGTAGTATTCTAAGGGGTTGGAAGAGTTATTAGATTTTTCAATTTCTATTTTATCCATTGATGGGATAGTAAGATGTCCATCCACTAAATGTAAATTTTGATGATGGTTGAAGAGATATGAAGTTTATAAATTTTTTTTATTGAATCAATTAAAATATAAATATTTGTGTTGGATTTGGCATGTAGAATCAAATTTTAACCAAATGTTTGAGCACAGATTCCAATCAACAGAATAAGATCCCATCCTTATTGACAATGTAAAAATTAATGAAAAAATATACACATGATTCTTTCAGTATTTTAGTGAAACACCATCAACATCAAAGCGCATAATGAAAACCAATTGAGGGTGCTACAAATTATAAATTGAAACGTGATTTTTTTCAGTCTATAGGATAAATGGATCAAGAATGTAACATATCATTAGAACCATCTCTTGATTATGAAGATACTAATTTAAGAGCAAACATCACTGAGAAGAAAAATGCATTTTTTTATTTTTTAATGATAGAAATATGGAGTTGTATGGTGGATGTTTGAAATAATAAAACCATTATTTTCTTCTGACGTAATACCATATCAAATGCCTATGTAGAATTAAGATTATGGTGATGTCAATGATATTGTAAATGTTGTATGTTTAATTTCCTGGAGCTAAGATCCTTAAATCATTTTATGATATTGAAAAAAAATTCAAAAATCATGGTCTAAATTATATAAAAATAAATTATTGTCCAAATGTTTGTATACTTTATTTGGGAGAAGATTCAAGTAGATAATATTTCAAAAAATGTTCTTCTTCTATATACCAGTCAAAGGGTGATGTTCGATGTTTGAATCAACAAACTACTATGAATGAGAATAAAAGGAACACACCTATAAAGGTTTGTGTTAATTCAATATAAAACCATGATTTCAAAGATTATTCATGTCATAAAAAACTATCGAGAACATGAAATATCATTCTATAGATAATAAAAATGCCAGATTAATGAGACATACAAGAGATTCAAAATCATGGAATACATTTGATTCCTTATATCCATATTTCTTATATGATCCTAGGAGTTGGCGATTGGAATAGGTTGCTGATTAATTCTGTCACGACCCGTCCTCGGGGCCCGTGCCGTGACTACCCCAAGCCCGCCTTCCATAGGCCAGGGGCTGGCGACTAGCACCAAGGCGTAAAATCCCAGTAAACAGGGAAGGCATTGCCTTTGTAAGTAACAACCACACAGAGTCAGCAAGCGGAAAGTAAAGTGCAGAAAAGTAAAGGGGGCCGGAAATACAAGCCCAACTGTAAAGTACAACTGAAAAGTAAAGTACAGTAACTGTAGAAAAGACGGCGGCCTCGTGTCGTCCACTGGCAATCCCACCTGAAGGGTGGGTACAGATAGCCTCCAGGCTCCTCGGGTCCCACGTCCGCTCCGAGCACGTCCCGCCCAGTGGTCCACCTCCAGGTACCGTCCTGCTCCATGCCCCAACCGTGATCAGCGCTGTCCGTCGTCTGCAACCAACACAACAAGGTGCGGGCATAGCCCGTGCAGGGGTGAGTACAACTACTCAGTAAGGACCCCGAGACCCCCGAAGGTCTCCCGAAATCCACAAAGGATATAGCACAAAAGAAAGATGCAATCACGAAGTAACATCTGACTCGACTTAGGTATATGCCCATACACATACCTAAGTCCCCAATTCTAGCTCTGCTCACGAGCTCAAGAACAACTCAATCCACAAAGGAAGCAAGACTCAAATCCACAAGGAGAGTAACAGTAAATCCACATAGGATAGTTCAACACAATCCACAAAGGAGAGTAACAGTAAATCCACATAGGATAGTTCAACACAATCCACAAAGGAGAGTAACAGTAAATCCACATAGGATAGTTCAACACAATCCACAAAGGAGAGTAACAGTAAATCCACATAGGATAGTTCAACACAATCCACAAAGGAGAGTAACATAAGATTCAGCTCAACCAGGATTTTCATTATTGAAACCGTAAATGTTGAAGAGCCCCATCTCTGAAGTGTACAGTGGTCCTGTCACGACTCCGAGGTACTGCTCACTAACCTAAGATTGCTGAAGTACTCCTCCTGTCGAGTACCGCGGGTCTGCTGCCAACTACCGGGCGCTCCGTCCGCTGAGGGTCTGCTGCCAAATACCGGGCGCTCACCCAGATAGCCTACTGAGGTACTCCTCCTGTCGAGTACCGCGGGTTTGCCGCCAACTACCAGGCGCTCCGTCCGCCGTGGGTCTGCTGCCAACTACTGGGCGCTCCGTCCACTGGGCTAGTCGACTCACTCCAAGTCGAGTCGGTCAAGCAGTCGTCAGGTCTCAGTCATCTACACGGTCTCCGTACTCCGCACGCACGTCTCCACCGTCGCGGGTCTGTCGCTACAACCAAGCGCACACACTCCGTAGAGTATCGCGGGTCTGCCGCTACAACCAAGCGCTCCACCGCCAAGGGTCTGTTGCTGCATCCAAGCGCACCACCACTGTCAAGTACCACGGGTCCGCCGCTACACCCAAGCGCTCCACCGCTCAAGGTAAAAAGAAGATTCAGCTCACACAGGTTCGGTAGCACTGTTCCACGTAGGATCGCTGAGTGCAGTAGTCGACGTAGTCCACGGAGGATCTCTGCACAGTCGTCGCCGCAGTCCACGAAGGATCTCTGCTCTGCCGTCGTCGCAGTCCACGGAGGATCTCTGCTCTGCCGTCGTCGCAGTCCACGGAGGATCTCTGCTCTACCGTCGAAGTCACAGCCAGCACTAGGGTTCCCGCACATAGCGAGCTCGTTAGGAGGGTCCGCTCCACGAGTCGAGAGGCTGATACATCAACTGACACGTAGTCCGAAGTTGATGTATCCAAAAGTTCCGTATCGACAACAGGATCTCAACGCAACAGACGGCGCGTCAATTGGACGCCCGGTCTGAGAGGTATTGGCATTTTCGTCCCAGGGGCCCGGTTGGTTTTTAGGGCAAAACCAACCCGACCGTACTCCGCCTGTGTCCGATCCTCGGGCGGAGTATGCCAAAAGTTCCGTCTCACTTAGAGGAAACTACCACAGCTGACGGTACGTCGATCGGACGTCCGTAGCTCAAGTTATGAGCGTTTTCGCTCCGAGGGCCCGGTTGGTTTCGTGTACGAACCAACCCGGCCGAACCCAAAGTCTTCCGAAACCTTGAGTGTAATATACCGAAACGACCGTCTCGATCCAAGGATCGTGTAGCCGCTGACGGTTCGTCAATCGGAGGTCCCAGACCCAAGATATGGGCGAAAGACCGAAGAGGGCCCGAAACGGGGGTTCCGGGCCCGGGGCGACCCGACCCGAACCCCCCCCTGGGGTCGGCCGAACCGGGTCGGCCCGAACCGGGCCGACCCGAACCGGCCCGAACCGGCTCGGCCGGGTCCGGTCCGACCTGGGAGCGGCCCGGCCGACCGGACCGGCCGGCTCGGCTTCGGCCGAGCGGCCGAGCAGGCCGCCGCCGCGGGTTTGACCCGCGGCATTTGGAGAAACGCGGCCCCCGCGGGGGGCCGCCTGTCACGCGGACGCGGCCGGGCCGCCGCGTCCGTTCCCGGTTCCGCGCGGCCGCGGAACCGGCCGCCGCCGCCGTGGCTTCAGCCGCGGCGGGAGATCTCCACGGCGGCGCGCCGGGCGCCGCCGCCTCCGGTCGCCGGCGCCGCCGCGCCGGCGACCCGCGCCGCCGCCTCCTTCCGCGGGCCGCCGGGGTTGCTCCGGTGGCCCGTTTTGCCTCCCGTCTGCGCCATTGTTCCTCCCGGGATGCGTCCTCCACTGCGGAATCAACCAATGGCCCTTGCGTCGTGCTTTTGCCGTCGCCCGCCAAATCCGCACAAAAAGGAAGATCGGCGGAGGGTTGCCGGGTCTTGTTTGTTAGACCCGCTCCCTCCGCGTTAATCATAAACAACGGGAGAAAAGAATAAGATGATCAACACATGATCCAACAATTTTATTTAAAGATAAAATTGTTCGCTTGAAACCGGCTTTTTAAATTTTCAAGAACGTTCACGAGAAAATTTAAAAGGGGTAACTTTTCCAAAATAAATCCCTACCTCGAAGTCGTCGTCGGACGAGAGGTCGTCGCGGAATCGCTCGTCGCGGAAGAAGGAGATCGTCGCGTCGTCGCGGTATCCGGCGTCGCGTCGCCAATCTCCGGATCAAGAACAAACAGATTTAATTAATTAAATCCGTTGTTATTGAAATTAAGAAGGGAGAATTTAGAAGTTTCGATTCTCACCTTTAACCGCCGATCGCAGGTTCGCCGCGGAAGAAGAGGCACCGAAGAAGAAGAAGGTCGCGGAAAAGCTGTTGACGTCGCGGATCGTGCGTCGTCGGATTCCGGTTCCGGCGTTCTTCGCGTTCTTCGCGTTCTTCGCGTTCTTCGCGTTCTTCACGGAGAGGGTGGAGGAACGAAGATTCTCTCAAATCCTTTCCAAGGATTTTTAGGTTGGTCTTATTTTATAAACATGCCAACACGAAACCGGTTAAGAAACGATCCATCAATTCGAAAGAAACGACCCATTTAATTCACGAAGAAACAGTCCATTTAATTTACGAAATAAACCGCCCAATTAAATGGTCTGTTAAGAATTAAAGAAAATGCGTCGGTTGACTTTTCAGTTACTTTGACGGGTTTTCGCGGGTGCGTTACTTAGCGAAAGAAACGGCGGGGCTCGTGCGGGGCCCACCGCACAAATATCCTACCAAGGGGTAGGATATTTCTGGATAGCATCCTATCCAGTTCAACTCAGTTCAAGCCGCCTTTAAGTGACTTTAAGTGGCTTCCAAGCAGTTTAAGTGAAATAAAATAAAGTTGTCGCACAACTTTATTTTATTCTGACTTAAAGCCGCAAAATTTAAAAACCACGTCTTGAGCAAACGCAACTCCGGAAGAGGCGTTTCTAAGCAAATACCGGCGCTGCGATTTCATCGGTGCCCTCAGAATTCGATTCCGGGCACCGGTTCAAAAGATAGAAAAACCCGCTCGTCCGTTCACTGAACGTACCCGAGCCAAACTTCGGAAATTGATTCCGGGCACACCGGGCCTCGGAATCAGGTGCCGTCTGAAGCTGCGCTCTTGTAAAATTCCAAAGAAAATTAAGAAAAAAAAAATTTGCTTGAAATTTGCAGGTCTTTACATTACTCCCACCTCAGGGCTTTACGTCCCCGTAAAGATACATCAAAAACTAGGGGAACAAATGGGGGTACTGAGCACGCATCTGAGCCTCCCGCTCCCAAGTGCTCTCCTGGAGGTTCCCGTGCTGCCATCTGACGCGCACAAGAGGAATCGACCGCCCACGTAGGACCCGCTCCTGTCGATCCTCGATCTCCACTGGGACCTCCGCAAAAGTCGCCCCATCGTCCATGTCCAGCTCCCCAAAGTCGATGATGTGCGTCGGGTCGTGCACGTATCTCCTCAGCTGAGACACGTGAAAGACATCGTGCACCCGGTGCAACTGAGGTGGTAGAGCCAGGCGATGAGCCACCTCTCCTATCCTGCTGAGGACCTGGAAAGGCCCATCGAACTTCGGAGATAACCTGCCGCCTCGGCCACATCTCCGAAACCTCATCGGGTTGAGACCGTATAAGAACGTGTTCGTCCCCCTCGAATTCAAGAGGTTTCCCTTTTTAGGTTAGAACTGAAACTCAAAACTCCTGCTGCCACAAGGGTAGGGTTGACCAACTCAAGAGTGATCGGCCACACCCTCTTATGCCTGAGTTTAACATGTGCTGCCCAGGGTTTCCTTTTCACCGACCAAGGAAAACCCATTCCGACGTTTGCCTAAAACAGTCAACCGGGGTATGATTTGTGAATCATACCCAGATCAACGTCATAAGGCCTCTACGCTGCCACCAAGAGATTCCAACCGAAACTCTCGCCTCGAGGTCAAATCACACCGTCGGCGTAAGTGTGATTATCGAGTCTCCTCCCAAAGGTATCTCCAGACGTGAGGGTCAAGTCTACGGCTTACCCGGAACCTCTAGGTCTGGGACATGATTCGTGGAAGGGTTGAATGATCGGTTCCTATGTCTATAGATATGGCAGCTCGTAGTAGACATAATTCGTACCCCGAATCATTCTTAGAGTTCCTGGGTCACACTCCTTGACCGCAATGCAGCTACTCTCCTCCCCAGCCCTCCTGCTCCCTGAGCCTGGCGGGGACTACTAAGTCGGGTGGTCGTAACATGTCGAAATGTACACCACCACATGCTGCTCTCTAAGCTCCGCTTCCACGTCTGCTACCCTGCAGATTCATCTGTCCTTAGCACTTCCTCCTCCTGAAACATTTTACACGCCCGTGTCTCTGAGACTGGCGCTAGTTTCCTGCCTTTCACTGCTAACGTTCACAACCACAAAGGTTCTCTCTAGCATCCTAGCATAGGTAGAAATGCATAGAGGAAAAGTAATGGTTCGGATTTCCCTTAGACACACTTCGCTCAGAAATTCGAGTCTAAGGAACTGATCACAACGTAACCAACGAGTACTACGATTGATTGGTAAGCCACGATGAGTGCTCTGCTTCCGACATGTCGTACTGTCGAAGCTGTATTAGCTCCAGAAAACTCACAACCACCTCCTCAAGCCAGTCCTCAGCCGCCTACGAGTCAGGCTCACCTCGAAACTTGAGGGATATCTGGTGCTAAAACATATGTAAGGCACTAAGCCTGTGATTCTCTGCTACCGGTACCGCCGGTAGTGTCTACTGACCAACAGGTAGTGACATAGCTGGCGCACTACCCGTAGGTACTATCCCAGGTATCGATTCGCGTACCGAAGCCTCATTACTATAAGAACCAACCTCATGGTCACTCACTGGAAACAACAGAAGCTAAGATCATTATCCGCTCTACTAGTATCCAAGCTAGGCGTAGAACTCTAGCAACCGCCTCCATCCAGTCCACTGCTGCCTGGGAAATCTGTCTCGCCTCGTATCCTCAGAGGCCTCTACTGCTGGAGCTCGTGCATCGCGCTCTGCTAGCGTGCACTGTCAGCTAGTGGCATCCTCTGCCTAACGGGTGGTGGTGCTGCTGGTACACCACCCGAAGGTGCCAACACTGAAAAAGGGCCCTGCACCGGAGTCTCGCTGCTCGGTGGGCCATCATCGAGAACTCTCTCGGAACTCCAGCTAACTATCTGCATGGTGACATCCTGAACAGTTGTGTCACGGTCAACGATTTATACCTGGTGAGCTGACCTGGTTTGAGCTGACTTTAAACCTTTTGGGAAACACACACGCAATCAGTGTTTTCATGCATTAAGTTGGAAATCAGAAGTCAGGGTCCTGGTGTACGGATACGTCGGCCGCCGCACCAACACTGGGCTCCCTGAACTGATAACCACACTCAATACACTAAACACTATTGCTTCACATAGAAAGAAAGGACGATCAGAGTCCGCGGTAGAACCGAACACCTCTGATACCAATTTGTCACGACCCGTCCTCGGGGCCCGTGCCGTGACTACCCCAAGCCCGCCTTCCATAGGCCAGGGGCTGGCGACTAGCACCAAGGCGTAAAATCCCAGTAAACAGGGATGGCATTGCCTTTGTAAGTAACAACCACACAGAGTCAGCAAGCGGAAAGTAAAGTGCAGAAAAGTAAAGGGGGCCGGAAATACAAGCCCAACTGTAAAGTACAACTGAAAAGTAAAGTACAGTAACTGTAGAAAAGACGGCGGCCTCGTGTCGTCCACTGGCAATCCCACCTGAAGGGTGGGTACAGATAGCCTCCAGGCTCCTCGGGTCCCACGTCCGCTCCGAGCACGTCCCGCCCAGTGGTCCACCTCCAGGTACCGTCCTGCTCCACGCCCCAACCGTGATCAGCGCTGTCCGTCGTCTGCAACCAACACAACAAGGTGCGGGCATAGCCCGTGCAGGGGTGAGTACAACTACTCAGTAAGGACCCCGAGACCCCCGAAGGTCTCCCGAAATCCACAAAGGATATAACACAAAAGAAAGATGCAATCACGAAGTAACATCTGACTCGACTTAGGTATATGCCCATACACATACCTAAGTCCCCAATTCTAGCTCTGCTCACGAGCTCAAGAACAACTCAATCCACAAAGGAAGCAAGACTCAAATCCACAAGGAGAGTAACAGTAAATCCACATAGGATAGTTCAACACAATCCACAAAGGAGAGTAACAGTAAATCCACATAGGATAGTTCAACACAATCCACAAAGGAGAGTAACAGTAAATCCACATAGGATAGTTCAACACAATCCACAAAGGAGAGTAACAGTAAATCCACATAGGATAGTTCAACACAATCCACAAAGGAGAGTAACATAAGATTCAGCTCAACTAGGATTTTCATTATCGAAACCGTAAATGTTGAAGAGCCCCATCTCTGAAGTGTACAGTGGTCCTGTCACGACTCCGAGGTACTGCTCACTAACCTAAGACTGCTGAAGTACTCCTCCTGTCGAGTACCGCGGGTCTGCTGCCAACTACCGGGCGCTCCGTCCGCTGAGGGTCTGCTGCCAAATACCGGGCGCTCACCCAGATAGCCTACTGAGGTACTCCTCCTGTCGAGTACCGCGGGTTTGCCGCCAACTACCAGGCGCTCCGTCCGCCGTGGGTCTGCTGCCAACTACTGGGCGCTCCGTCCACTGGGCTAGTCGACTCACTCCAAGTCGAGTCGGTCAAGCAGTCGTCAGGTCTCAGTCATCTACACGGTCTCCGTACTCCGCACGCACGTCTCCACCGTCGCGGGTCTGTCGCTACAACCAAGCGCACACACTCCGTAGAGTATCGCGAGTCTGCCGCTACAACCAAGCGCTCCATCGCCAAGGGTCTGTTGCTGCATCCAAGCGCACCACCACTGTCAAGTACCACGGGTCCGCCGCTACACCCAAGCGCTCCACCGCTCATGGTAAAAAAAAGATTCAGCTCACACAGGTTCGGTAGCACTGTTCCACGTAGGATCGCTGAGTGCAGTAGTCGACGCAGTCCACGGAGGATCTCTGCACAGTCGTCGCCGCAGTCCACAAAGGATCTCTGCTCTGCCGTCGTCGCAGTCCACGGAGGATCTCTGCTCTGCCGTCGTCGCAGTCCACAGAGGATCTCTGCTCTGCCGTCGAAGTCACAGCCAGCACTAGGGTTCCCGCACATAGCGAGCTCGTTAGGAGGGTCCGCTCCACGAGCCGAGAGGCTAATACATCAACTGACACGTAGTCCGAAGTTGATGTATCCAAAAGTTCCGTATCGACAACAGGATCTCAACGCAACAGACGGCGCGTCAATCGGACGCCCGGTCTGAGAGTTATTGGCATTTTCGTCCCAGGGGCCCGGTTGGTTTTTAGGGCAAAACCAACCCGACCGTACTCCGCCTGTGTCCGATCCTCGGGCGGAGTATGCCAAAAGTTCCGTCTCACTTAGAGGAAACTACCACAGCTGACGGTACGTCGATCGGACGTCCGTAGCTCAAGTTATGAGCGTTTCCGCTCCGAGGGCCCGGTTGGTTTCGTGTACGAACCAACCCGGCCGAACCCAAAGTCTTCCGAAACCTTGAGTGTAATATACCGAAACGACCGTCTCGATCCAAGGATCGCGTAGCCGCTGACGGTTCGTCAATCGGAGGTCCCAGACCCATGATATGGGCGAAAGACCGAAGAGGGCCCGAAACGGGGGTTCCGGGCCCGGGGCGACCCGGCCCGAACCCCCCCTGGGGTCGGCCGAACCGGGTCGGCCCGAACCGGGCCGACCCGAACCGGCCCGAACCGGCTCGGCCGGGTCCGGTCCGGCCTGGGCGCGGCCCGGCCGACCGGACCGGCCGGCTCGGCTTCGGCCGAGCGGCCGAGCAGGCCGCCGCCGCGGGTTTGACCCGCGGCATTTGGAGAAACGCGGCCCCCGCGGGGGGCCGCCTGTCACGCGGACGCGGCCGGGCCGCCGCGTCCGTTCCCGGTTCCGCGCGGCCGCGGAACCGGCCGCCGCCACCGCGGCTTCAGCCGCGGCGGGAGATCTCCACGGCGGCGCGCCGGGCGCCGCCGCCTCCGGTCGCCGGCGCCGCCGCGCCGGCGACCCGCGCCGCCGCCTCCTTCCGCGGGCCGCCGGAGTTGCTCCGGTGGCCCGTTTTGCCTCCCGTCTGCGCCATTGTTCCTCCCGGGACGCGTCCTCCACTGCGGAATCAACAAATGGCCCTTGCGTCGTGCTTTTGCCGTCGCCCGCCAAATCCGCACAAAAAGGAAGATCGGCGGAGGGTTGTCGGGTCTTGTTCGTTAGACCCGCTCCCTCCGCGTTAATCATAAACAACAGGAGAAAAGAATAAGATGATCAACACATGATCCAACAATTTTATTTAAAGATAAAATTGTTCGCTTGAAACCGGCTTTTTAAATTTTCAAGAACGTTCACGAGAAAATTTAAAAGGGGTAACTTTTCCAAAATAAATCCCTACCTCGAAGTCGTCGTCGGACGAGAGGTCGTCGCGGAATCGCTCGTCACGGAAGAAGGAGATCGTCGCGTCGTCGCAGTATCCGGCGTCACGTCGCCAATCTCCGGATCAAGAACAAACAGATTTAATTAATTAAATCCGTTGTTATTGAAATTAAGAAGGGAGAATTTAGAAGTTTCGATTCTCACCTTTAACCGCCGATCGCAGGTTCGCCGCGGAAGAAGAGGCACCGAAGAAGAAGAAGGTCGCGGAAAAGCTGTTGACGTCGCGGATCGTGCGTCGTCGGATTCCGGTTCCGGCGTTCTTCGCGTTCTTCGCGTTCTTCGCGTTCTTCGCGTTCTTCGCGGAGAGGATGGAGGAACGAAGATTCTCTCAAATCCTTTCCAAGGATTTTTAGGTTGGTCTTATTTTATAAACATGCCAACACGAAACCGGTTAAGAAACGATCCATCAATTCGAAAGAAACGACCCATTTAATTCACGAAGAAACAGTCCATTTAATTTATGAAATAAACCGCCCAATTAAATGGTCTGTTAAGAATTAAAGAAAACGCGTCGGTTGACTTTTCAGTTACTTTGACGGGTTTTCGCGGGTGCGTTACTTAGCGAAAGAAACGGCGGGGCTCGTGCGGGTCCCACCGCACAAATATCCTACCAAGGGGTAGGATATTTCTGGATAGCATCCTATCCAGTTCAACTCAGTTCAAGCCGCCTTTAAGTGACTTTAAGTGGCTTCCAAGCAGTTTAAGTGAAATAAAATAAAGTTGTCGCACAACTTTATTTTATTCTGACTTAAAGCCGCAAAATTTAAAAACCACGTCTTGAGCAAACGCAACTCCGGAAGAGGCGTTTCTAAGCAAATACCGGCGCTGCGATTTCATCGGTGCCCTCAGAATTCGATTCCGGGCACCGGTTCAAAAGATAGAAAAACCCGCCCGTCCGTTCACTGAACGTACCTGAGCCAAACTTCGGAAATTGATTCCGGGCACACCGGGCCTCGGAATCAGGTGCCGTCTGAAGCTGCGCTCTTGTAAAATTCCAAAGAAAATTAAGAAAAAAAAAATTTCCTTGAAATTTGCGGGTCTTTACAAATTCAACCCATTTGGAACTTTGGGCACCAGTTATAGATTTTGGCCAGTTGTTTTGACCAAAAATAATCTACCTCTATGGATGTGTATGAAAAAACATATTTTATTATTTTTATTATTATTCATAAAAAAAGTATGGAAATTATATTTATGTATACTTGTAGCCTGCAATTTAATAATTACAATAGTTAGAATGAAAAGGTGTTGAGAAATATGATTCATATTATAGAACAATTCTCAAATTCACTCTCCTCTAATGTGGACCATTAGTGACTTCCTTGACTTGGGGACTCATCTACTTTGAACACTTACCAAAATTTGACTTGTCCTATCTTTAACTTTTATTTTGATCATAAATGAAAACCTCACAGCAAAAAAAAAGATGGTGCTTATTATGTCCTTTAATAATTCTCAATGCATCTTACATATTTTTATTGAACGAGTAATAATTAAATGGTTCTATTGATATTTAAAAAACTCCAATTTTTTTGAAAGGTTATAAAAAATTGGAAGAACAGGGAAATGTTGAAACATAATTTGGGAAGGATATTCTTTTGAATTATAGTGGGAAACAAGTTTGAAGTGAATCATCAAGTGAAATTAAAATATAATAATGGAAGAAAAAAATTATATTCTTCAAACATCAATTTTTAGAATTTAATTTATTATGGAATAATCTTAATGTTATGAATATTGAGAAGAAAGATTTCAAAAATCAGATCTTCACATTTCTTAATGAGAATGGAAAATTGAAGCCTATCTCAATGCCCAGAATGAATTAGAATCAATGAGCATAAAACATGATTTATATACATATGAGATTGAAGGTGTGCTCGGAAATAAATTTCAATGAAAAATAGGAATAGAAATACATCCCATTGAATTTCATAACTTGTAAAGGTATATGAAGGGTACTGAAGTAACATATTAGGGAATGTCAGCCTAATTCATCATAGGTTACATTAATTTAAAAATCATTATTCATATATTTGGTTACAATAGTTTCTACCTTTGGAATTTAGTAGATTATTACCAAAAAGGTTACTATAGTTTTACTTGAATTTTTAACATTATTCAAATAATAATGTGAGGAATCTATACCACTAGATGATATAAAAAACATTAAGATAAATTTGAATTGAATATTTTGCTAATGGATATGATCTTTCATTGATCATTTTTTTCTGTCATGATACATTTAACTTTTTATTTGGTCAAGGAAACTATATTAGGAGGCATCATACATTATCTATAGATGTATCTAATTTATGGGTAATTTATTTAAATTTTTCTCATCTCAGGTAAACAATTCTTATAACTTTAATAAATACCTAATTATTATTTATTTAATTTATTTTATATATATCTTGGTCATTTGAAATCATATATGAAAAAAGGATCAACCTGAAGGGTATATTTTCGTAGGCTATTTATCATAGGATTGTCTCACACTTCCTTCATGATACATAGATGATGTTGAAACTAGATTCAATCGAGTTGGACATGTTGATGACATATCGACTCAATCTCTGCTACATGGTAAATAAAATGTCCTTTATACTATTTGGAAATTAGTTTAGAGGATCTCAAATGTTACACTGATAGAAATGTAATTATTATTGGTTAATAGATATGTGATGAATAACAGTGAAATATTAGTTCCTTTTATTGAATAAATCTAGATGAAATCAAAGAGATGAATGAGAATTCAAACACAAAATGAGAAGGATATAACCAAATCTATTATTAAAGATCCTTCATAATGGTTTTCATGTCGAGTGAGTTCATAAATATTTTAATCAATATTGATATTTAGTTGACACATATTTTTTAAATATAATAATTTATATTACTTTTTTAGATCACAAATACTAATACTCTTGAAGAGTTGTTAGATGATTTGATGTTTCTATCTCGAGGTCCTTAAAAATATGATAGATTTATCAATTCTCACATTTTCAATAGATTTAAATTTCATACAGTAAATTGGGAATAGGTTTCAAAAACATAAAATATTGTTGTATTTAGTGTTTTAAATTGGGATGCTATAGAATGTTGACTGATATTATCGAATTAAATTACCATGACCATTTTTCCATTGTCCGATTTTAATTCAAGTGGGTTGATTTTACAAAGGGTTTTAAAAGAGATTACTTGAAAAATACTTCAATGAACTTCTCTTTCCTGGAATTTGTTATTGAATGTAAATTAAAATATCTATATATTTATCATCTTAATATAAAATGATATATTTTGTGGAAGATGTCATGGATGAAGGGTGGAGTGTAGTTGTTCACATAAAAAAGAATTTTATTATATTGGTGTTGAATTAGAAGATTTGAAATCTAAAATTGAATCCCATCTACAAAAAAACGAACTTATTCTTCCATTATGATATTAATTACATTTTTCTTTCAAGGGTGGATGATATATATTAACTAATAATGGAGAAGTAAAATGACATGATTGAAGGGAAAAATTATTTTATATAAAATCATCAATTAATTTATCAACCACTTACGTTATATGTTCATATATTCCTTATCATAGACTTGTAAATTTTGTTTTTCATTACTATGAACCTATTATCATTTATAATTTTTTATACATGTAATTTTATAAGGACCTGGCCTTAAACACTACATAATATTTAATTAAATAAATAATTCACATTGAGGATATTTTCAGGATTATAGTTTTAGAAAATTAGGACATAACTATTACATCTCAAAAGGTTAAAAAGTAGAGACATCTAGTCAGTTTCAATTTTTTTCATAAAATAAATACTCTTCAAAAAAAGAGTCATGTCTAGTTCCATGTTTTGGACAACATGAATTTTATTTAATCCCATGCTTGACCCTATTCATCTTTAAGTCATGTGAAAACATTTCAAAACATGGGATGCGAATAAAGAGCTTAGTAAGGGCTATAAAAAAAAAGAAAGAAAACATTAGTTCATAAATACATAAAAAACATAAACTCTTTTACTTACATCATTAAATCATATGATTTATGAATAACACATAGAAATCATAAATCATAAAGGTAACCTGCTGCATCTATAACATACTTACACTGTATCTATCACAGCTACATACAGAGTTACTTTAGAATACCCATCATAGTATATTCCCTAAATCTCATTGGAGAAACATTCGCGATTACCTATGTCATGATACCCAATGCATTAGAGAGCTATCTTGGGCTCACCCACCCTAGGTTTATCACGGAACCACCTGTATACGTAAATAATGCCCAAGAACCATAACAAGATCATAACTCATAACATAAGCATAAAGGAAGATAAAATTCCCAAAATGCAATAACAATATAAAATTTCAATATATTAACGTATCAAAATCATTATCAAAACCATTTTCAATACCAAAAATATGTAAAATAGTATATGGTATTTAGTTTCTTTTTAAAAACATTATGGCCGGTTAAGGAAGCCAAAGATCAAATAATACTCGCGGCGGCGGAAAGGTCATTTTCACGTCTTACGTTAAAAAGAAACATTCTCCTTTTGTCGTTTAGTAAAAATATTCGTAGAAAATAATTCCCTTTGAATTAAATGAAAAGTCAACGATGTTTATACTATGTATAAAATAAATTCGTGTATTAAAACAAAATACGCCTCAATGAAAGGAGATTGAGACGAAGTCCCTTACCTCGTGTTCGACTTGACTCGATCAATCATTAATCTCTTGAATAATAAACTAAAGTTAATTTATACATTATTAAGAACCATTTTCAAGTTTATTATTCATTTTATATCACTTATTACCATGTTATAAACATTTTTCAATCTTTTAAGTTAATAACGGTCGTTTTGTTGATATTTGGTACTGGAGTAAACAATGAACACCTTATATTTACAAGTTATCCATGTGGTCAAAAGTATATTATATTGAGAATTATATTCATTATTTAGATATCATATAAATAAAATATATTCAGTATATATACATGTATTTATAAAAGTACATATCATTTAGAGATATGAAATGAAATGCACCGTTCATGGAGACGGTAAGCCCTAAGTACACATGAACTCTACATTCATTTATATTTCTTATTTTAATGGAATTAAAAAATAATGATACATAGGTATGTTATAATTACAGTATAATATCATATATAATATCATTAACTCCGTCCTTTATATGTCCCACATATGGCATTAATGAGTAATATCACTTTGAGGGGGCGGTAGTCCGCACTTCATCAAATGAAATTATCGTGTTTACCCATAATGGAAACCATAAATGTATTATATAAAAGGAAAATACAGAAGAATAAATAATACTTTAAAATAATATATATCATATATAAATATAGTTTCATCTTAATGGACACCATGATAGGTGCTAGGAGTTAATCGAACAATCATCATCTCGTGAGGCGTTTGTTTTCTATCCACAGAAACAGTATGTTCTTCACTCATTAGATTGAGGTGTGTGTAAGTTTAGTTTTAATCCTTCTCATAACAACATCCTAGTATATTTAGGATACTGGTGTTGTTACAAAATAATGGAATAAAAAGAGTTTGTGGGTTTGAGAAGTGAAATAAAAGAAAAGAAGTTAAGAGAAACTATTACCTTTAATATGTGTAACTCTAATTGGTATGAAACAAAAGGGTTTCTTGAAGTGCCTTATGCCTAAGTTAAGGATTCTAGGTGGAGTATTTGGATGTAAGGAGATTAATTAGGAAGATTTTGGATGAGAAAAAAGGCTTGAGAGGTGTGATGAATTTGTTAGAATGTGGGCTTTTTAAAAGGGGGAGGAGGTGCTCTTTATGAAAGTGTGATAATATTATTTCATTATATATTTATATTCAGTTTATAAAGGTCCATAACTCATTAAGGTCTAATATAAGATGGATCATGGTCGAAATAAATTCATCCAATATGAATTTTATAGGTTTTCGAATTTATTTTAATATTTCTAATCTTATTTATTTAAAAGATTTATTAATGAGGTAAACACTGCATCATTATTGAGTCACAAATAATTTAATTTATTAGATGTATAAAAGTATAAAAAACTACCATGATGTAGGAAATAGTTTTATCTTTCCAAATAATATTTTTAGTGTAAAATATGACTTATATAACCCCATGTAAAAATTGATTTACAAAAATATATTTGTTTATTTCATTTTTACCTTTACTTTATATTAATTAATCTAAAGTGTCATAATCATTCATAAGTGGCTCCATGGGGTCCCAAAATATACCCAAGGATGCCATTGGTCGGAAATTACTCATCCAATAAGTTTATGAAAATATTTAAGGTAATTTTTAATTATTATAATATTCTTTTTACCGTGTATTACCCTATTTACCTTTAACTGTGGTAAATAAAAGTCAAAAGTTAGTATTCACCAAAAAATATTTTTATCTCATTGAACCAAATTTTACTTAATAATAATAACCATGTATGTTGGATTTTTTAAATTCAATTCACAAAAGTGGTAACATTTTTTTAAATGAAAAATTTAGTTTTTTTAACTACAACTAGTGGTTTCACTATTCAACAAAAATTGAAGTTTTTCATAAAACTACCAAAAATTCAGCCTAAGAAATATTTGATATTTCAAATTCAAAAATAATTTATATTTTACCAAATTAAAAACATATAAGTGGAAGAAATTAATTTAAAATTAATTCCCGCTTTCAAAACAAAAAAGCGTGTTTTTAAGAAACAATAACTATCAAAAGATTGATACTTGTTTATGTCCAATTTCAATGTGAAATTAATTCCAATGACCAAAATTGGATTAAATGGTAAAAATATATTCTAATTACACTTTAAAACCAATTAAAATGACAATATAACCATATAAATAAATTAGATTAAAAGGCAGTTTTGAATTAAAATACAATATTTTTCACTATTCATTAAAAATGAACTTTATCGGAGAAATTTCAATAATTCACCAAAAGTAAATTTTGGTGTCCCCATTTTAAATAAGAATTTTATTTGGTCAAATAGAATGTATTAAAGTGACCAAAACTATATTTAATGAGGGTTCTCTATTAAAAGGCAGTAAATCGACCTTTTAATGTAAATTATGCTTAAAATTAGTTTAATTCACATTTTAAGCCTCTAACTTTTTTTTGGATAAATGTAAAAACATTTAAAAAAACAAATATAATCATATTTTAGTTAGTTTTTTTCACTCCCACCAATACAATGGTTAGGAGTTAACTACCATTTAAAAATATAATATTACATTATTAGTGTGAAACGTACGATTTCAATTAAACCCATTTTTTTATCAGGTATTCTATTGAACCTAGAAACCCCTTTAAATTAAATTTAATATTTAATTCAAAAATATTAACAAATATGAAATATTTCTTATTTTTTATTTAACCGGGATGTTAAAAATTTTCTAAATATATGTCATCATGTAATTTTTATTTTATAAAATAATAGTAATTCCATGGAAAAGAGTTTCATTGATCCCTGTTGACTCCTAGTTGATGTCACCTAAACCACAGTTATTGATGATGATCCATTAGTATCCCTCCTTAAAATATATGAAACACCCTCCGTCTACCCCCTTTAGCATATCTTACACCCACCTATATTCAGTCAACTTCTATAACATACTATCTCTCCATACAATTATCACCTAGGACAGTGACTCCCCATTCAATAGGTTTTATAGTGAGGGAATAGGTCATCACATATGTTTCTTCATGATGACATTTAAGGGTGATAGTTATAGATAAAAATTTTAATGGGAATAATGTTATTGCACTTTTTATACTACTAACTATTTTTTCATAAATGAAAAAACAATGTCCTTATGGAGATAAATTTTAATAGTTTAGATATTTTAAATTTTAAAATATTGGAGATAGTTGACCCATTTTTTTGTTTTGTGATCCCCATAGATGATTCCAGAGGATTATTTGGAAATATTCTAGTATAGCTAGTGGCAGATCTGGTTAACTTTCTGATTACCTATGTTGATTGGTGGAATATGACACAATCTTGGGAAAATTAAGTATTTGATTCTCATATAAAGGTAATTTTAATACATTATGGTGTAATTTAATTTCACTATGTTATTACATTAAAATATTTTGAAAATGAATATATTTTTACATTTGTTATTCCACTTTACTGTTGATGATCTTGATACACAATAGTGGACTTTGAAAATTTTTGGTAATGAAAAATAATAATTTAAATGTTGATTATGGAATGAATTAATTGATCCATTATTGACCACATAGTAACAAAATGATAAGGTATATGAAGGGGTACCTAGAGAGTAGTGGAGGGTGTTTATTGATATTCATCTTCATGAAAAACACATGGTACTGAAATATATATTATTATAATAATATCATTTTACATATATATATATATATATATTCATATGATTAAAAAAATGTCATTTTAAACAGTATTATTAAATAACATGTTATTTATTTCAGGATGTTTCATGAAAAAATTCCTCAAGTCTAGCTAAACAAATCAACCCCCATGCTGAGGGGTCAAAGAGTTTTCCTAGATTTAGATCAACTAGGGTAATATTTTAATTAGTTTAAATTTTGATATGATAACATTATCTATTTAATATATTAAATTGTTGACTTATCTCTGTTTATTATTGTAAAATAATTTTGGAAACCAAGTCTCCAGTATAGAATTTGGTTAAATGTGCATTGAAAATATGATGGTAGTTATGTTATTTATTACATAAAAGAATTTTGGCTATGAATTAATTTCTCATTATAATAACTTATTGTCAAATGCCACCATGTTAATATTTATTACATCAAATGTGACTGATATTTGATTTATATGTAAAAATAAATGAACTATGGGATGATAATCCTGCAGAGACCTTCTCAGTCTCCTAGGATGATCCAGTTGGTGAAGTCCTTAGGAAGTAGCCTGTTGGTTGCGTGCACATGATGGATTTGGTATAATTACCATATGAGCTCTTTGGATGGACAGTGGGTATTACAACAATATCTAATCCTAGTTTTAGTTACTCCCAATCATGAGATGATTAAAGGGATTTTGTTGTAACAAAATGAAAAAGTACGTAGAAGGGGGATCATATAAAGATGCATTATGAAAAAATCATTTCTCCACAAAAATATTTTATTGAATTATATGAGAAGACAAATGGTTCTATCCCCAATGATATTAGATTGATTAATGATAGTGAGAAGTTAAGTTACACTACTTCATTATCATTTAGTACCCAAGCATTTAATGGTTTTATTTATAAATTTAAATTTAAATACACTACAAGGTTTAATTTTCAATAAAATTTTCAATGGTGTTCTAGTAGTATGGTGCGGAGACAGATAAAGAGAGGGTTTCAATAAAAGTTCATTGGATGGTGATTAGGGTCCACATTGGATTCAGTGATGTTGTTTAACTAATATTATCATATAATAACACTAATATGGTGATTCAGAAACCATGCTGTGGTTTATCTTAAGGATATTTGTATTTCCCTTACATTTCTTGAAAATCTATACGTTAGGTTCATTTTATATGCTTAATTATGAAAATTTCCTTATACTAATCATTTGTAGGCACCTCAAGTTTTGTATTGTTATTTTAATCTTTGAAATTACACCTCTTATTTCCCTTTTCAAAATATATAGTCTCTTTTATCAATTTATAAACATTACTTAGTTTGAGCTTCTAGTTGGTAATTCACCAAGAACTGTCTAAATAGTTTAACAAAAAATTTAACTAGCATATAAACACCCCACTATTATTTTTATTGTCTCTTAAACATATATATTGTTATCTTCACTCTCATCTTAAATATTGTACCTTACACTAATTCATTCACAGAGATAAAATTTCCATCAGTTTATACATTCCAAAAACTAATCTCATTGAATTATAGATAGTGTTGATTTCAAAAATAATTGAATTGTGAAGGTTTATAAATCCAGGTTTTTCTTGGAAACATTGTAGAATTACATTAATTTTTTTATTTATTTAATTAATCATATAAATGATTATGCATTTGGTATTAAAAAGGTATTTTAACCGATTGTATATTAAAACAATGATCATATAGCCTGGTTGGCACTTTTAATGGATTATTGAAAATTAAGACCCATATAATATTAACCCATATACATGATAAGAATAATGGATGTTCTAATTGTTGTAATAAGTATCCTAGTTGATGGAATTTGGTTTGATTTGTTATGATTGGGTAAATTGGATGTTTTTTATGTGGGTGTTTGATGGTATAGGAGAAATAAACGATCGATTTTTAGATACGATAATTTTGTATACGTATTATATGATATAGTCACCACTATTTATATGTAATGGAAATGCCTGGTCCGAAATGTGAGAATTATAGGAACACATTCATAATAGTTATTAAATAAACTAGTTTGTATATTGTCATATCTGGTTTCTACTATTCGGGGTGTAGTTTTTGATGTTTTTTTAAAAAAAATTAAATATAGAAGCTATTTAAATTTAATATATATATGAAAAATTATTATTTAACAAATGTTTAATATATAATAATATAAATAATAAATTTCTTGAGTGGACGTTTAAACCACCACTATCTCCTCGACATTTTTGGGAGGGGGAGCCGCTATAAAAAAACCAATAAAAAAGAAATGGTTCGTAGTAGTTTCTAGAAATCACGATTAATAAAAAATGAATCAATTTGGATGTCAACACAACATTTAGTAGCAGTTTTTGGAATCCTTCATGAATCCCTATGGTGATAGTTTAAACAACCTCCAATTATAAAAATTATCCCTATGAGTCTATTTTTTTTAGTGTAGGTTAAAACAATTGAAACATCCTTCTAGGTATATAATTGAAATTCACTAGTAGTTTTTCTCAAAAAAGGTATTATCTTTCCATAACATGGTATTATTTGAGTCCTATATTCCTCATTAATCCTTGATATTTAGTTTCATGTGATTCATGCATAACTAAAATATTAATTAAGTTTGATATACCATAACATCATTCATTTAAAATATCGAATAACATGTCATTATGTCTAGAATTATTCACTATGATAATTATTTTCATATCTCTCAATATTATGAAATAGTTTCAAGAAAATTATTCTACTTGGAAACATTAAAGTTATAATATGATTTATTTGATGTATCAGTCAAGCCCCATTAAAAATGTTAATGTTTACCCTAACTCTTCTAATTTTTTTAGTATTCCTTGGTTACTATATTTGTATAATAATATATAAGTCACATATCATATTTAATTCTCAATCATAGAATTATAAATATTATATACAATGATGAATAAACAAGAAGTAGATACTTATTATTTCTTCATCATCAATTTATTACAATTTATCTTATAGTGACCTTTCCTACCACATGTGAAACACATAGAATCATGTTTATTTATATCCATTATAATCTTTTTTCTATTTGATGGATGCTGCAAAAGCACCACCTACCATAAACATATCAGTTGAATTTCAATATTTTACCTCACATTGTAAACAAAAAAGAACGAGGAACCATTTTCCCTCCAATATGGAAGCCCGAATTTACTAATTGATTGATATAATTCAACTTCTTGAGTAAGTAATCACTATTACATCATTGGTCTTATAGTTTACACATTTAAAGTTTAGTGAAAATCTAATTAATCTATAGCCTCACTTTTTCGTTTTCTTTCTCTTGGAGATGAACTATAATGGTGTACAAATCTATGTATTTATATTTAAATATTCACCCTCAATATATAGTTTATAACATGATATAAATAAATTATAAATAATCCTCCTTGTGTCTTGTTTATCTATCCTTATCACCCTCATTTTCATCTTGAGATGGTACAATAGGAATAATGGATTCAAGAACATAAAATGAAATTTACTATAGTAGTGTAATGAACAAGAACCTGTACCACTCTTGGAAGTTTTTGATAGTGAGAAAATTTATTTTTTTAGTGGTTACTTTAGTGTTTCTATAGTTAAAAATGTTATTTTCAATGAAAAATTAAAGCAAATCTTCAGTATTTTATCTTGATTCTTGATTATAATGAAATTAATTAATTTTTTTTTATATCCCGCTATCTTATCAAATATGAATAGTCATCACCATTGTATTTATAATATAACATTACATGGATATTTTAGTGTCAATCTTCTATATTCCCCTTTAAATAACCCAAAATGAGGTATAATCAAATTATTTTATGGTGTTTGGTTAAGATTTACTTTCCAACATCATTAACTCATAACTCCATGATCTGTTGAGTGAACTCCACCATCCTAAAATACTAATCTCTAATTTCCTCAAATCTTTTATTCAAGTTAATGAATTTATTTCAAGGGTAACAAGTCTTGATACTAACTTGGAAATGTCCACCTAAGACTATCATTATAAAACAATTATAAATTAATGAATCTTGATATGGTACAGACTAATACTTTCAAATCAGTTTGTATTCTACCTCAAGTATTGGATGGAATTTTCTGTCTTATTATTTTGATTGATCAATTTTATTGAACATATACATAAATATTCATTATCTAATTGTTCACATGATTTCAAATATTACGTGAAACTTAAATAATCAATTTCCAATGTATGATAAAATAATTTAAATATAAAAATTAATGTTATCTCATAATGTCATGATGTCTTTTATTACATTATGTGACCAAGTTTAATCATCCCAATAAACCATGAATCATATAAATAAATAAATAATGATGCACTAAAAAAATAAAATAAATACATGATATGACCATGCGATTTTATCTACTATTTGGTTTTTCGAGAAGAGATAAACAAACATCACCCCTTGGGGAAATAACTCATTATGACCATACTTTGATAGAGTTTATTAATTTCAAAATTCCTATAAGATAAATTTAATACTTACATGAACAAAGGACATATAACTTTTATGTTATATTAAATCCATTTAATAAATTTAATACTCACATGATTTGTACTATCAATCATCACGTCGTGTCAAACATATTATGTATGATATTTCTCATGTACTATGTAATTATATACGTATTCCTGAATGAAATATTATGATATAAAAATAATATAGTTTTATAAGTCAAACCATATTGTTTTCATGATGCGTGTGATCAAATCAAATGACATAATATATGCGGTGTGTACCACTGGAAATGCACGAGAAGTACACAACTTGTAAGAAGACAATTAACCATCCTATAGTATCTGATTATTCATTGTATTAATTATAAATAATGTATACTTACATGAAGTGTCTAAAAAGACTCAGAATATCCCTAGTATGGAATGACACCTACCACATGACTTGTACAGCTTGCTGCACATTGTGTAGTCTATTTTTCTCTTTAATTATCCCGCATGTTCACCCACACAAATTGCTAAAAAATCAATTAATTCATTCTTATGGGTTTCCATGTGTTACATAGCGTGTACATGCCAGATGCACACAATGTGGTCCATGTTTTACAACTTTCAGTAAATAAGTGAAGTGTAATCATTACTTGTGTTGAGTGAACAACCTTCCATAATTTATTTAGGGTGAAAACTATGAATGGCTACATGAAAATTATAAAAGATAAAAATGTAATCTTTGTTAAAATGCATTCCACAATGGTAATGAATATATAATGTGTAATATATATGCATACCAAAAAACATGAAGAGTTGATATTAGCAATATTTTCTCCCTGTATGATTAAAACATAAGTCTATGATGTGTAATTTACCACAAACACTATGTATCCATTTCATTTTTCATAAGATCGTAGCAACTCCAAATGAGATCTTTGAGCATTATCTTCATGGAATGAAAATTATTGGCCATATGAATTAAAATGAATGTGTTATGTAGAATTTTAAATTGAGAATCAAATACAATAATTAAAACTAAAAAACATAGAAAAATTATCAAATAAAATATAAATAATTAAAATTTTAAATTTGACCACTCTGATACAAATTAATGGTTTTGAGGTGTAGTAGAAGTAGTTCTTGGGTGCCTGATTTTGGATTTTTCATCAGTTTAAATGAACAGTAAATGAAAAAAGTATGAATGAATCTATAGAATATCCTAGTGAGGATTATTCAAATTTAATTAATAATAAATTTTGAAGTATAATTTTCGTGAACATGATAATCCTTCTTGATAAATTTCCATTTCCACTCTTATTATAGTAATGTTTTAGTGGTTAATCAGAATCATGATTCCGCTAGGTGTATCCACATGTGCTCTATGAATCTTTATAAAACATTTGTAGTATCTCAAGGTCTATCATGGAGAAACCTAAAAAAGGTTTTGGGGTACAATGAATGCAGTCAGGATGATTTTGAACAATGTATTTCGTTAGTTTTAATGGATAGTATCCAAAATATGCGATGAAGGAAACCCATGTATCTTTATAGAGAGGATATTTAACATTTAATTTATAATTAATTTTAAACAATAACTTCCTTGAACATTATAATTCTTATTTTTCTTATCAATTATAATACCTATATTTCATGATTTCATTATGGTGGAGACCACAAACTATAATTCCTATAAATGTATACACACATGCTCTAAGAATCATTGAATTATAATCATGGTATTATAGGTTCTGATAGAGAGTAACCAATATCCTTTCATTATTCACTATTTATTACAATAAGAAATCGTTTTTTTCATGTTCTGGAGAGGGAGGGAGGAGGATGTTCTCCTAGGATTGCGATAATTCTTTTGAGAGAATAAATTAAGCACAACAAATATTTTATTCTCTAGAATTCTATAATCAAGACATCATACATATTGTTAGATATTTAATAATTCCACATGTTCTATTTATCAAATTATATATCCAAAGTAAAACCCATGTAAAATAAAAAATAATCACATTATATTCTCATGACACTTCTTAAACTCGCAGAATAATAAATCATCTCTATTAGGACATTAAATTTTCTTGTTAATTATCAAAATTTATTAAACCCTGAAAAAAAAACAATTTAATTAAATAAATATTATTTTTTCAATAAATAAATAAATATAATATTCCCTAAACTGATGAATAAATATTTATTTTAATATTTAAATAACTAAATAAATGTTTATATTAATCTATACACAAACTAGTGAATAAATAAAAATTTATTTATTACCCTATAAATAATAAATATGAAAAACTATTCTACTCACATATTTTAAAATAAAATATCAGGCGATTGAATTTATAAAATTAGCTTAACTGAAATAATTATTATTCCATAGAATCGAAATAATATTTATTCTTAATATCAAATTCAAATAGGATTTAACTATTATTATAAATATACCTAGTGTGCGACCCTCCATGCCTCTTTCTTAGTGTAATAGTTGAACTTACTAAAACAATAAGACTAACATCTGTCAACATGCCAAGGAAACCATAGAGATAAAAGTTTGTCCCACAATGGATACAACCTCTTATAGATTCTTAAATTACAATATGAACTAACTATCTTGATATATCTTCAAGTAGGTTGTGTAATTAGTGTTATCAACCAATATTCTTGACTTATATTTCCTTAACTCTAAGAAATGAACTCATTGAAGAATTATCATAGACAATGATTTAATAAAAATGTTCCAGTTCAATAAAAGGGATTCATTGTAACATCCCAGGTAAATAAAGAATAATACATTTTCAAATTTATTAATATTTTTTGAATTAAGTATTAATTTTACATTAAATAGGTTGTTATTTTCGATAGCGTACCTGATACGCAACAACGAGTTTCTTTGAAATCTTACATTGCACACTAGTAATATAATAATATTATTTTAAATGGTAGTTAGCATGTCGCCATTGTTTTGGTGGGAATTAATATAAATAACTAAAATATTCTTATATATGTTTGTTAAATGTTTTTACATTTATTCAATAAAATATAAAGGCCTAATAAGAAAAGAATTCAATTTTAGGCATAGATACTCTAATATTCACTAAAAGGTCGACTTGTCGACTTTTGATGGCGAACCCTCTTTAAATATAGTTTTTGTCACTCTTATTAATTCTATTGGACCAAATAAAATTCTTCTTTAGAATCGGGACATCAATATTTACTATGTGTAAATTTTTTGTATTTTCTGATAATGTTCATTTTTTTAATGAATAGTGAAAATGTTGTATTTTAATTCAAAACCTATTTTTAATCTAATTTATTTATAAGGATATATTATCTTTTTAATTGGTTTTAATGTGAAATTATAATATATTTTTACCATTTAATCCAATGGTGATCACTGGAATTAATTTCACTTTGAAATTGGACATAAACAAGTGTTAGTCTTTTGATATATATTGTTTCTTAAAAACACGCTATTTTTTTTGACAACAGGAATTAATTATAAAAATAATTAATGAATGTTATATGTTTTTAATTTTTCAAAACAGAAATCATTTTTTAATTTGGAATATCAAATATATCTTAGGGTGAATTTTTAGTATTTTTCTGAAGAACTTCAATTTTTGATGAATAGTGAAACCACTAAGTGGTAGTTAAACAAACTGATTTTTCATTTAAATAAAATTTTACTGCTTCTATGTATTGAATTTAAAAAATAATACATACATGGTTTTCATTATTAAGTAAAATGTTGTTCAATGGGATTAAAATATTTTTTTTGGTGAATAGTAACTTTTGAATTCTGTTAAACGCGATTAGAGGTAATTTGTGTAATGTAAGATAAAAATGATATTGTAAAAATATAAAAATATCCTGAAACATATCCTAACATTTTTGGATAGGTCATGTATGACCAAGACAATCCATGGGTCAATTTTTGGAACCCCATGGAGCCACTTGAGTGAGATAATGACATTAATACCATTTATTTAATGTAAAAATGGAAATATCACAAACATGTATTTTTTTACTAAAACAATTATTACATGAGGTTATATAAGGTATATATTTTTACTATAAATATTCATTAAAAAGATAAAAATATTTACTACATCATGGTATTTTTTTTATAATTTTTAGACATAAAAAAAACTAAATTATTTATGACACAATGATGATGGAGTGTTTACGTCATTAATGAATGATTTAAATAAACAAGAAGATAATGTTTAAAATAATATCCAAAACTTGTCAAATTTTTAATGGATGATTTTATTTCAATCATGGGCCACCTTTTCCACTACTTTAATGATTTTTGGAGCTTTAGAAACCTAATTTCATTTTATAATAAAATAATAGTTTCAAGAGTTCCAAGAGAGCCCCTCCTCTCCCTTATAAAAGACCCCACTTTCTACCCATCTCTCACACTTCTCAATCCCTTTGAATCATCCAAAATCTACTCAAATAATCTCCCAATATCCCTCTGTTTATATTAGAAGCCTTACCTTAGTCAGAAATCTCTTCAAGAAACCCTTTTGGTTCAAACCAAGCGGAGTTACCCGATTTAAAGGTAAATTCTTCTCAAATGTTCTTTTGTTATATTTTTCTTCTAAAACCCCCTAAACTCTTTTTATTCCATTATTTTGTAACAACAATAGTATCTCAAATATAGTCGGATGTTTTTATAAGAAGTATTCGAGCTACACTTACACACACCTACGTCTAATGGCTGAATAACATACTGATTCCGTGGATGGTGAATTTATGCCTCACGAAACGAAGATTGTTCAATATTCTTTTAACACCATTAAAGGTGGCCATTAAGATGTCACTATGTTTATATATGATATTTATTATGTTTATTTTTTCCTTATGCTTCTGTATTATTCATTTATGGCATACCTTTATGGCTTCCATTATGGGTAAACATGATAATTTCTTTTTAGGAAGTGCGGACTACCACCCCCTCAAAGTGATTTGATTCATTAATGCCATATGTGGGATGTATAAAGGATGGATTTAATGATATTATATATGATATTATACTAGAATTATAATATACCTTTATATCATTATGATTCAATTCCATTAGATATGAATAGAAATGAAAGTAGCATTCATGCGTACATACGACTTACCGTCTCCATGAATGGTGAATTTCATTTCTTATCTCTAAATGTTTTGTAATATTATAAATGCATGTATATAATGGATATATATGATATATATAATATCTACATCATGAAAATAATTCTGTTTATAGGTGATATTTTACCACATGAACAACTTGTAATTATAAAGAGTTTATTTTTGACTCAAGTACCAATGATCATTAAAACGACCATTTTTAACTTAAATAATTACATAGTGTTAATAACATGGTAACAAGTGATATAAAAGGAATAATGAACTTGAAAAAGGTTCCTATGAAAGTAGAAATTAACTCATGTTTATTATTCAGGAGATTAAAAACGATCGAATCAAGTCGGACATGAGGTAAGGGACTTCGTCTCAATCTCCATTCATTGAGGCATATATTGTTTTATATGAAAATTTCTTTTATACGGTGTATAAAACCATTTTTAATTTTAATTTTATTCAAAAGGTATCTTTTTATACAAATCATTTTACTAAACTACAAGAAGTATGTTTCTTTTTTTTATGTACGATGTGACAATGAACTTTCCACCGCGAGTATTATTTAATCTTTGGCCTCCTTAGCAAATGGTAATGTTTATAAAAAAGAAAAAAATAAATTCCATATAATCTTTTATGTATTTTGGTATTTAAAATGGTTTTGATAATGTATGGATTATATCAATGTGCTGTATTGAAATCTTGTGATTGAAATGTGGAAATGTTAGGTTTCTTTTATACATGTTTTATGTGATACGATTATGTTATGGTTCTTGGGAATTGTTTATGAATTCGGGTGGTTCCGTGATAAACTAAGGGTGGGTGTGCCCGAGATAGTTCTCCAATGCATTGGGTAACACGACAGAGTTAAATGTTAATTTTTCTCCTAAGAGATTTAGGGAATATACTGTGATGGGTATTCAAAATATGACTCCTTATGTAGCTGTGATAGCTACAATGTATGTATGTTATGTATGCCACAAGTTACATTTATGTCTTACGATTTCTATGATTTATTCATGATTTGATGAGGTATGATAAATTGCTTATGTTTTATGAGTATATTATGATTTCATTGATTCTTATGTATACATGGACTAATGTTTTCATTTCATATTTTTTATATACCTTACTGAGCTTTTTATGCTCATCCCATGTTTTTGAAATGTTTTTCAGTGGTCAAGGGAAAAGTACATGATGTGTTGATAGTGTCGAGGAAGTGTCATGAAAGAATCCATCTTTTATTTTAAATATGTATCCTTTGATGGGAAAAATGAATAATGTATTTTATGTAACAGCCTTGTTTAAATGTGGAATGTAATGCATGATTTATGATCTAATTCTCTAAAACTATAAACCTGAAAAGATCCTCAATGTGAATTCTTGAAATAACTCAAGATTAAGTAATTTTTAAGGCTGGGGCCTTATAGTTGGTATCCGAGGTCAGTTTAGATAACTTTAGGAGTTATAATTCTATTAAATAATTATCCAAAAATAAATTTTTTGATGGTAAAATTGAAATGATATAGCATTTGAAGATTACCATGTTTCTTTGCCTAATATATTTCTGTGTTAAGAATGGTTTTTCATAGAGGAAACAAAACAACTTTTTTGGGAAGGCATAGAGAGGGAAATGACCATTCAAATCAGTTTCCTAAGATGATAAGAATCAGAACTAAACAGTTTGTTGTAGTGATGGCTCAGTTGACTCAGGTGAAAAATTTTGATGATATTTTGGTGTTTTCAAAAATTAAAGAGGAGCATGAAAGTCATTTAAGGGTTATTTTGTAAACTATTAAAGAAAAGCAATTGTATGGTAAATTCAAAAATTTTGAGTTTTGGTTGAAACAAATTTATTCCTTGGTCACATTGTTTCTAAATATGGAATAACTATTGATCCTGCAAAAAAAGGTTGTTGAAGAATGGCCAACACCAAAAAAATGTAACTGAGATTCATAGTTTTCTTGGTTTGGAAGGATATTACCTAAGGTTTTTTAGAAATTTGTCACGGACATCTAGTCCAATGACTAAGATAACTCGGAAGGTTGTTAAGATTATCTGGACAAAAGAATGTGATGATTCTTTTCAGGAGTTGAAGAGAAGATTGGTGAATGCTCTAGTTTTGGATCTTCCTTCCAGGAATGATGGGTTTTGTATCTACAGTAATTCTTCATTTAAAGGACTTGGTTGTGTCCTAATGCAGAATGATTAGGTAATTTATTATGCTTCACATTAGTTGAAAACTCATGAGGTAAATTACCCTACACATGATTTGTAATTAGCTACTATTGTTTTCACTTTAAAAATTTTGAGGCATCATTTCTATAGTGTAAAGTGTGAAATATATACTGATCACAAAATTTTAAAGTATATATTCACTCAGAAATAATTGAACATGAGACATAGGAGATGGCTAGAATTAATCATGGGTTATGATTGTATAATTCATTACCATCGGGGAAAAGCAAATAAAGTGGCTGATGCTTTGAGGTGAAAAAGTTATGCTTCATTAACCATGGTACGTTTGGTACGTGATCCTTTGGTTAAGGATTTGATGAACATTGGCAGTGAAGTTGTTGGTGCAAGATGTTCTTCTGTTTTGTTTTAGGTATTAGTGAAATCATCTCTATCAGACAGAATTAAAATAGCATAGAAGCAAGACAGTGAGTTGCAGAAAAAGGTAGAGCTAATTCAGAAGGGTACGTTTCCTGAATTCAACATTAATAATGATTGTGTTTTGAGATTTGGGAAGAGTTTGTGTGTGCCTTGTGATTCATAGTTGAAGAGAGAGTTGTTATGTGAAGCTCATAGTTTTCCTTTTTCAGTTCATCCAGGCAGTACTAAGATGTATAGAGATATTTGGGAGTATTACTGGTGGGATTGAATGAAAAGAGATATTGCTGATTTTACTGTAAAGTGTTTGACTTGTCAACAGGTTAAAGAAGTGCGTCAGTTACCGAAAGGGATGCTTCAGCCTTTTCCAGTTCCAGAGTGGAAATGGGAGAATATATCCATGGACTTCGTTGTGGGGTTGTTGAAGAAACCTTGAGGTAATAAGGGAATCTGGGTTATTGTTGATCGCTTGACTAAATATGCTCATTTCCTTACTATACGTGATACTTTTTCCCTAGAACAGCTTTCCCGTTTGTATCTTAAAGAGATAATCAAGTAACATGGATTTCCCCTCTCCATTGTATCTGATCGTGATCCCAGTATTACTTCTCTCTTTTGGAAATCCCTTCATAAGTCGTTGGGCACTGAATTAAATTTCAGTACAAATTTTTATCCTCAATTATATGGGCAGTCGGAACGAACAATTCATAATTTGGAGGATATTCTACGTGCTTGTTCGATGGATTATCAAGGAAGTTGGGACCAACATCTTTCTCTGGTTGAGTTTTCTTATAATAACAGTTTTCATTCCAGTATACCGATGGCAACATTTGAGGCATTATATGGGAAGCGGTGTCGAACTCCAGCTTTTTGGGATGATGTGGGTGAAAGGAAGTTGATGGGGATAGAATTGGTAGAAGAGTTGGCAGAAAAAGTTCAGCTGATACATAAACACATGAGAACAGCTCAGAGTAGGCAGAAAAGTTATGCGGACAATAGGAGGAAGGATCTCTCTTTTGAGCTAGGTGATCATGTCTTCCTCAAAGATTCACCATGGAAAAGTGTGATGTGATTTGGTAAGAAAGGAAAGCTGAGTCCAAGGTTCATTGGACCATACGAAATTCTAGAGAGAGTTTGATCAGTTGCATACCGAGTGGATTTACCTCTGAGTTTATCTCAGGTACACAATGTTTTTCATGTTTCAATGTTAAAGAAGTAAATGCCAGATCCATCTCATGTTTTGAGTCCAGAGGTAGTTCAGCTGGAAGAGAATCTATCTTATGAGGAACAACCGATCTAGATTTTTAACCACAGGGAGCATGTATTGTGGAATGAGGTGATTCTTCAAGTAATGTTTTTTTTGAAAAAACCACATGATTAAAGAGGCAACATGGGAATCTAAAAATGCTATGAAGGATAAATACCCCCATTTATTTAAGTGAATAAATTACAAGGATGCAATTCCCAAAAGGGGAGAAGGATGTAACATCCCAGGTAAATAAAGAATAATGCATTTTCATATTTATTAATATATTTTTAATTATGTATTAATTTTACTTTAAAGATGTTGCTATGTTTGATAGCGTACCTGATAAGCAACAATGAGTTTCTTTAAAATCTTACGTTGCACACTAGTAATATAATAATATTATTTTAAATGGTAGTTAGCACGTAGCCATTGTATTGGCATGAATGAATATAAATAACTAAAATATGATTATATATGTTTTTTAAATTTTTTTACATTTATCTAATAAAATATAAAGTCTTAAAATAAGAAAAGAATTCAATTTTAGGCATAGATACTCTAATATTCACTAAAAGGACTACTTATCGACTTTTGATGGGGAACCCATATTTAAATATAGTTTTGGTCACTCTTATACATTCTATTGGACCAAATAAAATTCTTCTTTAGAATCGGGACATCAAAATTTACTTTGTGTAAATTTTTGGTATTTTCTGATAATGTTCATTTTTTTAATGAATAGTGAAAAATGTTGTATTTTAATTCAAACCTTATTTTTAATCTAATTTATTTATAAGGATATATTATATTTTTAATTGGTTTTAATGTGAAATTAGAATATATTTTTACCATTTAATCCATTGGTGGTCATTGGAATTAATTTCACTTTAAAATTGGATATAAACAAGTGTCAGACTTTTGATAGATATTGTTTCTTAAAAACACACTATTTGTTTTGAAAAAGGGAATTAATTATAAAATTAATTAATGAAACTTATATGTTTTGAATTTTAAAAAAAGGAATCATTTTTGAATTCGTAATATCAAATATATCTTAGGGTAAAATTTTGATATTTTTTTGAAGAACTTCAATTTTTGATGAATAGTGAAACCACTAAGCGGTAGTTAAACAAACTGATTTTTCATTTAAATGAAGGTTTACCGCTTATGTGTATTGAATTTAAAAAATATTACATACATGATTTTCATTATTAAGTAAAATATGGTTCAATGTGATTAAAATATTTTTTTGGTGAATAGTCTATTTTCAGTTTTGTTAACCGCGATTAGAGGTAATTAGTGTAATTTAAGATAAAAATGATACTATAAAAATATAACAATATCTTGACACATGTCCTAACCTTATTGGATAGGTCATTGAAGACCAAGACAATCCATGGGTCAATTTATGGGACCCCATGGAACCACTTGAGTGAGATAATGACATTAATACCTTTTATTTAAAGTAAAAATGAAAATATCCCAAACATGTATTGTTTTACTAAAAAAATTATTACATGGGGTTATATAAGCTATAGTTTTGACTATAAATTTTCATTAGAAATATAAAAATATTTCCTACATCTTGGTAATTTTTTTATAATTCTTAGACATCAAAAAAACTAAATTATTTATGACACAATGATGATTCAGTGTTGACGTCATTAATGAATGATTTAAATAAATAAGAAGATAATGTTTAAAATAATATCCAAAACTTGTCCAATACTAATTGGATGATTTTATTTCGATAATGGTCCACCTTATCCTCGACATTAATGATTTTTGGAGCTTTATAAACCGAATTTCATTTTATAATAAAATAATAGTTTCAAGAGTTCGAAGAGAGCCCCTCCTCTCCCTTATAAAAAGACCCCACTTCCTACCCATCTCTCACACTTCTAAAGCCCTTTGGATCATCCAAGATCTACTCAAATAAGCTCCCAATATCCCTATATTCATCCTATAAGCCTTACCTTAGGTAGAAATTTAACACCCCGAGCTTCCACGATACGCCTATCTTTCAATAATGCAATAGCTTGTATTGTACACAAGTTCGAGTTCTAACAAACCCCGACTAATCAAATTAGCCGTAATGAATAGTAATAACCACTTTTTAAAATTATAGAAATTTTATATTTCAAAATGGACTTCATTTTTGTATTTTTAATATCGAAATTATCCTATGTTGAATTTTTTGTAATTTTCTGAGAACTTTCAATTTTTATGAATAGTGAAATATACTTAAAAACAAATTTTTAAATAAAAATAATTTATAGTGATAAACTATACTATTGAGTGGTTTTAAAGTATAATTAGAATATATTTTTCCCATTATATCCAATGGTGGTAATTATAATTAATTTCACTTTGAAATTGGACATAAACAATTGTCAATCTTTTGATATATATTGTTTCTAAAAAAACACGCTATTTGTTGTGACAATGGGAATTAATTATGAAATTAATTAATGTAACATATATGATTGGAATTTTGTAAAATAGACATCATTTTTGAATTTGAAATATCAATTATAGCTTAGGGTGAAATTTTGGCATTGTTCTGAAAAACTTCAATTTTTGATGAATAGTGAAACCACTAAGTGGTAGTTAAATAACTGATTTTTCGTTTAAATGAAATATTACCACTTTTGTGATTTGATTTTTAAAAATCCGACATACATGGTTGTCATTAGGAAGTAAAATGTGGTTCAATAGGATTAAAATAATTTTTTGGTGAATAGTAACTTTTAAGTTTAATTAATCGCGATTAAAGGTAATTAGTGAAATTTAAGGTAAAAATGATATTATAAAAATATGAAAACACCTTTACACTTGTCCTACCCCTATTGTATGTGTCATGGCCGGCCAAGACAATCCATGGGTCAACTTGGAGACCCCATGGAGCCACTTTGGTAGGAAAATGACATAAATCACTTTTATTTAAAGTTCAAGTAAAAATGTCACAAACATAAGTTGTTTTACTAAATCAATTTTTAAATAGGGTTATACAAGTCATATTTTTTACTATAAATATTCATTAGAAATATAAAAATATTTCCTACATCATGATAGTTTTTTATAATTTTTAGACATTAAATAAATTAAATTATTTATGACACCATGATGATGCAGCGATTACCTCATTAATTAACGATTTAAATTAAATGAGAAGATAATGTAAAATCCAAGGCATACACTTGTCTAAATCATATTGGATGGGTAGATTTCGAACCCTTATCACCTTATCCTAGAATTATAGAAGTGTGGGACCTTTAGAATCCGAAAAGCATTGTGTAATAAAGTAATATTTCATTACTTTCCAAGAGTGCCCCTCCTCTCCTCTTATAAAAGGCCCCCACCTCTACCACATTATTCACACCTTCAAAGCCATTTGGCACGGCCAACCTCTGCCCAAATACTCTCCCAACTTCCCTATCTTACTCCTAAAAGCCTCACTTTGGGCAGAATTCTTCCCAAGGAAGCCTTTGGCTCAAATCAAAAAAGACTTACCCGTTTTAAAGGTAGTGTTTTCTCTTGTGTTCTTATGTTTTATTTTGCTTCTCCAACCCCATAAACTCTTTTTATTAATTTCTTTTGTAACAACACCAGTATCCTCAATATACTAGTATTTTTTATAAGAAGGATTCGAGCTACACTTACACACACCTACACCTAATGGTTAAAGAAGATACTGTTTCTGTGGATGGTGAATTTTTGCCTCACGAAACGATGATTGTTCAACACTCATATAACACCTCTAATGGTGGACATTATGTTGACACTATTTTTATATCTGATATATATTATGTTTCTATTTTCCTTATGATTTTGTATTTTTCATTTATGGAATACCTTTATGGTTTCCATTATGGGTAAACGTGATATTTTCATTTTAGGAAGTGAGAACTACCGCCCCCTCAAAGTGATTTGAATCGTTAATACCATATGTGGGATGTATAAAGGATGGAGTAAATGGTATTATACACTATATTATACTGGAATTATATTATAAATTTATATCATTATGATTTCATTCCATTAAATATGAAATAGAAATGAAAGTTGCGTTCATGCGTACGTACGGCTTACCGTCTCCATGAACGGTGCATTTCATTTCTTACCTCAAAATGTTACATAATATTATGAATGAATGTATATATTAGATATATATGATATATATGATATCTAAATCATGAATATAATTCTGTATATAATGGATATTTCACCACATGAACAACTTGTAATTATAAGAAGTTTATTTCTGACTCAAGTACCTAAGATCGACAAAACGACCGTTATAAACTTAAATAATTACATAATGTTCATGAAATGGTAATAAGTGATATAAAAGGAATAATGAACTTGAAAAAGGTTCTTAAGAAGGTAAAGATTAACTCTAGATTATTATTCAGGAGATCAATGAACGATCGAGTCAAGTCAGACACGAGGTAAGGGAACTTCTTAACCCAATTTCCATTCTTTGGGTTAATATCCTTCTTTCCAATTATGTCATGATATTATTATGTCCTATCTTTTATTTGTACTTTATTTATGTGTAATTATAGTGAATACACATAATAGATCTATTTTATTTTAAAAAAAATGATCTTTTTGAGGGACTTTGTCTCAATCTCCTTTCATTGAGGCATATTTGGTTTTATACACAACTTTCTTTATACGGTGTATAAACCCCTTTGACTTTTACGTTTATTAAAAAGGAATCTTTTTATACGAAGTGTTTTACTAAACTAAAAAAGGAATGTTTTTCTTGTTGTACGTATGCGGAGACAACGTCTTCTCCGCCACCATGGCCATTATTTGGGTTTTGGCTTCCTCTACAAGCCATAAATTTTTTAAAATGAAAAATAAATTCCATGTTTTAATTTTCTTTTATTTTGGTATTGAAAATGGTTTTGAAAGTGTTTTTATTATATCAATGTGTTGTATTGATATCTTGTGATTGAAATGTGGAAATGTTATGTTTCCTTTAAGCATATTTTATGTGATATGATTATGTTATGGTTTATGATATGTTTAAACCTGTTCATATGAGGAATGCATTGGACTTAACAAATGACAGGTGGATCCCGCAATAGCTCCTCGATGCATCGGTAGGTCTCATGAGACAAACTAGTGTCTTGGTATGAGGCCTTGACAAAATCTTATTTTTGGTCTTGGCACGAGGCCGTGGCTACGTGGTTATGATAGTCTGGCATTATGCATTCCATCATTATAAAAGTGGTTATTGATATTTCATGTGATTATTAGACCAGTAGAATATCCACATGAGTAAGTAAATGGGATTATTTCATTTTACTTTTTCCATATTATGCTAATGTTCATGTTTAAAAGGCTTTTGTTTTAGTTATACATTGCCTTAAATGTTAATGTTTTTTTATTAAAGCTTCAGCTATATTGTTATCCTTACTAAGCATCTGAGTTCACCCCTTTCAATGTTTTAATTTTTCCAGGATGTGAAGAAGTATATTATGAATGACCTGCAGGGATAATATAAGGAGATATGAAGAGAAGATGTTGTAGTTTTGTTTTACATTATGATGTAATATAAGACTTATGAATGTATCTAGTGTTTCCAAGGCTACTAAACTAATCGGTCTTTCGAGACTTGATATTTTGTGATCATGCCAATGCTACGCAATAATGCACCGTCTTTGGGTAACTGGGGTCGGGGCATTACAGTTGGTATCAGAGGCAGTTTAGTACTAACCTTGGAATCTAGATTTAGATAAACTCTGATTAGAGCACATAGCCCAACGATAGACTTTGAGGATTAGTATAGAAAAACTTCCTAGAATTTTGGTATTGTAGAGATGTTGTGAGTTTTCTAAGAAATACATCCCTATCTGGATACGAGCAGGTAGAGGCGGCTCTGGCACATATGTACCTAGGGGTAAAACCCGAAAACACCGCTTTGAGCTAGACTCGAACGGGAACTGGTGCATGACAACGGGCCTTGCTGCAATCTTGGTTACGACACTCCCAAGGGATATGCTTAGGTTAATTCTCATTTTATTTACAAACCACTATGAAGGGTTATGAGTATATACTTCCTCAAAGGAATTTTTTTATGGATTTTATCCCTAAATAGTTCACTTAATGTTAAGTGTTTTACAAGTATGGAATTATGTATTTTGATTCATAAACTAATCTAGTTTATTCCATTGTTTAGAAATGGCGCCTAGTGGAAGGAATGGAAACCGTATCAATGAACGCACTCCGTTTAAGGATTTCCCTCCTGCTCAAGATAATTATTGTGGATCTGGAGATTCAACTGGTGCTGATCAACATTTTACCATACTGGGACAACTCACTCCGGTTATGAATAATAACCTTACCCGTATGGAGCACCCTGATCCGCAACGTGGAGGATCAATGTTAGACCGCATCATGAGGCAAAAACCACCAACATTTAATGGGGGTAAAAATCCATCAGTAGCTGAGCAATGGATAAACTCCTTATAGAAAATATTCTATGCCTTGGAGTGTAGCGAAAGGGAGAATGTTATCATGGCAGTTTACCGCCTAACTGGAGATGCCGATCAATGGTGTTCATTGATTCAAAATACAAAGGAAAATGAAGAAGTATCAAGTATGGAATGGAGATAGTTCAAAGATCTTTTCTTAGAAAAATACTTTCCACATGACCATTGAGCAGATATGGAAAGGCAATTTCTGAGTTTGAGGCAGAAGGAGGATGATAATGTCGCAAAGTATGATGCTAACTTTACAAGGTTAGCGAGGCATGCTATAGATTATATACGTAACCCAAGAAGTAAAATTGATTGTTTCTTCGATGGGTTAAAACCATTTCTCCGTCGAGCATTAGTCTCACAAACCTTCTCGTCATACGAAGATATTGTCTCGTGTGCTGTCAAGATGGAAAAGGAATTCTCTAAGTCTTATGACAACAATGTAAAGCAAGAGAAGAAGAGAACGGTGGAACAAGATACAGATAAAGAGAAAAAGGGAAAGAATGATTTTCCATTATGTGATAATTGTGGGATGAATCACCCTGGTAGTTGCCTAAAAGGAATGGGAGTTTGTTACAAATGTGGAGAAAAAGGTCACCAGGATCGTGATTGTAAGGGAAAGAAAGAGGCTATCAATGTTGAATGATACAATTTTAGGGAAATGGGTCATTATGAAAATGAATGTCCTAAGCATTAGGGAAACTTACCTCAGAAAATGCCAAGGGATCAAGGAAAATCTTATGCTGTTACTATAGTCGAAGCAGAATAATTAATGTATTGGTGCTTTTGGACTCATGGATTATATTCTGGTTATTAGAATAATGTGATATATATATATATATAAGGATTGTACTGTAGTACTTTTTGATTTCATTAAGGTTTTAATATGATTAAGGTAATCATATTTTTGTATGTGACAATAAGAGAAACCTTACCTTGTTTGAGGAATCTGATGATATAATTGATTTTGGAATTTAGAGACCATTTAGAGAAAGTATGGACGGAGGTATTTTGGAAAACTATAAAGGCTGGAATGGATTAAGTTGAACATTGGATAGTATTTTTGAAGGTTAAAACATTTATGAAGATTATTTTTGGAATATTATAATACTATAGTTTTAGGAAAAGGACAACCTGCAGGGTGGGGCATAACCCGTTGCGTCGGACAAAGCTACAGGAATCGAACCCACAACCATAGTGCGAGAGGCCTTTATTACCTACCACTAGCCTACAGGAAGTCCCTGGTTATTACAAAATAGTTTTCCTATTTTAAATGGTTTGTGTTAATATTTTTAACTTTGTACGATTAGGATAAATATAATATTTTTATCTATTACCTTTTGGAGTGAAAGATGGGTTCGTGGTAAAAATTTATTAAAGAATGAAAGTCTAGATGACAAGTATGTATATTCCCTTACGTTCTTAGTAAATCCCCTAAATAAATTCCTCAACTTTATAAAAGGTAACTTAAAACAAAAATGTTTCCGGTTAACTTTTCCAATTGGGGATTCAATGATCTTTCAACCAATCACAAGTTTGTGACTTTCTTATGGTTAACTTTCTCCTAATCCTGTTTTCTACAACTCTCCATCAGACCTTGATGGTTTGTTTCTCCTCCATATCCATATTTTCATAGAATCCTAGTATGGGCTATCTCAGGTGACCTTTGTACTTCTCTTTCTTTCTATTAATGTTATATTTTTATTAACCTTATTTCCGATTTGGGTTTCCACAAATGTATTTTCTATTTTAAACCTTTTATTTTCGAAAAACATTTTCAGATTGTGAGGACGCAATTTATTTAAGGAGGGGAGAATGTAACACCCCGAGCTTCCATGATATGCCTCTGTTTCAATATTGCAATAGCTTTCATTGTATGAAAGTTCGAGTTCTAACACACCACGACTAATCAAAGTAGCTATTATGAATAGTAATAACCACTTTTTAAAATTATATAAATTTTATATTTCAAAATGGACTTTATTTTTGTATTCTTAATATCGAAATTATCCTATGTTGAATTTTTTGTAATTTTCTGAGAACTTTCAATTTTTATGAATAGTGAAAAATACCTAAAAACAACTTTTTTAATCAAAATAATTTATATTGATAAAATATATTATTGAGTGGTTTTAAAGTATAATTATAATATATTTTTACCATTATATCCAATGGTGGTCATTATAATTAATTTCACTTTGAAATTGGACATAAACAATTGTCAATCTTTTGATATATATTGTTTCTAAAAAAACACGCTATTTGTTGTGACAGCGGGAATTAATTATGAAATTAATTAATGTAACATATATTTTTGGAATTTTTTAAAATAGACATCATTTTTGAATTTGGAATATCAATTATAGCTTAGGGTGAAATTTTTGAATTGTTCTAAAAAACTTCAATTTTTGATGAACAGTGAAACCACTAAGTGGTAGTTAAATAACTGATTTTTTGTTTAAATGAAATATTACCACTTCTGTGATTTGATTTTAAAAAATATGATATACATGGTTGTCATTAAGATGTAAAATTTGGTTCAATGGGATTAAAATAATTTTTTGGTGAATAGTAACTTTTAAGTTTAATTAATCACGATTAAAGGTAATTAGTGAAATTTAAGGTAAAAATGATATTATAAAAATATTAAAATACCTTTACACTTGTCCTACCCCTATTGGATGTGTCATGGACGACCAAGAAAATCCATGGGTCAACTTGGGGACCCCATGGAGCCACTTTGGTAGGAAAATGACATAAATAACTTTTATTTAAAGTTAAAGTAAAAATGTCACATACATTAGTTGTTTTACTAAATAAATTTTTAAATAGGGGTATACAAGTCATATTTTTTACTATAAATATTAATTAGAAATATAAAACGATTTCCTACATCATGATATTTTTTTATAATTTTTAGACATTAAATAAATTAAATTATTTATGACACCATGATGATGCAGTGATTACCTCATTAATTAACGATTTAAATAAAATAAGAAGATAATGTAAAATCCAATGCTTACACTTGTCCAAAGCCTATTGGATGGGTAGATTTAGAACCCTTATCACCTTATACTCGAATTATAGAAGTGTGTCACCTTTAGAATCCGAAAAGCATTGTGTAATAAAGTAATATTTCTTTACTTTCCGAGAGTGCCCCTCCTCTCCTCTTATAAAAGGCACCCACCTCTACCACATTATTCACACCTTCAAAGCCATTTTTCACGACCATTATCTGCCCAAATACTCTCCCAAATTCCCCCTATTACTCCTAGAAGCCTCAATTTGGGCATAATTCTTCCCAAGGAAGCCTTTGGCTCAAATCAAAAAAGAGTTATCCGTTTTAAAGGTTGTGTTTTCACTTTTGTTCTTATGTATTATTTTGCTTCTCCAACCCCCTAAACTCTTTTTATTCATTTCTTTTGTAACAACAACAGTATCATCAATATACGAGGATGTTGTTATAATAAGTATTAGAGCTACACTTACACACACCTACATCTAATGGTTAAAGAACATATTGTTTCTGTGGATGGCGAATTTTTTGCCTCACGAAACGATGATTGTTCAACACTCATATAACACATATAATAGTGGCCATTATGATGAAAATATTTTTATATATGATATATATTATGTTTTTGTTTTCCTTATGATTTTTTATTTTTCATTTATGGCATAACTTTATGGTTTCCATAATGGGTAAACGCGATATTTTCATTTTAGGAAGTGCGGACTACCGCCCCCTCAAAGTGATTTGAATCGTTAATACCATATGTGGGATGTATAAAGGATGGAGTAAATGGTATTATGCACTATATTATACTGTAATTATATTATACATTTATATCATTATGATTTCATTCCATTAAATACGAAATAGAAATGAAAGTAGCGTTCATGCGTACGTACGGCTTACCGTCTCCATGAACGGTGCATTTCATTTATTACCTCTAAATGTTACGTAATATTATGAATGAATGTATATACTGGATATATATGATATATATGATATCTAAATCATGAATATAATTCTGGATATAATGGATATTTCACCACATGAACAACCTGTAATTATAAGAAGTTTATTTTTGACTCAAGTACCTAAGATCGACAAAACGACCGTTATAAACTTAAATAATTACATAATGTTAATGACATGGTAATAAGTGATATAAAAGGAATAATGAACTTGAAAAAGGTTTTTAATAAGGTAGATATTAACTCTATTTTATTATTCAGGATATCAAAGAACGGTCGAGTCAAGTCGGACACGAGGTAAGGGAATTTCTTAACCCAATTTCCATTCTTTGGGTTAATATCCTACTTTCAAATTATGTCATGATATTATTATGTTCTATCTTGTATTTTTACTTTATTTATGTGTAATTATAGTGAATAAACATAATAGATCTATTTTATTTTAAAAAAAATGATCTTTGTGAGGGAATTTGTCTCAATATCCTTTCATTGAGGCATATTTGGTTTTATACACCACTTTCCTTTATATGGTGTATAAACCCCTTTGACTTTTACATTTATTCAAAAGGAATATTTTTATATGAAGTGTTTTACTAAACAACAAAAATTAATGCTTTTCTTGTCGTACGTATGCGGCGACAACGACTTCTCTGCCCCCATGGCCATTATTTGGGTTTCGGCTTCCTCTACAAGCCATAACTTTTTTAAAATGAAAAATAAATTCCATGTTTTAATTTTCTTTTATTTTGGTATTGAAAATGGTTTTGAAAGTGTTTTTATTATATCAATGTGATGTATTGATATCTTGTGATTGAAATGTGGAAATGTTATGTTTCCTTTATGCATATTTTATGTGATATGATTATGTTATGGTTTATGATATGTTTAAACCTGTTCATATGAGGAATGAATTGGACTTAATAAGTGACGGGTGGAGCCTGCTATAGCTCCTCGATGCATCGGTAGGTCTCATGAGACAAACAAGTGTCTTGTAACGAGGCCTTGACAAAATCTTATTTGTGGTCTTGGCACGAGGCCTTGGCTACGTGGTTATGATAGTCTGGCATTAGGCATTCCATCATTATGAAAGCGGTTATTGATATTTCATGTGATTATTCGACTAGTAGAATATCTATGTGAGTAAGTAAATGACATTATTTCATTTTAATTTTTCCATATTATGTTAAAGTTCAAGTTTAAAAGGCTTTTGTTTTAGTTATACATTGCCTTAAATGTTAATGTTTATTTATGAAAGATTCGGCTATATTGTTATCCTTACTGAGCATCTGAGACCACCCCTTTCAATGTTTTAATTTTTCCAGGATGTGAAGAAGTATATTATGAATGACCTGCAGGGATAATATAAGGAGATATGAAGAGAAGATGTTGTAGTTTTGTTTTACTTTATGATGTAATGTAAGACTTATGAATGTATCTAGTGTTTCCAAGGCTACTAAACTAATCGGTCTTTCGAGACTTGATCTTTTGTGATCATGCCAATGCTAAGCAATAATGCACCGACTCTGGGTAACTGGGGTCGGGGCGTTACAGTTGGTATCAGAGGCAGTTTAGTACTAACTTTGGAAGCTAGATTTAGATAAACTCTGATTAGAGCACAAAGACCAAAGATAGACTTTGAGGATTAGTATAGAAGAACTTCCTAGAATTTTGGTATTGTAGAGATGTTGTGAGTTTTTCGAGAAATACATCCCTGTCTGGATATGAGCAGGTAGAGGCGGCTCTGGCACAGATGTACCTAGGGGTAAAACCCGAAAACACCGCTTTGAGCTAGACTCAAACGGGAACTGGTGCACAACAACGGGCCTTGCTGCACTCTTGGTTACGACACTCCCGGGGGATATGCTTAGGATAATTCTCATTTTCTTTACAAACCACTATGAAGGGTTATGAGTATATACTTCCTCAAAGAAAACATTTTTATGGATTTTATCCATAAATAGTTCAATTTATGTTAAGAATTTTACAAGTATGGAATTATGCATTTTGATTCATAAACTAATCTATTATATTCCATTGTTTAGAAATGGCACCTAGTGGAAGGAATGGAAACCATATCAATGCACGCACTCCGTGTAGGGATTTCCCTCCTGCTCAAGATAATTATTGTGGATCTGGAGATTCAACTGGTGCTGATAAACTTATTACCATACTGGGACAACTCACTCAGGTTATGAATAATAACCTTACCCATATGGAGCACCCTGATCCGCAACGTGTAGGATCAATGTTAGACCGCTTCATGAGGCAACAACCGCCAAAGTTTAATGGGGGTACAAATCCATTAGTAGCTGAGAAATGGATAAACTCCTTAGAGAAAATATTCTACGCCATGGGGTGTAGCGAAAGGGAGAAGGTTATCATGGCAGTTTACCGCCTCACTGGAGATGCCGATCAATGGTGGTCATTGATTAAAAATAAAAAATAAAATGAAGAAGTATCAAGTATGGAATGGAGATAGTTCAAAGATCGTTTCTTAGAAAAATACTTTCCACATGACCATCGAGCAGATATGGAAATGCAATTTCTGAATTTGAGGCAGAAGGAGGATGAGAATGTCGCAAAGTATGAGGCTAACTTTACAAGGTTAGCGAGGCATGCTGCAGATTATATACGTAACCCAAGAAGTAAGATTAATCATTTCTTTGATGGGTTAAAACCATTTCTCCGTTGAGCATTAGTCTCACAAACCTTCTCGTCATACGAAGATATTGTCTCGTGTGCTATCAAGACGGAAAAAGGAATTCTCTAAGTCTTATGAGAACAAAGTAAAGCAAGAGAAGAAGAGAACGATGGAACAAGAGGCAGATAAAGGGAAAAAGGGAAAGAAGGATTTTCCATTATGTGATAATTGTGGGAAGAATCACCCTGGTACTTGCCTAAAAGGAATGGGAGTTTGTTACAAATGTGGAGAAAAAGGTCACTAGGCTCGTGATTATAAGGGAACGAAAGAGGCTATCAATGTTGAATGCTACAATTGTAGGGAAATGGGTCATTATGCAAATGAATGTCCTAAGGGTAAGGGAAACTTTACTTAGAAAAGGCCAAGGAATCAAGGAAAATCTTATGTTGTTACTACAGTTGAAGCAGAATAATTAATGTATTGGTGCTTTTGGACTGATGGATTATATTCTGGTTATTAGAATAATGTGATATATATATATAAGGATTGTACTGTAGTACTTGTTCATTTCATTAAGGTTTTAATATGATTAAGGTAATCATATTTTTGTATGTGACAATAAGTGAAACTTTACCTTGTTTGAGGAATCTGATGATACAATTGATTTTGGAATTTAGAGACCTTTTAGAGAAAGTCTGTACGGAGGTATTTTGGATAACTATAAAGGTTGGAATGGATTAAGATTAACTTTGAATAGTATTGTTTATGGTTAAAACATTTATGAAAATTATTTTTGGAATATTATAATACTATAGTTTTAGGAAAAGGACAACCTACAGGGTGGGGCATAACCCGTCGCATCGGACAAAGCTGCAGGAATCGAACCCACAACAATAGTTCGACAGGCCTTTATTACCTACCACTAGCCTACAGGAAGTCCCTGGTCATTACAAAATAGTTTTCCTAATTTAAATGGTCTGTGTTAATATTTTGAACTTTGTACGATTAAGATAAATATAATATTTTTATCTATAACTTTTGGAGTGAAAGATGGGTTCATGGTAAAAATTTATTAAAGAATGAAAGTCTACATGACAAGTATGTATATTCCCTTACATTCTTAGTAAATCTCCTAAATAAATTACTCAACTTTATAAATGTTAACTTAAAACAAAAATGTTGCCGGTTAACTTTTCCAATTGGGGATTCAATGATCGTTCAACCATTCACAAGTTTGTGACTTTCTTATGGTTACCTTTCTCCTAATCCTATTTTCTACAACTCTCCATGAGACCTTGATGGTTTGTTTCTCCTCCATATCCATATTTTCATGGAATCCTAGTATGAGCTATCTCGGGTGACCTTTGTACTTCTCTTTCTTTCTTTTAATGTTATATTTTTATTAACCTTATTTCCGATGTGGGATTCCACAAAGGTAATTTCTATTTTCAACCTTTTATTTTTGAAGAACATTTTCAGATTGCGAGGACGTAATTTATTGAAGGATGGGAGAATGTAACACCTCGAGCTTCCACGATACGCCTCTCTTTCAATAATGCAATAGCTTGCATTGTACGCAAGTTTGAGTTCTAACACACCGCGACTAATCAAAGTAGCCGTTATGAATAGTAATAACCACTTTTTAAAAGTATATAAATATTATATTTCAAAATGGACTTCATTTTTGTATTCGTAATATCAAAATTATCCTATGTTGAATTTTTTGTAATTTTCTGAGAACTTTCAATTTTTAAGAATAGTGAAAAATACGTAAAAACAAATTTTTAAATAAAAATAATTTATAGTGATAAACTATACTATCAAGTGGTTTTAAAGTATAATTAGAATATATTTTTACCATTATATCCAATGGTGGTCATTAGAATTAATTTCACTTTGAAATTGGACATAAACAATTGTCAATCTTTTGATATATATTGTTTCTAAAAAAACACGCTATTTGTTGTGACAGCAGGAATTAATCATGAAATTAATTAATGAAACTTATATGTTTGGAATTTTTTTAAATTGACATCATTTTTGAATTTGGAATATCAATTATAGCTTAGGGTGAAATTTTGGCATTGTTCTGAAAAACTTCAATTTTTGATGAATAGTGAGACCACTAAGTGGTAGTTAAATAACTGATTTTTCGTTTAAATGAAATATTACCACTTCTGTGATTTGATTTTCAAAAATCCGACATACATGGTTGTCATTAGGAAGTAAAATTTGGTTCAATGGGATTAAAATAATTTTTTGGTGAATAGTAACTTTTAAGTTTAATTAATCGCGATTAAAGGTAATTAGTGAAATTTAAGGTAAAAATGATATTATAAAAATATGAAAATACCTTTACACTTGTCCTACCCCTATTTTATGCGTCATGGCCGACCAAGACAATCCATGAGTCAACTTGGGGACCCCATGGAGCCACTTTGGTAGGAAAATGACATAAATCACTTTTATTTAAAGTTAAAGTAAAAATGTCACAAACATAAGTTGTTTTACTATATCAATTTTTATATAGGGTTATACAAGTCATATTTTTTACTATAAATATTAATTAGAAATCTAAAAAGATTTCCTATATCATGATATATTTTTTATAATTTTTAGACATTAAATAAATTAAATTATTTATGACACCATGATGATGTTGCGATTATCTCATTAATTAACGATTTAAATAAAATGAGAAGATAATGTACAATACATGGCTTACACTTGTACAAAGCCTATTGGATGGGTATATTTCGAACCCTTATCACCTTATCCTCGAATTATAGAAGTGTGGGACCTTTAGAATCCGAAAAGCATTGTGTAATAAAGTAATATTTCATTACTTTCCAAGAGTTCCCCTCCTCTCCTCTTATAAAAGGACCCCACCTCTACCACATTATTCACACCTTCAAAGCCATTTGGCTTGGCAAACCTCAGCCCAATTACTCTCTGAACTTCCCTCTCTTAATCCTAGAAGTCTCACTTTGGGCGTAATTCTTCCCAAGGAAGCCTTTGGCTCAAATCAAAAAAGAGTTACCCATTTTAAAGGTAGTGTTTTCTCTTGTGTTCTTATGTATTATTTGGCTTCTCCAACCCACTAAACTCTTTTTATTCATTTATTTTGTAACAAAACCAGTATCATCAATATACTAGGATGTTGTTATAAGATGTATTCGAGCTACACTTACACAAACTTACATCTAATGGTTAAATAACATACTTTTTCTGTGGATGGTGAATTTTTTCCTCACGAAACGATGATTGTTCAACACTCATATAACACCTCTAATGGTGGCCAATATGATGATACTATTTTTATATATGATATATATTATGTTTTTGTTTTCCTTATGATTTTTTATTTTTCATTTATGGAATACCTTTATGGTTTCCATTATGGGTAATCGCGATATTTTCATTTTAGGAAGTGCGGACTACCGCCCCCTCAAACTGATTTGAATTGTTAATACCATATGTGGGATGTATAAAGGATGGAGTAAATGGTATTATACACTATATTATTCTGGAATTTTATTATTCATTTATATCATTATGATTTCATTCCATTAAATACGAAATAGAAATGAAAGTAGCATTCATGCATACGTACGGCTTACCGTCTCAATGAACGGTGCATTTCAATTCATACCTCTAAATGTAATGTAATATTATGAATTAATGTATATACTGGATATATATGATATATATGATATATAAATCATGAATATAATTCCTGATATAATGGATATTTCACCACATGAACAACTTTTAATTATAAGAAGTTTATTTTTGACTCAAGTACCTAAGATCGACAAAACGACCGTTATAAACTTAAATAATTACATAATGTTCATGACATGGTAATAAGTGATATAAAAGGAATAATGAACTTGAAAAATTTTCTTAAGAAGGTAGATATTAACTCTAGTTTATTATTCAGGAGATCAAAGAACGGTCGAGTCAAGTTGGACACGAGGTAAGGGAACTTCTTAACCCAATTTCCATTCTTTGAGTTAATATCCTATGTTCAAATTATGTCATGATATTATTATTTCCTATCTTGTATTTGTACTTTCTTTATGTGTAATTATAGTGAATACACATAATAGATCTATTTTATTTTAAAAAAATGATCTTTGTGAGGGACTTTGTCTCAATCTCCTTTCATTGAGGCATATTTGGTTTTATACACAACTTTCCTTTATATGGTGTATAAAATCCTTTGACTTTTACGTTTATTCAAAAGGAATATTTTTATACGAAGTGTTTTACTAAACGAAAAAAATGAATGTCTTTCTTGTCGTACGTATGTGGCGACAACGACTTCTCTGCCGCCATGGCCATTATTTGGGTTTCAGCTTCCTCTGCAAGCCATAAGTTTTTTAAAATGAAAAATAAATTCCATGATTTAATTTTATTTTATTTTGGTAATAAAAATGGTTTTGAATGTGTTTTTATTATATCAATGTGTTGTATTGATATCTTGTGATTGAAATGTGGAAATGTTATGTTTCCTTTATGCATATTTTATGTGATATGATTATGTTATGGTTTATGATATGTTTAAACCTATTCATATGAGGAATGCATTGGACTTAATAAGTGATGTGTGGAGCCCGCTATAGCTCCTCGATGCATCAGTAGGTCTCATGAGACAAACTAGTGTCTTGGAACGAGGCCTTGACAAAATTTTATTTGTGGTCTTGGCATGAGGCCTTGGCTACGTGGTTATGATAGTCTGGCATTATGCATTCCATCATTATGAAAGCGGTTATTGATATTTCATGTGATTATTCGACTAGTAGAATATTCATGTGATTAAGTAAATGGCATTATTTCATTTTACTTTTTCCATATTATGCTAAAGTTCAAGTTTAAAAGGATTTTGTTTTAGTTATACATTGCCTTAAATGTTAATGTTTATTTATGAAAGCTTACGCTTTATTGTTATCCTTACTGAGCATCTGAGCTCACCCCTTTCAGTGTTTTAATTTTTCCAGGATGTGAAGAAGTATATTATGAATGACCTGTAGGGATAATATAAGGAGATATGAAGAGAATATGTTGTAGTTTTGTTTTACATTATGATGTAATGTAAGACTTATGAATGTATCTAGTGTTTCCAAGGCTACTAAACTAATCGGTCTTTCGAGACTTGATCTTTTGTGATCATGCCAATGCTATGAAATAATGCACCATCTTTGGGTAACTGGGGTCAGGGATTTACAATAAATATCTTCAAGATACCCTTTTGGTTCATACCAAGAGGAGTTACCTTATTTAATGGTAAAGTCTTCTCTAATGTTATTTTTTTATTTTGATTCTCCAATCCCAAAACCCTTTTTATTCCATTATTTTGTAACAAAACTAGTATCTTAAATATAGTAGGATTTTTTTATAAGAAGGATTCGAGATACACTTACACACACCTACGTCTAATGGCTAAAGAACATACTATTTCCATGGATGGCGAATTTCTTCCTCACGAAACGAGGATTGTTCAATATTCTTTTAACACCATTAAATGTGGCCATTAAGATGTCACTATGTTTATATATGATATGTATTATGTTTATTTTTATCTTATTCTTCGGTATTTTTCATTTATGTCATACCTTTATGTTTCCATTATTGGTAAATACGATAATTTCATTTTAGGAAGTGCGGACTACCGCCCACTCAAAGTGATTTGATTCGTTAATGCCATATATGGGATATATAAAGGATGGAGTTAATGATATTATATATGATATTATACTGGAATTATAATATACCTTTATATCATTATGATTCCATTCCATTAGATACGAAATATAAATGAAAGTAGCGTTCATGCGTACGTACAACTTACCGTCTCCATGAACGGTGCATTTCATTTCTTACCTCTAAATGTTTTGTAATATTATAAATACATGTATATAATGGATTTATATGATATATAATATCTACATCGTGAAAATAATACTGGTTATAGTGGATTGTTTACCACATGAACAACATGTAATTATAAAGAGTTTATTTTTTACTCAAGTACCAATGATTGTTAAAACGACCGTTATTAACTTAAATAATTACATAGTGTTCATAACATGGTAAAATGTGATATAAAAGGAATAATGATCTTGAAAAAGGTTCTTATGAAATTATAAATTAACTCAAGTTTATTATCTAGGATATTAAAGAATGATCGAGTCAAGTTGGACACGAGGTAAGGGACTTCGTTTCAATCTCCATTCATTGAGGCATATATTGTTTTATACGCAACTTTCTTTTATATGGTGAATAAACCCCTTTTTACTTTTAATTTTATTCAAAAGAAACCTTTTTGTACGAAGCGTTTTACTAAATGACAAGAAGTATGTTTTTTTACGTACGCGGTGACAACAACCTTTCCACTGCGAGTATTATTTAATCTTTGGCTTCCTTAACAAGCCGTAATGTTTTTTAAAAAGGAAAAAATAAATTCCATATACTCTTTTATGTATTTTGGTATTTAAAATGGTTTTGATAATGTTTGGATTATATCAATGTGTTGTATTGATATCTTGTGATTGAAATGTGGAAATTTTATGTTTCCTTTATACATGTTTTATGTGATACGATTATGTTATGGTTCTTACGCATTGTTTATGAATTCGAGTGGTTCCGTGATAAACTAAGGGTGGGTGAGCCTGTGATTTCTCTCCAATGCATTGGGTAATGTGATGGAGGTAAAATTCAATGTTTATCCTATGAGATTTAGGGAATATACTATGATGGGTATTCCAAATGTGACTCCCTATATAGTTGTGATAGCCACAATGTACGTATGTTATGTATTCCTCAAGTTACCTTTATGTTTTACGATTTCTATGATTTATTCATGATTTGATGAGGAATGTTAAAGTGATTATGTTTTATGAGTATAATATGATTTCATTGATTCTTATGTATATATGGACTAATGTTTTCTTTCCGTATATTTTTATATACCTTACCGAGATTTTGATGCTCATCCCAAGTTTTTGAAATGTTTTTCCCTCGTCAAGGGAAAAGTACATGATATGATGATAGTGTGGAGGAAGTGTCACGAAAGAATCCATGTTTTATTTTAAATATGTCTTCTTTTATGGGAAAAATGTATACTTTATTTTATGTTGCCGCCTTGTTTAAATGTGGAATGTAATGCATGATTTATGATCTAATTCTCTAAAACTCTAAACATGAAAAGATCCTCAATGTGAATTCTTGAAATAACTTAAGATTAAGTAATGTTTAAGGCTGGGCCTTATATTAATATATCTTCTTCAAATTATTCATAAGTTATAAATCTTTTCTTTACTCATTCATTTAATTCAACAAAACTTTTGACGTACCAATCATATACTACCTTCTGTGAGAATACGTAATCATGATTTTTATCCATTCATTAAATTAAGTGATTTGTGATATAAATTAATAATAATATAATATATAAGGGAAAATGAACATGTCTACCTATTGGAATATCCAATGAAACATATACCATGTTGAAATACTATTGAAATTCAGGTCTATATGAATTCTCTTCTTGGAGATTACCAAGTATGAACATCATGAAAATAAGTCCCATCCTATTATGATCCTAAAAAAATGATATTCAAACATTATATATGAATTTTCAGATATATTTTATCTAGAATATAGTATATATGTTTCATAATATTTCCATAACATCTCTAGGTTCTCATTATTTTCAGGAATCATAATAACATTTTGATGCAATAATAATCAAATGACATTATCACTTTAATTTTACTCATAAGAACACTAACCATGTGATAAGATATTATTAATATTTTGTTAATTGAATGTAAAAAGATTATTGGTTCAAGGGAACCAACTCCAAAAAATTCCCACTTAAACTAGTTACAAATGCTTATAACTGTTATCCATCTAGGTCCCATATGTTTTTATGCTTATTATGAGATTAGGTTTTGGTTGATGGGTTCTATACATTTTATTCTGTGGATACCCAACTTACTGCTACCTCACACCTTTGAAAAAATACCTCAAAAAGTTTTACCTATGAGGTATATGATTCATCCATTGATACTACCTAGGATATTTATCTAGAATCACAATTTATGTATAATAAAAATACAAAGTGATGACATTTTACTTTTTGGTAGAATATAAATCTCCAAAACAATGTTATGAATTGATAATACATTTTTAGCAACTTTATAATCCACAATATACTCAATATCTATTTTGGAATCATGAACACTAGTTATTTTAAACACTTCCATCCCAAAAATCCCCTATTAAAGGAAAAAATATCATAATTATGATTTCAAATCATTCTAATATATTTTGAAACAATAATATATGTATCCCTACTCAACTATTTCCTCACTTCCTCTGTAAAATAGAAACATATCCTCCATACACATTAGAAACATCATAATAATCTTTATATCCAACCAACGTGGATCTGTTGGGTCTACTTGATATTATTATACCATGATCAAGGATTCAGAGACATCAAGCCTAGTACATAGCACGGAATACAATATTGAACTTATCCTAAAATCTTAAGTTAATATGCTCGTTATTTCTCTCCCCTATTACATTTTAGGAAACATTTTATTAGATAGATGTATACTACGTGTTATTGGAAACAATCCCTTCTTGGACTGTTCCATATTGAATTTATTCAATACATTATCAATGTATGTACTGTGAGTTAGTAAAATCATATTATTAGGTATATCATGAAAGATCTAGATCACTACAATTTAGGAATCTTCACCTAATTATTTCATGGAGGAGAAATTTTTTAACCATTTATTAACTAAATTTTAGACTGGTATCTCATTTTCCATCACAAATATATCACATTCTTATACTAATAGAAAAAACTGCAACCTCACTAAACTTATTTTAGATATAGATCTCAAATTCATTATTTATGATAAAAAAATCCCATAGGGATTAATCAAAATGAATGTTCCATGATCTTGATTCTTTCTTCAGCCCATAAATGGATCTTTGTAACATTCACACCTTAGTGGATTATTTTTGATTCTTGAATTCTCATGTTTATGCTTTATAAACATCTCCGAAAATATTTCTATTATGGGAAGCTAACATATCATCCATTTTAAAACATCATAATCATGTATGTTTTCTATAAAAAATATAATTATAATGGATTAAAAACATAGAAAGTGATGTTTTTCTTTCATAGTCCATAATTTAACATTACTTTAATCCGTTAAACACCATTTGTGATTTTTAGGTACTGAAATTACAATTCATATCTATATTCTTCACGAATATCCATTTTCTCACAAAATGAATTATATAAACTTGATGACATATGAAAACATAGGATTGGTTCAGATATATATAATCCATTTCAAAATTCATGTATTCTTCCGAATTTATAAATTCATAGCTATTTACTGCTTCCTTATATGAGATAGATTTGTTATCATCAACTAATAATGTGTCACTTTACTCGAATACTAGAAAAATATATATTTTTTGTTCTCAAAAGTATATGGTGTTCCTATATATTACTTTTGTCTTTAAAACATCTTCTTTTAAAATGGGTTCTATAATTTCAACATGTGGCAATTGTTACGTATCATGAGCCTCAAAATTATCAAATTACATCATTATTCCACAATCTATTTTGAAGATGTTCTCCATCTCAATTAATATGCAGACATTCCCACAATAATTTTATTCCAAGGGTTCATATAGATAATATACCCTTTATCATTTTGACATCCTATAAAGATACACATAGTTATTTGAGATGAAATTTTAATACTAGAGTTAGCCTTAATAAAAAATTCAAATACACACACATATAATAATGAAAAAATGTATTTCTTTCCACGCATCTACTCATATGTGATTCTTCTTTCCACTTTATTTGGAACCAAATTTTGTGATGGTACTATAGTTTGTAATGTATATCCCTAAAAGGATAATCTATGTCTTGTATAACTCATCATCAATCTCACCATGATGAAAAAGGTATATTCCTCCTTTTATTAAAACCATTCCATTGTGATGTATAAAGAGTATCAAGTTAAGATAGTATCCCAAAACCCATTATAAATTCAATTGAATCTTGGTTAAGATGTTTCCCACCTCAGTATGATAAAATTCTATTTATGTTTATAATAAGATGGTTTTTTACTTCATTCTTGTATTCATTAAATTTCACAAAGGAATCAGGCTTATAAAATTATACTATATTTATCAGTAAAAATAATAACGTAAGAGTACATAACTCTTTATTCTAAAAAAAGGTCTATGAACATTCTTATGAACCAGTTATAGAATATATATAGCATTTTACCATTTTCCTTTGAATAATGATTTGTTCATTTATCCATTAAAACAAGTATGAAATATATCTGAAACACCATGATATTTTAAAATATGAAAATTATATTCGATTGAATAAAGGAAACACAACCTTGATTTTATATTACATTACATGGAACACTAAATTTTTCTTGTGTTACATTTATCCCGAATATATTTATGTTCAATAGCATATTCATCATGCAACACAAAACTTAAACGACCCATGATATGAATCTTACCATTATGACCTAACCATTGAATTGGTGGGTATGATAGTATTAACTAAATCATGAAATATATGAATATAAGTTAATATATATAAATGTATCACTTAATATAAATTATTGATAAATTTTTAGTAATTAATCAATGAAGGTTTAGTAAAGGTAATTTTTTTCTTCAAAACCACGTTTTCTTAAATTACATGCATTTAATTTCATGCTATTATATTATAATAAAAATTTGATGAATTTTGAAAATTTATTTGATAAAATGAACATAATATTTATAATTATAATATCAAAATTTAATTTGGGTGAAATTTTGGGATTTTTATGAAAATATTGTTTTTTTTATGAAATGTGAAAATACCTATTTTGTAATATTATTTTATTTTCAATAAATTAATATATTTAAAATTATAAATGTGTTTTGCAATTATTTTTCAATTAAAATAATTAATATTTAGTTATATTTAATTTACTTTGAGTCAAATTTAATTTATTTATTCTTATAAACTTGTTTTTTGGTTAAAAAAACGGTTTTATAAAAACTATTTTAAAATGCATAATGTTTATCCTTTTTAATTATTTAAAATAATACTTACTGGGAAATTTTTAAATGATATTTATATATAATATATAATTAAATTTTAATTGAGTTTTATAAAATTATAATTATAATTATTTGATTTAATACAAAATCATCTTTTTTCAAGAAAAATACTCTTCTTAAAACAGGATGTCTTACCGTGTCTGGAGTGATTAATATTAAATTAAAAATTTATAATTTTGTCAATTGAATTTTTAAAAATGTATTAAATTTTATTAATTAGAATAATTTATAAATATCATTAAGACCAACTTGATTTATCTCCAAAGTGATCTGTTAAAACAACTACATTTAATTACAATAATTAAGATAAAAACAAGTTTTCTAAGGGATTAAACAATAATCTTAAGGGTCCAAATGATCTAGAGAATTTTATAAAACCCATTGGATGGAAATATGAAGACACTTATGACATTATTATACATTTATATAATTTATTTGGGAAATTAGTCCATGAAATTGACCCATATAATATGTTATGTAAAGAAAAAAGCAAAAAGGAATATTTTTCATTTTAATTTTTATTATGATTGGGATAGAAAAAAAGTAGGGTTGGTTATAGATATGATTTTGAAAAATAATTTATATAATTTTTCCATAATTATTAATCTTAAATTTTTATAGATTTATTAATAATATAGAATAACTAAAAAATTTCGACATAGTAGTTATTTAGTTTGTAGTTAAATGAAATAAATGATTTTAAAAATATTAAAAGATAAGTAAATTGAGTCAATTATTTTATTAAATTAATTTTAGTGAAATATTTCATGTTAAAATTATTTGAAATTAATATATTCAAATTCCATCATTACATGATATTTTTTTTATATTTATGGTAAATAAATAATGTCAAAATTGACCTTAATGTTATTTTATTTGAAATGATAATTTATTAAATGAATTAAAATTACTAAAAATTTGTATCTTAATTGATGTGATTTTTATATTTTATAAAATATAAAATATTTCTAATTTAAGGACCAATTGATCTTTTATAATTTACATATTGACCCCTAAATAGCGAAATCATTGGTTGGACGATTAGAGTTAAAGAAATGTTTTTGCATGTCACAGGAGATTCTTTTTAAATTAGTTCCCAAAACATATGCGGTATTTATTTTATAACATGGGATTAAAATGTATAATAATTGTGTAATAATATATTAATAAGTATCACTTTAATTTATATTTAATGGATATATTACATAGGTTAGAAAACTTATAACCTAAATGAAAAAACGAAATGAAAAAATAAGGAATTTTAGGATTTAAGGAAAACAATGTTTATAAAATATATTTATTTTGTTTGGTTGAGGTTTATATAGAATAAATAATTCCATAAATAAATTATTATTCAATTTATTTTCACATTAGGTAAATAATACCTCCCAGTAAATATTAATTTTTAGTATTTACAATAATGAAGCTCCTCCTCAACAAAAAAGTGAACTCACTCCCCTCACGTATTCAGACATCTCAAGCCATTTGGATAAAAACACTCAAATAAAATTATTTAAAATATTCCATAATATATTAGTAGAAGACTCAAATTTGTATGGAATAAAACCAAATAAGGCCTTTAGTGGAAACGAAATTGAGTTACCAGAAGAATAGATAATGTTCATCAATGAGTATTTTTGTTTTATTTCCTTCTCTACCCCCTTAAATTATAATTATACCATAGTTATACAATAAATTAAGTATAAAAAATATACTAATATGTTTTTATTATTATTTTAATTGGAAAAATCACACACACTTCCTTCAAATGGGTTATGAAATAATAATTCATGTGTACGACAGACTACCGCCTCATGAACTAATGACGTTCGTTTTTCAAATACCACATCTCAATGTTGTGAATAATGATGGATATAATGTTTATATAATAAAAACATAAAATAACTGTACCTATGGAATCATATATATATTTTTTACATACCATGCTGGAGGGTATATGATAATGTCGCTCATGTGTACAGCGAACAACTGCCTCATGGAGCGATGTGAAGCTTTATTCACTGACACATTACATGGATTGTAATGTGGGTAATTATAGTGAATAAATATGATATAAATGATCTAATAATGATATTTATGAAAATATAATATTTCATTAAATATAATAAACCATTTTCATTATTACCTTTTTACTCACTGAAAAAGTGATAACATCCTTCAATGACGTGTGGACTACCGCCTCCTCAAAGTGATGTGATTCCTTTTACATCACAAGAATGAAATATATAAGTATATATAATTAAATATTATGGTTTTTATTATTTAATTATAATTCTTGAAAGATAAAATTTTACTTACCTTCTTTATAAAATTATCATTAGAAAATGGGAACGTTACTCATGTGTATGTATGACCCACTATCTCCATGATCATAACATTATACCATATTTCATAACCATCATTCGTGATTGATTTTAAAATTATAATGGATTCATAAATATGAAAATTATATCCTTATTATTATTCTATATATTGTTAAATAAATTCCTTTTTGACCATATTCAACCTACAAAGTCATTATTGAAGCAAATGCCGAATATGGTCAAATCACCCGTCTTATCCTTAATTGATTAAGTAATTATAAATAACTTTATTAAAAGTTAAATAAAAGTATGATTAATATGGGAAAAGTTAATAAAAAAATTACATATTTCTCATAGGTTTAATATTTAGGAATATAAAGAACATGAGTGGTGAATAAGACTCATGGAATGGTTTTTTCTCATGTCACTTTTATTTTTATGAGATACATGGCATATTCACCACCTATATTTTGTGTGTGGTATATGTACTACACAAAATTTTATTTTTTGATTATTATACATAAACTTATCGGAATTTACATATCCATTTCAGTATCTATTTTTCATTTGGTTTACAGTTTCAAAGTTACCAGAGCGGTAATGGACTTTTGTCACAATTTTCCTCCAAATCCTTTTTTTGATATTTTCTAATAGCCACTTTAAAGAAAAGTGGTATCCGTACATCACAAAATTCAAAAACACACATCCCGCCTTCTCCATAGCTAACATTTTCAAATTCAAAATTCAAAAACATAAACCGCTTTCCACTTTCCAATCCACGTGTCACCCATCATCATTGCGAATTGATCCAAGAGCCACCTCGAGTCGCGTACAAACCGAATCTCTCACCCACCTCGATTCAAGCCGACGTCGTAAAAATCATCCAGTCACATTCATTATCTTTCTTCATGGAACCACCACTTTCGTCGTCGCCTGAGCTTCCTCATCGGCATCGCCGAAGATTCCATCACCGGCATCGCAGTCTACATCACTCGTCACCAACGTCCACTTCTTCGACATCCAACTGAGACGAGCCACACTGTCTGAGAAACCCACCACCCTCCATCTTCACGACTCTAGAAAATCACATCATCGACAGTAATGCAACGTCACGTACTTCCACCACCACACCATGGCACCACCTGACCCAAAAAATGACCATCACCTTCGACGCCGAAACAACCAGGAACGATGATCTACCGTGCGCTGGACGACCACAGAAGCCGCCACCAGAATAATAAATAAACAGACACCTAAATCCAAGTCACCAAAGAAAACAACAGCAATACTGTCAACAAAAATACACACACCATAACAGAACTATCTGAGAAATACTTAGAGAAACAAACCTCAATCCATCACCAAACTCGACGAGCACCATCAACCGGGAACCACCGCAGCATGGGAGAGGAGCTTGGGCCATCTTCTGGGACACCAATTCCGAACAAACGCACATCCCAAAGCTTTCTTACATCCCACATGGCTGACCGAAGGGGAGAGCGGAGAGAGGATCATGAAGCCAGAGCAGCGAAAGGATCATACAAGGCTTAAATGGAGAGACGACCACCAGAACCACAAGCAACCTCCAACGAAGAACTCCAGCATAAGACTCGCCTCCTGGGACACCAAAGACCAGACAACCCTCAAAACCCAAAGCCTCTCAGCAACCACTACATCAAACCAACAATGAGAGCCACATAGGATCTGAAGGCTAGAGAAACAATAAATGAGGTCGAGGTTTCAACAGAGAGGCTCACCTTCAACAGATCCACCAACCCCATCCAATGATGTCGCCGCCAATCAAAAAACAAACCTACAACAAAGATAATGGAAAAACACCACCACTAGAATAGAAGTTTTCACTTAATTTTCCTTTATTTATTTACTATTGTTTTCAAAGGAATGTTTTTATGAATAATCACCTTTTTCGGTTGAAAAATACACTTTCCTCCCAAACAATGCTTTCTAAAAAGGTTTTAAAAAATTTATTAATAATAGATTATCAAATATAGAAGAATATATTCGTTAATTATTTTATTAAATTATTATTAATATATCCCTTTCTGAAATTTCAAGATTATTTTCAATGAAAATGATTTCCAAAATGTTTTATTTTTTTAAAAGTGATTTTCAAAATAAAAATGGTATTTTACTAAGAAATGTTTTTAATGATATTTTAATGGTATTTATATTAATGGACATAAAAAAGCCTTTTTTTACTTATTATAAAAGGGAGATATTTTTTAATGACACCATCCCCTTTCCTTCTCTGAATGGATTGATAAAATTTCAAATAGATTTTTATGGAACCCATTTGTTTTCAATGGGTTAACCATGTTTTGAAGAGACTGTTATGGAACTTGTTTCCTTTAAGCATGTGAATCAGGTTATGAAAGGAATAATGGTTATTTAAATGAGTTATTATGAAATTAAATCTCATTTTTATTTTTTAATTATTCTTTTCTTGGAAATTATAAATGATGGGTGTTCCCAAATAGCAATCCGTCAAATTTAGTAATGATTATTTTCTCTAAAAAATTATATTGGAAGATGGATATATAATTATTTCAATTTTATTGGACCTATGAGATTATATTTTATAATAAAAATATGTTTTATATGTTATTTATATGATTTTATTATGTTTCATTTGATCAAAATCTATATCAAATGGATCATGATTATTTAATTGTTGTTGACATTTTCTTTTTCCAATTAATTTTTCCATGTTTTCATGTTTTTTGACTCAGGTGTTGATGGGTATGAATATTATTATGTTATATTCATGCACATTTTTATGTCCTCATACCCTTATTCTCTTTATATTCTCACTAATTAAATTCATTTTTTAATGCTTATATTTTTTCTTAGTAAGAATTTGGATCACCCATATTTTGTTTAATTTTTCCTATTTAAAAAATAAAGTGGTTGGATGATTTATGTTTTTAAAGGATTTATTATGGATGAGGAGGATATACTAATGTGAAAATAAAAGATGATTTATGTTGGGGATGTTATATTTTTTATTTATTTGAATTTTTTATATTATAATTTTTATTAATTATCTAAAACTTTAAACCTAAATGGCCATCAAGGTTATTAGTGATCCAATTTTTCCATTTGATATTTTATGGATTTGATAAGTAAATTTATTTAAAATTATCAGTATCAAATATAGAAATGTAATCTTCAAGATATTAGTATAAGATCTAGGAGTGTGAGTCCTATGTTGTGAAAGTTGTTATCAAAGGACACTTTAGATAAATTTTTATATTATGATGTTTTCATGTGAGGTTATGTTAGGAAATATGGATACCATGAAAGGTATATAAGATTATAGTTGACCATAAGTTCAAAGTATTAGACACCCCATTTTGGGATTTTTTCTAGTAAATTTTTTGAATTTATTAATGAAATTTTGTGAGATATTTTATAGGGTTGGGGTAATTGTAACCCCTAGGATCAACATGAAGTGATATTTATGGAAGTGTTATTTTATCATTTTAAATGGGAAAAAGGAAAACCACTAGGTTGGGTGACAACCTGTCACATCTTTCAAGGCTCCAAGGATTGAGTCGATAACCGAAGGGAGATAAGTGTGCAGTTCCCACCACTCACATACATGATTTTCTAGTTAGTATGTTGTTTTTATAGGTAAAGATTGATTTAATGTCAGAAACTTTTAAGTTTTTTTTGAGGAAAAATGTTTGACTTATCAGGGATGAATATTTGATCAAATTCTTATAATCCTTGGGTTTAGAACATAGTCAATAAATGTTTGAATAATATTATGGATAGATAGTTATGGTAGGATTAGATTTGATCTTTGGGTATTACTGTTGAATTTTGGAGATTAATGTATCATATGGCTGTTTATTCATTATGAGAATTATCCTATATTTTGTTAACCAATCTAGTTTTGGTTAATTAATAATTTCATGAGAAATATATTGTTATCCCATTTATAGTTATCTGGCCTTTAAAATTTTATTGTTGTTCTTTTGGTGGAGAAAATTCATCTTAAATACAGATCATTTTTGAGAAAAAGATGACATTTTTGTGGAAATTCATTAAAGGATGAAATTTTACTCATAGAGTATTTATATTTCCATTTTATCTTGGTTTAGATGGTGTGATAATTCCTTATCTCTAAAAAAGGATCTTTAAACCAAATTTTTTATCATAGTACCTTCATTTTTTTGAACCTATAGTGTTTTAGATCATCACAAAGTTATGGATTTTAAACGCTTAACATTCCATTTATCATTCAATTATTTTCGATCAAGTACCTTAATCACTCTACATAATTTTTTTCTATATTCCCACCAATGTTCTTCAATTTGGAAACCTAGCATTGTGTTATTTCATATGAACTTTTTTTACTTCCCTTTCCCTTTTAAAATTTCATTTTTACATACCTTTCTTTATTAATGTGTTCTATTAACAAATTTTATGATTTTATTTTTTAAAAACATTATTTTAAAATATCCATTCATTGATTATTGAGATAATGTTCAAATTGAAAGGATGAATGTTATTGGGGGGGGGGGGGGGTCTAACACCCATATATTTTAAAAAAGAATATTATATTCAATAATGTAAATGAAACAAAACACTTAGTTTGTATTTAATTAAATTTAATAATCATATTATATTGTATTACAAAAAACCACAAGATTTTTATGTTCGATAGAGTATTCTTCACACAACACTAAACATAAATAAACCATGTTATATATATTACCATTATAACCAAACAGTTAAATTGGTGGTTATGGATAGTATTAACTAATTTAGGAAATATATATATATATATAAGTTCCTCATTAAATATATATTATTGATATATTTTTAACAAATAATCAACCGATTTTTAGTAATGTGATTTTATTCTTCAAAATTAAATTTTCTTAAAAAATTACATTTATTTATTTTCATGAAAAAAATGTTATAATAATTTTTTGAAATTTTTGAAATTTTATCTGATAATATGAACATAATATTTTTAATTGGAATATCAATGTTTACATCATTTTAAATTTTTTTATTTTTTGGAAATACTGATTTTTTCAATGAAAAGTGAAAATTGCTGATTTTTATAATCAGTCTTATATTCAAATAACATAATTAATTTAAAAGTATAAACATGTTTTGAAAATGTTTTAATATAACCTAATTATTATTTATTTTTATATTTAATTAATTTTGAATCAAATTTATGTTTGTTATTCATATATTTTTGTATTTTGGTTTAAAAACAATTTTCTCTAAAAAACTATTTAAAATAGAACAGTGATTCATCTTGTTAATTAATTAAAATTATAACTAATAAAAAATGTTCTAAATTGAATTTATATATTATATATCAATAAATATTAATTTATTTTCTTAAAATTAATATTATTAATCATTTTTAATATAGAGTCATCATTTTCTAAAAAACACTCTTCTTAAAAACCCACTATCTCACTACAACTACATGAATTAATATTAGATAAAAATTTGACCCTTAATTTAATTGAATTTGGAAAAAATAGATTTTATATATTGAATTATAATAATTTTAAACTCAAAATAATGGAATCTTAATTTTTTACCAATGTGATTTGTGAAAAAAATTAAATTTAATTACAATGATTAATATAAAAATGTGTCTACAAATGGATTACAATTTAATCCTAATGGGTCCATTATAAACTTAAATTATATTTATATATGTTTATATTACACTAGTCCATCAAAGTGACCTATATAATAAGTTATGTAAAGAAAAAGGAAAAGTACCTTTTTTCCTTTAAATTTATATAAAACATTGGGATATGGGAAAATCAACATAGGTTTGGTTATAGATATTTTTTTAAAGATATATTATAATTTTTTATCCTAATAATTTATATTTAATTTTTATAGATGAAATAATTCGATATAATTTCTATGAAAGTCCAACGCAGTAATTAATTAGTTAGCAATTAGTTGAATTAAATTATATGGAAAATATTAAAAATGAAGTAAATTGAGTGAATTATTATGTTAATTTTTTAAATGAATATATCATGTTATAATGGTTATAAATTAATATACTAAAATTCAAACTTGTTATATATATATATATATATTTAAATTTGAATTATATTAATAATTTCAAAATTGACATTATTGTTATTCTATACAAAATTACATTGTATTAAGTGATTTAAAATCACCAAAAAAAATTATTATTTAAATTGAAATTGAAATTTTAATTAATATTAAATCTGGTCCATTCATGTAAGAATTAATCTTATAAAATGAACATATTGAAACCAAAATAGAATATCCTTTGTTGGGGAAATTTGGGTTAAAGTAGTTTTTTATGTGTTACATGTTCTTCTGTTTAAATTAATTTCCAAATAGATTGGATTTTTATTTTATAATTTGGATTTAATATTAATAATAAGTTGATATAAATATTATAATATGTCTCCATTTTACGTAGTCTTAATGGATAAATTACATAGTTTAGAATGTTAATTACCATAATGAAAAACAAAAATGAAAAAAATAATGAGACTAAGGGTTTAAGGAACAAAATATTTAAAAAATGTAATTATTTTTTGTAGTGGAGGTGTTTATTGACCAAATAATCCCTCCCATACATTATTATTAATTTTTTGGCACATGAGTTTAAAGAGATCTCCCAATATTGAGTACTTTTTAGTATTTATAGAAATCCCACTCCTGGTCAACTATAAATGGGCCCTGACTCCCCTCACTTCTTCACACATATCAATCCATTTTTCTTATAAAAATATAATAATATCACTTCCAAACTTCCAAAATATCATCCCAAATCCGAAATATTTTATAAAATAAAACCAAGGATGGCCTCTAGTTCAAACTAAATGGAGTTACTCGAAGAAGAGGTAATGTTTATCAATTACCATTTTTATTTTATTTCTATCTCTACCACATTAATTGATAATTATAACATGATTATATAATAATTTAAGTATCCTAAATAATATTATATGTTTTTATGTTTATATTAATACATAAAAAACACATAATTCCATTAAAGGGGTCACAAAATCATTGTTCGTGTTTACTGAAGACTACCACCATGCAAACTGATGTCATGCATTTTCCCATTATCACCTCTCATGATTGTGAATAATGAGAGATTCAATGTTTATATATTATATTTATCAAATAATTATATATATTGAGTTATTATATTATATATAAACTTTTTTAATTTTTTACATTAGGGGATATGATAACGTCACTCGTTTGTGCAACGGACTACCGCATCACAAAGGGATGTTATGAATATTTCACTTACACCTTAAATTGAAGTTAATATAGTAATATATAATGAATATATATGATATAAATGAAATAATTATGATATTAATTAAATAAATAAATTTATATAAATATAATATATCATATTATTTGTTACCTTTTCACACACTGAAAAGGTGATAACGTCATTTGTTAACGTGTGGACTACCGCCTCCTCAAACTGATGTGATTTATTTTACATTAAAATAATGATATATATATAGGTATATATAATTATATATTATTATTTTAAATATAAACTTATAATTATTTAAAGATGAAATATTACTTACCTTTTTTCCATAATGATCATTGGAAAATGGTAACGTCACTCATGTATAGGTTTGACCAACTGTCTCCATGATCATAACCTTAATTAATTTTTTATAGATATAATTTATCATTGGTATTAAAAGTATAATTTATGTATAAATATAATAATTATTTAATGATTATTATTTTTGAGATATTTAAATAATGATACTTTGACCGTAGTAATCATACTAATTCATTTTTTTCACATAAGACGAATATAGTCAAAACATTTGACTGAAAAATAATTGATTAAGTAATTATATATAACTTATTGATAAGTGATATAAAATTAATAAAAAACCTTATATTTTTATCAATAATGTAAATAATTAATATATGTTTATTATTTAGGAAGGTAAAGAACAATAACGACAAATCAGACTCAAGGTAAGGGTCTATCGCATCTCACATTTATTTCAGTGAGATACATGCCATATTCACCAGTTATTTTTGTTGTGTGGTGTATATAATAACCATAAATGTATTATATGATTATTATTATAATATTTATGGGTATTTAAATGTCTAGTTTAGGTTATCTGTTTTATGGGCTTAAATGTTTCAATTTTACCAAAGAGGAAATGGATTTCCATCACAATTATCCTACTTTGAGACTTACGACATGTTATACACATATCATCTGTTATGAGGTGAATATAATCCCCATTTAAATGTAATATCATGAATTTATTTATTTAATTTTTTTTAATAATTCATTTAATGTAATCATTTCAAGGGTCCAACGATTTAAATTTACCAATCTGGTAAAAGTTTAATATTACAATCACATTGATTATCAGGATTGTTTGTGATTAAGTCACCAATGTTAAAATATTCTGATATATCTATAAATAGTTACTATTAATTTTATTCATATATGGTTGTTTCACCATAATACTTGTTTTATAGTAATCTACTTGTATTTATGTAATCACAGTTACAAAATAATGATTTTTTGAAAAATCATATTTTTGGTTGAAAAATCATCTTTCTTCCAAAACCATGTTTTATAAAAATGTTTTCAAAAATATTTTTTCAAAGAAGGAATTATATTTTCATCAGTAATTTTTTAAAATAAATATAAAATCTTATTTTATAATATTTCATGTTTATTTTCAATGAAATCAATTTTTAGAATGGTTTATGTTTTGAAAAGTGATTTTAAATATAAAAAGGTTATTTTCCTAAAAAATAATTATAATGATATTTTAAAGGTATATTCAATCATAAATGAAGAAAAAAATATTTTTATTTACACTTTAATTGGGATACTTCATCCTCATTATTTCATTGGATAAAATAATATTTTTTAAATATATTCTTATGGAACCTGTTTATTTCCTATGGGTTAACCTTTTTCAAAGAGATTGTTAGGGAACCCATTTCATTTAAATATGTTAATAATGTTTTGAAAAGAATAATGGATGTTTCAATGATTTATGATGAAATTAATTCTCTATGTGATTTATTCACTACCTAGTTCTTGGATATTATAAATGATTGGTGTACCCAGATAGCACCATGTGAGACAGTTATATCTTATTTGATGGGTGTTCCAAGATAACTTTCTAATGAATTGGGTAAAGATTATATCCCCTAGATAATTATATTGAAAGTCATCCGTATGGTTATTCCAATTTAATGGGGTTTTAATGGTAATATGAGATGGTGTTCAAATATACCATTGTGTTTTATCTATGCTTTCTAAGGGTATATGATGTTTCATTTGATCAAATTGATATATCGTGGCTCATGATTATTGATTGTTATGAATTTTTTTCCCATGCCTTTTCCATGTTTTCAAGTTTGATGATTTAGGTATTGATTTCTATGAATATTTTTATGTTATACTTATTCACCTTTATTAGTTCATTATATCTTTATGCTCTTACCATGCTAACAAATGAAAATCATTTGTTAATGCCTACCTTTTACCTTACTATTAATTTGAGCTCAACCTTCTTATACTTCCATTTAACAATGTTATAAAGAAATAGATTAAAAAAGTTATGTATATAATGGATTTATTATGGATGATGCTTATTTTTTTAATGTGAAAAAGGAAATCTATTAGAAGTGGGAGAAATTATATTTTAAAGTCAAGTGAATTTTTATGTAGGTGTTTTTCATAATTATATAAATCTCCAAACCTAAAAGGTCTTAAATGTTTTAAGTGATCCAATTTTTCATTTTTATGTTATGAGGATTCGATGGAAGAAAGTTAGGTCATAGTTTTCAGAATCAACATTGGAAATTTAAAGTTCATGATTTCAGCATAGGATCTAGGAGTGTGGATCCTGGGATTTTATAATATTCATCAAAATTAGTTTGAAATAATACAAATATTCTACTTGAAATAATTTATTAAATCACTTATCTTTTATAACACAAAAATGGTGATTCAAAAATTCGGTGTGATATGAGACATGTGAACTTGATTCATTATCAATTTCTTATAATTAATTTCCATATTCTAGTTTGTAAATATTGTTATTCAAATGCTCTATCCCATAATATACAATATATTTATAAAGGTAGAAACTCTTGTTTACCAATTTAAAAATAAATCGATATATTTATAAACTAGGTATATATATTATGTATTAGGATACACTCGAAAAAAAAAAATTATTTAAAACATGAATTAATCCATTTTTGTAACTTGAGATAAATGTATCCTATATCCAGTGAAACTTGTCTTTACACATTGGCAGCTTGATAATCCACCTCAACTATGGTAATCTTATAGAATCTATGAGGTTATTTTATTTGGATAAAAATGTGAGAACCAAAATGTGTATCTAATACACAAGATGTGGATATGGAAACATTGCAGTTAATAATGAACTTGAATATTCCCCTATATTCTTTATTAATGCCAAATTATTCTTCTTGGGGACTTTTTTATGAAAAATAACAAACCACATTCTATGCATAATCATGTCACTTTATGTTTCTCCTCATAGAAGGGTGATGTGAAGGATACTTATACATGGAATCCATCTTAGTGCATTATGAATTTCCATTATTCTTCTTCACCATAGGTATAAATTCATTTTCATGCTCTAGGTATTAATCCACATGGAAAATATGAGTCGAGTGATATTGGAGTGTCATCCCTATGTTTTTATTATTAAAAGTCATAATATAAAATGGGAACATCTGAGTCAGTGAGGTGAGTATGAGGTCAATACAAAATTCCATGGACAACATAAATCCCATTATCAGTAAATTCTCAATATATCTAATCATATTAGCTACATGAGGTTAATTCGGGCCACCTTTTCCAAAATTACATATAAATAGTTTCTTGGATATTTTATATCTCTATTATATTACATTATCCTGATAAATATATTGATGATGAGAAAATGTTGTGTTTTAATCCATGTATTCTTAAATCTTCTAGTTCTCACTAGTCATGGATGTAAACATTAGAGATTAGTCATCCAATTAATTTTCTACGTGTTTAATGAAGAAATTCCCCCCCCATCACTTTTCATCTTAGAGGGATTACTAGGAACTTGTGGGTTCAACACAAAAACCAGCTACTATTGTTATACTATAATGATATGATGTTACCTCCAATATAGATATTTGGTTTCTATAGGATAGATAATAAGGATAATTTCATGGAAAATATTATTTCCTTTTTTATTCATTCAATAAAATTATAATTTATTAGTTTAAATTGATTAATTGTTATATTTTTTTATTTTATTCTATAGATTAGACCACTTTTTAACTGGGTTAAAAGGGAACCTTTACATTAGCCAAAACCCTTAGAACATGGAGTCCCATAGGAACAAATACCGTAAAATGTAACCTCATGTACCCTAATTATAGTATCCCCTATCACCCTTATTTTCCCTGAAAATATTGATAACACCATGAAGAACCATCTATATCCTTCCATTATATCCCCAAACAAAAGTGTCAGATGCATTCCCTAAATCATTCTCCTAATACACAATCACTCACACCAATGACTAGTCACCACTCTATGATAATAATCCTGTATCCAGCTAACATCATAGGATACTAAACTTGCACAATATTATACTTCACCAGTTATAATTTTTTCCAATATATGTCCTAAAGGGAAAAAATTGGATGTAATGTAGGTCCTTGTGGTATGAAGGCCCGATTCCATGGTTCGAAATCCAATTTTTAATTAATAGTACTGCATTTATAGTACCCCACTATAGTAATTGCCACCATATCCACACTACTACAATGATACAGTTGAAACATCCATCACCATTGGATTCAATGTATCCTTCTAAATGGATATTCTAGTGTTAAGGAACCATTTTAACCTTTTCATAAACAAATTGGAGGCCTTATCTAATTATTAAAAAGTATTTCGGTAGAATATTACGGCCAACTATATTTACTCACAATTCCATGAATTGTTGAGTGGAATCCCCAATCATAAAAAATTCTAAACTCATATTTCCTCAAACCTTTCCTCTGGGTTACACCAAGTCACAAGGGGGAATCTACCCGGAATACTAACATAATTAAGTAATCCAAAAAATTCATTAGAGATCCCTAATAAATGAAAGTATCCTGATGGGGTTTGAAAAAATACTCTAATCCATCGTTTCATTATCTCCTAAGTAATGAATGGAAATATTTGACTTACTATTTTCTATGATGGATTTTTTATCTTATGAAATAATTGTATTCATTTCCCCCTTCACATTATTATTAATACTAAGTGGAATTTACATTATTAATTTACCATATCTGATAAAATAATTTATGTATAAATTTTTTATTTAATTTCCCTTTAGAATTATTATTAATTTATTTATTATATGTGATTGATCGTGTTTAAAAAATTAAATAAACCATGCATCATATAAATAAATAAATGACTAATCATTTGAAAAAACAAAATAAACAGGATATTTAATCTGGAGCATATTACTACAGGTTGGTTTGTTGAACTCTAGATAAAAAAACCTTGACCATAGTGGGATATCTCACTGATTCAATTCCTAGCATGAGTTACAAAATTCCACCATTAACCTATGAGTACCCTTTCTGGGTTTCACCTCGTCTTTGAATCTAAAATATCCGCTATAACTATGAGGGACCTTCTTTACGCATGCATACTCACTCCAAGGTGAGGTATACCAGGGTTTTGGGGTTAGATAAAAATAAATTTTACTTATATGCCCATTTTTAAAAAAGGAGGGTGGAATGTTATACATATCAATATATTTACTTTAAAAAAATTTCTCACCAAATCCCACATAATAAATAATAACAATAAATAGAGGCCAAACAAATATATAGGCCAGTCAAGATCATGATAAAATAAAACATGAGATAAATATGAATTCAATCCCATTACAATTCTTATCAATAATTTATTTACTAATATAAATTTACAAAAACAAACAAACAAATAATTAAATTAATTAATTATCTTGATTATTCTATTCAAGTTGTTCTTGAGATATTTAAAGACTCCCATTTTGTTATATTTTTAAATAATTATATTTTATTTAATTTTAATTTAAAAATAATTATGTAAAAATCATGTACAGATAAGGTTACCAAGAAAGTACCCTTCTAGGTCACATTAAATCAGGTATTCTAATTTAGTACATACATGACATATATTAGATGTGAGATGATGTGTAACATTTTGTATATTATTAAATAAATTTCTAGTGATTAAAATTTACACAATATACTATATCAATCAATATTGTTTGTGACTTATGGTTTGTATAGTCCTTGTCATGTACTGTGTACTTACATAACATGTTGTGATAGACATGAACTGTTGTTCCATGGATCAAGAAGTGTACTCTACATAGCATTTATGACCATATGAAATTCCATGAATATATGGAATTTTTATCACATAATATTCCCTTGATGTAAAGGATATATATGGTGACCGCACATACTATATTTTTTTAATAAATATATTGATATTAATTGTTAAATAATTTAATTCCAAAGGACCCATCAAAAATCACTCAATGCATAACTTCTGGGAAAAAAACTATAATATAGCCCACGTAGACGGCTATATGTAGGGTAGTTTGTCTTTCCTAACTTATCAACTTCTTTAACACACATGACATGCCTATCTAGATGTGTAATTTATATGATGTTTCATGTTACATGTAGTTTATAGCCAAATGCACACCATATAATACATTTCTATCCACAATCATGATAGTTTGAGGGAGTAAGTGAGTATCCCATGTGCAATATTGTAATATCCCATATTTATCTATAAGTTCTGTTCTTGATTATGTTTCGGTTTTATTCCCATTTTTTGATTAATTAAATGTTTTCCCAAGTCCATAAGAAGTTTCAGGGGGAGTCAAAGGGGTTTTGGATGTTAAAAAGTTGTATCAGAGGAGTTCTTTTCTTTTTCATACTATTCAGGGATGAAAGAAAAGAGGTTAGGAATGTGTTAGGCCTTTGTAATGAGCTCATTCTTGGGAGTAGCTAACCCATGTACAAGATAAAACCCAAGTCACCATAGGGGGTTGTTTTTCTTGACGTTTGTCATTATATTTGATGATATTTCACCATTGGTGATGCACTTGTTATGTGATTTGATAGTTTTATGATATTTCTATCATGGAAGGAAATGTACGATGTTGTGCATTCCTGCATCATTCTAGGAACCTTTGTATGTAAGTGGCATGCATTATGATAGGATCACACATGGGATGGGTGTGTGGGATATACAGTTTAGTATGCATGTGTTTTTTAAAAGTAATGGAAATTTTTTGGATAATTAGATGATATGAATGGGTACAAAGGGATGTGAGAATGTTAATAAGTAATTTCAAAATGGTGTTTACTAATAAAGTGAAAGAGGTTTAACGTACTGTAAGAGTAAATTTGTATATGGAAATGATTTTGGATGGGTGTAAAAGATAAGGCTCGCAAAAATGTGAATAAGGTACATGTGTTATACATGGACTTAGGAGAGATGTCAAGTGGTAGTCATCTGGCTATGAGTGGCATCATTTGGGTAGTGTCTAAAAACTGGTTTGCTGTAATGTGATAAGACTGCCTATATCTTCATTCCTTTCACAAAATTGTTATAGTTGTGTTCTAAAACTCATTTTAGGCATTGTAGAGAAATGACACCTTGAAGACGTGTGCTAGTTTCGCGACATGAGGAATTTTTTGAGAACGCTTCTCCAGTAGTGGAGAAATAGATGTTGGTGATCTAAAGAGATAGGGAAGAGTAATTTAACAAGAAAATTTATAATTTTATGTTGCGAATGGAATGAGACCTAGGGTGGGTTGTACCAAGTATGTTTTAGCTGACCAAGGTGTTTTAGCTGTATAACCCTATGACCTTTACTTAAGAGGGTGGTCCAGAAGTAGAATATTTTTGAATAGAGTCCATCTAGACAATAGTTGACCACTTAGAGACTCATCTCAAGAAGCATGTCTAGTTAGTGGCCTATATGATGAGAGGTCATGAAAATATTTGGTGGTACATCATGGTCCAGACAGAGAAGGATGAAGAAATGATGTGGAATGATTTTCAGGTGAAGTTCCTTGAGCACTTATACCTAGAAACCTTGAGGTAGTAAAAGGATGTGGATTTTATGAGGTTGAATCAAGGGAAAATGTCAGTGATCGACTATGCTAGTCAGTTCACCGATTTTAGATGCTTTGTTCTGACATGGACGAGAGATGAGGTAGATGTGGAGAAACACTTCTATGATGGGTTGAGACATGATATCAGATCTCAGGTGAATAAAATTCATCTGAAATGGTTTTTTTAATGTGGTGGATCAAGCCCTTATCTCATAAGGGAACATGAAGGGTACTACAGGTAGTGAACTCGTGGTGCCAGCTTGGGGAGAAAGTGGTACAATTTATAATAGTAGGAAGTGCTACTCCTGAAACATTCATTAAGGTGGGAGTGCACAAAGTAGTCAATAGTAGGGGTCAACATCTCAAGGTGGTGACCGGTCTTATTCTATAATGTGGTAGGACGAGGCACAAACAAGAGCAGTTACCCTGCCCATATGTCGAGTGTCAAGTGTGCAGTGGGTTAGGCCACGTGCAATGGTTTCGCATGAACCCACAGTAGTCAGGGAGTGATAGAGGTTAAAGGTAGATTTCGAGTGTGGGAAGGGGGTCAGTTGCCCCATATCAGGAAGGAAATTGGTGCTCCATGGATCGTACTAGTAGGGGCGGTGGATGTGGAACTTCGATGTGAGATCACCCTTACCAACCGAGAAGTGCAGTGTAGGGTAATCCGGATTATTCCCATGGTAAAGGGGATGGTCATCTCCATTCATTATAGACTATACCTAAAGGCGGTGAGGCAGGAACATCTACTATTTGTGGTATGATTGTTGAAGCCCCACACTTGCTAGTTCTTTATTTGATACAAGTGAGACACATTCCTTTCTTTATGCTTAGTTGGTAGTTGTGTTGGGCATAATCATGGAGACTACATGTGATTTAATGTTGTCTGATACTCTTCTAGGGGTGAGAGTCGAGGAAATTAATTAGTGTATGGGTTGTTCTTTGGATGTTAGTGGGAATCATTTTCCATGGGATCTATTTGTCCTCGAAAAGTCCAGGTTTGACCTAATCATCGTGATGGATTGGATGGATTTATATCAAGCCCACATTTTCTGTAACCAATTTCAGGTAATGTTCAAATCTCTCAATGGGAGAACTTATGTCCTTCGTGGTGAGTGGGACACTCGAGCGGGCCGCACAGGGAAACTACACCAAAAGTTATGAGAACTCACAACCTAGGTGGCATGTCAATTGTTAGATGATGGGGAGAAGGGACAAATAGTCTTCCCCCCTTTTTTGGACTAGTTTTTTGTTGTGATTCTTGAGGAATTATTGTGGTTATCACTCAAGAGTGATGTTGAGTTTATGATCAAATTGTTGGCTAGAGTGGATCCAGTTTCCATTCCACCTTATCGAATGATGCTAGCAGTACTCTATGAAATGATGTTTCAGATTGAATAATTGGAGTGTAAGGGGTTTATTAATCCAATTAAATCACCTTGTGATGATCCTATGTGTTTTTCTAAGATGGATGATTTATCAATGAGGTTATGTGTCGATTATAAGAAGCTAAAACAGATGACAGCTAAGAACTGATACCCACTACCTAGAATAGATGACCTATTTGATCAACTCAGAGGTTCCTGAGTGTTTTCTAAGATCTATTTGAGATCAAGATACCATTTGTTGGGGGTGAAACCTTATGAAATTCCCCAGATAGCATTTCAATGAAGCTACGAGTTGTATGAATTTTTGGTGATGCTGTTTGGGTTGACCAATAGACTGGAAGTGTTCATGGCATTGATGAACCAGATATTCCATGTGTATCTAGATTAGTTTATATTTGTCTTCATTGGTGACATCTTTGTGTACTCCATAACTCATGAAAATCATTCCAAACATATTGAAATATTCTTGAGTACACTAAGAGAGCGTAAGATTTACACTATGCTATCCAAATGAATGTTTTGGATTGATGAGGTGAACTTTCTGGGACCCATCATTTCTAATTTAGGTGTTTCAGTGGATCCAAAAAAGGTGCAGGCTATAGTGTCTTGGGAGAATCCCAAGTACGTCTCCGATATTTGTAGTTTTCTTGGGTTGTATGGTTATTAACAATGGTTTATTATATATTTATCTCATATTTCATTGCCACTCACCTACCTAAACCATATAGGGGTTATGTTCAATTGGTCATAGGTCTGTTAGAATGATTTTCTGGAACTGAAAAAGTGGTTGACTACCACACTGATTTTGATCTTACCCAAACTAGGTAAAATGTACACCTTGTTCCGTGATGCGTCCATTGTGGGACATGGGGAAGTTTTGATGTAGGATGATCGGGTTATAGCATATAGGTTGATACTGTTATGGCCACATGAAAGGAATTATCCTACTAATGACCTGGATCTAGCTTATGTTTTTTTATTCATTAAAATTTGGACAGAATTACATGTTGGGAGATCCCTTTTTGGTGTTTACTGATCCTAAAAGTTTTAAATACCTATTCATTCAGTGGAATTGGAATATTTGACAGTGACAGTGGGTTGAGTACATACAGTCTTTTGATTTTTAATTGGTGTACACACCTTGAAATGTTAATAGCGACGCCGATGCTCTGAGCCAGAAGAGTCAGAATCATGTAGTTTAGGAATCTAATTAACAGTGGGTGATGATGGATTTGTTTGATGAGATACATATGGAGGTATAAGATGGGTATGGATAGATGACCCTTTCATCTATGAAATATGAATATGAACTTATGATCTGAGTGAAAGGGAGTCAGTTGGTGGATCCAGAGTGTTTGGAGATGAAAAAAATCATTAATGGTGGGGATTCACCTTTTGGTTAGACCTTTGAAGCAGATGGAGTTTCTTATGTTCATGGTCGTGTTATGGTAACACAAGGTGTACAAGAAGAGTTGATGTGAGAGTTCCATGTGTCGATGTGGGAAGTGAATCCATGCTTGACTAATATGGATCATGTTCTTTGTAGACAGTTTTGGTCGATGTGAATGAAGAAAGAAGTTGTGATTTTTGGGTCATGATGTTTTACCAGTCAATATCTGAAGGCCGAACATCAGCATCCAGGTGGATTGTTGTAGTCATTTCCTATTCTAGAATGGAAGTGGAATGAAGTCACGATGGACTTTTTGGTGGATCTTCGGAGGACACCTCAGTAGAATTATAAAATTTGGCTGGTGGTAGATCAATTGACAATAGTGGCCCATTTATTTCCGATTCAGGAGACCTATACAGTCGTCCAGTTAGGGGATTTGTATATTCAAGAAATAGTACGATTTCATTTAGTTCTGATAACAATAGTTTCTGACCGTGATCCACATTTCACCTTGTGCTTCTAGAAGGGAACACATAAGGCACTCAGTGCCTAGGTGTGTTTGTGTATATATTACCACCTGCATACCGATGGGAAATCAGAGCACACAATTCAGTTACTAGAAGAGCTGTTGAAAGCATGTGTTCTGGATTTTGGAGGTTTGTGGGAAAAGTTCATGTCACTTGTTGAGTTTTATTACCACAACATCTTTCATGCTAGAGTTTAGATGGAACCCTATGAAGGATCTATATAGGAGGCTGTGTGGATCTCCATTTTGTCGGTTAGATGCTAGAGCATCTGAGCTGTTAGGACTGAGTCTTGTGCAGGAGATGTCAAAGAAAGTTCATTTGATTTAGAAGCATATGGGTAAAGTGAAGAGTAGGAAAAAGTCTTCTGCAGATCAGTGTCGTAGACCTCTTGAGTTCATGGTGGGTGATAGTGTGTTTCTTTGGGTGTCACCATGGTTTGGCCACCATCGAACTATGATGTATGGAGTACTGGCACCTAGATTTGTGGGGCCATTTGAGAATGTGGAGAGGGTCAGACCCATAGAATACCAATTGGATATTCAACATCAGTATAGTAGGATGCATGATTTTTTCCATTTATCACAACTCCACCAATATCATCCTGATCCATCTCATGTGATAAATGTTGAGGTTGTCGATCTTGAAGCTGATGCCTCCTTTGAAAAGCACCTGATTCATATTGTGGATCATAATGAGAATGTTTTGTGGGAAAAGGTTGCACCCTTGGTTCATTTTATATGGACGTATTGGAACATTCAAGAGGAAACAAGGGGGGGAGTCTGATATACGGACCCAGTGGATCGACCTCTTCGATTAAAAAACCTGATGATGCAAGGAAGGAGTGGCTCGAGGACGATCCATTATAAGTTGGGGTGTTTGTAAGATCTCAGATTTATCCATAAGGTGTTATCATATTTATGTTGCATTTTTAGTACCCTTTTATGGTTAATTAATTTTTTTCACAAGACCTTAAGAAGGTCTAGGGGTGTTCTGGGGGTTCGTGACATGAAAAAGGAGAAAAAGGGGGTGTTCTGGGCTGTCCACACGGTTTGTGCACGGTATAGAAAACCATGTGAGGGAAGACTGTGCAGGTAGTTGAAATCCATACAGTTTATGCATGTTCTATAAAACCCAATGAGAAAGAGGGAATGTGGGTAGTATCCTCTGCTCATTTTGCGCACAGTTTGGACAACTGTGCGGGTAAACCGTGTGGCCTGTGAACTTCTAAAAATTTACAAAGAATTCCATTACATGGGAATTAATGGGAACTCAGGATTTTCCACCCTTCTTCCTCCTCAATCCCTAGTGATGCCCAAAAAGATCCAAGATATTTGAAGTATAATTCTCTCTCATCATAGGGCCGTTTGGAGTGCCTTCAATTGTTGATTGAAAATCCGAGTGAGGCTAATATCACTCTCGTTTCTCTTTTTGGTTTAGTGTTTTCATTTCATTCATATCTCCATTTGAAGTTTTTAAACCCTACATCTTTGGTGATATTTAGTGTAAAGATTCAAGGGTTGGTCAAATCATGATCTAAGGCCCTGGTTGAGAGTGTGTTCATCAAAAAATTAATGTTAGGTGGTCTATAATTTATATCCCTTGGTCTTTGTGTAGAATAGTGCATGTAGGGATTTTATTCTTTCCCTCTTTTGAAGAGGTCTTGGTTCCTTTTAAATTATGTGATGTAGTAGCTATCTAAATTGTTAATAAAACCCCTCTAGATCCCCATGGGATAAATGGAGGATGACTTGACCAAATTCCCCCCCCTAAGGGGTGTGCCGATATTCCCCGGACATAGATTTTAGACATGTAAGTGTAAGGCCATTATGAGGGAACATAGAGTCCAAAATGAATATGTTAATAAGCTTAAAGTATGTGTATGTGTTTATTAATACACTGATGTTGGGTAATCTCCTAATAGGTTTTTTTTGGAATGAAAAAGGGTTAAAGGGAATAATGGGAAATTTGTAGGGGATAAGCTTTATACTTGAAAATTATTAGTGAGATAGGCATTGGAAATGGGAGGATAAATGGTAAAGTAATATAAATGATGAATGTGTTAATAGATTTAAGATAAATGTTAAATTCCTATTTATTGATATTGTTGTGAAGTTTTAAATGTTATTTTCTATGTTTGTGGTGATATGGTTAACTGGGGTGAATGATAAATAAGCATGTGAACATGGATTTATTGAGTTGGGTATCGACTAGAGGTTCTACACCGATGGGTTGAGTTGGGACAAGGATCTATCTCCTCACGAAAATGCAAGGGTTAGGGAAGGGGATGAAGTTGAATTCCCCTAATAGTTACATTCCGCCTATACAAAGCCTTTGATGTGAGGATATTTAGAATTGGGTTATATGATGCCCAGTGAGATAGGACTTGTTTAATTCCCACTTGTTGATAACTCTGAATATTCTTAATCCATTGAACACATGAAAAAGGTATATTAAATAATGAAATTCCTAATTTTTGAAAAATTGACTCAATGGTAGTATAATTAAAATGAATATAGTCTATAATTCCCCGCTGAACTAATATCTTTAATTTTCATTATTTTCACTTGCATGCACTATCGGTTTTGCTAGAAATTTTTTAGACACCATTGGTGGTGGACAACTGAGTTGCACCCATACCCTTCTCGGGCCACCATTAGGTACGTGAGTATATTTCATTTTTGTAGGTCAAGACAAGGTAAATGGCCCTATGCTATGGATTTGAGTTGGAAATGGAAGATGCATGGGTGAGGTTACAGACTTGGGAGTCCATAAAACTTTGGTGTTTATTTTTTTTCTTGTTTTGGGGGTTTTGTTCACGTGACACTAAATTATGACATGATATATTTAATATTACATATAGTCGTAACCAGTTTTGGGAATTGATTATTTATGAATGTTATCAATTGTTTCCTATTGTTTCTGTTATTTCAATATTTATCTGATGTTAATTACTCTTTTGATGAGGGTATAGTATTCCCACGTGAACTATTTGACACTCGATACTAGTCGGTAGCCTCTGGCGTACAAGGAGAGATGCTTGAGGTCATGTAGGGACCCAAATCATGTCACCAGATTAGTGGATCCTAGGTTAGGGATGTTATCGATATCATGTGTTATGAGATTTTTACACCCCAGCTACACACCATATATATCATGTGTTTATATATCTCTCAACTAGAATTCAATACTTGGTGTGTAATGATGATGTGTAGTTTTACAATATAGATTTCATGATTTAAATGACGTAGAAATAATGTGGGGTTTTATAGTGTGTACACATGCTACGCACTGTGCATTCCTTGTATGTTTGACCATGGTTATATGATATATATTTTTTAGTGACATATAATTTATTGATGTCACCTAACCCGTATCATCAACCCTTATAGATGGAATCTTTGAGAAATCCTCATCTCTTATTGTATTTTTCTTAGTTGTAGGACTTTGAAAAAATATGTTTTTAATACTATTACATTAAATAATAAAAATATTTAAACAAATACTAATAAAAAACTATGGTATTTTTCAAAAAATAATAGAGAATTATAAATTATTTTGTGATTATTTTGATTCCAATTGATGGTTTTGGGGCATAGTAAGATCCAATGAAAAACATTTTTAGGAACCACCAAGAACACTTACATTATGTTATGAAAAATTAAAGAAGAATTAGAGAAAGATACATTATATATTATAGTTATTTTTTATTTTCTTATTAATTCAGTTTTTATTCTTATCATGTCATAATTATAGTGAAGAATCTAAAATAGAATCACTCTTGTAGTGTCTACACATGATCCATGATTTTGTAAATATCACTCATGTTATTCTTGATACAATCCAAAAGGAACCAAGAAACATTCATTATTTAACTTTGATCGCAGTAATAAATCTCAATCGTTCTCTCGTATTCTTTAGAGGGAGGGAGGATAATGTTTTCTCATGTTTGAGATAATTCTCTGGAGATAATTATTTGTTCAAAAAAACATTATTATTTTAAAATTTAATAACCAGAACTATAAAATTAGGGTTAAATAATTCAAAATTGAAAAATTTCCCTTTATCTAATTATTTATCCAAACAAAACCCTATATGAAACTATAATAATAATAATAATAATAATATTATTATTGTTGTTATTATTATATTTTCATGACAATTTCTGAACACAAAAATTAATATTTTATCTACATTGTTCCCTTAACTTGGCCAATCAATCCTCCACCAAATTTTTCAAACCATGAATTATAAAATATTTATCTAAATTTATAGTATTCATTAAATAAATATATATATACATTTTTAAATAAACACATGATTTAATAATTATTTTAATATTCATGTTACTAAATATTTTTTTTAATATAGTCACTAATCCAATGAATAAAAAAATCATTATTTATTACATTAAGAATAATAAACAACAGAAAATATTAAACTCACATATTGTAAATTAAAATAAATATTGAATGAATTTATGTGATCAAATTAACATAAATAATTATTATTCCATTATATGATAATAATATTCATTCTTAATACTGAATTCAAATAGAATTTAACTAATATTCTGGACGCACTTTGTGTGGGAACCTCTCAACCACTTTCTTAGTGTAAGTAGGTGAAAATACCTAATGGTTATGACTGGAATCTAAAAATAGTTCATGTTAGACACACTTGTAAAACATAACACCAGTAAATCAAATCTAGTGTTTATATTATTACATTATCAAAATATAAAAGGAATTACATCCCAAAGGACTAAATAGTTTAGTTTTCTTGATAAATTATACAAATCCCTAATTCCTATATTATATTTGAATATAAAAATTACAGAAAAAACTTTTTTTAGAATATAATTAATCCCCTAGAATATCCTTGCATATAATTCCCAGTACACTCTCTAGATTCTTTTGATTGGAACCAAAATAAAGGCTATCTCAAAGGATTAATAAGAGTTACCTAATGTGGATGTTGTCATGAGTAAATTAAGAATAATCAATATGGGACAGTCAATGTGGAATGGAAAGCATCTGAACACACATTATGTTTAATCAATAACATGACAATCATTATTAGAAAATGAATAATCAATATAGAATGGTAAATAACTTAACACATGTTCCTTTTAAATAAATTGACATCCTAAATATATAATGAATAATAAATTTGGAAAGGTAAATAATTGAACACACATTCAATTTAAATAACTCGACCATCATGGATGGATAAAGAATAACCAACATGGAAATGTAAATTACTGAACATTCATACCATTAAAATAACTAGTCTATCAAGAATATATACGGTATAAACAATATGTAAATGTAAAAAACTAAACAGACATTCCATATAAATAACATCACTACGATAAATAGATAAGGCATAATAAACTTGGAATAGAAAATAACTAAAAAATAATTTTAGTAAATAAATAATGGGAAATCAAGAACAACCAAAGATAATAAAATTACAAATACCTCAGGGATATTAATGGTAACACCCCAGGTAAATAAAGAATATGACATTTTTATATTTATCCCTTTTGTTAAAAAATATTATTATTACTTTAAAGGGAATTCTATGCTCTATGGCTTACCCAATACGCAACAATGAGTTCCTTTGAAATCTTACGTTGCACTCTAATAATAAAATAATATTATTTTAAATGGTAGTTAATGCCTAGCCATTGTAATGGTGGGAAAGAACGGAACTAACTAAAAAATGATTATATATGTTTGTCAAATATTTTTACTTTTTACAATAAATGTTAGAGGATTAAAAATGCGAATGAATCCAATTTTAAGCGCAAACATTCTAATATTCTTTAAAAAGTTGATTAACCACCTTTTGATGGAGAACCTCTTTTAAATACATTTTTTGAAAATTTTATGTGTTATATTTGACAAAATAAAATTCTTCTTTATAATCGAGACATCAAAATTTAATTTGTGTAAATTTTTGGTATTTCTCCGATAAAGTTCATTTTTTAATGAATAGTGACAAATGTTGTATTTTAATTCAAAAGCTATTTTTAATCTAATTTAGTTATATGATTATATTATCTTTTGAATTTGTTTTAAAGTGAAATTATAATATATTTTTACCATTTAATGCAATAGTGGTAATTGGAATTAATTTCACTTTGAAATTGGACTTAAACTAGTGTCAATCTTTTAATAGATATTATTTCTTAAAAACACGCTATTTGTTTTGACAGCGGGAATTAATTATTAAATTAATTAATGCAACTTATATGTTTTGAATTTTTAAAATTGACATCATTTTTGAATTCGGAATATCAAATATAGATTAGGGAAATTTTTTGGTATTTTTCTGAAAAACTTCAATTTTAGATGAATAGTGAAACCACTAAGTGGTAGTTTAAAAACTGATTTTTCGTTTAAATGAAACTTTACCACTTCAATGATTTGATTTTCAAAAATACAAAATACATGGTTTTCATTAGGATGTAAAATTTGGTTTAATGGGATTAAAATAATTTTTTGGTGAATAGTAACTTTTAAGTTTTTATTCGCGATTAGATGTAATTAGTGTAAATCAAGGAAAAAATAATGTTTTAATATTATGAAATGACGTTGAAACATGTCATAACCCTATTGGATGAGTCATGGACGACCCCAACAATCCATGGGTCAACTTGGGGACCCCATGGAGCCACTTTGGTTGGAAAATGACATGAATATCTTTTTATTTAAAGTTATAATTAAAATGTCACAAACATGTGTTGTTTTACTAAAAAAATTTTTACTTGAGATTATACAAGTCATATTTTTGACTATAAATACTCATTAGAAATAAAAAAATATTTGCTACATCATGATATTTGTTTTATATTTTTTAGACATTAAATAAATTAAATTATTTATGACACCATGATGATGCCGCGATTACCTCATTATTTAACGATTTAAATAAAATGAAAATATAATGTAAAATCTAAGACATAACTTTTCAAAAACCTATTGCATGGGTGGATTTCGAACTCTTATCACCTTATCCTAGAAATATATAATTTTGAGACCTTTAAAATCCGAAAAGAATATAATAATAAAGTAAAAGTTTATAACATTCCAAGAGTGCCCCTCCTCTCATCTTATAAAAGGCCCCCACCTCTACCACCTTACCCACACCACTCAAGCCTTTGGCTCGGCCAAACCCTGCCCATTTCAACTCTCCACATCACTCTCTTCATCATTGAATCCTCACCTTTGGGTATAATCCTTTCCAAGGAAGCCTTTGAGCTCAAATCAGAAAGAGATACCCGATTTAAATGTAATGTCTTCCCTTGTGTTCTTTTATTTTATTTTTCTTCTCCAACCCTCTAAACTATTTTTATTCATTTCCTTTGTAACAAAAACAGTATCTTCAATATAATAAGATGTTGTTATGTGAATTATTCGATCTAATCTTACCCAAACCTTCATCTGATGGTTAAAGAACATACTGTTTCTGTGGATGAAGAATTTCTACCTCACGAAACGATGATTGTTCAATCTTCTCTTAACACCTTTCATGGTGGCCATTATTATGTCAATATATTTTATATATGATATATATGGTATTTATGTTTTCTATATGGTTCTTAATTTAATATTTAAAACATGCCTTTATACTTTTCATGTTGTGAAAATGCGATAATTTCATACGAGGAAATGTGGACTACCGCCCCCTCAAGTGATGTGACTCCTTCATGAAATACATGGAATGTATAAAGAATGAAATTAATGAAAATATGTGAACTATATAACATATATATTATACTGTAATTAAAATATATATATCTCTCAATTATTTTTAATTCAATTAATATGACAAAGAAATGAAAGTAGCGTTCATGCGTATGTACGGCCTACCGTCTCCATGAATGGTGCATTTCATTTTTTATCTCAAAATGTTATGGAGTATTATAAAATTAATATGTACTGGATATATATGATATTTAAATCATTAATACTATTCTGGAGATAATTTAGTTATAACTACATGGACTATCATTTTCAAACAAGTTCATTTTTGACTCATGTAATAAACATCGACAAAAATGTCTAATATGAACTCACATTATTGACCAATTATTATGACATTGTAATATGTGATATTAACTTAATAATAATCTTTAAATATGTCCTTAAACAATTATAAATTAACCAAAGTTTATTATTCATGAATATAATGAAACAAACAACACAAGTCGGACTTGAGGTAAGGGGTCCTACCTCTCTCTTTCTTTTTATGCACTCTCTTTTATGTCATTTCCTTTATGCTCATATTTATTATGTTTTGGGATGTTATTTTATATTCCTCTTACTTTATGTTTTATGTTCATATGATGAGAGACCCTATTTTATCTCATCAAACCATTTTAGGATGTTTTAAGTGGCGCTGTTAGGCTGCCGAGTTTTCATAAGGTATTTTTCATCTCTCTTTTATTCTCGTGACATTTATGCTACGTTAGCCACCATTTACTTTGAGTGGTGTATGTACTGCCCATTATTATACTATTTGTGTAATATACTTTCGTTTATGGGTATTTACATCTTCATTGTATGACCCTTCTTCCATGGGTGTACGTTTTGAAAGTTACCCAAGTCGGTAAGGGAACCTTTCACCCTCCTTTTCCAAAAGACTTATTTTGTTATGTATTTTAATTAACATACAATTATGTTGGGATATGTTCTTCTATATCATTATTGATGTAAATTTTATGTCCATGTGATGAGATACCATTTTTATCTCTCATAAACTCACTTTCTGAATTTTGAAGTGACGCTGTTAGGCTGTCGAATTTTTGCAAGGGAACTTCTTAACCAAATTTAGATTCTTTGGGGTAAACTGGTAATCCTTTAACATGTCATTCTATGAATATGTGTGAATGAACTCTGATTTTTTTACACTTAATATCCACTTATATTTGGTGTATTCGTTTTTCACACATAATTATGTAATTGATTTATCCTTAATCTAAGGATACCATCTTTTTAAGGGACTTCGTCTCAATCTATTTTCATTGAGGTATATTTTTTTTATACACAACTTTCTTTATAAAGTGTATAAACCCCTTTGAATTTTACTTTTATTCAAAAGGAATCTGTTTTATACAAATCATTTTACTAAACAACAAAAAGTATGTTTCTTTTAACGTACGCGGTGACAACGACCTTTCCCCCACCGCGAGTATTATTTGATCATTGGCTTCCTCAACAAGACGTAATATTTTTTAAAAGTAAATAAATACCATATAATCTTTTATGTATTTTGGTTTTGAAAATGGTTTTGATAATGGATTTGTTATGTCAATATATTTATGTGATATATTGTGATTGAAATATGGAAATAATTTCTTTCATTTATAGTTGTTTTATGTATTATGATTTTGTAATGGTACTTGGAAATTTTTCGGATGGTTACGTGATAAACCATATAACGGGTGGTGCCATGAATACCAGGATGGGTGGTTACGTTATAACCTCCAATTCATTGGGTATGGAAGTCGGCCGTATGGCTATTCCATTAAGTATGTGTGGAAGTCGACTGTGTGGTTAATTTAATTTAAGTATGTTTATGTCCCAAGTTACCTTTATATGTTATGTGTTATTTATATGGGTTTTATGGTAATCGTTTGGTTAAAAAGTGTATGTAATGTTCTTTTAGTCAGTGAGAAGTTTTTACTACTTCATAAGGGTGAAAATTATTACTTTGGTAATGTATTCATGGTTTACCTGTTGTTTTGAAAAACTAACAGTTTTCCTTTTTTGTGTATCCTTTACTGGGATTTTTATGCTCATCTCAAGTTTTTGAAATGTTTTCCAGAGGACTTAAAGATGAATAGGGTCAAGGATGTGATCAAGGAAAGACATGCTATCTAAAACATGGAACTAGAAATGTTTCATTTTAAGTTTTTTTTATTTTATGAAAACTTAGTAGAAGTGTATACTACGTAATCTTTTGAGATGTAATAGTTATGACCTAATTCTATAAAACTCTAATCCTGAAAAGATCCTCAATGTGAATTATTCATTTAATTCAATATTAAGTAGTGTTTAAGGCTGGGGGCATTATAGTTGGTATCATAGGTCAGTTTAGATAACTTTAGAAGTTAGGGTATTCTCTAAGCATAAGTGACATTAACATAATGGTTAGGATTTCAGAAAGAGACATAGTTTTAGATAAAGTTAATGAGTAAGTATGTCTTAGTGTTTATCATCCTCATTAGTACATGATGGTTTTGTTGATATACTCACATTGACCTTTTTGGTTTTAGTAAATGGATGGATCCAGCAGGCACCAAAGTAACAGAGGATGTGAAGAAAACTGTGACTGTTTTCTAAACGAGCAACTGAATGATATGGGAGCTGCAATGAGAACTCTTGTGTTTATCCTCAACCAACTATCTGGAGTCATGATTGACCACCTAAACCTTGGTGATTTATATAAGGCATCATATATGCGAGAAACAAATCCCTACAGAACTACATGCAATAATCATAAAGGTATGTGTGTTCAAAAACCTATATGTCAATGATGTGGAAAGAAACACCTAGGAAAATGTTTCAAATGGACAGAAATATGCTATAGATGTGGAAATGAAGGTTATAATGCAAGAACCTTCCATGGAAAAAGAAAGCATCCAGTTGACTTGAGGAAAGGGAAAGAAGTTATTTCTGAGGGATCAATTCAATTTTTTAAATGTGGTGTGCATGGTAATTATGAAAACACATGTCCTATGAAGATGTTTCAGGAATGGGATCACCAAGATCGTACAAATATTCGTTTACCAATACCTAATTCCATTCTGATTAAGGATGAAGAAACTTACAATGACCAATCAAAGGTGTGTATTATTTCTTAACATTTGTTTTCCTATTTTGGAATCTTAGGATATGATTCCTGATTTTTTGTAGGAAAGAAGTATTTCAGAATAAGTTGAAAATTAATTGTTAATGGATCATGAAGAATGTTAAATGAGTAAGAAGTCAACATATTATGGTTTCAAGAGTTATGGAGAAATTCTTAAGAGAATTAAGTCTCTTTTGATGATGAGGTTACATTAGAATACTTTTTATAGTATGTGTAACCCTGATGTTTGATATATGAAAATTTTATTCAAGGAATAGTTATCTGTTATTTTGTGGACATAGTTATAAAGAACCATTTGGGTTTATATGATCCTTACTTTGGAGGTAATTATGGGTTACTATATGTTATGATGGAAAGTGAAAGGAATGAGATACAATTGAGGTAAAATTATGTTATGGTTATTTTTGATGATTTTAACTCTTTTTGGGGAATGATTTGAGAATTATATAGTTTGTAAAAAGGACAACACGCAGACTGTGTGACAACCCGTCGTGTTGGACAAAGTTGCGGGAATCGAACCCACAACCAAAGTGCGACTGGTATTTATCGCCTACCACTGGACTATGTGAAGTCCCTAGTTAGTTTGACTAATTCATTTTAGTCAGATGATTTTATGAATTAAGATTAAGTTGATTATGGGTTGTCTATGGAAATTATTAACCTATCATGGAGGATATGTGATTAGGTTAATTACTTTTCAATACGATACTTTAAGAGAAACTGATGTTGTTTGGAGATAAATGATACGATTTAACTTGGACGACTATGTGACTAAATCCTTCAAATATTTGGGTTTCAATATTAGTTTGGTTTACTTATGGTCTTCGTTGAACTTTGGGTATTGTTGGACAAATTTTGAAGATTAATAATAGATTTTATTTTAATAAAGGGTTATCCTTTTCTGGATTATCTGATCTTGGACTAACCTTTTTGGTTTTGGTTTTGGTTAATGTCTAAAGACATGGGAAGTATATAGTTCTCTTTTGTGGATTAGGTGATTCTCTATAAGTTTATTATAGTACTCTTAATGTGAACAAGTCTTCCTAAATACTCATCATTTGGGGAAAGTATGAGTTTGTGTAAGAAATATAGTAAAAGTTGAAAGTCAACATGAAAAGTAAATATGTTTCCTTAAGATCAAAAATAAAGTCCTCAATGAAAAGTAACTTAAAAAAATTTTTGTCCATTAATTTTTCCTACTGGGGAATCGAATACCGTTTAACCCACCACAAGTTTGTGATTTTCTTGTGGTTAAATTTCTCCTAAACATGTTTTCTATCACTCTTCCTCAGAACATGACCCTTTTCTTTTTTTCCATATCCATGTTTTCCTATATGGAATCCTAGTATGGGTTAGCTCGGGTTACCTATGTACTTCTATTTCTTTCTTTTAAAGTGATTGTTTTACCGACTCTTGTTCTGATGTGAGACATTCAATGATGTTTCCGAGCCCAATTTTAAAATTGCGTGGACGCAATTCCCAAAAGGGGGGAAGGATGTAACACCCAAGGTAAATAAAGAATATGACATTTTTATAATTATCCCTATTTGTGAAAAAATATATTAATATTACTTTAAATGGAACGCTATGCTCGATGGCGTACCCAAAACGCAACAACGAGTTCCTTTGAAATCTTACATTGCACTATAATAATAAAATAATATTATTTTAAATGGTAGTTAATTCCTAGCCATTGTAATGGCGGGAAAGAATAGAACTAACTAAAAAATTATTATATATTTTTGTCCAATATGTTTACCTTTTACAATAAATGTTAGAGGATTAAAAATGCGAATTAATCCAATTTTAAGTGTAAACACTATAATATTCTATAAAAGGTCGATTAACGGACATTTGATGGAGAACCTCTTTTAAATCCACTTTTTGTCAATTTTATGTGTTATATAAGACAAAATAAAATTATTCTTTAGAATCAGGACATCAATATTTACTTCGTGTAAATTTTTGGTATTTTTCCAATAAAGTTCAATTTTTAATGAATAGTGTAAAATGTTGTATTTTAATTCAAAACGACTTTTTAATCTAATTTATTTATATGATTAGATTATCTTTTGAATTTGTTTTAAAGTGAAATTATAATATATTTTTACCATTTAATCCAATAGTGATCATTGGAATTAATTTCACTTTGAAATTGGACTTAAACTAGTGCCAATCTTTTAATAGATATTGTTTCTTAAAAACACGCTATTTGTTTTGACAGTGGGAATTAATTATTAAATTAATTAATTCGACTTATTTGTTTTTAATTTTTTAAAATAGAAATTATTTTTGTATTCGGAATATCAAATATATATTAGGGTGAATATTTGGTATTTTTATGAAAAACTTCAATTTTAGATGAATAGTGAAACCACTAAGTGGTAGTTTAAAAACGGATTTTTCGTTTAAATGAAACATTACCACTTCTGTGATTTGATTTTCATAAATCTGACAGACATTTTTTTCATTAGGATGTAAAATTTGGTTCAATTGGATTTAATTTTTTTGGTAAATAGTAACTTTTATGTTTTTAATCGCGATTAGAGGTATTTTGTGTAAATCAAGGAAAAAATAATGTTTTAATAATATGAAATGACCTGGACACATGTCCTACCCTTATTATATGAGTCATTTTCGACCAATAAAATCTATGGGTCAACTTGGGGACCCCATGGAGCCACTTTGGTTGGAAAATGACATTAATAACTTTTTATTTACAGTTAAAATTAAAATGTCACAAACATGTGTTGTTTTAATAAAACATTTTTTACATGGGGTTATAAAAGTCATATGATTAACTATAAATATTAATTAGAAAGCTAAAAATATTTCCTAAATTATTATATTTTTTTATAATTTTTAGACATTAAATAAATTAAATTATTGATGACACCATGATGATGCGACGATTACCTCATTATTTAACGATTTAAATAAAATGAAAAGATAATTTAAAATCTAAGATCTAAACTTGTAAAAAACCTATTGGATGGGTTTATTAATAACTCTTATCAACTAGTCATTGAAATATATAATTTTGAGACCTTTAAAATCCGAAAATCATTTTATAATAAAGTAAAAGTTTGTAACTTTCCAAGAGTACCCCTCCTCTCCTCTTATAAATGGCCCCCACCTCTACCACCTTACCCAAAACTCTAAAGCCATTTGCACGGCCAAACCCTGACCATTTCATCTCTCCACATCCCTCTCTTCATCATTGAAGCCTCACCTTTGGGCATAATCTTTTCCAAGTAGGCCTTTGAGCTCAAATCAAAAAGAGTTACCCGATTTAAAGGTAATGTCTTCCCTTGTGTTCTTTTGTTTTAATTTTCTTCTCCAACCCCCTAAACTATTTTTATTCCTTTATTTTGTAACAACACCAGTATCTTCAGTATACTAGGATGTTTTTATGTGAAGGATTAGAGCTAAAATTACACAAACCTTCGTCTGATGGTTAAAGAACATACTGTTTCTGTGGATGGTGAATTTCTACCTCACGAAACTATGATTGTTCAATATTCTATTAACACATTTCATTGTAGCCATTATGATTTCAATATATTTTATATATGATATATATGGTATTTATGTTTTCTATATACTTCTTAATTTTATATTTAAAACATTCCTTTATACTTTTCATGTTGTGCAAATGCGATAATTTCATACGAGGAAGTGTGGACTACCGCCCCCTCAAGTGATGTGACTCGTTCATGCAATACATGGAATGTATAAAGAATGTAATTAATGAACATATGTGACCTATATAACATATATATTATACTGGAATTATAATATATATATATATATCTCAATTATTTTTAATTCCATTAATATGACAATGAAATGAAAGTAACGATCATGCATACGTACGACCTACCGTCTCCATGAATGGTGCATTTCATTTATTTTTATCTCCAAATGTTATGGAGTAGTATAAATTGAATATGTAATGGATATATATGATATTTAAATCATTAATACTATTCTCGAGATGATTTACTTTGACTACAAGGACAATCATTTTCAAACAAGTTCATTTTTCACTCCTGTACCAAACATCGACAAAAACGTCAGATATGAACTCACATTATTGAACAATTATTATAACATTGTAATATGTGATATTAAATGAATAATAATCCTTAAAATAGGTCCTTATGAAATTATAAATTGACGAAAGTTTATTATTCATGAATATAAAGAAACAAACAAGACAAGTCAGACTTGAGGTAAGGGGTCCTACCTCTCTCTTTCTTTTTATGCACTCTCTTTTATGTCATTTCCTTGAAGCTCTTATTTATTTTGTTTTGGGATGTTCATTTATATTCCTCTTACTTTAATTTTTATGTTCATATGATGAGAGATCCTATTTGATCTCATCAATCCATTTTTGGATGTTTTAAGTGGCGTCGTTAGGCTGTCGAGTTTTCGTAAGGGATTTTTCATCTCACTTGTATTCCCGTGACATTTATGATACATTTGCCACAATTTCATTTGAGTGGTGTATGTACCTTCCATTATTCTACTCTTTGTGTAATATACTTCCATTTATGGGTATTTACATCGTCATTGTATGACCCTTCTACCATGGGTGTACGTTTCGAAAGTTACCCATGTTGGTAAGGGAACCTTTCACCCTCCTCTTTCTAAAAGACTTTTTTTGTTATGTATTTTAATTCAAATAATATTATCTCGGGATATGTTCTTCTATATCTTTATTGATGTAAATTTTATTTCCAAGTTATGGGATACCATTTTTATCTCTCATAAACTCATTTTCTGAATTTTGAAGTGACGTCGTTAGGCTGTCGAATTTTTGCAAGGGAACTTCTTAACCCAATTTTGATTCTTTGGGGTAAACTTGTACTCATTGAACATGTCATTATATGAATATGTGTAAATTAACTCTGACGGTTTTACACTTAATAACCACTTATATTTGGTGTATTTTCTTGTCACACATAATTATGTAATTGATTTATCCTTAATCTAAGGATACCGTCTTTTAAGGGACTTCGTCTCAATCTATTTTCATTGAGGAATATTTTGTTTATAAAAAAATTTCTTTATATAGTGTATAAACCCCTTTGACTTTTACTTTAATTCAAAATGAATCTTTTTTATACGAATCATTTTACTAAACGAAAAAAAGTATGTTTCTTTTAACGTACGCGGTGACAAAGACCTTTCCGCTGCCGCAAGTATTATTTGATCTTTGGCTTCCTCAACAAGCCATAATATTTTTTTAAAAGTAAATAAATACCATATACTCTTTTATGTATTTTGGTATTGAAAATGGTTTTGATAATGTATTTGTTAAGTCAACATATTTAAGTGATATATTGTGATAGAAATATAGAAATGTTTTCTTAAATTTATAATTGTTTTATGTTTTGTGATTTTGTAATGGTACTTGGAAATTTTTCAGGTGGTTAAGTGATAAACAATATGATGGGTGGTGCTGCAAATACCAAGATAGGTTGTTACGTTATAACCTCCAATGCATTGGGTATGGAAGTCGGCTGTATGGCAATTCCATTAAGTATGTGTGGAAGTCGACCGTATGGTTAGTCCATTTAAGTATGTTTATGTCCCAAGTAACCTTTATATGTTATGTGTTCTTTATATGAGTTTTATGGTAATTGTTTGGTTAAAAAAGGTTATGTAATGGTCTTTTAGTTAGTGAAGAGTTTTTACTACTTCATAAAGGTGAAAAGTATTACTTTGGTAAAGTATTGATGGTTTACTTGTTGTTTTGGAAAACTAACAGTTTCCCTTTTTTGTGTAACCTTTACTGGGCTTTTTATGCTCATCCCAAGTTTTTGAAATTTTTTCCACAGGACATAATGATGAATAGGATCAATGATGCACTACTAGAAAAAGAGGCATTTCCAATGGTTCACAACTATTGGGAAAGGCTGCAGAACCGTTGGGAATATCTATCCCAACGGTTCTGCAAACCGTGGGGAAGTAAGCCGTTGGGAAAATTTTTCCCAATGGTTTACAAAGAACCGTTGGGATAGGTTAGAAAAATCAACCTATCCCAACGATTACATTAACCGTTGGCATATGTTTTCCCAATGGTTTTAAGTAAATTGTTGGGAAAACCCAACAAAATCTCTAGTTTTTCCCAACGGTTCACTCGAAACCATTGGAAAAAAACCATCTATACATCTTTTCCCAACAGTTTGAAACCGTTGGGAAAGAGTTTATACCAACGGTTCCATCTGAACCATTGGTATAAACCTCCTAAGAAGACTATTCCAATGGTTTCAAACCGTTGGCATAGCCTATGCTGTGCAAATTGCACAGCAGCCTGGTGCAATTTGCACATGGGAGGAGTAGGGTCTCTATTCACCTGTGATTCTTCAATCCCTCTCCTTTACCTGCAATAACCAACTAACATATACATATATAGAACAAATTCATATACATTTAACATATAATACATCCTAAAACTATACACATTCAGAATTAAATCAGAATTCATAACGTAATTATAAAGATACATGATTTAGAATTCATTTAGAATTCATTTTAAAATTCATTTAGAATTTATTTAGAAGTCATTTATAATTAATTTAGAATTCAATTTCCAATTTAGATGACAATTATATGTGAAATTTGGAATTCAATTCATAATTTGATCAGTTTTTCGTATACAGGTGTTTTTACTATATATAATATCCATTTTAAACAAAATACATGCACTTGGAGTAGTACTGGTCACACCATGCCTCGTATTGAGGAATGATTGACTAGTGCACGTCACACATGACCCATTGATAATTTTCCTAAAGTATCAACATATTCCGAAAGGGTTTCATTGGTTTTCCGTATGCCAGTTATTATCACTTAAAATGTGGTTCATTTAAAAAATGACATTTTTGAGTGATCCCCGCCACACCGCGACTCAGATTGAGGCGGGGTTGACTCATAAATGTCACAAATAACCCATGGACTGTTGTCCTAATGCTTCAATAGAATCCGAATGCGTTTGGTCAGTTTTTCATATGTCAGTTTTTGTTTTCACTTAAAAGGCTTTCCATTGCAAATAAAAGTGATCCACTTTGAGTTGTGGCGGCTACACCAAGGCTCATATTGAGGCCCAGTTGACTCGTACACATCACAAATGACCCATGGATCCTTGTGAAAATGTATCAACACAATCCAAATGTGTTTGGTCGGTTTTCCGTATGTCAGTTGTTATTTTCACATAAAATGAAGTCCATTTTAAACTATAGAGAGACACTTAGAGTGATCCCGGCCACACCGCAACTCGGATTGTGGTGGGGTTGACTCTCAAACGTCACAAATGACCCATGGATAATTTTCCTAAAGTTTTCAATTGAATCCTAATGAGTTTGTCCGGTTTTCAGTATGTCAGTTGTTGTTTTCACTTAAAATGTTTTCCAATTCAAAGAAAAGTGAGTCACTTTGAGTTGTCCCGGCCACACCAAGGCTCGGATTGTGGCGCGGTTGACTTGTAAACATCAAAAATGAACCATGTATTGTTTTCCTAAAGTTTCAACGGAATCCAAATATATTTTGTGGGGTTTCAGTATGTCAGTTGTTGTTTTCAATTAACTGTTTTTCCATTTCAAAGAAAAGTGAGTCACTTTGAGTCGTGGCGGCCACACCGAGGATTGTATAGAGGCACCGTTGACTCATACACTTCACAAATGACCCATGGATCTTTTTCCTTAAGTATCAATAGAATCCAAATGTGTTTGGTCAGTTTTCCATATGTCAGTTGTTCTTTTCACTTAAAATGAAGTCCATTTTAAACTATATAGTGACACTTCGAGTGGTTCCGACCACACCTCTCCTCGGATTATGGTGGGGTTGACTCGTACACATCACATATGACTCATGGATTGTTTTCCTAACGTTTCAATGGAATATGAATGCATTTGGTCAGTTTTCCGTATTTCAGTTGTGGTTTCCACTAAAATTGATGTCCTTTTGAAACAAAAGAGAGACACTTTGAGTGGTTCCGGCCTCACCACGCCTTGGATTGAGGTGGGTTTGACTCGTACACGTCACATATCACCCATGGATCGTTTTCCTAGTGTTTCAACCGATTATGAATGCGTTTGGTCGTTTTTCCGTATGCCAGTTGTTCTTTTCAGTTAAAATGATGTATATTTTAAACAAAAGAGATACACTATGAGTGGTGTCAGCCACACTACACCTCGGATTGAGGAGGGGTTGACTTGTACACATCACATATGACACATGGATCATTGTGATAATGTATCAACACAATCAGAATCCGTTTGGTTGGTTTTCTGTATGTACTTAAAATATTTTCCATTTTTAACAAAAGAGAGACACTTAGAGTGATCCCGACCACCCCACATCTCGGATTGAGGCGGGGTTGACTCGTAAACATCAAAAATGGCCCATGTATTGTTGTACTAAAGTTTCAATGGAAACCAAATGCGTTTTGTTGGGTTTCAGTATGTCGGTTGTTGTTTTCACTTAAAATGTTTTCCATTTCACCGAAAAGTGAGTCACTTTGAGATGTGGCGGCCACACCGAGGCTCGGATTGAGGTGAGGTTGACTCATACACATCAAAAATGACCCATGGATCCTTTTCCTAAATTATTAATAGAATCCGAATGCGTTTGGTCGATTTTCCGTATGTCAGTTGTTCTTTTCACTTAAAATGAAGTCCCTTTTAAACTATAGAGAGACACTTCGAGTGGTTCCAGCCACACCGCGCCTCGGATTGAGGTGGGGTTGACTCATACACGTCATATATGACTCATGAATTTTTTTCATAACGTTTCAACGGAATCTGAATGCATTTGGTCAGTTTTCCATATGTCGGTTGTTGTTTTCACTAAAAATGATGTCCTTTTGAAACAAAAGAGAGACACTTCGAGTGGTTCCGGCCACACCGCGCCTCGGATTGAGGTGGGGTTGACTTTTAAAAGTCAAAAATGACCCATGGATCGTTTTCCTAATGTTTAAAGGGAATATGAATGTGTTTTGTTGGGTTTTAGTATGTCAGTTGTTGTTTTCACTTAAAATGTTTTCCATTTCAATGAAAGGTGAGTCACTTTGAGACGTGGCGGCCATAATGAGGCTCAGATTGAGGCATGGTTGACTCGTACACGTCAAAAATGGCCCATGGATACTTTTAATAAAGTATCAATAGAATATGAATGCGTTTGGTCAGTTTTCCGTATGTTAGTTGTTCTTTTCACTCAAAATGAAGTCCATCTTAAACTAGAGAGAGACACTTCGAGTGGTTCAGGCCAAACCGCACCTCGTATTGAGGTGGGGTTGACTCGTGCACATCACATATGACTCATGGATTGTTTTACTAACGTTTCAATGGAATATGAATGCATATGGTCGGTTTTCCGTATGTCAGTCATTGTTATCAATAAAAATGATGTCCTTTTGAAACAAAAGAGAGACACTTTGAGGGGTTCCGGCCACACCGCGCCTTGGATTGAGGTGGGGTTGACTCGTACACATCACATATCACCCATGGATCATTTTCCTATAGTTTCAATAGAATACAAAGGTGTTTGGTAGGTTTCTCGAATATCATTTGTTGATTTCACTTACAATTTAGTCCATTTTGAACAGGAGAGAGACATTTTGAGTGGTCCCAGCCACACCGCAGCTCGGATTGAGGAAGGGTTAACTCGTACACATTACATATGACCAATGGATAGTTGTACTAAAGTTTCAATAGAATCCGTAGGCATTTGGTCAGTTTCCGGTATGTCAGTTGTTGTTTTCACTAAAAATTAAGTCCATTTTAAACAAAACATAGACACTTTGAGTGGTCCTGGCCACACCAGGCCTCAGATTGAGGCGAGGTTGACTCATACACATAAAATATGAGTCATGGATCGTTTTACTAAAGTTTCAATAGAATCCTAAGGCATTTGGTCAGTTTGGCGCATATCAGTTTTTGTTTTCACTTAAAATTAAGTCCATTTTAAACAAAAGAGAGGCACTTTGAGTGGTGTCGGCCACAAAGGGCCTTGGATTGAGGTGGGGTTGACTCGTAAATGTCAAATATGATCCATGGATCCTTTTACTAAAGTTTAAACACAATCAGAATCCTTTTGATCGGTTTGGCGTATGTACGTAAAATATTGTCCATTTTGAACAAACGAGATGAATTTTGGGTGGTCCCGGCCACACATCACCTCAGATTAAGGCAGGGTTGACTCATACACATCACATATGACCCATGGATCGTTTTTATAACGTCTTAATAGAATCCGAAGTTGTTTGGTAGGTTTCTTGTCTGTTAGTTGTTGATTTCACTTACAATTTAGTCCATTTTGAACAAAAGAGAGACAGTTTGAGTGGTCCAAGACACACCGCAGCTCGGATTGAGGCGGGGTTGACACATAAAAGTCAAATATGACCCATGGATTGTTTTGATAAAGTTTTAATAGAATCCGTAGGCATTTTGTCGGTTTCCTGTATGTTAGTTGTTGTTTTCACTTAAAATTAAGCCAATTTTAATCAAAACAGAGGCACTTTGAGTGGTGTCAGCCACACCAGGCCTCAGATTGAGGCGAGGTTGACTCGTACACATCAAATATGATCCATGGATCATTTTACTAAAGTTTCAACACAATCAGAATCCGTTTGATTGGTTTGGCGTATGTACGTAAAATATTGTCCATTTGGAACAAAAGAGAGGCAGTTTGGGTGGTCTCGGCCACACCACGCATCAGATTGAGGGGGGGGGGGGTTGACTAATACACATCAAATATGACCCTCGTATCAGTTTCCTAATGTGTCAATAGAATCCAAATGCATGTGGTCAGTTTCCCGTATGACAGTTGTTGATTTCACTTACAATTTAGTCCATTTTGAACAAAAGAGAGACAATTTTAGTGGTCTTGGCCACACTGTGGCTTAGATTGAGGCAGGGTTGACTCGTACATGTCACATATGATCCATGGATCGTTTTTTAAAGTTTCAACTGAATCCTAAGGCATTTGTTTAGTGTGGCGTATGTCAGTTATTGTTTTCACTTAAAATTAAGTCCATTTTAAACAAAAGAGAGGCACTTTGAGTGGTGTCGGCCACACCGGGCCTCGGATTGACGCGGGGTTGACTCGTACACGTCAAATATGACCCATGGATCGTTTTAGTAATGTATAGACACAATCCGAATGCGTTCGGTCGGTTTTCCGTATGCCAGTTGATGTTTTTCAATTAAAATGATGTACTTTTGAAATAGAAGGAAGACACTTTGAGTGGTGCCGGCCACACCGCGACTCGGATTGAAGCGGAGTTGACTCGTACATGTCACATATGACCCATGTATCGTTCTCCTCTTGTTTCAATGGAAACCGAATGCGTTTGATGGTTTTCCTTATGTACATAAATTGTTGTCCATTTTAAGCAAAAGAGAGCCACTTAGAGTGATTCCGGCCACATCTTTCCTCAGATTAATGCGGGGTTGACTCGTACACGTCACATATGACCCATGGATCGTTGTGATAATGTATCAACACAATCCGAATGTGTTTGGTCGGTTTTCCGTATGCTAGTTGATGTTGTTCACTTCAAATGATGTCTGGGGAGCTGTCTGGGGTCCCGGGAGGAGGGTGGGGGGGGGGGGGGGGCTGTGCGGGGGGCTGTTAGGGGGGTGTTTGGGGGGTTGTCAGGGGTCTATGGAGGAGGGTGGGGGGATGTCTGGGGGCTGTCTGGGGGGCTGTCCGGGGGGCTGTCTGGGGTCCTGGGAGGAGGGTGGGGGGCTATCCGGGGGATGTTCGGGGGGCTGTCCGGGGGCTGTCCGGGGCTGTTCTGCGGTTTGTCCGGGGTCCATGGAAGAGGGTGGGGGGCTGTCTGGGGGGCTGTCTGGGGGGCTGTCCGGGGGGGTTGTCCGGGGTCCACGGAGGAGGGTGGGGGGCTGTCTGGGGGGCTGTCTGGGGGGCTATCCGGTGGGGCTGTCTGGGGTCCAAGGAGGAGGGTGGGGGGTTGTCCAGGGTCCAGGAAGGAGGGGCAGTGTATGCGACCACTATTTAAAGCATTGTGAAATGAAAAATCTATAAAGCTATCTAAATTGTTTTGAAAATCGCGTGAGATCTGATCGGTTTAATACACTAAACTTCTGTCCATTCTGTAAAAAGAATTTATATAAGTCATTTTGTCATAAACAATTCAATAGGATTGAACATTAATAGAAAATACATTTAAGTAAATGATAAAGGAAGAAGTTTCTAGTCGATGTAGTGAGAATCACCCCACCCTTATAAAAGTGAGTATTGGCCAAGAAGGACACATAATATACAGCGTACAATGAGAACCATATTTAGTTGACCCTAAAGTTATATTAGTACATTCATCTTGGGGGAAATGGAATATATGATCCTGGTTAACTGATGAATTCAAAAGCTCGTATTCCATATGTTGGACACTATCTAAGGTAAAAAATCATGTGAGTATGAGTTGGCATCACTCAATTTCTTACATGTCAGTGAGAATGAGGGCTTAAAGTAATGAATTGAGTTCACTGATACCTTGTCAACCGTTACACACACCACGTGAACCATTATACACACCATATGAACCCTTATACCATATTGTCATTATTACAACCATTAATAACAACTTATAAAATAACATCACTAGTTAAGGATAATCAAATTGAACATAAATCAATAATAATATTGGATATATCAAGTAAAATGATGTCATACTATCTTTTATCATAAATGACCACCCACAACCATGATTAATGACCCCAAAGCTCCCCTTTCGGCCAAATCAACAGTGAAAAAAACACATAGTTGTAGAAAAAAACTTCATTTGTGTGAAGAATAATAATCTCATGGTCCTCATGATATTTTAACCACACAGTCATGATTTTTGATATGAACTTGTATCCATGAAACCATATGATAAACACGATTCAATACATGCATTTTTTTGATTTTCCAAAGCATTTTGAGGAACCCCCAATTAGTGAAAATGGTAATTGTGTATTAAAAAGGTAATTGAATAACACATGTACGATGTTAAAGGCAGAATGATTAATGGTTATTTTAGAAACACTAATATTCACTAATATTGTGAATTTGACAATCTGTGAATTAGTGTCATGAAGAAGGAAGAAGTTCTAATTAGGGACCACATTCTATTTGTAAAAGTTCAAGAAGATACACCATATGTTCTATTGTGTAAAGGATAAGTGAACAGTGTGTCATTTATATATATATAGATTTTGATAGAAACATGATACATACTTGTTATGTAATACACATAGTGTACAAGAATTAAGTTGAACAAGATCTTCATGTTTTGCATGATCTTAATGAAAGGAGTGATTTTCATGAAATAATATCAATAAATATTAAAAACAATTTCTTATTAGTTTCTATACATAAAGCTATAATATTCGAAGCAGATTAAAAAAACTATGAATCTTCAAAATTAGAACACAATAAAGAGACACCATACCCTTATAAATATAAATGTGTAATGAAATCATTAATTGTAAATAAACCGATATAGGGATTTGAGTACACAATTAGTGGAACAATCATAAAATTCTACAAAAACACTAAAAATTGGGAATAACGTAATCGGAAATAGAAGGATATGATTTATAAGAGGTGGAACCATATCCTTGATAAAATATAGAAGGAGTATAACCTGGTCGGTGCTGATCCGATGGAAGATGTGGGGATTTGAAAGTCCTTCTACCAAGGAATCGCTCCAGGAGACGAGTGGAAGGCTTCTGGAATCATGGGGAGGCCGCTGCCTACATTTTGGTATTTGGGGATTTTTTTCCCAGCGGTTCTTAAAACCTGTTGGGAAAAACCAATATTTCCCAATGGTTTTATAAAACTGTTGGGAAAACTAAGGAAAACCCAATATTTCCCAATGGTTTTATGAAATCCGTTTGGAAAAGTATGTTTTCCCCCACTTTTCCCATTTGTTTTATGAAACTGTTGGGAAAAGTAAGTTCTTGAAGTTCTTTCCCAATGGTTTATAGAAACCGTTGGGAAAGAAAAAATATGCCAATGGTTCAAGGAACCATTGGTACACAACTGTTGGGAAAACTCCAATTTCCAGTAGTGATGGGATCAAGGAAAGACATGTTATCTAAAACATGGAACTAGACATGTTTCTTTTTATGTTTTTTTTAGTTAATGAAAACTCAGTAGTAGTGTCTACTATGTAATATTTTGAGATGTAATAGTTATGACCTAATCATCTAAAACTCTAAACCTGAAAAGATCCTCAATGTGAATTGTTCATTTAATTCAATATTAAGTAGGCTTTAAGGCCATGGGACTTATAATAATAACTAAATTCATAATTATTGGATATCATGATCTCACGTATCATGATTCCTCTACTCTCAAGACCATTCACAATATAGTTTAAAATTATTTTTTAAAAACCCTTTAATTATAGATTAATGATTCAACATAGGTGATTACCAATGCTTTTAGGGACTAAATTATTATAGGTCCCACCCATCACCACATTTCCAATGAATTCCTCATATATTGAATAATCTGTTGATTTCCTGAAAAATGTGAATTATAAAAAAATATAATTATTGAGTAAAAAATAGAGATTTATCAGTATTTCACTAGATAAATAAATTAACCTCAATATAGAACACAATATGTAGAAATTATATACAGTTGAAAAAATAAACATATATATGATAAATAATATGTAAATTTAGAAGATATTTAATTTACAATGATCAAAGGAAAGGTAATATTTCATGAGAAATATGATGAATACAAAAATAAATCAGTAATGTGAATGTTGACACATTCCTTAGTCAAAATGATCATAAAAAGTACTTGGAAGGAAACATTATGGTATTAATAAAATATATTCCAAGTGGAGTATATGTAAAGTTAATGGTTTTTGGCATTCCAATTTAAATACAATAAAATGTTATTTAAAAATAATCTTGATGAAAAATATCTGTTTCATATTGAAAATAATCTTATAGAACTAAAGTTTCAAAAACAAAATAGAGTACATTTCATTTAAAATAAATTCTTATTAGTAGAAAATATTCATTAGAAAAATTGAGTGGTCATGATGGTTGAAAATACCATTCATGATGTACACATGAAAACAATGGTTCCTTTCACATTTTTATAAAATACATACAAATGATTATCTGATAAAACATGAATATTCTATTTGATTTTTTAAAAGTCAAAATAGGTAAAAAATTCTTAATCAAATCAATTTTTAATGATAAAAATATTTTCATATTTTTTTTCGATAGCATGGATTTTGATGAAAAATTATTTCTGATTGAAGTGTGAAACGAATATTCAATTTATTATAACAAATTCACATTAATTTTATTTTACAAAGAGTGAATAATGGTACCATTTCTTGAAAAATGAATAAATAACCAGAGGAGAATAAAATTATAGGTTATTATTAGAAAATGATCAAATAATTTCCTCTATTTACAATTCATGTATAAACAATCTTTTCAAAAATGAGATTGTGAAATAAACCCTTTCAAAGATCATATCATTGAAATGAGAATTAATAATTCAATATATTATGTCTATAAAGCTTAAATGTACACAAAAAAGATTGAATAATGAATAATATATTTAAAAGTCTTTAAAGATATAATCTTATAATATAAATGACAATGAATAAGTCAAATAACCCAATGAAAATATATTGCATTTTGAAATTCAATACCACTTGGTAATTTTCATGTAAAATCACCTTGGAATAAATAATTGAAATTGAATCTAAAAATAATACTAATTTTGAATTAATCATGATATTGAACATCAAAGGTGATTTATATACAACATATAAATGAAATTAGGTTCATAATATTATAATAAGCCTCAATAAAGGGAAATGAAGAAAATGTCCCTTACTATACAATTCATTTGGGATGAAAATTATTTACCCTACCATATAATTGTTTTAAAAATCTTATTAATTTATACCAGAACAATATATATAAATTTATAAAATCATATATTACCCCATTATAACATTTTACTACCCGTTTGTTAAAAATATTTCATTATTTTAATTGTTTCGAGTGTTAATTTCCTTGTTTTCTCATGTATGGTTTCTCCTGAATGATTCAATTATTAGGTATATTATATAGTTAAATCATCTTTAGAATGATATTAATGTTATATAAATCAATTTTTCATTATATAAATTTTTACAATAATTATTGAAATTTGAACATGTAGAATGTATCACATATCTTAATGGAGACGATAGGCCATGCATATACACTTGTGAAATTATAATTTCAATAATGGGTCAAGGAAGTGTATGATCTATAAATTTTAAAGAATAAATATAATTTCATAAATATCACATATATTCAATAAATATATTTTTATTACCATCCATTTAAATCATAAGTGAATAATCAATCACTTCGTGAGGCGGTAGTCCGTTGTACACATGAGAGATGTCATCGTATTTTAAAAATAATTAAATGTATGAAGGTATATATGATATAAATATTAAATATGTATAATAATAACATAAATATAATAAACATGTGTTAAATATATAATTATATCCATCTCTTAAAGGTGGTTATGGAAAACGAATTACATCAATCCGTGAGGTGGTAGGTTTTCATACACATGATTGATGAATTATTTTACCATTTGATGAAATATGTAATGGGTATATGTCACGAAATTAAGATAATAAAATATTAGTATATTTAAGTTAATTATTATATTATATAATAATGGTTTAGTAGTAGTTTAATGATGTGGAATTGGGAAAAAATTTAAAATGTTCTTTTAAGAACATTCAATATTCTTCAAATAACTTATTTAGGATTTCACTAAAGCCTTAATAGGTTATATTAATGATAAAAGGGATCTATGATGTTTTTATAGGAGTAAGAAAGTAATTTGGGTATTTATTGGATGAAAACATGGATTTTTTAGTGTTAAGAGGGGAGGAGAGGGGGTGACATTTTATAGGTGGGGGAGAGGACACACAAAGAAATTTTGAAAATAATCAATTTGAAACACATTTTTGTAATTCAAAAATCCGCAAAAATAGATCATTATAAACAATTACAGTTTATAAGGTCAAAAAATGGACCTAAAATGTGTGTTGGATAAGTTTTATTATAATTTATTCCGTATATGTTTACCTTAACCCATGGAATATCAGTTTTTACTGTAACCACCATAACAAATTTTAATTAATTTTAAAATTCATAGTATTAAATAATTAATTTTGGACTTGTTAGATAAAATAAAATAAGATGCTCCAAAATATGAAATCCATTTTTAAAAATTTAGTTCACATAAGTGGAAGAATCCAATTTAAAAAATTACTATTAGACACAATGAAAAATAGGGTTTCAAAGAGAAAATTTGCCTAACTACTGAAGGTTTTAATATCAATGTTCAAAATTAAATATAATAAAATGACCTAAATTGGTAAAATATAAATATAATTTAGCTAATTTTACTTTTAAACCAATTTAAAATAGAATTTATCCTTTTAAATTATTAAAATAAACAAGTAGATTTTAATAAAAATTAGTATTTTTTCACTATTAATTGAAAAAGTACATTTTCAGAAAAAATTCATAGAATTAACAATAAGATAGTATCAATATGATGACTTAAAAAACTAATTTAATTTTATAAAATAATATTCCTAATATTTTTTTTAAATTAATTTCAAATTATGTGTGGAAATAATGATTAAAATTCCTTTTAGAAAAATAATGTTTTTTAGAGAACATTGTTTTTCTTTCAAATGATTATTATTTTATTTCTAATAAATAGGAAAAAAAATTGTTTATAAATGTGTCAAACATAAAATTTTCATAATTTTTTTGTGATATTCATACCCACCAATTTGAAAACTCAGTTATAATGGTATACTATATTACAGTTCACTTAGACACGGGGTTTCGTGTTCTTCATGCTATTGAAGAGATAAATTTTATTTTAAATGAAATATATCATAAAGTATTAGGGTGTTATATTCTTTTGTAAAATCAATGTTTCATTTCATATTTTATATTGAAAAAAACATTATTATTCACAAATATAAGGGTGTTACAATAAAGAAACAAGTTAATTTTACCCTGACAATAAACTCCTATGAATGATTACTAACTAAAACAATCCCTTTGTCTCACTATCTGAACCTATAGGTTGCATATTTTTATCATAAAATTATATTCTTGATTTATATTTCTTTTAATCTCTATTATAAAATCATAGATAAAAAAACATGGCCATGTATTTAATCAGATAATACAATTTCAATAGTTGGGTTAGAGATAACTTCATCCATTAACTCATTAGGGAAGAATCCATTATACACTTATTAAATTAATTTCCTATCAATTTTGATGCATTAAACATATAGTACCCCACCATGATTATATTACATCATGGATTTCACACACACATAAAATAACATGATTCATGATATATGTTAATAATAATATAATGTATAAGAACTAATACACACATCTGTAGATAGGAATATCCAATGACACATATAACATGTGGAATTTATATTTGTGGGTTCTTCCTCATAACATACCTTCTTTAAGATTAATAAGATTGAAATTCATGAGAAGAATTTCCATCCTATTATGATCTGATAGAACTAGATAATTGAACATCATCTATATCCCTCCAAACACAAGTTATATAGACCATCGGATATACATTTACGAATATTATCATAGCATATCCACGTTATCTTTGTAGTGAGGAACTTCCATAACATTTCAATGCAACAATACTCTAAGGATATTATCATATTAATGTTATGTCAATGAAAAATAATCACATGGTAATATATTTACTCATATTATTGAAATCAAATGTATGATGTAAGTTTTTGGGGGGGAATATACTCTAACAGATAGGAATTGAAGTAATTTTTCATTGGGTGCATCAATGAGTTATCATGTTATCTCTAGGTTATTAAGAGGGAGGATATGCGGATTTTCTCTCTAGGGATTGAGAGATTTTGAGATATTTTCCATAAGTATCACCCAAACATAATAATAACATAATATATATTTTTATATCTTAATTATTAAACATTATACCCTAAATATATATTTAATTTATGTAATACATCATGTCAAACAATAGTAATAATAATAATATTATATCAAATGACATGATCTTATTTAAATTTAATTTATAAATAAATGAACTAATATTTATTTAAATTATATTAGTTAATATATATTATTTCCATCATACCATTAAATAGAACCATTAATCCAATCATGGAAATTAACTAACCTCAAATAATAAAATACTTATTTAAATAAATATTATTTAATTGATAATTAAATAAATATTATATTCACTAAAATCATGAATAAATATTTATTTTAATATTCATCTAAGTAAATAATTATAAATTATTATATTCACTAAACTAATGAGAAAATAAATATTTATTTATTAAATTGAGAATACTAAATATGAGAAAAAAATTTACTCATGTATTCTAAACTTCAATTTTTTGAGGTTTAATTTTTGTGATCAACATTACTAGAATAATTATTATTCCAAATTTCTAGAATAGTATTTATTCTTAATATTAAATTAAATAAAATTTAATGAGACTCTAGATACACATAGATAATGTGACTCTCTATGCCTCTTTCTCATTGGAATTAATTGAAATTACCTAAATTCCATGATTAATGTCTAACAATACATCATGGTGCCCATAAAGAAAATATTTAATTTCACACTGACAAAAAACATTCTATAAATTCTACTATGTGATATAATACATTTATCTACAAATATCCAATCATGTAGGATGCATAATCATATCTCCACCTTATATAACTAGTTTATTTTCATTTAATTTACAAAATGAACTAATCGTTGAACTACCATGGTCATGGAATTCATTTTAAATTTTCATTTCAATAAAAGGGGGATATGTAACATCCATACCCTATCCCATTTTCTTTGGAAGAGGTGGAGGTACTACTAGCCATAGGTAACATCCCTAAGACATAAATGGATAGAAATAAATTCCAAGGGCTTCATAAAAAATTTTGGTGGATGATTTTAACTTTATAAACAAACATTCAAACCAAGAAATAGAAATAAAACAAATCCACTAAATGATTCATGAATAAAAAATAAAACTCAACCAATGCCAATAAAACAAAAAAACATCAGATTATATAGTGAAACACAAGTGACATAACCAAGAGTGTCAAAAGATGAAAAAACCAAAGAAACCAAAGATATCAACTAGACACTACCAAAAATCACAAAGCTACAAGTTAATATCCCACTAAGGTATAAAGAACCACTACTAATGAACTTGGATACCTTTTCTTTACTTATGTATCAATATAAAATATCTATAAATTTTACAAATTTCCCCCAATAGGGGTGAGTATAAAACATAGTAGGATTTCATCAATGACATCCCATCACATGCCACTCAAAAAATCCTTTCAAGAACATTTATATAAAAAAATTTAAAATAAATTTAAAGTCGTTTATATCCAACCAAAAAAGATTTCTATGGAATTAAATAAAGTAATAATTTAATCCTATTTTAATGGAATATATCAATGAATCCATTAAACCTATTTTCAGTATATGATTTGCAATATACTTTTCTATTTCCACAAAAATCTACAACAAACAGACAAGCTCGGTGTCACCATTATTATTGGAACATAAATCCATACTCTATCCCTTTTATGGTGGAACATCATAAACATTATACATACCATTCAACACAAGGGTAACCATTATACCCAAATCAAATCAACCATATTAAATAAAATTATTTCTTCCATTTCAATGAATTTCAAAAAAAAATTTACTTAAATAAAACTAATCATAATTTTAAAATCACAACTTTAAAATTATAACAACTGGTTTTTAAAAAAAATCATCCAATTATATTGATTTCAAAGACCATAATTCAAATAAAAACTTTTCATCAATGAACACTCAGATTTCCACGAAATTTCCATGAAAATAAATCAATTTTAATTAAATACTTCATGTTTTAATCAAGAATAGTAAATAGATAATCCAACTAGCACTCAAAAATAGGTCAAAATGATGAGTTAAACAAAACAAAAAATACCTAAAACTCCAAAAATATCCAATTGATTTCATTACATTCATTAAAAACAATCAAATACCATCAATATTAACATAAAAAAACATGGATCAGGCCCCAATAGACTCATTCCAGGATTATCGGAGAGATAAGTAGAAGATAAAAGTCCTCTTTTGAATTTTATATTCATTTTTATGGAAGTAATAGACTATTTTTTATTACATATATTGTCTTTAAGACTTTTTATTTCCATTTCTAAATATTATTTTCCTCATATGAATATGGTAACAATCATACCCACTTGTTCTATAGAAGTGATACTTTTATATTATTATCTTAGAAAAGATCAATATAATACTCATTAGATAAAATTTGAATACAATTTTTATCAGTCTCATTAGTTATGTTTTTAATCATAATCACCGATAAAATCACATTTATGGGATAAGTCATAGTCACTGTTTCAAAATAAATCCATCATATTGATATACTGTTCACCTTTTTATTTTATTAGATAAGACATATTATTTTTGTACTCACTATATTATATTCATTGAAAAAGTATTGTATCGAAAAGAAAAACCATTTAATCAGAATGATGTTGTGTATTCTATTTTGATATGTGTTCTAAAACTATGTCATTGTTTCATTTACAATATAATCATTGGAGTTCCATCTTCCCAAGTCCCTCAAAGATTTCGAGAAGAAATATGATTGTTGAATAAAAAATGTGACTATTGCGACGGTGGCTATAAATACGAGGTCATATGGAAGAGCTCAAAACTTTTAAATAACTGGACACACTCTACAAGAGATCTATAAAAATTATTCATTGTGTGGAAACTCTAATTTCTACAAGTTCTGAACAGTTTGTTCCTAATACTTTTATCTTCAAGGAGTTTTGTTTTTCTTCATGAGATACCGATTAATTGTGAATATGATCAATGGCTACCGAGGATAGGCAGAGAGGTGCCGATCATTTTAAGATCAAGGACTTCTAAGGCGAGGAAGACAGAGGTTATGATTGCTTTCTTAATTAAGGGATGTTGTGGACAAGTAGACAGAATAAATACAATCATTGTATAGTGGGCTTACCCTAGTGTGGGTAAGACATACTTGATTGGAAGTATAAAACAAGGGACCTCTATCCTAAGTTAAAGGATACCCTTCTATTTGTGTTAAAAGAATTGTATTCCTTTATATTTCTATTGCATTGTAATAGAAAGTGAATTTTTTTCTTATTAATCTTGCAATTTTTTTATCATAGCAATTATGATTTATGTAACTATATAATACCTTGATTACAATTTATTTGTAATATAATAATAATGATCATTTCAATACCCAATATGATTATGTAGAATTTTTGATAGAATCAATTATATTGTTTTTAATCATTCTAACCATTGTGAATACGATCTAATACACACTAAATCTGATCACATTGTTTCTTTTATGAATACGATTAAATTCAATTATGTCATGTGAAATACATTATTGTAATCAATATGATTACTATATTTTCCAAATACATATCAATTCATATTAGTATTTTAAATACAATAAGAGTTATACTGAACTGAATATGTCTAAATCCATTTAAACTAAATCATTTTAATCTATCGAGGGACAAGTTTTTAATCAAATAATTCACTCCCTATAATATTATTCCATGTACATTTGTATTTAGATCCAAAAATTGGTATCATAAGTAGAATATAAAGAATATCCTGATAAAAATGAGAATCAAAATATTGAGGATGTGCTAGTAGGAACTGACTACGACGATCTTCCTAATTTCCAAGATGACATAGATTCCGACCAAAATATTACAATAAAAGGTGATTAATACAATTAACATGAATTAAGAAGGCTAGAAAATATCATTCCTTATTTTCCAAAGTTGGCTGAAAATATTGGTATTCATTCTAATTACCATAATGAAAGAATGAACTCAGAAAATGTTTTGATGGATATATTTCTAAAACTCAAAGATGAATTAAAAGTGTTTAAAGAATGTACTGAGGAACATTGGAAGGCTAGAAATAATGTTTCAAGTGGTCAAATAATATCAATTGGAATTTTGAGCATCATGATGATTTGTTTGTGGATACAAGAAGTCTAATAAATAAAACCTTAGTGGCCTTTAACATGTTGGTTAGTGAAGCAAATTCTAAAGGCAAGAGTTTTAAAATTCCTAGATCTTCAAAATATACTCACTTTGAGGAGTTTGAGTAACTCAAGATTAAAGTATCATATTTAAATAATGAAAACATATTGATAACAAGAAGAGTTGAAATCCTAGAAAAATTAGCTAGTGTCCAATTAAAATAGTATCACGCTCAAGAGGAAATTATCAAAGAAAGTATCCAAGATCAAGAAGAGAAGTTAAAAGCATATGGATAAAATATCGGGTCCCATGAATGTCATAATCGGTCTCTGGATGAGAATATTCTTTCTCAATAGGAATCAATTCAGAATCAGGACCAGTTATTTACAGTCCACCAACAAATTATTCAATCTCAGAAGGAATCTCAGAAAAATACGATGGAAGATAGAAAAGAGTTAAAGAATATGAACACTACTGTCTTAGATGTTATGAATAAAGACAATGATAAGAAATTATATTTTTGAACTCTTATTGTATAGTGTTTAAAAAAAAATCCATGAATATTTTAATTATTTTGATTGAATTTTTTATTTCATATATGCATTTTCTTTCAATCCTTTTAGACACTGAAATCCATTATATCTCTGTATATTGTGTTTCTATCTAGATATTTTTTAGTCATTAGGAGATCTTCCCTGTTTTATTTCATAATTCAAAAAAGGGGGGGAATATTTTAAATAGCTGATAGTGTGTTACAAAGGGGGAGAATGTTTTCAACAGGGGGAGGAATTATCAAAAAGAGAGTAGTTTTAGTAAGGGGGGGGGGGGGGGGTTTACAATAATAGAATATAATCCTTGAGGGATTTTATTAACCTAAGGGGAAGGTTTTTAATATTAATATTTTACTCAGAATGTGTTTTAAAACTCAATGTGAGATAACTATATGTCTTATGAATATGAAATTTTATTTACCATTGTATTTATTTAATTATTTTAACTTATGGTTGTTTCATTCCAAAAAAGAAGGAGATTATTAATTCAAAAGTCCTCTTTTGAAATTTCTATTCTTTTTTGTTTTGGAAATCAAGAACTCATTTTTTAAATACATATACTACCTTTAAAAATTGTAGTTTTCATTTCTAACAATAATTTTTTCCATGTGGATATGATAATAATTATACCCACTTGTTTTATAAAAATTATCATTTTATATGATTATCCTAGTTGTGACCATCTCTGTAATCATCATATAAAATGTGAATATGATTTTTATCGGTCTCACTAATTATGTTCTTTATCATACTCATCAATAAAAATTCATCGAATAGTTAACTCATATGAAATATTTCAAATTATAACTGTAATATCAATTTTTTGTTCATAGTTGTATTTTATTATGTAGCCCATATTCTTTTCATACTCACCGCATCGTTTTTAGAGAACAAGTATTGTATCAAAAAGAAAACCTCTGAATCTAAATGATGTCATGCATTATTTTTTTATATGTTTTTTAAAACAATGTCATTATTTCAGTTACAATATGATTGTTGGAGTTACAGCTCTCCAAGTCCCTCTGATATTTTAGGAAGAAATCCAACTGTAGGATAAAAAATATGACTATTGGGATGAAGGCTATAAATACCAAGTCATTTAGATGACCTAAAAACTTTTTACTAATTATATACACTCTGTGATAGGTCTGTAGAAATAATTTTTTGTGAGAAAACTCTGAAGTCTACACGTTTTGAACAACATGTTCCTTATACTAGTTTCTTAGAGGAGTTTTGTTTTGCTTCGTGTGACACCGATCAGTTGTGAATATGAATGAGGGATGATGGAAATATGAAGGTTACTATTGATATATTTTAGATCGAGGGATTCTGAGTATATGAAGATAAAGGTGCTAATTACTAGCTTAACCACGTACAGCTAGGAATAAGAGATAGACTAGGGAGATCATCAAATTGGGGGATACACCGGTGTGGGTAAGATAAACCTGCATGAAATTAGAAATCAAGGGACCTCTATCCTAGGTGATAGGATACCATTCTATTTAGTTTAAAAGAATTTTATTGTTTTACATTTCCTCTATATTGTAATAGAAAGTGATTTTTTTTACTTATTCACCTTTCTATTAATTATTTTGTTTATCCTAACCATTCTGATTACGATAACTCTATAATACTATAATTACAATTTCTTTGTAATAAACTAATAACGATCATTTTAATACCCAATAATATTATGTAGGATTTATGATAGAATTTATTATATTTTTTTAATCATCATAACCATTTTACTTATGGTATAATACATGTTCACTCTGATCAAATGATTTCTTCTATGAACACGATTATTTTTAATTACGACATGTGAATTACATTACCACAATCAATCTGATTTTGATATTTATCAATACTAGGTCCATTATAATTATATTTTATATATAAATAGAGGACTAGTTAATTTAAAAATCTTAAATCCATTTAAACTAAATCCTTATAGGCTAAATGGTATATATTTTTAAAACATACAATTCACCTCCTCTTGTATTATTCCATATACATTCATATTTCTATCTGATAAAGATCTAATGAAAATGATGAATAATGATCACTTACTAAAGAATCCCAACCTCCAACACACATATATTCTCCTAGGAATATCTATCATATCCAAAGGAATGATCTCAATAGCGTTAGTTTGTAATGGAATTAGTGTAACAGAATTTTTTGGAAAACAATGAGTGGTTTAGAAAGTAATTCAGATTAGACCCATGATTTTTGGATATGATGTTCCACAATTCATGGTTATGTTAAGAAAATAGTAAAATTATATGATAACTATATAGTCGAAACTACCTCAAACTACACCTCAAATGATTGGATCACTTAGCTAGATATACTATTACCCAACCATGTTATTCCTCACTACTAATCACTATACAGTTTCTCCTAGGAATCTGCATGGGATGGATAAACTGTGAGCCTAATTGTGTGCCTAACTAGTGCTCAATTTTCTAGTTTCATGGTTTTATTGAGGTATTTCATGGTTTCTATTGAATGTTTTCAAACCTTGAACCTCCAAAACCCTCCAAGAAATTAAAACACCTCCAATCATGCCAAAACATTACCCAAACATTTTATATATAAATATATAAATAAAGGGTCATTTACCTAAAAATGAGGGTTCTATATTCTCCCCACCAGTAGTCTCTATGTCCCCCAATGGTATAAAATCACCAATGTCCTGAAAGAGTTTGGGCCATTTCAACATCATCTCTTTCTCAATCTCCCACGTTTCTTCCTGAATCAGACTATGTTCCCATAAAATATATACTAGATCGATTATTTTACTATGAAATACATTCTCTTTACTATAAAAAATTCATAATAGCACCTGAACCAACATATAATTTGTCTACAGTTAAACATGAACCCATTAAAAAATATGGTAATAATCAGGTTCATAATAATTCAATTTAGATACATGAAAAACGTTTTTCACTAAACTAAACCTTTGTGGAAAATCCAACTGATATAACACCTCACCCACACATTCAAGTATCACAAAAGGTCCTATTTAACATATATATGAATTAACCTACTTAAAAAAATGATTCTTCCCTAGGCTTGGAGATATTCTCAAGAACACATGATCACTCAACTCAAATGAAAAAAATCAAAGAAGATGTTACGCATACGATTTATAAAAAATCTAAAAAATCTCCATTAACTTCCTGATGAAAAGAATACTAATTATTGTCTCTTTCACAAAGCTTGGTCCAAATAGTGAAGTCTAACCTATTAAAAATCAACAATGTGGATAATAACAAGGATGCCCATACAATGCTTCAAAATGATTGATATATATTTAGTCTTAATAACGTTTGTTGTACTAGAACTCCACTAACGATATATGATCCACTCATGGACAATAAAATATATTACAAAATACCTAACTATTTCATAAATTTTGTCTATCTTCCTTTCAGATTTTCTGTCCATTTAAGGATAATAAGTCATTCTTATAGTGAAATCAGTCCCAAGGGATTACTGTATGGATTTCCAAAAATTGATACATAAACACGGGGCCTCTATCAAATAATATTGAGATTATATTTCCATTCCACTTTACAAATTTATAGATATAAATTTTCTACAAGTTTTCCATCATATTGGATTCATGAATAGTGATTAAATGATACAAATTTGTGATCCAATCCACTCTCACCCATATAGAATCATGTTTAAAAACCATCCTTGGTAGACCTATTAGAAAATAATTTTTTTAATCCCATTTACACAATATAATTTCCATGGACTAAAATATAATCACTATCCATTGGTGCTTTTGCTTAACCTATTGATAGGTGAGGTATCTCAAAACAAACATAGAAAATTTTCTTTTAAATACATCCCCCAAAATTCTTCATTTAGTTTCCCCTCTATTGAGTTTTAACATGATACAAACACATTAAGAATCATATGTATGTTCTAATTTAACCTTCTCAAAAAAATAAATTAAAAATTAAACCAAAAATAAAACCATAACATTACCTCGATTTTCGCAATACAAGTGTATATTGACTATGACTAACAACAAATGCCACAAATCTTAATATTCTGTAGCTAAATGGGTATACAACTTCCGGCTAAATGCATCTGCCACATAGTTTAATATAATCAAAGTAAACATCTAGTTGAAGTCAAAAATTTGTATATACTATATCCTTATCCATTATCTCAGATTGAAATATATTTGTGAGAAAATTTGTTCCAAGATCTTATGATCCACAAACAATGTGTATTTCACACAAAAGAGGAAATGCTGCCAATTCTTAAAAGTAAGGACCAAAAAAATAATTCCAAAACATTTAATAAGTAGTTATTCTTGTGGAAGTATAACTTAAATAAGGAATAAAGAACCTCATGATCTCCCTTCATGAGAACACATCCCGACCCTAATCTCAAATCATCAAATACACCACATAACCTTATACTGATTCTGTAAATATCAACACTAGTGATGATGTAAGAAAAATATATGATTGTAAAAATATTTATGAAAAAATCATTAAAAAGTAATGGAAACGTTTTTATGATCAAATCCATCGTTTTTTAATCTAGTTCTGAAAATTCATGAACAAAGTGTGGATAATAACCATCGATGCCAAGGAAAATTCCTATCTAAAAGAAATTCTTTTTGGCAGTTTCCTAGAGATCAAAACCATTATCTTTCCTAGATCCACAAAAACACATTTTTCATAGATAATATGAAATAATAAACGTACATATTGTATCAAAAAATTATACATAAAAGTTTTATATACATTAAATGATCCCACAAGATACGTAACAATATTTTCAAGTATCTCTAAAAAAACTTTTTTCCTTTAATATAACAATATATCATTCGAAAACACTAAATTGAATTAATATATATACCTTTGAAATATACAATTTTTCTATTCCATAAAAACACATAGTTTATTCATTTGAACAAAAGGAATAACAATGAACTCATAATTTCCACATTTTATTCTAAAAGATGTCTTCAGAATGTCCTCCTTCCAAACCCATAGTTGGGGATATCCAAAACCCAATTAAATTTTAGAGAACCACTAGTATCCAATTAATTGATCAAAAATATAATCAATGTCTTGAATAGATACAAATTTATTATTTTAATTGATAAATCTTATAATAATCAATTAAAATCCAAAGAGTTTCATTCATCTTTTTCAGAAACCAAATTGATGCTACTAATAGAGACATACTAGGCTGAACGAAACCATTTAATTCCAACCATGCTAGCAGGAATTTAAATTCCCTTATTTAATTTTATGTCATATGATAAGATAGAAATGAAATTTGATTGATCCCTGGTATGATATCAATCATATACTCCACTTCTCTTATGGGTGAAAACCCAAATTAATTATCAGGGAAAACACCAGGAAACCAATCTATTATGTAGGGAAAATCATTATTCCTCATATAATCTAATAATTTCAAGGTCAATGACACCAATTGGTATGAGATAGTTCGAACCTATAGTGCCCAAAATCTTATTCCACTTAGTTTCACATTTTTATCTCCTCTAAAGAGATACTCGACACTATCAACTGTTTTAAAAATATCTCTTCCGAAATAACATTCCATCTGATCATTTAACTTTTTCATCCAATCCATACATAGGATTAAGTCATAGACATATATCTCAATCAAAAAGAAATATGTGTCCCAATGATTTTTATAGAACATTATTATCACATGAAGTATGCCATTATCTTTGGAAAATAGGAGTTTTATGTTTTAAAATATAAGGAATGATCTCAACGTTCTGACCAAGAAGATCAACCACACTATAAGAAATAAATTAATTCGATGAACCTATATGAAACAAATATTTGATAATGTTATAATTCAAAATAATCAAAAATCTCACCATCGAAGGTCTTGATTGATCATCCATGATCAATTCCTCAACTCCATACAATATCTTACTCACCACACTCTTCTCCTTATAAACTAGTTGAGATTGCAATGGTTTAGGAGCCATGGTACCTCAAAAATCACCATATCTTCCTTGGTTCTACTAATGAGAACTATTATATTACACTCATCCCATAGAATCATATGATTCTTAATAAGAATAAGATGGTTCCCAAGAATCCAACCTTGGTGTATTGTGACTAATATCTAAATATGTCTCACCTAGTTGCAATTGTGACATGATCTAAGTGGATTCACCCAATCTCGCTTCATGTGGTTGAGTGAACCACATTTAAAAGAAATAGTATCACCCTTGGGTTTAGTAGGGAGATTCAATGATCTCACTATCTGATTCTCAGTCATACCACTACCTTGAAAATAGGTTCCCCTCTTCCACTTATTCCCAACATAATAGTTCCTACAATTTACCATAGGTGTTAACATGCTTCCTCTAACTAGGCTTCAAAATATATCTATTTCTATTAGAATTTCTATATTGACCATGTCTATATAATCCAATATAAAAAGAACAAAATATATGATCAAATCTCTAGGATCACCCACGATTCAAAAATGCGTGACTTCAAGGATGCACTTGCAACAACTTCTAGTGAATATAGTACTAAATTCCTGAATATATCCATGTATTCTATCACTATGAGGTTCAGTTTCTTCAAACTGATGATGTTTATTGTTATATAAATCTATAATGTATGAGGATATAATTATTTTTGAAACAATTATTCATAATCAACCCATATAATGCCATATTTTGATTTATCCTGAACATAAAAATACCATCATTGGGGTGAAAGATATTCAAGCATCAATGTTTAGAACTAAACCATAATCTCATCCATTGTGCATATGAAATATTTTATTCAACTCATCTTATTTAGACACACTTATTGTTTTTATAGTTATGAATCACCTCAAAAGATGGGCAGATTATTCATCTAGAACTGAAAATAATGATCCACTATCCTTGGTTTATCACTTATGTTCCCCCTATCCCTTTCATGAAAATCCTAGAAAATTATCTAAACAAAATTTTGGTTCTTATGTGTCTTTGGTGCAACCACATTCTCAATAGCCTCATCAGGATGGTGTCTATGATGCTAACCCATTTCATTTTTTCTATAAAAAAAATAAAAGTCCATTTAGTATCACTATCATTCAAGTGAATTCTTAGAAATTCCAAATTTACTATACCACACCAATAATAACAAGCCTTTCAAAAATTCAATTATTTCCTCTTTTAAACCATTTTTTAAAATTTAACCCTCGTTTTTGAAAATAAAACCATTTTCAACTATTTTTAAAAATTAATTATTTTTTATCACATCATAAAACATTTTCTCAAAATAAATTATTCATTCCTTTTGGTTAGTCATTAATATCAATAAATGTCATGATCTTCTCATTAGATAAACCCATGTTGATGTGGTGAAAGTTCATAGATGTGTATTAGAAAAATCATGTACCCAAAATCTTTGGTAACATGTTGTTCAACATTGACAGATTAGCTACACCTATTTATGCTGTACATTTCAAGTTACTACAATCCTATTATTCTATTCTATCCCAAGATACAGATTTACACAAGTCTCACATCAAGAAATGAACAAGATGATACTATTTGTGACATCCCTCCCCTCACTCATTGTCTTGGGAACTGGTGGAAGTGCTAATGGCATCAGGAAAAAAACCCAGGACACCAAAGGATAGAAAACAATTATAAGGGATTCCAAAAAAACCGGGGATGACCTTACCAGTAGAGATAAACATCCATACTAAGAAACAGAAACCAAACAAATACACTACAATATGCATGAGTAAAAAATAAACTCTGAAAAATCTAATAAAATCACAACCATGCTAAAGTACAAAGTGGAACACCGGTGACATTAAAAAGAGATAAAAATGGTGAAAAAAAAATAAAAAGACACCAAATAAATCAACTAGAAACCCCAAACAATATCTAAGATCCAAATCCATATTTGCCACCAAAGGTATCAAGAAGCATTACTAAAGAATTGGGATTGCTTGCCTTTACCTGTGTCTCGATATACAATATCCGTAAATAAACCATAGTGACCAAGAATAATGTTACTATATAACTCAGTAGGATTTTCCAAAATGACTTCTTAACTCACACAACTAGTAAAAAACTTTATAGTGAATTTGTATAATACTGTTTAAAATAAATTTAATACAATTTATATACATCCAAAAATTGTATTCCAAGGAAATAATTCAAACAAGATTTTAGAACCAATTTACATTGAATAAATCAATTAAAACATTAATCCTATTTTCAATTTATGATTTTGAAAATACTATTCAATGTCCACATACATAGAAAAAAAACACGAAAACAATCTTGGTGTTTCCATTGATGGTGGAACTTTACATCCATACTCCGTCCCTTTGATAGTGATACATCACGACCATTATACATCCCATTAACCACAATCACAACCATTATGACCAAATAATTTTAATGAATTTTAATACAAACATTAATTAATTTTCAAATAACATTAATAAATATAATAATTTCATTAGACCAACCATAAATTCAAAATTACCCCATTAAAAATATAAATAATATGTTTTATAAAGAATTATTCTAATTCTAAATAATTCCCAAACCATAATTCAAATAAGATTTTACATCAAATAGAAACATGTGCTCGAAAAAAAATTCATGATATTAAATTAATTTTTATTAAAGGCCTGATGTTCTAATGAAGAGGAATCAAGAGAGAGGAAAAATACCTCTAAATCATAGGTTAAAAGTAAAAATGACAGAAAACCTAAAAAATCTATCTTGAAACTCATAAAATATCTATACATATCATTACATTAAATACAAAATTAAATCCAATAAAAATTGATGTCTAATAACATATATATATCCCCAAATGGCTTGATCCACGATTCCGAGAGTGGGAAAAAGAATTGATATAGGTAAAATGATGAATAATGATGAAATAATGATGAATATCAACATTCAAAAAACATATATTCTCTTAGGAATCACTTTCAGATCAGAAGGAATGTTCTCAACAACATTCCTGGGAGAGGAATTCCTGTAACTGACTGTTTAGTAAAAAATGATGTTTGATGTGGTAATTCAGATTAGATCCTATATTTCTAGATGTAGTTTTCCATGGTTTTTGGTTAGGGTTCATAGTTTTGAAAACCAAGCACTATCAGTGCACAATACACTGCCTCAAACCACACTTCACATGGTTGGCTTGAATGGTTATAAAAACATTAAAACAACTACGATATTCCCCATTATCCATCATTTCACGATTTATACTATGTAGATTTACAATTTGGATAAATCTGGAGCCAAACCATACACCCACCATGTGCCCACTTTTTCAGTTTCACAGTTTCCTAGAGGCATTTCACTATTTCAACTACTCGTTATAAAATCGTACACCTCTATAAAACCCTAAAAATAATGCTAAAACACCATCAAATCTCCTCATATGTAACCCAAAAATTATATATAATTAAAATACATAAATAAGAATGATTTACCTGAATTGGGGGTGATAAATGAGAGATATATTTGTATATTAAATTATATGGGAAAAATCCTTTCATGACATATTTAATTGATGTCACACCACTTATGATGTTTCTAATTTATTCTCCATTTCAATGAGTACATTTCATCATAGTTTTCATACATAAATAAAATTAGATGATTCATGATAAAAATTTATAACAATATCAAGTCAATGGTTGAATAAAAACATACATAGATAGGTATATACAATAAAATATAAACATATGAAAGACCTATTGGCATGTCTTCCCTCATGGCCACCCATTCAAGAGATTACCATGTTCGAACTTCCTGAGAAAAGATATCAAATTTTTATGATCATCAACACAAGATAATATAATTTCATATGTGTCCTACCAAATATAATTTATTCAGACAATCAGATATATGTTTAATAATATTATCTTATCATCTTTAGGGTCTCATTATTGTGGGGAACTACTATAACCTTTTGATGAAAAAAATAATTTAAAGATTTTATGAAATTAATATTACAAAGAATAATAATTATTATGTGAAAAATGTATTTTGAGGTTATGAACAATCAATATATGATATGATATTTATTAATATTCTAATAATTAGAATTATAAAGTCAATTGAATCTAAATAACGAACTTAAAAAAGAACCTAAAATATTTTTTCAAGATTCCCCCTTATCTTTTAACTTCATAAGGGGTATTCAATATCCTCTTTATTTTTATAGTAAATATGATACCACCTGAATTTATTAAATTTAAATTTAATAAAAAAATGTTTTCTACGTCAGTCTTTATGTATTATATACCAATTTATTACTCAACTTATGTACCCCCTTCAAGGAAAGGATATATTTATCATACTTTTTCAGCAGGACAGTCTTCAAAACTTATCCCCTTTCTTCAATCCCCTTATCCATATCAATCTATCATCCAATCCATGATAAGAGTTATTATAATACTTTTCTCCATTTGATAATACTTGTTTATAAATATAATAGGGAAATTATAAATATCATAATAATTAGGATTTGGGGGGCGGTGTAAATTCACAATAATAGTCACATGTTATATAATACATAATCCATCTCAGGTTCTTCAAGATATTTATGAATTGTTCATTTTTTAAAACATTATTCAAGTTGAGTTCACAACATTCCATATTTTCCTTGATGAAAAAACCTTTTATAACAATATAATATAATCTTGAATTTTTATTTTCATTCGTTGATATTTTATCACACATTTTTTCCACATCCAATCATTAATGGATATATAACTTCCACTTGTATACTCACAACATGGGATCAAATTATTGGAGTTATATCTTCAGTTTAAAAAATATTCCAAAATTACATTACACTAATAGAGATTCAATTATTGAATATTAGAGTTCTATTATATGAATATTTAAACAATAAATAATTTTCTTGTAATAGTGTAATGGTTAGATCTAATACTTTATTTCAATCATAAAGGCATTTAAAAATCCATGTGTATGAGTTTATATGGTCTTTATGTATTGATATCAATTAGTTTATGATTTTTTCACTATCACAAATTAATTATAAACCTAATATGATATGTTTATAGAGACTCAAAATTAAAATTATATGATATTACATAAATTTTGATAAATATTCATCATAATACAAATGTATATACTTGAAGATCGTAATAGTTTAGTGTATTTGGAAACTTGAAACAAAATATTATAAGTTGGTGAAAGTTATTAAATCCATCCAAACAATATCTTCCCTTTCGTAATTCTAATTAAAAATTTCAATATAACTTATGGGAAGGAAAAATAAGAAAATATTGAGCTCATATGCTTAGTAAGGGTAATCAAGGAGATAAGATAACATAATAAGATAACAATGGTATGTGAACATGATAATAACAATTGATGATCAAACCCTTTAAATCAAAGACCATATACATGAGTCCTGTAATAAATATTTTCATTTTATAATACATAGATTATAAGTGAATGAATATTAGAATACAAGATAAAATAACATAGGAATATGATAGAGAATTGTTAGTAGACACATTATAATATAAAAAATATTTCCATTATAGTTAATTCCAAGGGTATATTAGTGGAATGGGTTCACTCCCCAAATCATATTTTTAGTCATGGTTCACTCCCATGAATATATTTGTATTCAAGGTTCACCCCCAATACCATCATAGAGTAAAAATTATTTTACTAAACAAGGTTCACTCCCCATTCCAACCTTGTATATCTCATGACATATAAATATTAACACAATTCATTAGATAAAGATATTGGGCCCACTAATATCATAATGAAATAATACATAAATGTACCAAAATATCATAAATAATCATTTTATAACCCATAAAATGATATGGGTATCAGAAACATGTCATCATGTCATAACCTATGTAAAAGAGATCATTTCATCAAATCATAACCTATAAAAAGAAGTGGGTTTCATAATTATATAACCGTAGAAAGATAAGTGTGTTTCCTAAAAATATAACCCATAAATGAGAATTTGGTTTTATAAACATATAACTTGTGAAAAAGAAATAGTTTTTATAATCATATAACTAATGAATGAGAGATTTGTTTAATAAACAATAACCCATCAAAACAGAAACCATTCAAAAAAATAATTTTAATGGAAACCATCGATCATGTTCTTAATAAAGAAAAAACTATATATAAGGATGAAATAATAGATGGAGATGGATTTTACAAGTATCATTTCTTAAGTAAAAAATAATTTCATTTAAAATACCTTCTAGAATATATTCTCTGAAATCATATTATTATAACAAATGCTTTGAAATTTCATTTAAAATATTTTTTGAAGAAAATAACATTCCCATTTGATTTATTTAAAAAAAATATTTTTTAATTTTTTTTCATTGAAATTTTATTTGAAAACTAATAAAGGAAGCACAAAAACATTATGAAAATATGTTTCCTTGAAAATACATTGAAAACACATAAATAATGATAGAAATTTATTTTATAACAACATTCTTTCAAGAGACATTTAAAATTTATAAAAAATTATGAAAATATTTTGATAACATTTTTTTATTCAAAATACTTTTAAAACTTATATATAATGATTTAAAATATTTTCAAAAATTTTAAATAGAAAACACATTAGAATATTTACAATGTAAGTTTGAAGACATTTTGAAAAAATATATCTTTGAAAATACTTTGGAAACTTATTAAAAAAGTTTGAAAACATTTTGAAAACATTTTTATTCGAAAAAATTGTGAAAAATAATAATTAATGACTGAAAAAATTGTGATTTTTTTTCAATGAAAATAATCTTAAACATTCATTTAAAAAAATATTCATTTTTTTCGAATACATAGTTTTGGAAGAAAATAGATTTCTTACCGAAGAGAAATATAAGGTATGGTTTTCTTAAAAATATTTAATTAATAATCACAAGTGAAAAAGAGTCAAAAATGGTACCATAAGAATATTACATCATGAATAACCATATTATTATAAATTTCATTATTTTAATTGATATATGTATCATAGTATTTCATCAACTGAAGTATAATAATAAACAATCTCGATAATGACAAGATTGTAGCAATAAACAATTATTACATTGTTAACATTAATTCTTAATCCCCATGAAATAATAACATTAAAGAAAGATAAATATATAATTAAATGAATTATATTCACGATATAACATTTAAAAGTGAATTATATATATCTCATAAAATAAAATAGGTGAATAACATAACATGTGTTTCCAAGAAGGCCAATGGAGACAAAATTTATCATTTTGATTTGGTATCTTTTGAAATATAAACCCCATGAAATAGAGATTGAAATATGTATATTTAAATACCCATAAATTTAATTATAATAATCATTGTATACATTCATAGGTAGTATATTCACCCTATAAATTAAAGGGGTTTAAATATTTCATAAGTCTTATAGAAATAAATGTGAGACTAGAAAACCGTTACATTAAGTCATGACTTCATTTTTACACATTCAAAACTCCAGCATAATAAATATAAATTTTATTATAAATATAACAAAGAACCATATTATTTCATATCATACCATATATTATTTTTTATAGCCTTATATTACCCATTTATTTCCAATTCAATGTTTAGGTTAGGTTTCAGGTAATAACAACTTAGTTTTTCATACCTGATTAGGCTTTTTATTCTTGATCCTCTTACATAGATAATGATTTACTTATTTATAGAATTTAAAAAATGATATAAATATAATATATATTTATTATATTAATATTTATAATAATCTATGAAATATATAAATATTTAATGGAATACAATGTTCATGGAGATGGTAGTCAGTAGGTACACATGAATGCTAATTCCGTTATCTTAACATTTTAAATGAAATAAATTAAATGATATATATAAATATATATGTTATCATTATAGTAGAATTATTATTTCATATATATCATATTGTTTTACTAAACCCATCCTTAATATATTATATTTAAAGTGTGAACAAATCAAATTGCTTTAAAGAGGCAATAGTCTCCACGTCCAAAAATGATGTTATTATATTTACACAAAGTGAAAGCATGAAGTTATGTTTTATGTAATAATAATAAAAGTATAAATATATTATAAATATCATAATATATTATAAAAATGGTATGTACATCAAAATTACCAACCATGTGATGTGTTAAAGGAAAAATTAATGGCATCATTTCGTGAGTCGGTAGTCCTTCACACACACGAACAGTATGTTATGAATTTGATGAAAGTGTGTGACAATGTAGCTTGAGACCTTTTAATAACAATATCTATGTATATTTAGGATACTATTTTTATTATATAATCATGAAATATGTATAATTAAGGTCGTAGTGAAGTAAAATCATACAAAAGTTCTCGTTGAAGGATGTTATATCTTATTTAGGTAACTCCTTTTGTTTTACACCGAAAGGATTCCTTGATTGTATTTATTAGAAAAGTGATGAATATAGGATAAAGGTAGGGATGTATGGATATTATTTGTGTAGGGTATGGATGATCCATTGTGTATTCATAAGTGTGAGAAGTGGGATGAGTATATGTTAATGTATGGAGGAGGGGAGATAATTCTTGTAAATACTAAAAGGTAACCACTATTAGGAGGAATCCTTTACAAAAAGTAGTCAAAAAATGAAAAAATAATGTATTAAAGGATACATATGGTCTATAAATCCTAAAAAACACAAAAATATGTTAATTTTTATATTTTTGTTCCATAACTTCTATGTTTCCCCACTTTTATCATCTTTGTTTTCATAAAGCTAACTAGTTTTCTAACCTAAGTAATTTAACCATTGAGAATAAATAGATGTGATATTTATTAGAAAATATAGACCATGTTAATTCTAAATATGATAAAAATGTTAAAAAAATCGAATGGGTGTTAGAAATTAATTTTAAAACTAGTACATGTAACATGAAAACATTACTTTAACCCGAAGTATACTTACAATGTTTTTACTATTTAATGGTATATATGTTCATTATAGAGGATTAATAGGTTAAATAATAGACCATGTTTTATATTTATTAATATTTAAAAATAAAATTTTAGATTATATTAGATTTAGTGAATTTTAAATCTTTTAATATAATATTATTTATTATAAAATAACATTAATACCAATTTTTACATTATTTAATTAATTTAAAATTTAAAAATATCTATAAAAGGATGTAATTTTATTCTATTAATGTGACACCTATTTAAAATTATATATACATCTAATAAAATTAAAAATAATAATTCAATCAATTTAGTTATAATATTTTTAGTATCATTTTTTAAGATAATCATTTTCTAAAAAAATATTGCTTTGATAATTCCTCAAGAAGTAAATATAAGTAATACAACTTTAAAAATTAAATAAAAATTATTATGTTGAGAAAAAACATTTATATTTCATAATAATGTTTAAAACCTAAATAATGTGTCTTTTTAATATCTCAAGGCTTTAGAGACATTAATGGTAAGGATGGTTCCTTTTTTATATTTCTCCTTACCTAATATATTATATAAGTCAAATTCATGGAATAGTTTCCCAATATCTTATAAATCTATAAACAATATACTATATGGTCTAAATCTAGGTATAAGGTTTCTTTATTGAAATTTATTCGTTTATTTTCACATTAAAAATAATGTTTAACGACTAAAAAAATATTTTTTTTGTCAATTAATATAATTTATTTTAATTAATTTCACTAATATTATTTGTCAAAAACTATGTTGAACTTACTATAAATTATATATAATTATAATTATAAATTTTTAATCGAATTTAATAATTTATAATCAAATATGTGGCATGAAAAAATTTAATATTAGTCATTGAGATGTGTTTTGACATAGGGTTTTTTAAGTGAAAGTGTTTGAAAGTCTGAAATGTTTTTATATCCAATGACAATGTTAAATTGGTTCTAATAAAATAATTTGGATTTATTTATTTAAAATTGATCTAATTACTCTTTAAAACAAAAATAAAATATTATTTAACAATATAAATAATTTTTATGAAAAAAATGTTTTGAATTAAAATTTATAATTTTTCACTATTAATCCAGAAATGATGTTTTTCAGAAAAATAATTAAAATTAAGCCTTGGATAATTTTGAAATAATAAATTCAAAAATAAATTTTATTTTATAAAATTAAATTTTTAAATGTGGATAATGTTATTTTAATTATTATTAACAGAAGGATATAAACAACATATTTTTGAGAAAATATCTATTTCAATCATATAAGTAATTTTCCAAAATGTACTTATTATATTATGAATATGTTATCCTTATATATATAAATAATAAATAATATTTAAAAATTAGTTATTAATATTATTATTTCTATTTTAATGATTTTTTATAATTTTCTTGTTTAAAAAAATATAATATTATAATAAAGTTTCATAGAAACTCAGCGTTTTGTGTAACACAATGCAAGTTGCGTGTAGAGAAAGATTAAATTTGTATATTATATAATGGAAAAATAGCTATTTCATTAAATAAAATCTGTATTTCAATATTTTGTGAAAATTAAAAATATAATAAAATATTAAATTGTTTCTAAAAAAATTCACAAAATATTAGGGTATTACATTCTACCCCCCTTAAATTGAATTTCACCCGGAATTTCTTATGGGTTATCAATGGTTTAATAATTATGATATCCTTTTGTGAAACATAAATCATAAAAATTAATACTAAATATTTATTAAAAAAATGAAATTTTGGAATCATAACAGTTAAACAAACTAACTCATAACAAGGATTCCACATAGGATAACATAAGTGGAAAGTTAAATCATGGACATGGAAGTGATATCTACCAATAATTTTCTGATGGATAATGATAAATAAAATGGGTAAAAGAAATTTAATTTTAAAAATTACATCACCCAAAGTGTCTTGAAAATTTTTATTGATATCTCCAAAAATGTTGATAACAAGACAACGTTTTATTTCAAAACCCTTTTTTATAAAGTTGATGATTTTTAATGAGAAGATATATGTACAATAATTTAGGACAACCACACCATTTTTTGTTCCTTGATCAATTTACAATTAATTTATTATTCCAAGAAATTATGGTGTTATTTTCATTCTTAATGCAATATAAGATCATGAGATCCAGAAATAGAATTATAGGTCATTTCATCTTTCTTTATCACAACAAAATGATCAACATCATTATTCCAATATGCATAATTCCTCACATAGAGAGATGAATCCTTAATATCTAAAACCTCATACAAATCTTAACATAAGCCATTCCATAAATTGTTACCCATAAAACCATTCCAAAATATTAATGTTCAAAACCGTAGAAATATGTTCAGAAAATTTCTCAAAAACTATTTACCATTGATCTCGTATATCATAATGTAGCTCTTATTTTTCACATAACAAAAATGTAAATTTCTTCATCATGAATTCTATTAATTCATGGAAATAACAGAAATTAACATAATTAATTAATGAAAACATTCATCTTTAGGCATTACAAATATTATTGGATATATTCCTTAAATATGAAAAGTTGTGAACATCAGCCACGGTAACATAAACCACTTTGTAAAAAAAATTCTTAATCAGTTCCAAGGAAATACATACCATACAATTTACTTATTCATATCTACCATATAGTTAAAAAAATCATTATCTCAATATAAGGAACATATTGAGGGTTATATTTCCCTTTATGCTGTGTTTCCCATGAATATAACCTTTCCATTAAATCTAATTTATTTTTAATCAGAACTATTCAATATATTATTGTAAATCTTTATAGGAAAATAGAAACTAAAAAATCCTTATGTATTTCACACTTCATAATTCCACAACCCAAATACATACAAACTTTGATTATTCCACTTCATCCAAAATCTATTAACAAGGATACCTCATATTTTTTACTTAATACCTATTTCATTTAATTTTTCACATTAAGTAATATCATCATCAGCAATATAACCACTACTCGTACAAAATTTCTGATTTTGTTCTATATCCCTCAACATGGGAAATTGTATTGCATAATGACCAATCATTCCACAAATAAATAATTTAATCGTTTATGACATCTTATATAGGCCAATATTCTTATCTATTTCATTAACCCGACTCTTCATTTTTCATTTATATTTACTTACATTGTCTTCTTTTCCACATTCATAGTATATTATTGTTACCCTGAAACATTCACATGGATGATTCTTTCCATATGATTTAAAAAATGAAGTACTATCTTATTTCCTCTATGGTAATCAATACCCTAAATCTTAGTGAACTCTTTCCTTATCGTCTTTGGTGAGTCCATGTGTTGGTTAAGGTACGTTTTGTTAATCATGTTTCATGAAAAAAGATTAATAATGATCCAAAAATCATTCACTCAACTGATCATACCATTTTACTACTCATCAAAAAATTCTCCATAACATTAAATTTTAAACTAGTTCATCATATTTCCCAAAATATTTTAGTGTGAGAAGCACTCATCATAGTGGAAAACCAAATAATCATGAAAAATAACTTATAAAATGCATAAATCATGAAAAGTACATTTAAATCTTTTAAACCTTAGGATTATCATTGAATACATCCATATAAATATCTATAGACATATCATTAGTGGTCTTAATAATGTTTTATCATTCTTGTTTCCAATGGTTGACCAAACCATTCCTTTTATACCAACTATAGAGACTCTTGATTAATATATATGTATATTACATCATTTTGTATAAATATTCACCACATTAGAAAATAACATGCCTCAAAAAAAATTAGTTTATAGTATTTAGAAACATGGGAAAAAATATTCTAACATGGTGAAATATATTCAATTTTCCCCAAAATGATATCACTCTTTAGTACTTCAACATAAAACCTTAGTTCATTAAACAAGGATAGTAAACATAATAAAGGGGTGAGAGTAGATTATTTTTAAGGTTAAACAAGGAAAAATAAAAGCATAACATTAGATTAAGGGTATGAGGACATGAAAATAAAATTTTATGATCATACCCTACATATCAAAGATCATATACATGAGTCATGGGATAAATATTAACAGTTCATAAGATAGGAATCATAGAATAATATATAGAAAAAACCATGATATTTTATAATAGGAATAATATATAGAAATTGAGGTAGACACAGAAGAATATATAAATGATTCCCATAGTATTTAAGGCTCAATTAAAGGGAAATATTAGTGGACTGAGTTCACTCATAAAACCATCTTTGTTTTCATAGTTCACTCTCATGACCTTCTTAGTAGTAAATGTTCACATACAAGATCATCATAGTGGAAAAAGTCCATTACTAAACCATGTTCATTCCCTATTCCATCTATGTATATCTCATGTGATATAAATATTTACCCAATATATTGGTGGGAGATATAGGTCTCACCCATATTATAATCAAATCATACTAATGTTTTCCACTAGATTATAAAAAAAATCATATCATAAAACATGAAATTGAATGGGTATCCTAAATTTATCTTTATGTCATAAACTATTTAAAAGATATAGGTTACATAATCATTTCATCAAATAAAACCCCATGAAAAGAAGATGGTTTTATGAGAATATAACCCTTGAAATATAAATTTTTTTCATAAAAATATAACTAGTGAAAGGGAAATGAGTTTCATAAAAATATGACATATGAAATAGAAAGGGTTTTCCTATAAATATAACACATGAAAGAGAAGTGAGTTTCATAAAAATAATGACATAAAAACATAAACCATTTTAATAAATAATATGATTGGAACCCTTAGATCATATCCCTAGTAATGTATAATATATATAAATGGATATTGTTATAGATTGAGAGGGATTTCGAAAGATCAATTGGAACCTTTGTTATATAAATTATCCATTTTTTGAAAATCCATTTCATAAAAAATTTTCAAAAATACTTTTCTTATAAATAATTCTTTCAAATTTTATTTCAAAAATTTTATAATGAAAATTTATTTTATGATTTGAAAAAACATTCTAAAACAAAATGAATAATTAATTATTTTTTAAATATGTATGAAAACATAGAAAGGAACATTGAAAACTTTTTGAAAAAAGTTTTCTTTGAAAACACTTTTAAAAAGTATAAATAATATTGGAAAACATTTTGAAAACATTTTTCATTGAAAACACATTAAAAAATTAGAAAAAATGATTAAAAACTTTTTCTTTGAATTTTTTTAAAACAAATAGGAAATGGTTAAAAATATTTTGAAAAACATTTTAATTTTAAAAAAATTGGAAAAATATAAAAAAATCCGGAAGACCTGTTGAAAACCTTATTCTTTGAAAAAACATTGAAAACATATAAAGAAAGATAAAGAATCATATTTTTTTTTCTTTCAAAACATTATGAAAATGTATAATGAAAGCTTGAAATTTTTTTAATCCATTTTATTTTAGAATAATTTTTAGAGTTCATTATTTTTTTTAAATAATATTTATAAAATATGGTTGTGGACGAAAACAAATTTCCAGCCAAAGAGTTATATGAATTTCGGTTTTCTTAAAAAAAAATTTAAATAATATTATGTATTGAAGAGTGGAAAAATGGTACCATTACATGAGGATATCAGTAATTACAATAGGATAGTAAAATCTATTATATTTTATGATATATGGATCATATGATTTAATCAATGTAAGGCTAATAAAAAAAATCTAGATAGTGATGAGACTGTAGTAATAAACTCCTATCACTATGGTAACTTTGAATCATTATACCCATGAAAGAATAAAATTCCATAAATATTAACATATAATTTAAATAATTAAATTAATGATATAACATAACACAAGGTAGTTTATACACCTCATAAAATTATATAAGTTCGTTTTAGTAACATGTATATTAAAGAAAGAAAATTGAGACAAAATTTACATTTTTGATGCGGTAACTTTTGAATCACAAAAAAATAGAAATATAGATCATAAAATGGATATATAAATACCAATACATTTAATTATAATAATAATATAATGAATTATTGTGCATTTTATACACTACTCAAATTAAATTAGTGCTGAATAAGGATTAAGTCTCGTAGAAATAAAAGTGATTATAGATGATACTTACCTTAGGTCTTGAATTTATTTACATAAACAAAAATCATTTATAATAAATATAATTTTATTATTCATATAAAAAGAATATTATTGTTACATATAATAGAATATATTATTTTATTATCACCTTATATAATCATTTTATTAACAATTCCATGTTTAGGTAATGCTTCAGATAATAACCGAATTGTTTTCATACGTGATTTGACTTTTTATTCTTGATACTGTTATGTATATATAATGATTAAGATATTCAAAAAATGTAAAACCTAATATAAATATTATATTTATTCAGTATATAAATATTTATAATAATATATAAATGATAGAAATATGAAATGAAATACATTGTTCATGGAGACCATAGGTCGTACGTATGAATGAACGCCGAGTATGTTTTCTTATCGTATTGAATGAAAAAATTAAATGAAATATATATTATCATTATAGTATTATTATTATGTAGTATATATCATATTATTTTACTAAAAATGTCCTTAATACATTCCAAGTATTTTTTGAATGAATCACATCACTCTAAGCAGGCAGTAGTCCCCACGTCCACAAACCAAGTTATCAAATTTACAAAAAAATGGGATGTATGAAGGTACGTTCTATATAATAATTAAATAAGAATAATGAAATCATAAATATCATAAATATTATATAAAAAATTAATGTCCATAATTCCCAATAATGGGTGTAACACCCCAAGCTTCCACGGTAAGCTTCTCTCTGAATAATACAATAGCGTGTGTTCTACGCTACTTCAAGTTCTAACACACCGCAACCAATCAAACGATGTAAAACCAACTTTTTAAAATTTTATAAATCTTAAATTTCAAAATGGATTTCATTTTTGGATTCTGAATATCGAAATTATCTTAGGCTTAATTTTTGGAAATTTCCTGAAAACTTTTAATTTTTGATGAATAGTCAAAAACACTAAGTTATTGTTTAAAACCAAATTTTTATTTAAATAATTAATAATTTTATTTAAATTTATTTTTGGTCAAAATAGATACATAATACCTATATAATTTCAATGTAATTCATTGGTGTCAGTTTATATTAATTTTAGATATATAAAAATTTTATAGAACTTTTTACCGTCTTTTACCCACCTCCAAGGAGCCTTTGCAAATTTACAGAAAACATACTTTTACCACTTCTATGAGTAGAATTTCAAAAAACTGAGATACATGGTTTATATCAGTAAGTAAAATGTGGTTCAATAATATGAATATTTTTGGTGAATAGTAACTTTTTAATTTTATATACCACAGTTAAAAGTAAATAGGGTAATTAAGGGTAAAAATGATATTATTATTACACTAAAAATGTCCTAACTATATTGTATAAGTTTAATTGGACCAAAAACATCCTTAGGAATAAAATACGATCCTGTATGTCCACTTGGATTAGAATAGGTCATTTAATATTATTTAATTCAAAGAAGAGTTAAAAGTGTTAAATTCAATGTTTAATAAATAAACCATTTTTAATGTAGGGTTAAAAAAAATATAAATTCCACTAGAAATATTCAACATAGAGATAAAAATATTTCATACATAATGGTATTTTATTTATAATATTTTGACATTAAATAATTTAATTTATTTATGATATAATGATGATGCAGTAATTACCAAATTTATGAAATATTAAAATAATTGATATTATAAATATCCAAATAAATGTTATTTGAGACTTTTTATGAATTATACTAATTTTATTAGTTAATATGACATGTTAGGGATGGTTAGATGAATTGTTTTTTAAGTAATAACACTGTTATGAGTTTCGAAAAATCAAAATACCAAATAGTGTCAAAATTGACATAACAGAGTTTTCAAAACAAATATTATATTATTAATTGATATTATATTCCTAAAAATCTAAGGTTCAGACAAAAGTCTTAAATAATATTATATATGTCATTAATTAACCACTTTAGGTTCTCTTGGAAGATTATATAAAGCTTATTAACCATATAATACAAAAATACAAAGAGACATGGTAAATGTCAAATTGTTTAACTAAGAGTTTAATCTAAAAGATAAAGTTAATATAGTGAACAAAACCAATCTAAAACCTATTTGTTGATTGGTTTTTAACCCATACCCACCATAGACTTTAAATAATTCATTTTTGAGAAATTAGAAACCGAAAATTATTTTATTATAAAATAACATTTCTAGCTTTTCCTAAGGTGCTCCTCACCCCCCATATAAAAGGGAACTCACCCTTCCCTCAAATTCACACATTAAAAGCCTTTTGTCTCGGAAAAACCCTGACCAAATACACTACCAACAGTCCTACCTTCATCCTATATGCCTTCCTTTAGTCATAAATCTATTATATGGAGCCCTTTTGATCAAATCAAAAGGAAGAACCCAAATAAGAGGTAAATATCTCATCACCACTTTCAAGTACTTTTCTTCTTCCACTTCCTCTTTATTTGTTTTTTCCATTCTAAAATAATAAAAATTGTATTTTATATATAATTTGATGTTATTAAAAATATTTTACAACTTTATTAATTATTCTATCCATCCTTTGAATGACGTGTCACCATACGTGCGTACGTATGGCTTACCGACTCCACGTCGTGGTGTAATTGTTATTCAAAACATTATAATTTGGATGGGTATAATAATGATGTGTTATTGATGTAAATAATATATATAACATGATAATTAATATTTATATATGATATACCATCCAACTATATATTATTTTCATATCAAATGAATGATATTGTCGCTCGTGTGTATGTACGGATTACTGTCTCCACGAAACGCAATGAGATTCATTCCCCATCGTATCCATTCAAGAATAATTTTCATTGTATGATTAAAAATAATTTTTAAAGACTTAATATAATTCTGAATATGAATAAGATACATCATATTCACAGGAAACATTACTTATGTAACAAATCATATAACATAAAACAAATCAGCTAACACCCGAAATGATGATAATACTAAGATATTATTAACAAAGAAATGTTAAATGATCATATATGATATCATATTAATGTATATGATTCTTGTATAATTTAATATAAATTATTTAACCATTATACAGGAGGTTTATCTACCCTCTACCAAGAAAATGTACAAGCTAAGGGTTAATTTTACAATCTCTTCATTATCCGAGGTTGTTTATACGTAATTATATACTGGGACCTCATTATCATCCACATCCATGTTTCTTAAAAATTAAATTCAAAAAATTCTTACAATTTTATAGAGTATGGGTTAATGTAATTTATACACTTTTTTGACTTTTTATAAGATGTTTATAAAGGAATCTTTCTGTCATTTTCTAAACAAGGCCCTTTATATCCTTTTCGACATAATTAATGTAAACTGTATTTCTTTTAACTTATACGGTGGGTGAGGATATATTACACCATTATAACAACGTAGAAGCTTACCTTACAAGCATATAAGAATATTTTTAAATATAAATGATTTCTTTTATAATTACATGACATTTAAATGATTTCAAAATGGAAATAGATGTTTCTCTAAAAGGTTTTGATTTATTCTATGTCAATATCCATTGATAGATTTGAAGTTTGTTTGATGTTGATTTATTATGATACAAAACATCCATATTTTATTGAAGGTTTTGTGATATGTTCGAATTTGGATGTATTATTTCATACCATTCATGGTTTATGGATAAATTATTAACATTTCGTATGCCAGTTTTAATACGAATGTTTATGTCATGATTAAACCTTTTCATATGAGGAATGCATTGGACTTAGTAAGTGATGGGTGGAGCTCTCTATAGCTCCTTGATGCATCAGTTGGTCTCCTGAGACATACTAGTGTCTTATCACAAGGCGTTGAAAAAATCTTAATTGTAGTCTTGGCACACGGCCATGACTATGTGGTTATGAGGTTTGACATTATGCATTCCATCATTATGAAAGTGGATATTGATATTGCAAGTGATTATTATACTAGTAGAATATCCATGTGAGTAAGTAAATGGAATTATTTTGATTTATATTTTCCATATTATAATGAATTTCATGTTGAAAAGGCTTTTGTTTTTGTTTTATACATTTTCTTAAATGTTTATGCTTCTTTATGTAATTTTCCGCTATATTGTTAACCTTACTGAGCATATAAGCTCACCCCATTCTATGTTTTATTTTTTCCCAGGATACAAAGAAGTATATTTTGGCTGACTTGTTGGGATAGTCTATGGGATCGTAGAGTTTTCTATGGAAACAATATTGTTGTAGTTTTCCATATTATGATATAATGTAAACCTTATTACTGTATCTAGTACATCCAAGGATACTAAAGTAATCGGCCTTTCGAGACATGATATCTTATGATCATTCCAGTGATACGTAATAATGCACCGAATCTAGGCTTCTAGGTTTGGGGAGTTACAGTTGATATTAGAGGATGTTTAGTATAATCCATGGAAACTAGATTTTGATAAACTCTAATTAAGGGACAAATCCCTAAGATATACTTTGATGATTAATATAGAAGAACATCATAGAATTTTGGTATTGTAGAGATTTTGTGTGTTTTCCAAGAAATACATCCCGGTATGGATATGAGATGCTAGAGGTGGCCATGGAATAAATGTTCCTAGGGGTAAAACAAAAAAAACAACTTTGAGCTAGACACGAGCGGGAACTGGTGCATGAAAATGGGCCTTGATGCACTCTTTGTTACGACACTCCCCGGGGATATGGTTAGGATAATTCTCATTTTATTTTCAAAAAATTATGATGGTTTTATGAGTATATAATTCCTAAAAGAAAACATTATTTATGATTATGTATTATATCCATAAACTGTTCAATTTATGTTTAGTGTTTTAAAAGTTTGGAATTATGTATTTCGATTCATAAACTAATCTAGTTTATGCCATTTTTTAGAAATGGAACCTAGTAGAATGAATGAAAACTGTATCAATGCACAAACTCCATGTAGGGATTTCCCTCCTGATCATGATAATTATAGTGGAGATGGTGATACAACTGGTGCTGATCAGCTTATCACTATATTGGGACAACTCACTCATGTTATGAATAATAATATTACCCGTATGGACACCCTAATCCGCAGTGTAGAGGTTTAATGTTAGATCGCTTCCTGAGGAAACAACCACTAACATTCAATGGGGGTACAAATCCAATAGTAGCTGAGCAATGGATAAATTCCACAGAGAAAATATTCCACGCCTTGGGGAGTAGCGAAATAGAAAACGTTATCATGGCAGTTTACCACCTCACTGTAGATGCTGATCATTAGTGGTCATTGTTTCAAAACACAAAATAAGATGATGAAGTATAAAATATGGAATGGAGGGAGTTTAATGAAATTTTCTTCGAAAAATAATTTCTTCATGACCATCGTGCGAATATGGAAAGACAATTTCTGAGTCTGGGGAAAAAGGAAGATGAGAATGTCACAATTTATGAAGCTAAGATTACAAGATTAGCGAGCCATGCTACAAATTATATATGTAACCAAAGAATTAGTATTGATCATTTATTTGATGGGTTAAAACCATTTATCCATTGAGAATTAGTCTCACAATCCTTCTTGTCATATGAAGATATTGTCTCATGTGTTATCAATATAGAAAAAGAATTCTCCAAGTCTTACAACTTTAAAGTAAAGCAAGAGAAGAAGAGTTATTATGAACACTGTAGAAATGGAAATAAGGGGAAGAAGGGAAAATTTGAATATCCATCCTGTAGTAAATGTTGGAAGAAACACCCTGGTAATTTTTTGAAGGGTATAGGAGTCTGTTACAAGTGTGGTGAAAAAGACCACCAAGCTCGTGATTGAAAGGGGAAAAAAGAGGTTATCGATGATTAATGATACAATTGTAGAGAAAGGGGGAATTATGCGAAATAATTTCCTAAGCATCAGAGGAACATACCTTAGAAAAGGCGATGGGATCAAGGCTGAGCTTATGTTATCAATACTATTGATGTTGAAGCTCTGAAAGACGTGGTGTCAAGTAATTTAATGGTTTCATCATGTTTAGAAAATGTTTTATTTGATTCTGGATCATCGCATTGTTTTATATCTTCCAAGTTTGCTAAGAAAATTAGATATTACCAATATGGTTTAACAAGGGAGTTGTTAGTCAAAACTCCTAAGGGAAGTATCACTGCAATAATGTTTTGTGAATCAGTCCTCATTAGGGCATATAAATGTTCTTTATCTACTGATCCCATCTTCATACCCATGATTTAATTTTATATAATCCTCAATATGAATTGGATTTCAGAACATGATCCGAAATTTTATTGTAATAAGTAGGAGGTTATAATTATTTATGTCGATAAGGAGTACATTATCATTAGTGCAGAAACGTCACCACCTAATTCTTATCTAGATCCACCACTAGTTGCTCAACTAAATTCAATTATTGGGGAGAAGGAGAATGAAATAACAGTTCATGAGGATTGGAATGTTCAAATAGTTTATGCACCTATTGGGTAAGAATATGTTGATGTGTTTCTAGGGGATTTACTTAGACATCCTCCAGAATGAGAAATTGATTTTTCCATTGATTTAATTCTTAGTTCAAGGTCCATATCGAATACCCCTTATAGAATGGCCACTGTGGAATTAGTGTAACTAAAGAAAAAAATAGAGGAATTGAGTAATAAGGGATTCATTCTCCCTAGTTTTTCTCCATGGGGAGACCCTGTCTTTATTGATAAGATGAAAGATGAAACTATGAGGTTGTTCATTGACTACAATAAGATCAATGCTATAACAATAATGAAAAAGTATCCCCTACCTCACATTGATGATTTATTTTACCAACTTCATGGAGCTCAATACTTCTCAATGATTGAACTTTGATCTGGATATCATCAGTTGTGTGTGAAGAGGGAATACATTCCGACAACAACATTTCCAACCAGGTACATGCATTACGAGTTTACAATAATTTCTTTTGGATTGAAAAATTCACCCTCTATGTTCATGGATCTAATGAATAGAGTTTTCAAGGAATATCTTGATGACATTGTAGTGGTATTTATTGACGATATCTTGGTATACTCTAAATGATATGAAGATCATGAAAATCACTTGCGAATTATCCTGAAGACTCTTAGAAGACACAAATTATATGGGAAGATTAGTAAGTCTGAATTCTGACTTCAAAATATTTCTTTTCATGGCCATATTGTCTCTAAGGATGGAATCTCTCTTATCCTTCTAAGACCAAGGAAACCCATGAATAGCCATCACCAATGAGTATAATCGAGTTATGAAGTTTTATTGGTTTATCATGTTATTGTTGACAATTCATCCAGAATTTTTCCCGGTTGGCTAACCCATTATAAAAGCTCACACGAAAAGGGGTTAAATTTGTTTTGACCAAATAGTGTTAAGAATGTTTTAATGAATTTAAGAGAATATCATCCAATGATCCTATATTGACTCTACCATCGTGGAATTATTGGTGTGTTATTTATAGTGATGCTTCAAAGGAAGGACTTGGTTGTTTCCTTATAAATAATGATAGGGTTATTGCCTATGCATCACGACAGCTAAAAAACCATGAGAAAAACTATCCTACTCCTGATCTTGAGTTAGCCGCTATAATCTTTCTTTTGAAGATATGGAGACATTATCTCAATGGTGAAAATGTGATATTTAAACTAATTACAAGATTTTGAAGTATATTTTATCACAAAGAGAACTCAACATGAGGAAAATGGGATATCTTGAACTACTCAAGGATTATGATTGCACTATACACTACCAACCGGGGAAGGAAAATAAGGTGGAGGATGCTTTGAGAAGAAATTATCATGGAGTTTTGAAAAAGATGAGAGTTGAAAGGGATCCAATTTTCATTGATCTAGTAATGATGGATATGGGAATAACTATGGAAGGTGAAACATCAATGCCTTTTCAAATGGTTGCCAAACCATAATTTCTAGAAATGATAAAACATTATCCTGTTGTAGATGAGGAGTTTCAAAAGAAGACTAAGGTTGTGAATGATGGGAGATTGAGTGACTTTGTATATGAATATGGAATTTTGAAATTTAGGAAGAGACTTTGTGTTCCCGATATACCTGATCTAAAAAAAGAATTGTTGGATGACGCATAGACATCAAATTTATCTATAAACCATGGGAGCACCAAAATATATAGAGATTTGATAGAACATTTTTGGTGGGACAACATGAAGAGGGAGATTTCTGATTTTGTGTCAAGATGTATGGTTTTTTCACAAGTGAAGGCTGGAAGGCAACAACCTGGAGGAGTCATGCAACCTCTTCCCATACCTGAGTGGAAATGGGATGATATCACGATGGATTTTGTCATAGGGCTACCAAAGACTCATAGAAGGAACGATGCAATATGGGTCATTATTGATCAACATACCATGTCAGCACATTTTCATTCTATAAGATAAGATTAATACATGAAAATTTAGTGATACTATATATTAATGACACTTTAAGAAATCATGGAGTACCACTATCGATTGTTTCTGATCATGATCCCCATTTTACATCAAGATTATGGAAAAGTCTTCAGAAATCCCTGGATACTGAACTTTGTTTGAGCACCACCTACCACCCTCAAAATAATGGACAATTAGAACGGACTATTCAGACCTCAGAGGACATGTTGAGATCTTGCTCACTTGACTTTCAGGGTATGTGGGATCAATATTTAACTCTGGTAGAATTTTAAAATAATAATAGCTTCCATTCAAGTATTCAGATGGCACCATATAAAGCATTATATGGAAAGAGATGTCGCACACCTAATTTATGGGATGATGTTGGTGAAAGAAAACTTGTAGGACCATAACATGTGGTGGAAACGATGGAAAAGGTGAATGTAATCAAAAACCACATCAAATAACCTCAAAGTAGGTAGAAGAGCTATGCCGATAACCCAAAAAAGGATTTGTAATTTCATGGAGGAGATCATGTCCTCTTGAAGGTATCTCAATGGAAGGGTGTTATACGTTTCGGTAAGAAGGGAAAATTATGTCCCAGGTACGTCAGAAATTTTGAAATTATAGAACGAATTGGGGAGGTACCTTACCGTTTTGCAATGCCGCCAAGTCTTTCCAAAGTTCATGATGTCTTCCACGTATCACTGCTGAGAAAATACATGCCTGATCCAATGCATGTACTCACCTATGGGGAATTAGAACTAGAACCCGATATGTCTTATTGCGAAGGGCCTTCCAAGGTTCTTGATACAAGAGAACAAGTTCTGAGAAACCAGATGAATCATTTGGTAAAAGTTCTATGAAGAATCCATAAGATGGAAGAGGCAATGTGGGAACCCATGAAACTTATGATGAAGAACCACCCGAGACTTTTTATGCAGTAATATTCTAGAAATTTCGAGGACGAAATTATTTCAAGGAGGGTATAATGTAACACCCCAAGATTCCATGGTATGCATCTCTTTGAATAATATAAGAGCTTGTCTTGTATGCAACTTCATGTTCTAACACACCACAACCAATCAAACAAGTCATTATGAATAGAAAAACCCACTTTTTGAAATTTTAAAAATTTTATCTTTCAAAATGGACTTCATTTTTAGATTCGAAATATTAAAATTATCTTAGGGTGAATTTTTGGTATTTTTATGAAAACATTCTATTTTTATTGAATAGTGAAAAACATTGAGTTATAGTTTAAAATCGAATTTTTATTTAAATAATTTTTTATTTTATTTAGATTTTTTAGGACAAAATAGATACATAATAACTATATATGATCAATGTAATTCATTGGAGTCAGTTTATAATAATTTTAGATATATACAAATTTTATTGAACTTTTTACCGTCTTTTACCAATCCCTTAGGAGCATTTTCAAATTTACATAAACCATAATTTATGCACTTCTGTGAGATAAATTTCAAAAATCCAAGAGGCACGGTTGATATCAGTAAGAAAAATGCGGCTCAATAAGAAGAAAATTATTTTTGGTGAATAGTAAATTTTTACTTTTGTTTACCACAGTTAAAAGTAGATAGGGTAAAAAAAGGTAATAATGACATTATTATTACCCTAACACATGTCCTAATTCTATTGGATAAGTGTAATTCGACCAAAAAAACCTTATGAATAAAATATGATCCTTTAGTTCCACTTCGATTAGATTAGGATATTAATTATTATTTAATTCAAAGAAGAGTTAAAAGTGTTAAATTCAATGTCTAATAACTAAACCAGATTTATTATAGGGTGGCACACAATATAAATTAGACTATAAATATTCATTAGAAATATTAAAATATTTCCTACATAATGGAATATTACTTATAATTTTTATACATTAAAAATTTAATTTATTTATGAAACAATGATGATGCGGTACTTATCTAATTAATGAAATATTAAAATAATTGATATTATAAATATCCATATAAATGTAATTTGAGTCTTTTTATGAATTCCACTAATTTTCCAGTATAACATGACATTTTTGGGTTGGTTATATGAATTTTTATCGATGTAATAATGCTTTTATAAATTTAGCAAAAATAGAATAGCAAATAGTTTCAAAATTTGCATAAAAGAGTTTGTAAAAAAATATTATATTATTAATTGATATTTTATTCCTAAAAATATAATGTTTTGCCAAAGGTCATAAATAATATTATAAATGTCATTAATGAACCACTTGAGGTTCACTTGGATGTTTATAGTAATTTTATTAACCATATAATTTAAAAATACAAAGAGACATGGTAAATGTCAAACTATTTAACTAAGAGTTAAATCTAAAAGATAAGGTTAATAAAGTTACCCAAACCAGTATAAAACCTTTTGGTTGAGTGGTTTTCTACCCATACCCACCTTAGCTTTTAAATAATTCATTTGGAGCCATTATAATCTGAAAATAATTTTATTACACCATAATATTTCTAGATTTTTCTAAGGTTCCCCTCACCTCTCTTATAAAAGGGAACTCCACCTTCCTTCAAATTCAAACCTTCAAAGCCTTTTGGCTCAGCCAAAACCCTACCCAACTACCCTATAAACTGTCCTACATTCATCCTAGATGCCTTCCTTTAGTCAAAAATCCAACCTAAGGAGCCCTTTGGATCAAATCAAAAGGAAGATCCCGAAGAAGAGGTAAATATTTCATCACATCTTTCAAGTTCTTTTCTTCTTCCACATTCCCTTTCTTTGTTTATTCCATTAAAAAATAATAACTCCAGTATATTCTATATAATTTGATGTTATTATAAATATGTTAAAACCATATTCATTGTTATATCCATCATTTTATTGACATGTCACCATATGTGCATACGTACGTCTTACCGTCTCCACGTTGTGGTCTAATTGTTATTCAATGCATTATTATTTGGATGGGTATAATAATTATGTTTAATTGATTTAAATAATAAATATAACATGATAATGATTCTGTATATATGATATACATCTAATTATATATTATTTTAATATCAAAAGAATTATATTGTCACTCGTGCGTATGTACGGATTACAGTCTCCACGAAACACGATTAGATTAATTAACCATCATATCCATTCAAGAATAATTTTAATTATATGATTAGAAATAATGTTTAAAGTCTTAATATAATTCTGAATATTAATAAGATACATCATATCCACAAGAAAAATTACTTACTTATCAAAGCGTATAAAGGGAAACGAATCAGTTAACACCTGAAACGACGATAATACTAAGATATTATTAACAAAGCAATGTAAAAAGATCATATTTGATATCATATTAAATTGTACGATTCTTGTATAATTTAATTAGAATTATTTCACCATTATACATTAGTTTTACCTACCCTCAACCAAGGGAAAGTACAAGGTAAGGGTTAATTTCACAATCTCTTCATTATCCAAGGTTGTTTATACGTAATTATCTACTAGGACCTCTTTATCATCCACATCCTTGTTTCTTAAAAATGTATTTCATAACATTCATAAAATACTATATACTATCGGTTAAAGTCATTTAAAACCTTGTTATAATTTTTATAAGATGTTTATAAAGGAATCTTTTCGTTATTTTCCAAACAAGGTCATCTATAACTTTTTCGACAAAATTAAGTTAAGAATGTCTTTTTTTAATATATACAGAGGGTGCAGATATATTATGATGTTATAACAACGTTGTAGCTTCCCTTAGATTCTCATAAGATTATTTTCAAATATAAATTTTTTATTTTATAATTAAATGACTTTTAAATGATTTCAAAATAGAAAGAGATATTTCTCTAAAAAGGTTTTGATTTATTCTATGTCAACATCCTTTGATGTATTTTACGTTTTTTTGATGTTGATTTGTTATAACACAAAACATCTATATTGTATTGAAGGTTTTTTGATATGTTTGACCGTGGGTGTGTTATTTCATACCAATCATGGTTTATGGATAAATCATTTACATTTCATATGCCAGTTTTAATACGAATGTTTATGTTATGTTTAAACATTTTCATATGAGGAATTCATTGGACTTAGTATGTGACGGGTGGATCCCGATATAGCTTCTCGATGCATCTGTAGGTATCATGAGACAAACTAGTGTCTTGGAACAAGGCCTTAACAAAATCTTATTTTTAGTCTTGGCACAAGGCCTTGAATATGTGGTTATGATGTTTAGCATTGTGCATTCCATCATTATGAAAGTGTCTATTGATATTGCATGTCATTATTCGACTAGTATAATATTAATGTGAGTAATTAAATTGAATTATTTTGATTTATTTTGACATATTATGAAGATGTTTTTTTTGAAAAGGCTTTTGTTTTATTTTTATTCATTTCCTTAAATATTTATGCTTATCTATGAATGCTTACACTATATTGTTATTCTTACTGAGCATCTGAGCTCACCCCTTTCTATGTTTTAATTTTTCCCATGGTGTGAAGAAGTATATTATGAATGACCTGTAGGGATAGTCTATGGGATCTCAGTGTTGTCTATGGAAACAATGAGGTTGTAGTTTTCCATTTTTTATGTAATGAAAACCTAATGACTGTATCTAGTACTTCCAATGCTACTAAACTAATTGGTATATCGAGACTTGATCTTTTATGATCATGCCAATGATATTTAATAATGCACCGACTCTAGGATTCTAGGGTAGAGTGTTACAATGGGAGGTAGTAAAGGAAAAAAGAACAACCTCATTTCACGAGGATGTAGTCCGCCATACACACAAAATGAATGTTCGTTACCCATTAGATGGAAGTGTGTTTAGGTATTGGTAGAAACAATAAAATAAAAACATCTTAATAAATTTAAGATTCTAAGGTTATTATATAATCATTTAATAATAATAATTTAGGTGGTATATAAACAAAATCAAACAAAATCTCTTGTTGAAGAATGCCACATCTACTTCTGGTAACTATTTTTGGTTTGCACCAAAGGAATTCCTTGGTTGTCTATAATTCAAATGTGAGGCCTCTAGGATGAATTTAGAGAAGTTTATTTCTTATTTTTTCGAGTTTGGAAAATCCAAAGTGGACAACTAATCTATTAAAGGTGAAGTATGGTTGAGAGAAACTTCCTCTACACAAAAATAAGTTGATTTCCTTGGTTTTTATTAAGGTAACTAGTTTTCTAGACTATGTAATATTACCATTAATAGTAAATTAATGTGATATTTATTAGGAAACATAGAAACACTTAATTCTAAAAATGAAAAAAAAATTAACACAAAATATTTCCAATGTGTGTTGGAAATTAATTTTAAAATAATAACATGATTATACAAAACACATCTTTAACCATACCCATGATAATGATGTTTTTACTATTTAAAGTTAAATATGTTAATTATAAAAGATAAACTGGTAAACTAATAGAATATATTATATATCTATTAATATTTAAAAATAATATGGTAGAATAGTTTTTTAGAATATTGAAAATCATTTAATAAAATATCATTTAATATTAAATAAAATTATTGTTAATTTTGATATTTTTAATTAAATTAAATTAAAAAAATCATTAAGAAAAAGAATTAATTCGATTCTATTATGTTCATACCAGTATAAATTAATATATTCAACTAAAAAACCAAAAATAACCATTCCATAAATATAGTTTACTTTTATCTTTTTTAGTATCAATTATTTTAGTTAATTATTAATTAAAAAAATTCATTATTTGGCATTCCGTAGGCAGTTAATCTAAATAATTCTCATCTAATAAGTAAATATAAATTAAAATTATGAAAATAGTCTTTTAAATCTCAAAATAATTTGTATAACCAAACTAATGTGGTTTTGGGTCTCTATCTCCGGGCTTTGTAAATGCTGATGGTAAGAAAGGTTTCTTTTTTATCTTTTTTCATTTCATAAATTATTATATAGGTAATATTCATTGAATATTTACCCAATAACTCATAAAATCATAACAAAGTGTTTATAGGGTCGAAATATGGGCATCCAATAGATTTTAGAGAAATGTTTAGGCCATTTCTCTCTTAAGATTAAGGTCTAACCACATAGTAATTTTTTGTTAACAATGGTAATTAATTTCAGTTAATATCAATAAATTTTTTGGTGAAAAAGTATTTTTACAATACTGAAATTTATAAATTATTATTATTACAAAAATGGAATCCGTTATTACAAATTATAATCACAGAATTGGTCGAAATTAATTTAAATTCAATCTCGTATATGGGTTAAGACAACGAGTTTTTGAAGGAAATGTTTAAAAGATTGAAATGTATTTACATACAATTTAAATGTGAAATTGGTTCCAATGAACAAAATTGGATTAATATATTAAAAATTTATATTATTAAACTTTAAAACCAAAATAAAATATGTTCTTACAATATAAATAATTTATATGAAAAAGCAGTTTTGAATTAAAATTCAGTATTTTTCACAGTTCATCCAATAATGATTTTTTCAGAAATATATCAAAAATTCACCATAAGATAATTTTAATATTATGATTTAATAAAAATAAGGTTTATTTTAGGACATTTATATTTTAAAAGTTTCTAGAATTATTTTTATTATTTTTCACTATAGGGAATAAAATGCATTTTATTTGGGAGAATTGTATTTTCAAACATATAACAACATTAAAAAAATTTATATGTTTGGATATAAATATGTTTTGATTATTTAAACAATATAAAATAATATTTAAAAATTAGTTATTACGACTCATATTACTATGTTTCACCTTTGTTATAACTTTATCATTTATTTAATTATAATAATAAAATGTTGTTTCTTAGAAACATAGTGTTGTGTGTAACACAAAACAAGGCGATGTTACATATAGTGCAAGATTAAAATGTTGTACCATATAATGAAATTAAAATATATTAATTTCTTATAAAAAAAATCCATTTTTCAATGTATTTTGAAAATGAAAAATATCAAAAAAAACTTAATTACCTCAAAAAATAATTCACAAAATATCAGTCTGTTAAAATTGTTATATAATTTTTTTCATTTTAATATTTCTAAAAAAAATCACTATAGACAAGTGTTATAATGATATCTTAGAGAATGTTACCAGGAACTAAATTTCATAAATAATTATCTTCTTTAAAACTAAAGAAAAAAAGAATTCTTCTCCTATATTATATAAAATATATTCTTTTTTATCCACTGTCTACTTATGTTGTTTTTTACATCATTAAATATTTTAAAGAAACATCTATTTTTTTATAAGATCAATTTATTTTCATTGTCACAAAATTGAAAGAAAATAAATTTATCTTGTGTAAACCCATTTAAAAAATAGATCATCATTATAAGTAAAATTCTTCACACAAATTAGATTATTTTTTATTCATTTTATGTTCAATGATTTTTCATTCCCGAATTATATAGTACCCCATATTACTTATCACTGCCTTTCAAAAAGGTTGTCAAGCTTATATATTTTTATGAAACATCATCCACCATCTATTGTTATTTAGCACACATTTTCTTATGATATTTGAAGGTAAACATTTTCAACATTTACACTAATAGAAATGTGAGTTAATCATTAATAGTATTCCCCAATTTATCACATCTTCCATAAGTATTATCAAGTATATCAACACATTTTATCACTTACAATCCATGCTAAAACTATTTAGTTGGATTATTTTTTATGTTTTTAGGTTTTATACTCCTTGATTTATTGATACTATTTGTTTTTCATGATGATATATTTTATAAATACATGTATTCCCTATGTAAATAACCACTACATAACTAATATCTACATAAAAATAAATTTCTCTCAAAATATGAAAAGTGTTTTGAATAGGTATTGGTTAGTTTGATCTAAATAGTTGAATTTTTTCAAATATTTCCCAACATTTTAATTTTTTGTTGATCATACATTACCAATATATTTTCCCATAGGCCAATCAATCAATTTTTTCATCTAGAATCATTTTTTGTTTTTTTATCATCATTTTTTAAAATAAAATATTGTGTCAAATATGTTTATTAAGAGAAAAAACTGTAACATTTAAATTGTTTTCAGATTCATCCTAATAAATATGCCATTACATTCCCAAAATATGTTATTTTTGTTGATTTCGTCCATCATCAATTTTAATTTTTGATTTAAAAACCCGTTTTGGTATTTTTAAATATTCCCCTACAACTTTATTATATTTCTCAAAATCATGCTAATATATATTCAACTAATTATAAAATTTGAGTAACATAACTTGAATTATTTATAATTATTCCTATCACAAGATGAATAAAATTGGAGTGTCTTCAATAATATATATATTTTAGTTAAGTATGATATTAAGTTTTCCAATCATCCTAAAACATTATCCTTCATTTTTTATATCAATTTTGACATTATATTAATCAATTTCATTCTTTTAAGAGTAACTATCCTTTTAAATTATTTAAATGTTGAAAATATAGACCCTAAAATCTAGTTTCACGGTGTACACTATCTATATCTCTTACTATATTTTTCCCTCTTCAATGTTTTCTTATTCACTTGAGTATGAAAATTGATCCATAAAAGCATAATCACCATTTCCATTTGAGTTTTTTCTCTTCTTTTTTACTTTTCACATATTTATATGAATCTTCCATTTTAGATAACAAATTTCAATTATTATACGATGTAAAAAAGTTTCATTCCCATTTAGGGAAATTTATTTCATAATGATCATTAACGAACTTGTTACTATACTTATTTCAGGATCTTTTGGGTTGAGCTTCTTCTTCATCCTCAATGGTATTCTCTTGGAAATTCATCCAAAATTTCCCAATTTTCCACAAAAGGAATATTATCCTCCTACATAGCCTTTCATTTCCAAAATAATATTAAAATAATTAAGATAAAATTGTTATAATATGTTTCATCAACATTATTATTATATTATTTATTGTGAGATTTTATTTTATTATTTATTATAAATCATTTTAAAATCTTGAATGGAATACACTATCACATTCTTTATTTATACTTAAATATTTATCCTATTCTAATATCATATAAAATTATAGCGTTTTTCAATTTATAATTATATATTAATTTAAATAGTGATTCTCATGAGGTGATTTTTTCCATTAATTTTCTATAATAATTCATATAAATTTCATTACAATAATAATAATATTCAATAATTGTTGAATAAAAGTATCACTACATAGAGGGGTGAATCATTATTCAAAAAAATATTTCCTACTTCACAAAATTTTCCCACAACATTGGTTAGTGTGCATGATCCTTTTCTCGATAGGTAAAATCATTATAAATGATAAAGTAATTGCAATAAGAACATGTAATACATATTAAATCATTATAAGGGGATGAAACTTGGTTATCAGTGATTTGATTCCCATTTCACAATATGTTCACATTCTTTTGAATAAACAACATTAAGGATAATAGAATGATCTTGGAACCTTTATATTTAATGTGTTTTACTAATAATAATACCCCTCCCACAAATTACACAATATTAATTGTAAAAAAGCTAAAATGATAATCAATTTTTTGGAATAAATATATAAGAAATATACCATTCCATTCTCACAATTTACTTTAATCCACCCTTTAAGTGTGAACTCATTATCTTTTTAAATGATGTCCATTTACTCTCAAAAAATCTTGCAAAAAAACTTATGCGGTTTTCTATCAAATTATTCATGGTAATTTCTAAATTTAAATATAGAACAGAAATCCATGGTATGCTTTATATAACCATGATTCATTTTATAATCAAACTCATATATAATAATATTTGTTTTATATGTTGAATCCTCATGTTTTCCCATAAATAAATAAATAAATAAATTATAAAAATATGTAGAATACCATGATGTATTATGGTAAATAATAAAATGTATATCTAATATCTTAAAATTAAATATCTATAACCATAATATGTTGACCTCCCAATGGTAAATAATGAATTTCACATATGTACTTGAACTTCTCACCATTTTGTTTTTTGGAATTCCATGACAAGATTGTTCACACATAAATTCCTATTGTTTCTCTAAAATATTATCAAAACCATGTTAATAACTCATGGTGTTTCAAAATTAATTATTATGTGTTTCATGAAAATATGAAATGTTTCACAATACATGTTGGCTAATAGCTTCTATATCTCTAATAATTCATTATATTTAATCTTTTAGATATTTTAGGACTCAAACATCAAAAAAAAGATATTCGACACAATGCATTATCTAACAATGGTTTAAATTATATTCATTAAGAAATAATTCATATAAATTTATTTAAAATATTATATAAAATAACTTGGTGTTTTCCTCAGAAAATAACTATGGAATTTATATAATCTTCCATGTTGTGTTTTCCTACTTTCCTTGAAATATTCATTCCTTTAAAATATATATAATTCCAATAAAACCCAAATAATTTCAATAGTGTGATGATAATTAATATAACAAGAAATAATGTTTATAACTTATGAATCATTATATCAATAAACTAACCCATAATATACGCATAATGTGAGAGTTACAAACGCTACATTACAATATAATGTAATGTTTGTGAGAGAACATCATCACTATGTTTAATGTAAAATACTACATTATCTTGGACTCATTACCTAAAAAATTTCATTAACCAAAAATTTCAATAATTTTGTTGATGGATCATCACATTTAACCCATAATTTCAATTATTTTAAACACACTTGAACGAACTTAAGATAGGTTTTTCTTTACTACTGATAATAATTAATCCCCATTGAATAGAAAAATACTTACACTATCCCATACAAAACTAATTCCTTGAGATTCTAGGTACCACTACTTTCTTATATAAATATTCTACCCCATCCATTTACCTAACCATTTTCTTTAATGAGAAATTGTTATCACTTTTTAGAAAAAATTTATCTATATATATGGGAACATATACATTTAGTGTTCTTTGATATAAATCACCCACAACTTGATAATAATTCCAAAGATCTTAACTATTATTAGGTAGGCACATAAAAATAAATATTACCCTATTGTAATAAATATTACCAATTATTCTTTTAATTCATATTTTTCCAAGGATGATAGAGCATTCTCCATTTAAAGAACACTATCCTCATTATGGATGACGCATCTAAATCCTAGTTAGAGAAATTGATCTTTTGGTAGGGTATTTCTTCTAATAATTGTTTTAATAATATACTGAAATGACCAGCATAGGAACTTTTACCATCCCATATGATCCTTTGGTCTTGGCCTGTCAAATAACACTGGTTTCCCTTAGAAACACATCATCTCACATATGTGCCTAAATATAAATATAACACCACATATCAAGCTAATGAATATCACCATATTATGGTATATTTTATTTTTTTATTCTTCTTCCTCACTCAAAAATGACGGGAAAACATCCTTGGAAGTGATATAACAATAAATTAGTATGAGTTAAGAATACATATTTGTGAACATATAATAAAGGCTCTAAAAAGAAATCCCACCTTATTGACATAAGTAATATCAATTAGTATTTTATTTATTCTTTTTTCTGCATATTCCACTACCTCCATTTGGCCATAAATTTATATATTACTTGTTTCTTAAAATAATAACTCATTTCCAAGAAAAATTATTTAATTTTTAGAATGAATCAGAAAAACATTACAGTGAGATACCAAATAATTTAATTTAACTACATACAGAGCCAAAAAATATCATTAAAGGATAAGTTAGTGACATGTAAGACAAAATTGTTATTTTAATTTATTTAAATATTATTCATCTTTAATAATTTATCAAAAAACAAAGAAATAGAGTCCATACGTCACACAATATTTATAAACCCTAAATTGAAGAACATAGTAATGTCCTTACAAAGATGAATAAGAATTATGAGGGGGTTGTATAAAACAAAAAATGTTCTATTTTAGGGATTTAATTAACCTATTCACACAAAATGTCTAATATACCCACTACCACTATCCTCTCATATGAAGATTTTATAGATATATCCAAAACAAATACACAATAAAACTTTTCTATATAGAAAATATTATAGCTGAAAATTACCATAATAATATCCTTTCCAATAAATTTTATAATTTCTTGAGAAATATTGGTCCTCTGGATATTGGTTAATTATGAATTTAGAGGTTATTTTTTTCATTAAATATAGAGTTTAATGTATACCTTCATGAAAACACATCAATGAACGTATTTAAAATCCATTTATTGTATTTGATGAAAAAGTTGAATATTTTCTAGAATTATACCCATATAAAATAAATTATATAAGCATTTTTTTTGTTTTTCCAACCACTTTAACGAGTCTTAATTTATATAAATAAAAAAAACTTTGTTATGTAAGTTGATCATGTTTGTTTTTTATAGATCTAATTAATTCATTTAACAATGTTTAATATATTTATTTATTCAATATATTTATGCTTATTTTTTCACTTAAATACCATATTGAATTGTTTTATTGAAGAAGAAAAATCCAAATTCTTTTTTCAAGAGCATGAAAATCGATATTAATTTTTTGTAAAATGTTATGTATAGTTATTTTATCAGAAAAAAGATTATAATTAATTTAATTTAAAAATAATTTGGAACCATATTTTATATAAATTTTATAAACTTATTTTCACTTGTATTTAAAGAAACAAATACAGTTCTATATTATTTCATAAGAATTCAATATAAATAAGAGGGTCTATAGAAGTTTCAATCCTTTGATACTATTTAAATAATAGACTCGTATTTTTTTACCTTGATTTTATCCTCATTAAGTTTCATAGTATCCACAGATATTAAAAAACCAATAAAATTAAATTTTTTATTTAAACTATAATTCATAAGATATCTATGTCATATATATATGGAAAAGTATAAAATTATTATTTTTTGATATTTTAAAAAATAATATTTATTATGTGTTCAATGAATATAGTTTTTGTGAATAATTAATTTAACCCAACATGAAGGGATTATAATTTTTTTTGAAAATCATGATATATCCTACATTTAAACTAATCTATTCATGACTATAATTTGTTAAAATTTAATAATTAATCCCAACATACCATGCAGTTCAAACAATGTTTTCATGATGAACAAAAAATCTAACTGTAATAGACATTATATACTTGGGTTTCGATTATTGGTAAGCACCCCATAATACTGCATCAATGATGGGGGTTCAAAACCCATTAGGCATATGATACTGTATATGCACTATAGTAGTAACGTAGCAGAACTATAGTAGTAGTGGAACTATAGCACCAAAGAAATTCTTGTGGTGACAAACAACATTACATGAGTTGTAGTGGAGATATTACAATAGTATCCTAGGTAATATAGCAGCACTATTCATCATAGGGACTTTGGGCCAAAAAATAAAGGGCATTTAGGGAAATGTAATGGGATTTAAGTCTCATTAGGAACATGATCCATTTAATGGGGATCCTCTGTTGAAAAATATAGGTCCTTTGATTCCGTAAAAAAGTTGTGTTATCCAAAACATAAAAAAATCCTAATAGTACTTATCATGTTTCAAAATATAAATTTTTACTATATAGAAGGTTTTTAATGTATATGGGTGGTAATGAAACAATTTAAGAAAATTTTATAATACTAAAGATATCATATAGGTTACCGTAAATATTTCCTTGTAAGTCACTATAATGGTTTCCAAGAATGTTTTCTTATAATTAATATTATATTATTGTCTCGAATATATTTTAGTATTTGAATATATTACATATAATTTTCATTGAAAAAATAATCAATTCTCTAAAATACAACTATGAGGGGAATAGATCATGTTACCTTATAGGATAGTTCATATAATCATTTTATAATTATTTTTAACATATTTTTTCTAGTTGATAACTATAAATATAGAATATACCACTTAAAAAATAATATTTTATTATGTTTGATAGAAATAAATTATCAAGTGGATTAAACTAGCGTAAATATTTTTTTATCTTTAAAATTCCATAAAATAGATCATTAAGATACTAATGTTATTTACACTCATAAATAAAGTCAAGGATTCTCAAGGATTATTATTCACATAAACTTCTATTTATTCCACCAAAATAAAAAAATAGTATCACTATAATTCATTCTTTTATTTTATGTATATTTGTTTTCGTTTTTTTATAAATATATTACACGTTGTATTTTTTATTCGATGTATTCTTATTTGAGTTAAGAAAAAAATCATAGACTTTGAAATATTTTAATTTATTTATTTTTAATTAATATAAATAAATGGAATATATTTCTAATATAGGATCTATGTATCTATCATAGTATGTAAAACATGGTCTAGAATGTTTATAAGGATCTAACTCATGTTATCATACCTTGATACATGATAGGGCCCATTAGAAGTCCTAAACCACATTACTGACCAATATAGGCTATAAACAAGTTCTAAGGGCATTAAGTTAATTATTTTGGAATGATTTTAACCTATTTAAAATAAAACTATATAATTTATTTCTATCTAGAACCCAACATGATATGTCTATAAGTTACAATAATCTCACATAATAAATAAACAATATTCACAATAAACCCAAAAAACACCTGAGATAAAATCTAACTCAAATATAAAAGGGACCACGAACCATAAAATATAATACATCGAGATCAACCATAAAAATACAGCATTATATACATCATGTGTAATGTTTTTATATACAATAAAAAATTAAATAAAATGGGTAAAAATAGATAGAAGGCTGATAATATTAAACATATATTCTACAAAAATATATTAATAATAATGAACCAAAAACCACCAATTTCCTTGTGAAAGGTGAGTATTCTACAACTTTCACATCCTCAATAAATCGAGTAGTGATATAATCCTCTAAAACATCAAATTAAAACTCCACCTTTACCATCCTAATGTAAATAAAAGTCAATATACAAACCGATCTGTGTATGTAGGGTATAATAGGTAGGTTAACCCATATGAAAATCATTTTTTCTTAGTTTTTAAATTTATAGAAGTAGTTAATCAAGAATTCCAACAGAATAACATGATACTGATGGTAGAGTGTCATGATTATGTTTTCAATGTCTAAATGAAAAGAAAATAGCAGTAAAGTAAATAAAATATTCACTTGGAACAAGACTCTGAATGGGGGTAAAGTCTATGTGTTTATTACCATGAATGTTTAAAGGATCCATAAGATTAATGGTAATGGATAATTTTAAAGCTCATACTACCCATGAGAATGAGTCATTAAATTATATTATACCTTTGACCATTTTACGGCATTTCTATAAATGTCAGATCCAAATGGATTACTTTTCATGATAACCAAGAGGTAGTGGAAATAATTGGCCATATAAATCTTAGGGACTCAACATCATAAATATAGAAACTTATCATTTTTAAATGTTATTGATTTTTTACTGGGTAATCATGTTCTTTTCATTAATAAATAACTTCAATTGTTTCTACCCATGGATTTTGACTTCATCAGAACTATTAAATATACTGGTGATATTCTTTTCATTTGTAATTCTATAATTGCTATTATTGACATTATTTTATTTGTAATTTTTTTTTTCAATTCATGGATGGGGTGATTTTACTATTATTTTTAGAAACATAATATATTTGGATTCTTATATTGCATATTTTATATACATTTTGTTCTTGAGGAAGTTATAGAGGATAATTTTTGATTTGGAGGTTCTAAATCCAATAGTGAGAGAAAAGACTTGTAATATACTACCAAATTTTAAATTCACCCCCACTATAATATCAAAACCATATGTTTATTTTTTTAATATAATGAATGAAACATAAAAACATTTTATGACTAATAATATTTGAAAAAATTAATAAGAAAAACTTCTATTTTATAAATTCAACATTTTTGAATAAATAAAAAATATAATTTAAAATATATCTTCTATAAATAATATAACAAAACTCACCTATTAATTAAACCAAGAGATGAAAAAATTAAATTATATACATACATTTTGAAATAAGATCAATCAAAAACTCCAATGATCATATTCATAATGGGTTACTAGGTTTTAGGGATATAATATAATGGTACATAAACAGAAGTACCATATTAGTTGAAGAGACCCATACTTGATGTACATAGACACTCCATTACTTTTACAGAATACTTAATACATTACAAAAACAGATTCCCAATTACCGTATTAGTTTAGTGTATTTGGAAACACGAAACATTATCTTCTAATCATGGTGAAAGTTCTTCAACATCTCCCATAAAGATCATACCCATTGGTTTTCTTACCTAAAAAATTTCTTTATATCCCAAGGAAAAGAAAACATAAAAAGGGTGAGCTCAAATTCTTAGTAATGGTAAATATGGAGAACATAAAACAATCGCTAAACATTTTAACGTATGAACATGAGCATAAAACATCAAAATCCCGAGTAATGACATAAATCTTGGCAGTGCATTTGGAATAGATCAAAAAGAATCATTAACCATTATAAAATAGCATAGGAATAAAACATGTAACTGTGGAAACCATTAAGTACATGTTTGATTTCTATAGTATCAAAGGAACTACTAAAAAGACCATCAAGGTGGACAAAATCCCTTACTAAATTGAGTTCACTCCTCGTTCCAGTCCTGTATCACTGAACCAGATTAAGTTTTCGTTCCTGCCATGTCTATCTCATGAGATATAAATCTTCACCCAATGCAGTGGAGTGAGATATAGGTCCAACCCATCTCATAATGAAATCATTCTTACCTCTTCCACAACAGAAACATAAATCATTCATCATAACCCAATGAAAAAATGGGTTTCATAAACATCATTTCATCATAACAAAATCCATATAAAACAAATGGATATAATTTCATCATAAGAAAAGTGAAACCATGTAAATAATAGAGAAATTATACTTGAAACATGCACATATAAAATAATTTCATCTTAGATGGAAAATGGTTTTGATAAAACACATGAATTGAATTCTTGATGAAAATATCCTTTCTTCTTAAAAATATTTTTCTTTTCACAAAATGCCATGAAATTTTAAAATAAAAGGAATTTTTTTGAAAATAGTCATGAAATATTGTAGAGGACACTTTATTTAAATAAGGCTTTATGAAATCATAAAAATATATTCATGCCGTATAAGTTAAAAAAATTCTCCTCGTACTTTTACCGAAAAAGTCAAAAAATACTTCGTATGGAAAACAAAAGAAAGATTCTTTACATAAAACAAAGTAAAAGTAAAAAATGGGTAAAAATTACTTTAAATATACATGGATGAATAATAAACACTATATGAAAACATTTATATGGACATGGATGAAAAATATAACCCCAGTAAATACTTACGTATAAGCAATCTCGGAAAAAAATGAGATTGAAAAATTATCCCTTACCTTAGGTCAAATTTATTCTATACATGTCTGAAACTCCTGTATAGTGGGTTTAAAAAGTATAGTGGGTTTAAATAAATTTTTAACTAGTAAAAGAACCATAATAATATTTATGATATCATATATGATTCACTTATGACTTTATCTAACCCGTTCTTTTGTCAATTCCATGTTAAAGGAGCGTTTTTGGTAAAATCGTTACATTTATCATATGTGTCTGGACTTGTTGTTATTGATATTTTAATTACCTATATCATGATATAATTACATTAAGAATGTACAAAATGATTTATATATCATATATATTCAGTATATATAAATAATACATAGACAAATGAAATGAAACACACCGTTCATGGAGACTGTAGGTCGTACGTACGCATGAACATTGTTTTCCATTCCTTATTGACTTGAATGGAAGTAAGTAGATGAAATATATATATACATAAATCTAGTAGAATTATTATGTCATATATATAATTATTATTCATTATATATATTTTATAATCATTCTTTAATGGTTAATATGGAGAATTAATCTCATCCCATCGTGGAGATGATAATCCGTACGTACGCAGGAGCGATGATATCATTCCCATAATTATTGAATGGAACTGTAGTGGATGATAAAATATATCAGAATAATTATTATGTTATAATAACCATATTTCATTATTATTTACACCATTATACCCATCCAAGTAAGGTGGTGGAGGAAAAACAGATTACACCATGACTTGGAGACGGTATTCCGTACCTACGCACTCGCGGTGATTTCATTTTCCGTAGGATGGATAGAAGGTGAAATGGGGTTGTATAATATTTATAATAACATATCAGTATATTAGTTATACTGATGTCATTAATTTATAATTAAACAACTAAAAATATGTAGTATAAGAATAAAGAAACTTGAAAGAATAGGTAGAAGAGATTACCTCTTCTTTGACGCACCACCTCTTAACATCCTCTTAGGGTAATAAAGTTGGTCTTTGAAGAAGACCATGACCTATAGTAGGTTTCTATAGAAGTGGTGATGTGAAATGGGACGGGGTTGGCCAATCTTGAATTCTAATATTTTTTTGAAAAGGAGAGGGAGGTGGTGCCGTTTTATAAGAGGGGTGAGGGTCACCTTAGGAAAAACATAAAATAGTATTTTATAATAAATTCATATTTGGTTTAATGTGGCTCCATAGTGACTTATTTAAAGGCTAGGGTGGGGATGGGTAAAAATTCTCTAAAAAAATAGGATTTAGACAAGTTTAAGTTACCATTTTAACCTTATCATTTAGATTTAACTCTAAGTTATACAATTTATCTTTTACCATGACTTCTTTTATTCTTAAACTATATGGTTAATAAACATATTATAAACTACCAATAGAACCCAAATTGGTTCATTAATGTCATATATATTATTATATAAGACTTTTGTCCGAACCATATATTTTTAGGAATAGAATATCAATTAATAATATAATATTTCTTTTTAAAAAATCTTTTATGTCAATTTTAACACTATTTGGTATTTTGATTTTTCTAAATTCATAAAAGCAGTATTACTTCGAAAAAAATTCATCTAACCAACCCTAATATGTTATATATTCCTATAAAATTAGTTTAATTCATAAAAAGTCTCAAATTACATTTATTTGGGTATTTATAATATCAATTATTTTAATATTTCATTAATTATATAAATATTGCATCACTATTGTTTCATGAATAAATTAAATTATTTAATGTCTCAAAATTATAAATAAAATACCATTATGTAAAAAATCATTTTATCTTTCTAATTAATTTTTATAGTTAAATTTATCTTATGTATTACCCTATATTAAAAATGTTTTAATTATTAAACTTTGATTTTAACTATTTTAACTCTTCATTAAATAAAATAATAATAAATGTGTTATTCTAATCCAAGTGGACCAAAAGGGTAATATTTTATTCCTAAGGTTGTTTTTGGTCGAATTACACTTATACAATAGAATTAGGACATGTGTTAGGGCAATAATAATATCATTTTTACCCTTAATTACCCTATTTACTTTTAACCGTGGTAAATAAAAGTTGAAAGATACTATTCACCAAAAATTAGTTTTTATCTTATTGAACAAAATTTTACTAATTTATATTAATCGTGTCTCTCCGATTTTCGAAATTCCACTCATATAAGCGGAAAAATTAAGTTTTTTTGTAAATTTGAAAATTCTTTTAGGAGGTGGGTAAAAGACGGTGAAAAGTGTAATAAAATTTTTATATATATATATATTAAATTATTATAAAATGACTCCAATTAATTACATTGAAATTATATTGATATTATGTTTCAATTTTGACATAAAATAAATTTAAATAAAATAAATAATTATTTAAATAAAAATTCAGATTTAAACTATAACATAGTGTTTTTCACTATTAACCAAAAATTGAAAGTTTTCAAAAAAATAACAAAAATTCACCCTAGGCTAGTTTCGATATTATGAATACAAAAATGAAGTCCATTTTGAAAGATAAAATTTATAAAATTTCAAAAATTGGGTATTACTATTCATAACGACTAGTTTACATAATGTTTTAATAACACATAATTTTTAGTGAAACTCGGTATTGCGTACAATGCAAGCTATTGAGGAAGGTCGCTCTTGCATGTAACAAACCCAAGAATAGTGTTGCGTATACTACAAGCTAATATGGTGTTTCATATAGTGCAATATAATCTTGGTGTTGCATACACCACAAGACATCAAAGAACATAAAAATAATATTTCTAATAAAATCTTGGGGTGTTAAATTCTACCTCCCTTAAAATGAATTTCTCCCTCGAAATTCATTGGGGTTATAAATGGTTTACTACTTGAATGTTTCATTCATAAAAACCCACATCGTATAAAGGAATACTAAAACTTTATTTTAAAAATAATGTATGAAACGTAACAGTTACCCTAATTAACTCATCACTGGGTTTCCACATTGAAGAACATAGGTGAAAATATGGATATGGAAGAGAAATCTAACCATCATATTCTGATGGAGAGTGGTAGAGAACATGGCTATGAAAAATCCATAAATAAAAAATCCATAAATTTGTGATGATCTAAGGTACCATCTAGGACAACGTTTTTGGTTTTCAAGATCATTTCCTGAAAGTTGAAAAAATGGAATTAAAAGAAATACTTAATTGATATTGGTAAAATCTCACCATTGGTCATTCCTTGAACAATTTCCACTTTATCTCTTAAATAAATGTAGTTGAATTTGTCATTCATGAAGTGTCAGTAGATCATGTGATAGAATTATAGGTCATTCCATCTGTCTCAAACATAATTTTAGCAAATGTTATATACATAAGTCCATCTATGGTGAGATTACTCATATATGGTTCCAAAAATGGACTTATACTTCATCTATCATCCTGCTTAATAAAATAAATCTCATTTTAACAAACCAGGGACTTCTTGTAGGCCAGTGGTAGGCGATAAAGGCATGTGAAACTTCAGTTGTGGGTTCGATTCCTACAACCTTGTTCGATGCAACGTGTTGTCACCCGTCCTGTTGGTTGTCATTTTTCTAAAACTACACTATTATAACATTACCGAAATAATATCGAAAAAAAGTTCTATTCTTAAATAATACTATCTGATGTCTGAAAAAATCCATTCCATTCTTTAGACTTATCCAAAATACATATTTCCAATCTCATAGTATAAAGAATATGATTACTGGAAAGGTCACCTAACAAGTACGTGAATACCATATTTTATCCCACATATATCAAAAGATATATCTTGTTGATCGCATTCCAAATAGGTGAATACCTTAATCATGTATTCTCTTGAAACATAAATTACCATAGAACCTTAGTGAAAAAATTAACTCTATCAAAAGTTAACTCTTTCCACATACCAAAATCCCAAAATATCTGTATACACAAACCATGATATCACAATTTCCTTATATCAGTCATGAGTTCATTAATACTATCAAACATATCATTATCTCCTTATCCCTTTATTATGCGTATATCATCTACTTTCCAAAAATATCTGAATAACCATTCATGGTTACCGGTACTATTCAATATATAATTTCAAATACATTAGGAAAAACAATAGTGTAACAATCCTTAGATGTGTATTTATTCCATAGTACCATTACCTATACAACATAACTCCTGATAAACTTAAATCATTCCACTACTTTCTTAAACCATTGACCAAGCTTCGATAATTCTTTCAACTAACAAATCATTTGTAGTCTCTTCATCATCATAAATATAAATACTACCCATACTACCATGCTGATTATCTTCATGAGACTTTCCCTTAGGTAATTGGTTTGCATAATGCCTGTACATTAAACATTTAATACATTTAACCATTGTTGATGTCTTAGAAATACCATTATACTTTTCCATGGTGATAACTAATCCTTTTCCTTTGCAATTACTAGCTTTGTGTCATTCTTTTTCACACCCAAAGAATCTTCCAGTTCCTTTAAAACATTCTCCCTGATGACTCTTCCAACCTAATTTACATGAGGGGAATTGAACTTTCTCTCCTCTCTGATCATCATGAAACTCCATATTTCTCTTATTAGCTGAGTCAGGATACTTACCAAAGTTGAGATTGTTGATCGTATTATGAGATTGCTGATTAGGCATAATAATGATGTTTGGACTTCCAAATCTCGTTTCATTTGGTTTCTCATGAAAAATATCATTTCATTTTCCATAATATCCTCCATTATCGTGAATCTTCCTATTTCTAGCCATTTTCAAAAACCCAAAAAGAATAGTGTGAGAGGCAATAATCATGCTAGGAAAAAAACTTAATAATGGTGGAGTACCTTCAATATATAACATCATTGGTTTAATTCTAAGATCATTACCATAATTATAGGACAATAACCTATACTTACACTTAACCATAGAGGAATCCCTATAAATAACTTAGAAATATCTTTAGGGATTTCACTAAAGCATTTGCATCCTAGTTTCCAAAGGTTAACTTAACCTTCACTCTGATACCAAATGTAGAGACCCATTGTTTACGTATATAGACATGGAATTAATTTTTTAGAATTATTAATACATTACAATAACAGAAGCCCAATGATCGTATTAGTTTAGTGTCTTTGGAAACTCGGAAAATAATCTTCTAATCATGGTGAATGATCTTCAACATCTCCAATAGAAATCTTCCCCTTTGGTTTTCTTACCTTAAGACTTTATTTATATCATGGGGAAATGAAAATATAAAAAAGGCGATCTCAAGTGCTTATTAAGGGTAAACATGGAGAACATAATAGAATCCTTAACATTTGAACATATGAACATGAACATAAAACATCAAAATAATTAGTAATGACATAAATATTGGCAGTGCATAAGGAATAGATCAAAAAGGAACATTAACCATGATAAAATAGAATGGGAATAAAACATGTAATTGTGGAAACCATTAAGCACATGTTATGATTTCTATAGTATCCAAGTAATTTCTTCCAAGACCATCATTGTGGACAAAGTCTCTTACTGAATCAAGTTCACTCCTCATTCCAGTCCCGTATCATTGAACCAGATTAACTTGCCATTCCAGCCATGTCTATCTCATGAGATATAAATATTTACCTGATGCATTAGAGGGAGATATAGTTCCTGCCAATATCATAATTAAATCATTCTTTTGTGTTCCACAACATAAACATAAATCAATCATCATAAACCAAAGAATAAAATGGGTTTTATAAACATCATCCCATCATAACAAAATCAAAATAAAACAAATGGATATAATTTCATCATAAGAAAAGTGAAACCATGTAAATCATAGAGGCATTATACTTGAAACATACACATATGAAATAATTTCATCTTATATAGAAAATGGTTTTGATAAAACACTTGAAATGAATTCTTGATGAAAATATCCTTTCTTCTTCAAAATATTTTTTTTTCAAAAAATGCCATAAAATTTTAAAAGAAAAGGATTTTGTTGAAAATAGTCATTAAATCTAGTAGAGTAAGCTTCATATAAATAAGGTGTTATGAAATCTTAAAAATATGTTCACGCCATATAAGTTAAAAAAACATTCTCCTCATAATTTTAACGAAATGTCAAAAAATACCTCGTATGGAAAAAAAAGAAAGATTCCTTCCATAACACAATGTAAAAGTAAAAAAGGGGTAAACCTTACTTTGAAAATACATGGAAGAATATTAAACACTTTATGACATCATTTTTATGGACATGGATGAAAAATATAACCCCAGTAAATACTTACGTATAAGAAATATCAGATAAAAATGAGATTGTAAAATTATCCCATACCTTAGGTCCAATTTCTTTCATACATGTACAGAACTCCTATATAGTGGGTTTAAACATATTTTTAACTTGTAACAAAACCATAATAAAATTTATGATATTATATATGATGTACTTATGACTTTATATTAACTGTTCTTATGTCAATTCCATGTTAAAGCAGAATTTTGGGTTAAATCGTTTCATTTATCGTACGTGTTTGGACTTATTGTTCTTGATATTATTATTACTAATATCATGATTTAAATTCTTCTAGAATTAAAAACATGATTTATATATCATATATATTCTGTATATATATATATATAATAGATATATAAATGAAATGAAACACACCGTTCATGGAGATGGTAGGCCGTACGTACGCATGAACGCTGTTTTCCTTTCCTTATTGATTTGAATGGAAGTAAGTAGATGAAATATATAAATACCTAAATCTAGTAGCATTATTATGTCATATATATAATTATTATTCAATATATATACTTTATAATAATTCTTGAATGGTTAATATGGAGAATGAATCTCATCGCGTCGTGGAGACTGTAATCCATACGTACGCACGAGCGATGATATTGTTCCCATAATTAATGGATGGAATTGGACTGGATGATATAATATCTATGAATTATTATGATTTTATAATAACCATATATAGTTATTCTTTACAACATTATACCCATACAAGGAAGGTGTTGGTGGAAAAACAAATTACACCACGGCGTCGAGATGGTATTCCGTACATTCGCACGCGCGGTGATTTAGTTTTCCATAGGATGGATAGAAGCTGAAATGGATTTTTTTAATATTTATAACAACATATCGGTATATTATTTATACTAATTTCATTACTTTATAATGAAACAACTAAATAAGATGAAGTGGAATAATAAATAAACTTGAAAGAATCGGTAGAAGAGATTACCTCATCTTTGACGCGCCTCCTCTTAACCACCTCTTAGGGAACTAAAGTTTGACTTTGAAGAAGACCAGGAACTCTATTAGGTTTCTATGGAAGTTTTGAAGTGAAATGGGCAGGATTTGGCGAAGATTGAAGACTCAAATTTGTGTGAATAAGAGAGGGAGGAGGTTCCCTTCTATAAGAGGGGTGAGGGGCACCTTAGAAAAAATATAAAATATTATTTTATAATAAATTTATATTCGGTTTATAATGGATCCAAAGTAACTTATTTAGAGTCTAGGGTGGGGATGAGTCTAAATCCTCTCAACCAACACGTTTTAGACAGGTTTAGGCTACCATTTTAAACTTATCATTTAGATTTAACTTTATGTTAAATAATTTAACTTTTACCATGTCTTCTTGTATTCTTACACTATGTGGTTACTAACCATACTATAAAATACCTATTTAACCCCAATTGGTTAATTAATGTCATATATAGTATTATATATGTCTTTTTGCCAAACCTTAGACTTTTAGGAGTAGAATATCAATTTATAATATAATAATTGTTTTAAAAACAGTTTTATGTCAATTTTTACACTATTTGGTATTTTCTTTTTTCTAAAATCATAATAGAACTATTACTTCAAACACACTTCATCAAACCAACCCTAATATGTTATATTAACCTATAAAATTAGTGTTATTCATAAAAAGTCTCAAATTACATTTATTTGTGTATTTATAATATTAATTATTTCATATTTCAATAATTAGTTAATTACTACATCACCATTGTGTCATAAATAAATTAAATTATTTAAATTCTAAATAATATAAATAAAATACAATTATGTTGGAAATTTTTTATCTTTATAATGAATATTTATAGTCGAATTTATATTATGTATAACCCTATATAGAAAATGTTTTAGTTATTAATCTTTGATTTAAACTATTTTAACTCTTCTTTAAGTAAAATAATAATAAATGTCCAAATCTAATACAAGTGGACCTAAAGGGAAATATTTTATTCCTAATGCTGTTTTTGGTCGAATTAAACTTATCCAACAGAATTAGGACATGTTTTAGGGTAAAAATAATATCATTTTTACCCTTAATTACCCTATATACTTTTAAACGTGGTAAATAAAAGTAAAAAGTTACTATTCACCAAAAATAATATTTATCTTATTGAACCAAATTTTACTTCTTGATATTAATTGTTTCTCTCATATTTTCAAAATTCCACTCAGAAAAATTTTGACCTAAAATAAATTTATATAAAATAATTAATTTTTTAAATAAAAATTTTGTTTTAAACTATAACTCACTGTTTTCACTATTCATCAAATATTGAATGCTTTCATAAAAATACCAAAAATTCACCCTAGGCTAATTTAGATATTCCAAATCCAAAAATTTAGTCCGTTTTGAAAGATAAAAATTATAAAATTTCAAATAGTTCGTATTACTATTCATAATGACTAGTTTATTTAATATTTTAAAAACACATCATTGTTTAGTGAAACTCAGTATTGCATACAACACAAGCTATCAAGGAAGGTTACCTATGAATGTAACACAAGACAAGAATAGTGATACATATACTATAAGATAATATGGTGTTGCGTATAGTGCAAGATAATCTTGGTGTAGCGTACAACAGAAGACATCAAAGAAATTAAAAATAATATTTCTCATAATGTCTCAAGGTGTTACAATAGTAGTGATTCAATCCTAAATGTTTATCTAAATTTCATGATCTAGGCATGATTGGGGGAACCATATAAGAATTAATTATATGGGAGAAATTGGTGGCACACTATCATCCTGATACCCTATTCCCCAACCTACCCATGAGTTTTCAAATCAAAAAGAGCACAAAAATCATTTTAGTAAAATACTCATCTTGCAATTCCATACTCCCTTCACAAAAATAATCTTTCATTATAAAGAATTAATCACTTTATAAACATTACATATATCAATTAAATTACATGTAATAAAAATTATCACAAAGATAATTTAATAGAATGATAATGTTTCCACACATAATTATCTAGATTTTTTGTGGGGCCAAAGAAATAAAAGGATAACATTAAATATTTAATGAAAATTCCTTAAATTAATTTCTAAATAAAAACATAATTTATTGAAAAACACCAATGAGTAAACCTTTTTTTAATAATTTTTTAAATCTCTTTATGAAGAAATTATAAATGGGATGTATATATATTTACATATAATGTTATAGTTGAGAACAAACTTACACAATTGAAAATAATCACCAAATTTCACTTCATATTTTACATAAATAATAACATTTATTTTCAAAAAACGTTAGAATATGAAAAATAAGGCCAAGGTAAAATATATATGGTAGACAGAGGAGAGGGTATAGGACCAAAAACTAGAAATTGATTCGAATTGTATCAATGAGCCAAAAATAAAAGGATGAGAGCCTTAATGTGGATTTACAATTCCTAAAAATAAAAAACAACCACTTTATTCCAATATAATATAAAAACTATATGTCATGGAAGAATTATATAATGATGAGTGATTAATAAAAATGTATAGCGACGAAAGGGGAGGTTTAGAGAGTCATACATTGAGAAATTAAAAATATATGGAGATGATTCAAACAAGTGATCAAGGGGGAGAGAGGGTTGATTACTAATGATTCTCATGGAATGATCTAAAGTTTATAAACAATTAAAGAAGGAAAATTAAATAAATCCAACACATTAACATTATAATTACATGTTTTTTTAGTAAAATTAATGGCTTAACTACATGTTCACAAAAAATATGCATGGGAACAAAAAAACATTTTAGAAAATTTTAACCTATATGGTATCCTTTACTAGTCTCTATTACAATTCATGCTAATACTATAATTTCGAATATTTCCCAAGAATTTAAAATTTTAACACATAAAACAAAACAAGAATAAACAAACAAAAATAAAATACCTTATAGTAAATTATTTTTTGGATTAGTTTCCAAAATCATTTTCCAATTGAGTTTTAGATCTACCAAATTCAGTGAATATAATAGACTAACTGATGATTCTTGATGGAGATGGATTATTAGTACCAGAAAAGTCCATGTGATGATTTTTAAATAACGATTAATTAAAAGATACTGGTAAATAGTGTGATAGCAATATTGTGGAAACCCAAGGGTATTACATGAATGTAACCCTCAGATATGTGAGTGTCAATTTGATAGATTATTTTTCATTTGTTAGATTTTGGATAAGATAATATGTATGATTATTTATATTGTTACATAAGATCAATCTTAGTATGTTTTTAGAATCATACACTATATAATTAAAAATGGAGTTTAGGCATTGGTTGTATTTGAAATAATGGAGGGATTTACATGGGGATTCAGTTTTTGTGGACTTCTAACCATTAATATCAAAATACGGTGGAAATCAATCTCAATATATAGAAACTACTATATCTGTAGGGTGAGATCATGTACAAGAGGGACTTTATATTATAACCTTATTCTAATTCAATGAAAAATAGGGTTGTATCATTTACCTAATAAATTAATACTCATGTATGAACCATGTAAAACATGGTATATTATTTGTCATTCATTTTTTTGATCATGAAATTATATAATATATTTTTTTCATTTTATGGTGTACATTTTAATATGGTAACATATCTATGATTTTATATTATGTTCAAATTTATTTTGAATGATGAACACTCAATACATTTTTTCTACTTAATAGGATATGTTGGAAATATTTTGTGTGTTTAGAAGATACATGTGAGACCAAAAATTCATATCAAAGTTAATTTGTAGAGTTTTCGATGACTGATCCCTAAGAAGGTGTTTTAGGGAACTAGTTAGTAGCATAATTTCTCCCATATAATTATTAAAGAATTATCATAAGTCATTCCTAGTCCCGCATACATGTTTTAGAATTTAGTGGGAGTTCAGTATCATCAGATGTAATGTTATTGGATGATGGTAAATTCGGGTTAGAGATGATTATCACGATAGACTTTAGAATCTAGAAGATACATTTAGTGTATTAACTAATGTAGAAGGATTTCAATATCCTGTTATGGAATACCGATCTAGAATCATTGAAAAAGGTATAATGAGAAAGGCTGGATAATAAATCACTTGTAATGATTCAAATATCATTAGCCCATAATGTTGCTTATATCATCAAAGAGGTGAATAATACTTCAATACTTATGGAAGTTCATACATACATATATATATTTATATATAAATAAAAAAATAATTAATGAGGTGTTCCTTTTTTTGAGTTTATAATATTTGAGTATGTAAGAATATAAGATAATGGATTATCACATAAATGATGAAAACATCATTTGAATACAACTTTAATTGGTAAAACTGAGCATTGTAGATCTAGAGTTGGTGGTGTTGTCACATTCATGACTCCTTATATTGTGGTATCTGGTGGTCAATCAAATGAGAAAAATAAAATAGTAATACATACTTGGAATTCACATATTTCATATAATTTATTTTTAATAATTAATTTTATTAGAATGATATTGAAACATATAACTATAAAACATATTGCAAGTAATGAATTCGTTTTTCTGTAGACCCAATGTGTTAGGGAAAACGAGGATGAAGAATATAAAAAAACGTGGATTATCAGGGTAGAAGGGGATCCCAAGTGCTATAATTTTGTGATGAAATTCCACCTAAAGAAAAATTTCAATGAGGGAAGAGACAAATCTAAAAAATACTGTCCAATAAGTGGATTTGTGAATCCCGTATTAGAAGATAAAATGAATATACTACCGAGTTTCCCTGGTTCAATTCAGTCTTGGATCATAGATACTGGACCTTTATTTCACATAACATATAAGATGAGGTTTTGGGGTACTGTATTTCAAAACTATTTTGTAAGGTTGATCATATATATGATGAAGCTATCAAGATTATGGGGATGGGTAATATTACTATCTAGAGGAGGGAGGAGATGTTTCTAGTGTTTCAAAGTGTCCAACACGTACCAATATTAAGGGAAAGATAAATTTCTTAATGATAGTTATAAAAAACTAGTTTACAAAAAAAATTCATGGACGGATCATGGAAAATATCACATGGTTCTATGGGGGTGATTAGAGTAGTAAAGGATGTAACATTATACCTAATGAGAGTGTAATAGGGTGCAATGCATACTGGAAAATTAACATTATTAATATCATGGAATGATAATTTGGGTCAATTTAGTAAGAATGTTATGAAGATCATAGTTGTGAAAGTATTTGTAAAGATCAAGAGCCTATATTATACAAAATAAACAGACTTAATACTTGGAAATCAGTATTATTTTCCGTTCTAAATAGAATGTATGATTCCAAAATAATAAAATGTTCGAGAAGGTCTACATGGATGTGTGTGGGATAGCTCACATTCATTCTAATGGAGTGTCACTGTATTATGCTACATTAATCAATGATTAAACACAAAAAGTTTGGATTTTATTTTCTATGTACAAGTTTTAAGTATTCAAAACTGTCATCCTATGGAGATCCATGATAAAAAAGGATACCATGAATAAACATAAGTTTTTAAGGTATGATAATAGAGAGGAGTATATAAATAGGTAAATAAATATGTTTAATTAATATAAGGGAATACGACCTGATATTAATGTACATTATGTCCTATTACATAATTAATTCCTAGAGGGGATGAATTAGATGACAGTAGTAATGTTAAAAAACATGGGGATTTACACAGGATTCCAAAAGATGTTTTTGGAGGAAGTGATGCATTGTGCGCCTATAAGGTTAACATGATTCCCTCTTCTGCATTGGGGAAATAACATATGAAGGATTATTAACAGAGAATAAATATTGAAATATCTCACAAAAAATCATTTGTTTCAATCACATATTCCTGTATTGATACTAATTACAAGGTCAAGCATAAGGTTAAGCCCTAAGAGTGTTACATTACAGGGAAAGATGATAAAGAATTCAAAGTTGGAATCTGTGATGAAATCATTTGAAAAGTTGTAAGGATTGAAAAATTATCTTAAATTAACATATCACATGGGAATATTGGAAGATAAAATTGGTTATCAATTAGATCAAAGTATCATTGGAAGATAAATTTAAACTGGATTGATGTTTGAAAGTTACAAATTTTATTGATAATTTAGTATCGATTTCTGAAGAAAGGAAATCAAATATTTGAAATATATGAAGGATTAGAGTCAAGTTATTATTATGTTACTAAGTCTATATGTATTAGAGATATTGGGTAATATGAAATAGTTAGTAAGATATTTCAAATGTGGAGTTATGGAAGAATTGATTCTGGAGTTATCTAAGTTGTAGGGTCAACTGTAGGGGTCTACTGGGTTATGGAACAAAATATTGAGATGTAAATGTAACTTGAACTACTTGATTATCATATATAATAGAGAGACCAACAGATCAAAAGAGGATAAGGATATAAAATAATTAAAATAATGGGAGTTAATAATGAGGGAGGATATTGGTTCCTTATATGAGTCTAGAACATGGGTGATAAAGAAAAGGACCTCTAGGGATAAAGTAATTAAAAATAGATGGGTTTATCAACTAAAATAGGAAAAAAGAAATATATATATACTTGAGGTAGTTCTAGTCCTTAATGGTTTTCAAAAAATGAAAAGTATATTTTTTTCATTCTTTTCTTTGATAGTTAAAAAAATGAGTATTCAGATGGTGCATAGTATGGTTATAATGGAGGGATTACATCTGAAATAATTCGGTTTTAAAACCAATTTTCTTTATGGATACCTTAACTAAGAAATATACATGGAGAATTTAGGTGGTTTCAAGGATAATATTTATTGAGATGTTTTGTGTAAGCTGATGTTAAGCCTTTGTGGTTTAAAATAGGTACATAAGTAATGGGATCAGAATTTCAAAACCATTATGGTGGAGGTGAATTTAATATAGGGAAATATTGATCATTTTTATGAGAGACAATTTTTTTTGGATGTGGATAGTAAGAGACTTGATATTAATTATACTATCTCAAACTTATTTTGAATAAATATAGGAGGTTGTAAAATGAATTTAGATGAGAAAAGAAAAGATGGTGACAACCCTCTATAAATATATTTGAAATTGAAAAAGGAGAAGACATCATGAATGGAATATAAGGAATTGTACATGTAAAATGTGTTTTATGTAATATTATTTATAATTATTATTTTTGAAATTATTTATACTTGACCATACATTGTGAATGTAGAGGGAGTAGTTAATGGGTTCATGATTCGAACTAAAAGATAACCTTGGGAAGTAGTGAAGTGAATTATATTATAACTAATCTATTATGAAAACTTATCACTATACTTAATATTGGAAGATTCATTGTAAGGGTTTTCTAACTCAAAATTTAAAAGATATGTAGATACATAGAAGAGTACCATTGGTTATGTGTTCAATTTATAAGGTATGTACATGAGTTAAATTTCTAATATTTTACCTATAGTTTCAATTTACATAATTTCATTTGTTTAATTTGATTTTATAGATGAAGAGAAGGATTTTTCCTAGCTAATGAGGTTGTTGGAAGATCTCAAAATAATGAAGGAAGTTAAGGTACTATTTTTTGACTTATAAAGTTAGATTTACTTTGAAAACAATATTATTTTTTATTCTAGGGTGTAGATAATTTAAGTAATATATTATTTCATATGAATGTTATGAGAAGATAAAGTTCAAAATCTATGGAAGATAAATGGATCTTTCAATATGATAGATATAATAAATAACGTAGTAGTATGTGATGTGATGAGGTGGTGTTGCACCTCAGTCAAGATAGGATAACAAAAAGTATGATGTGGGAACCATGTGAATATTATGGAAGTCTTAGGAATTGAAGGAGGTTTATGGATTCTGATGTAGGATATAGGGATGAATCCTAAAAAGGATTATTATGTTAGATATTATCAAGAATGTCTCTGAAAAACATTTTTCAAAAAAATTGTAGATCAAGAAGAAGGAGTGAATTTGGTTGTATAAATTTCAATTCTAGATGGATACAGAATATTTGGAGGTATGAATGATGGAAAAAATATGATTATAAAATAGAATTTAAACATAATGAGTTTGATATATGCAACATGGAATCGTAAAGGATATTCATGATAAAAACTATGGGATACATGAGATTCATTCTTGTTGGTTTTAACAATGGAGGATTCTATAAAGTGAATTATATAATGTAATTTAGAGTGGAACATTAGAGTATGGTCATGGAGTTTCTAGAAGCATTAAATTTATAAAATAAGATAGAGTTGACCTAGTATAAGTCATTTAATGAACAAATGGTTATGGAGATCAGGGTTGGATGGAATTCTCCCTATAAATATTGTAATGCAGTGTTGATCAGTTTCACTGAATGGAATCAGATATATTAGAAGCGTGAATCAATTTTAGGAGGTACTTTAAATTATAATCATCTTTAGATTCACTGAATAAAAGATCTTAATAATTTAACCAATGGATTATGAATCACATTAAAACCCTGTGAAACTTATGTTATTATTTTTATTTCATTTATTTAATCTCTATCATTCATAAATATTATCTATGTTCATTAAAAGATGTATGTTTTAGTTTGGGGACTTTGGTTTGGTTGTATTCTTTGTTTTGGTTTATTCAGTATGCTTTCTCATTCTAGTAAATTTGTTTACTTTGTAAGTAATAATGCATATTTTCCCTATATTTGGAAGATGTGCAAGTTACCCAAAATATTATGCATCCCAATTCTCCCAAAATCCCATAATAAATATCCATAGAGTAAAAAATGATGAGGAAATTGACATTTCATTAAATAATATTAATCCCATGGAATGTGATAATCATTTTTCGGACACCAAATAAACCATAATAAATGAATAAATCTCTCTCACAATAACATACTCGGATAATCAATAGGTCAGACTGGATATTAAAAAAATGATATATCTTTCTCCAAGTCTATATCATTTAAATTGAGAAAATGAGAAGGTTTGGATAGATATTTCTATAACCAGGAGATCTGAAATCAGTTAAGAATTAATGTCATTTGTGGAGGTATCAATATTTGTTAAGTGAATTTTTGATGTATTTTCCCATTCTCAAATATTATAATATAAATCAACAAGAGATTACGTTGATTCCCTAAAACTTTATTTCCTAATTTGGGTGAAAATTAAAAAACCGAAATCACAAACTAATTTTTTTTTTCATCAGTCAACCTCATTTTATTTAATTTTTTTTTTGATTTTTAGTTGTCATCAATTTATTCTCAAATAAGTGAATAATATTTTTCATCATCAAGACAATGAATTTTACTTCTATTTAGTATTCAACAATATTATACCAATATAAAGGGTACTGACATGGTCCACAATATAAATCATCAATATGAGCTATGTTTATCCTTGATTGGTAACTATTATTATATGAGAATTAAAACATTGATAAATGGTTATCCAAATACCCCCAATGTAATATATAAGAATGAATCAGAACCTCTAATATTGAAATATAACATTTTTATAACTATTGTTTTAAGGGTGAAATGTTTTTCTATGTTTTAATAGGGATCTTAAAACTTCTTATGGACCTTCCAAAATTGTGATTTAAGTGAAGGGCCTCCATACAAAATGATAGCCACGAGAACAACATGAAACTTCATAATATTCAATACATAAAACCTCCAAATATATTAGACATTTAAACTATCTTTGAAATAGATAAAATTAGATGTTTTCAATTTCATATCAATGATTTCTTATATATCATTCTTCCCATGAGGGGTATGCTCAAATCAGATGAATGATTCCACATACCCCTCACTGAATTTCAATGTCGAAATGTGTAATGGTTGAAGCATAACTAAAGGTATTTGATGTTCCATTTTAACATGAAAATAATTTAGGTAGTGACAATCATTATAAATAAAAACCATCTTCATACCATGACACTAATAACAATATTTTCACCCATTTCCACTACTTGTATTTTATGTATTTCTATTATGAGATATAACATAGACTTTTATGATTATCATACATGGTAAATTTCACATTAAATACATATTGCCACCGATATTTGAGGAAATGAATAAAATTTATAATTCACGAACATGGTTCATGTAATTATTTTCATATGAACATAATTAGAGAGATCTATACATCCCTATATGAGTAATCAACATAAGTATGTATTGAAAACCCATACCAGAAGTGTTAGAATAGATATCATAACATTTTATATGATTAAGTATGACCATGATAAGAAAAACATTAATATAATTTAATTTTCATCAAAGGGTTATTTATAATAAATTCTACATATTAATTTCACCTCTCTATAGGTAAGAGATAACAACATTGATTGAAAATTATATAAATCGTTAACAAACTAGCTATAATATCCATTTCTGAAAAGGCATATTTGAATCTCAATGTCAATATATAGACTCAATTATGACATAATAAATTAAATAATGTTTGGATAAACTAATATTCCCTACTCGAAAACCTTACATTCCCCAAAATCAACATCCTAGTGCCAAAAAATACATCTGATTAAGTTTGTGATAATAAACATAGTGGTGTGGGCTCCAATCTAGGTTCTTTGAGTAGTGTATAGGATATTCATAAGGAGACACATAAGACAAATAAAATATTTACAATTAAGGTTATCTATATAAATTTATTTCTCCTTTAGTTACATAATAGTCATATAATAAGAAGGTAAGGATATATGAAAAATGATTTATAATACACAAGACTAAAAAATATAATTACAATTCAAGTGTCACTTTAAATAAATCATTATGTAATAATTTTAAAATTCCCTTGACACTTATGATAGTTAATCACTTAAAACCCATTTACTATATAATATAACAATATATGTGACATAGATAGTAACTTTAACAACCTTGAAAAGAAATGAACCAACATGACCTAACCTAGAATCCCATTCACATTCAGACCAATGGAAATTCCAATTAGAAAAATAAAAATTACAATTAAATGATGAAAATCAATACATAACATGAACATAAAAATTTAAATCATTACCAAAATGAGATCAAGGATATCCCCGCCAAGGATAAGAAAATTCCTAACAAAATTAACTCTATAGATTATAATATCACATAAAGGAAATCTGAATCACTTCTCAGTCTTATTCCTAATAATATTTGCGATCTCTATGACATAATACATAGCTTCAAATGAAAAATTTGATAAAATCATGGTTCCAATATATATAGAATAATGGGAGGCACCTATAAATAATAATTAAACGCATGTATATAAAATAATAAGAAACAAATCTGGAGTTGTGTATGATAAAACATTAGACTCAAGAAGAGTATGTTCTCAATTCAATAACCACCAAAATTCTTAATGTTCCTAGGATTTTACACTAAAATAAGGCTCATTAGTCATATAGATTTTCCCATGGAAAAATGATCCTTTCAATGAGATCTTGATAATGATATCCCACTATTACAGAAGTATCAAATTGAAACTGGTATCCCATCATAATCAAATAACCAAAAACATTATTTATAAGTAAGTGCATCCTATAAAATCTCATAGGATTACCAAGGATAATTTATAAAAGATAGGCCTTAGGATCTTCATTGAAAAAATATATTGAAGGAACTATCTCTACACATTAATAGTATATGATAATATTAATTCCTATAATATTTGATGACGCAAATTGTAATTATTGATTAGAACTACAACTTCATATTAATATAAACTCATCTCACTTCCTCTATTTGTTAGAGAAACCACATTCTCTATCAGCTAGTGAAATATGAATTTTATAAATTCTATATAGTCCTAATACATTCATCTCCACCATAATGGATTTAAAAACAATTATTTATATTAAATGATTAAAAATATGATCACTTTTTACTAGATATCAGGTTAAATATATAATAACTCCCCTTAAATTTGTATCATAATAATGTTAGAATAAAACTATTTACTAAATATAGTCTCAAAAACCATCCATTATAAATTATGATATAGATTATCTTGGACAAAAAACTCCCACCATTTCTATATAGGAATCCCAACTTAAACATGGTGAGTTTTAATTTAGAGGCCAAAAGTGTTTAATGAAAATAAAGGATCCTATCAATATTCTATAGCTATTCCCCTACCTATTAAGAATCCATTTCAGTTTTGAAGGTGGAAGGATTATGTTATAAAATTTATAATCATGATATGTTCCTTGAGAATGGATATTATCAACTCCCCTTTCCACAGACCAAATAGATCAGAAAACAACATCTATAAAATTTAGCTCAACAAAATTATTTCCCTATGGAAAATTATCCACCAATCCCTCATGAGGGTTCACTAGGTATCTTCTTAGTGGCATGAACCTATTAATTCCATAATATAAATAAAAATCAATCAAAATATAATGAATTAATTTTGAAAATATAAATAAATAACATCAATTACATCATACTCATTCATATAATCTTATTTAACATAAAATATAATAAAATTACATTAAATAAGTCATAGATACAAAACATGGTTATATAATTTCATAGTGATATCAATTTTAAAAAATATTTTCATGAAATTAATGAACAATTATATATGATATTAAGATTTTGATGTTTCCTATGTAATTCATTCTACATGTCCTAAAGCGACATACATGGTCCCCAAGCATGGACAATATCAAGTGCATCATAGCCATATAACATGGAAGTTTGAACAATTTTCACTAATAAAATCCCAATTTTTTTTAAAAAACCATGAAACTGGAACATAAACATCAATGAAATTATATTAAATAAGATAAACTTGAAAACTAATAAAACAATTAAAAATAAACAAAAAATGAACTTTTTTATCATAATATGGAAACTAAAGTTCTATAAAAAAGTATTGGAAAAACAAATCATCATATACTAATACGTGAATCTCGACAATAATGTCTATATTATACAATATTTATAAAATAATAGATTCATAATAAGAAATATGATACCATTATATAACAAGAAAACCTGGGTTATCATATTCTGACAACCAATTTGGCCATTCATAAGGCCTAATGCATGTTACTTGTCACAATATGTTGAAAGATGGTGTCAAGGGAGTCAAATTAATCAAATAGAAACAAATATTATACTTTAAAATAAATCTAAGATATATAATCATTCCACAAATTAAATATGAATCATCTATAAGTTGGATTAATCACACATTTGAAATAAACATTTTTTAAAATAAAACATAAAAAAACATGAGAAATCATCCAACTAATTCCAAAAATAATCTACAAACTATCAAATTAAATACATATTTCTTAACCATAAATTTCAAACACTATATATATATATATATTTTAAATTATATATACAAAATTAAAAATGAAAAAATTCGAAAAAAAGATATGTAAGGCCCATAAGGGAAACAATACAGGATCTAAAAATACATAACCAAAAAAAACCAAAAGTACCCTAGTCCATGTGAATATCGAGAGTCCCCCTCATTTCACTACATCTTAACAAAAACTATTCCATGATCATCAATAAAATTAATTTGAAGATTATATGTTACCAATATCACGTAAAACCAAGTCTATATACACAAACATGTGTGTATTTATGATGTGAGCATGAAGTAAATTTGGATTCCACCAAAGATTCAATGAAACTCAAATAAAAAAAATATTCTTCATTTTAAAGGAGAAATTATGTTTGAGAAAACAATTCATAGCCACTAGTACAATTTTATACATTTTATATTTATACATAAAGATAAAAGTTACTTTAAAAATAATATTTTATAATTTAGATGACCAAACACCCATATTTATAGAACCATGTAATGAGAAATATAAATTATACATAATATTTTAAAATAAATTTCAAATAAAAATTACCATTATTATATTCATCATGGGTGACTATAATATAGGGATATAATATAAAAGTTCACAAAACTGAATCTCCATATTGATAGTGATACATTCTTATCCACTCACCTGACTTGAATTATATAGTTATTTTTGGTGGAAACCAACTGATGTGCACAATATAGGACTAATTTGTGGAGAAATATTGTATACATACACATTATCGAAAACTATTCATGTGTTTTCGAATCAAATAGAATACCAAAACCACTTTAGTCAAACACTCTTCCCACAATCCCAAACCCCCTTAACTAAAAATACCCCTTCTTGACGAATTAATCACTTTAAAAACCACACATAATTTGAATAACATTACATGTATTGAATAATTTTCACATGTATAATTCAATCAAATCAAAGAGAAAACATATTAATACAAATTCAAAAAATAGATTACAAATTAAATGATTATTTTAATAATTTAATGAAAATAATTTTAAATTCTTATTTGAATCAAATAATCTTATATTGAAACCCAAAACGTATAAAATTCATGTAAAAAATTATTTCACCCATTATGATATAAATATTAAATTTCTATAAATTATAATATAAAGTAATAATTGATAAAAAAACATATAATTATAATTATATGCATAGTATTAATTAAAATTTGAAAAAAACATGTCAATTAGAATTAAAAATATATAAGAAGATTATAAAATAGAGAAATGTATGAATATTTATTGAAAAGAGAGACGAAAGTATAGAAATAATTATTTAAAATTAGAAAAAATCAATGTAAATACACCAAATAAATTATGGTCAGTGCCTTAAACAAGATTCAAAATCCCTCAAATATATATTGTAAAATATATACCAACATTATATGAAACCCTATCCTCAATGGCCAGATACATTCATAAATAAGGAATTAAAAGAAGTAATAAGAAATAAATATGTGAATTGGTGGTTCATAACTTGAAAAAACACCATGATATATAGATGAATGAACTAAGGGATAATATTTAAAGGAAAATATATGGCTCTATATTCTCATAGAATCATCCTGAGCCTCCATTATGTAAAGAAATTAAAAATTATATAAATTTATAAAATTAAAATAAAAAAGAATTTTTTTTTGAAATTCACTATTCAAATGAATAATTAATAGGATTAGGAATGGGATTGTAAAAAATACACTAAAATTTATACTTTTACATAGATAGTTTCATTTTATTATCCCTTTATGTGTGTAAGCAAACTAGTTGTTTTGGATGTTTTTAAAAAAGAATTCAAATCTTCAAAAAATATCAAATTTTCTCGAATTTCTAAAAAATTCAACACCTAAATATGATAAAGAAAATAAAATAAATAAGAAAAAAATACCATCTAGTGACATAGTTTATGTGACATTGTGGTCCCTCCCTTTTTGTAAAAAATAAACCATTTTTTATTATAGTTTGTTTATAATTTAATTTTACCAAGTGATTTGGACTAAGATACATCAAAAATTTTACCCCTTGGTTTATTTATTTTTTCACTTTAACTACTTAATATTTGAATTTTTCTTGTAAATTTTATTATTCGTTTAAATTAAATATCATTGTCCCATTAATATTTTTAAAACAAAACTCATATTTTTAATTACTATTGTTGGAACCACAGTGTTTTGTGTTGGAAGTATTTAAAATATTGTTTTAGTAGTTTGTGTTTGATTGTACTTTATTTTTTTAAGATTTATTTGAATAATATTTGTTTTTTATAGAAGATATTAAGTTTAATGTGATGATATGAGTATTTATTTCAATAAGAAGTTAGTGTGGTAAAATATTTATGAAATAGATATTGTTTGTAGAGTAAAATTAAAAATGGAATATGTTGATTTTTTTAAATATGTCCATCTTTGATGCTTCGTAAACCTATGTAGCCAACTGCCATAGAGGCACCTGACCAAAATCAATTTTCTATTTAGTTATGGAAATTGATAGGTGTATCATATTCCATATATGAATCCACTCAAGTGTATGGATTCACATTTTATTATTATCAGAGAGGGATAACACCACTGGGGGGTGGTAGTATAGGGAAGTACCACAATAAGGCAATAATAGATTCTAGTTCATCAAGGGAAAAGAATGAAAATTAAATTATATGTCATTTTAATATGGGATTCTAAATATTGATTACTATGTATAGTTAATGAAAGGAGTATAAATGAAGTAGTAACACATAATCTCCTTCATTTTCTAAATACAACCATTAGGTCTACCTGTATAGACACCAAAATACAAAAAGGCCAATAGTGCTCTCCCCATATCGATGACGAAGACTTTAGTTTTTGATGATGTTTTTGATTTGTAAAATTCAAATTACCCACATAAAAAAATATTTTCATCCCACATCTAAATGGTCTAAAAATGTAATAAAACGGTACTGGATATGTTGCAATTCATGGGTGTGATATTTGAACATCAAATATCTTACAATATTTAGTTTGCACCTTGAATTAAATGTTCTCATCATACGATAATGGGTTGTTCCATAATAAAATGTAGGAATAAATTTTATTACAATATATTTTTTAATACCCCCATGTTTAAAGATAAGTGATACATTAAAAATAAAATCTTGAACAGTTGTCATGTCATTTGATTTATGAAGGATGCTCCGTAGTGAAAAATGAGTTGTGATATATAATTTATTAGAAGTATTACATGTGAAAAGTATATATGAATTATTGGATGATAGTTTTTTAAATATCAGATAAATATATATGGATAATTTAATTATATAATTTATAATTTATTTTATATTAAATAATTTTAGTTTTAATGGGAATTAATAATGGATTATTTCTTGGGGTTTTCCATATCACAATATGAAAGAAATCATGTTCTTCATTTTTAGTTGTCTTTATAATTCATATTTCAGGTACAAAAATATTAATTGATTCATGTGTATGATATGTGGAATAATGAATAATAATACAATCTTGAGTTTGAATATTATGGAGGAATTCCTTATTTAAAATAAGGAAGTTTGACCACAGTAAGAACTCATAAAATACATGTCATGATTAGAGGAGCATAAAGAAACATGGTGTAATATATAAAATTACTTACTAAGAATGGATTAATGTGAGTATATATATATATATCCATTATAATTTCAAGAGGGATGTGAATAAAATTTTCATATTAGATTTAAAATAATAAAAGAGTGAAGGGTGACTAGCATGTCTACAATTCTTTTGGAAAAATTTTACTTTTTCCAAAGGTAATTCCATAATAGTATTAGAAATTAGAAGAAGGTTGAGATTATTTATTCCATGTATTAAATATAATGAAAAATTATATATTTGATCTATTTTTAAGAATAGGTTGTTTCTTTTAGAGAAAACAATAAATGAATATTAGTTATACCACAGAAAAGTTACATCAATTTTAGACCCATTCTAAAAGGAAGATGGAAAGAATGAAAAATGTTTTACCAGATATATTAAGAAAATTTGATATTTTTTCAGGAATATATTAATAACATACCAATTAATTTGTACCCCTAAGATCAAAATTTCCCTAATCAATACATGATGTGATTTATAATAGTGCTAATATTGTTCTGGATTGGCTTGTGACACATTATTATTTTCACTTTAGAGAAGTTGTCAAAGGAGGGAGTGTGAAGGACGTAGTCTAATAAAAACAATGATTATTTCCTAAAACTATAAGTGGGGTGTCCTCAGGAATATGCAAAACCCTTCCATTGATCAATGTGGTAAGTGGTTAAATGGAACATTGATACATTAATGATTACATTCTCCTTGGAGTAGCCAAGTAATGTTGTAATTTTTCATTTTTTATGTCTGATTCCTTATAATTTTCCTGAAAAAATGATAAAGTGGATGAAATGGTAATCTATAATACTTGGTAATGGAGATGTTTAAGTAAAATAATTGGATAAACTCATAAGGAAAATAGAAAAATAAGTTACCCTTTAATTTAATTGGTTAATATCACCTAGGTCTATTAGTGAATTATGTAATCATTCATAGTCGGTAATATATTTCATACAATTATACACCCCCTATCAGGTTATATATAACCTAAATTCCTTATATTCCTTAGATGTAGTATCTTAACACATGTTCTCTTTCATAGAATTTGTTTTTATATGACCTTATATGATGGATTTGTTTTAGTTAATGTTTCATTTTTCCTTTAAACTATTTTAGTGAAGCGAGTTGTTGTAAGAGTTTAAGAAAAAAGATAAACTCTATAGTAATTATATACTATATAATAGATTATGTAAATAGTGATATTTATATGATGGGAACCAACAATATTAAGAATAATCGAATGGGTAATATAGATTGTGAATATTATCGTTCATTTAATGATGCTACATGACATAACATAAACCAAAATATGCCAAGTGACATTAGATATAATGATTATTAGGATATACCAAATAGGGTAAATGTTTATATTGTTCATTAATCTTAAGATACAAGTCAAAATATCTGACAAGGATATATCAATCAGAAATAACAGAACAAGTTTAAAAAAATCCACATCGAAGTGTTCGAAATTGATGCTGATAAGATAAAAATATTAAATAAAATAGTTTTGGAAGAAGATATTAGTATTCTGGAGAAAATTTAATTCAATCATAATGAATTGGGATTAATTTCTTCTAAATTGTAAAAATCTCAAGCTAATCTTTATAAAAAGACCTTTTCCAATAGAGATTCATAAATTTAGGACCAATAAATAAGAATAGGCTACACACAAGCTAGAGTTGGTTAAACAGAATTATAGACTATAAAAAGAGAATAAATACCTAAATAATATAATAAATAAATGAATAGTAAAATTAATGATCAAAGTGACATGTTATAAAAACATACTCATTCCCTAGAGGGTGAAATTTCTATTTTTAAGAAACTCAAGGAAGATCTGAATGCTTAGCTAAAATAAATGAGTAAGATGATCCTTCAATTAGAAGAGGAATTAAATCTCACTATGAACTAATTGAAATAATCTAGTGATAAGAAGAATAAAATACATATAGATGATCTGAATTAATATTTTTACTATATTTCTATAGGTTATAATGAAACAAGAGACTAGTTTATTGTTTTGGAAGAAAAGTATGACAAGAATTTCATGTATCAAAGAACATGATCTAGGAGAAAAAATAGTATGGGTTATGGAAATAACTCCTGGGGACTGAGAATATGAGAACTAAGGGAATTAATTTTAAAATAGAAAATATTGGAGGTTCTATAAATATAAAAACTAATTTCCTTATAAATTTTAACAATAGATATATGAGTTCCATGTAAAGTAAGGAATACATGTAAATTTTTTGTATAATTCATTGAAACATTTCTATTTTTTGAATAATTATAATACATTATCTATTATAAAACTAGTGGAATATATGAATGAAAATGTTATCAATTAGAAAATATATGGTATTATTATTATTATAATTATTTCTACTGTAAAAACAATATCCCTAATAGAATCCACGGTGGAATATTACCAAGAATGAAAAGAAGAGGTCGATTTACACTCAATGATGAATAATTCCCCATGGGAAATAAATTTAAAGCGTTATTTGAAGAATAATTCCATGTTGAGTGTTTTTGTAAAAGAATATTTATTATATTTTTGAGATAAAGTTGTATTGGAATGATACTATAATTTTTTAGAAGCAAGATAATAATTATCATGATGATAAAAATGAAAAATCTCATATGAATGGAGTATCCAAATGAATATTTTTTGGAAAGAGATACAGACTCATATCAGGAAAAACTAGAGGGAAAGAAGAAACTAAAAATAAAAGTTCATCTTGTAAATATTCATCAAATACTTATAGTTTTTCTGTCTAAATTCAAACATGTTGTGACTTTGTTTTTTAAGAAATGAATATGATGTAATAAGCTACATAAAAATTATATACTTTCATATTCAATTAAAATCCAAATATAGAATAAAAAATGAAGGATAAAGAAAGAGTGTTGGACCCTAATAAAACTCTATATTCCTAAAATTGAAGAAAATAGAAGGCATATACCCTCCCACCATACATACATCATAAAAACTATCTTTTGAGTGGTGCATGATATTTGGGTAGACACGATCAATGTGGTAAATTTACAAACAAGGAACATATGTTTGGGACGAAACCATAACTATTTAAGATGGATTCCTTGTAAATAGAAGTATTTATCTCATTATGAATGTTTAATGTAGATACATTTTAAAATGTAGAATCTAAAAAATTTATTTTATCTATTATAATATGTGGAATTTGAAAAATACATGTAGTAATGTTTTTTTTGTAGAAAATATTGAAGAAAAGTGCAATTCAGATGAAATATTATACATTAAGATATACTTGATACCAACCATTTCATATTTTTGATTATACCTTGATAAAAGTTATTTCATACAATGAATCTAGTTAAATAAGATCACTAATCATTGGTTGATATATTTTAGAAGCAACATGGATGAATATTTGTTTTTTTATATATTTTCAAATAATTATTAACAGTTGTTAATATATACAAGATACTAAAATCTAGTGAATTTGAGGATTTATTATTAATAAGTGGTGTCTTTGAATTAAATAACACACACAAACATAAATATATATATATATATATATATGGCGTTTTTTTGGAGGATATTTTAATGATATAAGGCCTTATGTAGAAGAAATAGATCCCTATAATGTATATCAAATATTATAATTCAAGTGGTTTGAATTTTTCATTAAAAATTAGTGGTACCAACTAATACAAAATGAGGTATATATCAACTCATTATTTTTTAAATATTCCACTCAAAATTGTTTTTGAGAACATGATTGAGTTTTCAAGTGATGATTTATCAGAGAACATGGATGGTTTTTAGTTATAAGTGCATTGATATAAAACTATTGGGTCACATAGAAAATTTTTATACTATTATCAAAAACAATTATTTCGTACACCAAGAAAATGATATGTTGGACAAGGTAATTTTTTTGAAAACCAAATTCTTTGATTTAATTTCATTCACATGAATTAATTTATTTAATGGTGTCAAAATTTTAAAAAGTGGTTGAAAACTGGCTAAGTGGGGTTTTCTTGAGTTTGAAGGTTTAAACAAAATGTGTAGAAATTTGTATGTGATTTAATAACACAATCAAAGAGTGGATTGATATGAAGGTGAAAATGGTGTTAAATTGATATTTTTCAATGGACCTATTTCTAATAGAGGACTCATTTTAATTTGATTGATAATTTCACAAGGAATTTAGAAATAAATGTGTGGTAGAAGTTAATGTGGAAAGCCTCAAATCATGATGATAGAGGTTGAATAAAGAAGTTGAATATTTCTCTCTATAAAATTCAAAATGAAGGATAAATTTTGAATTTATCCCATAAAAATTTAATTAATAAACGGTTAAAAGGAAGCCACATTCAATCAATATTTTTTTAGAGCTATAAAAACATTGGATTTTTTGAAGTTATATTGAAGGTCATATTTCCAAAAAAAATAAAAAAAGTTAATATTATTCTAGTATTAGTGGTTTCTGTTGAATTATTGACATTATATATCTTCTTTAAATTTTTTTTTGTGTTGGATTTTCTATATATGGATTTCAATAAGTATTTCGTGGTTCATAATATTGAAAAATGGCAGTGGTAAAATGTGTATTTGTTTCTATATAAAGTACAAGTTGAAGAATATATATGAGATGTAGACATTATCTATGTGAAAATAGGAAAGGTAATATATTAACTATATATAAAATATGACCAAATCCAAGGCTATGAACACTTGAGCATCCTACCACGATTAAGGAATCCTATAAAGCTCAATGGTATCCCTGACCATGGTCTCATAGTGGTGTTACACAATAATGGTATATGTCCTCTTGAACATAAGGTGATGATAGTGGAGTGTTCTAGTGTGGGGTCGAACTAGTGGGGGGGATATAGTATAAACAGATACTAAGATGAGGCTATTGTAAGTACTCTCACATCAAGGGTGATAATAGAGTTGAATATTGAATTCCTTTATGATTTTGGATTAAAATAGCAATGGTATTGTTCATAGTTAAAGAAACACATCTAAATGTAGTAGTACAATGTTGTATCTTTCATCATCTACCTCCAAATGATAGATCTTTATTCATTGATACTCAAATTGTAAAACACATATAGTTCGCTCCACATACCAAAAATAAATACCATGATGTGTAAATAAGCATTTTATGTGTGGAATTTTAAGAATCCACATTGAAAAGCACATGCAAAATCCTAGAGGAATTATGATGGATTTTACATTCTCTTATAAGTTCGGTGAGACCAATTCTGTGGATAATTACTGTAATATATCCAAAAAAGAACAAATTAAATATATTTTGTGTTGGCTTTGAACCTTAAATTTCCTAAAATCATTAGTTTCAACCCAAACATAAATATTAATTTTTCAAGGTTTTGTATTGTTCCATAAAGAAAGATAAATAGTATTTTTGACAATATATATTTGAATACATCCATATTTAATGAAACTTTTTATTCTTCAATTAAATTAATGACGAATGTTTGTGTTTTTGGATGTATAAGGGTTTCTATATTGTAAGAAATGAGTTTTTCCATATATGTTTTCAGGGGAGTTGTAGATTGTAAATAGATATGAAATTTTTAGTGATAGTTTTGGAAATGTATTTCCAGGATATATAGATAGTTTAAGGTTTCAGTAGAAGAGAAATTTCTTAATGAATGTTTCATGGTTTAAGGAGAATTAATGAAGTATTATTTCTTGAGGTTTCTTTATAAAAATATATAAATTAGAAGCTACTATATTCCTAGGTGTATTCGTAATTCATAATTTATATAAGTAATTATTAGAGATTGAAATATTCATATTTTTTCATTTCTAAATAAAATGATATTAATTCCCAAGAATAATTATATATGTAAAATATTTAATGTTTGATCGTATTAAGAATTTTTGGGATACTTGGAATGATCATAAGAGCCTAGAGAATCATTGTCTAATATAAAAAATTGAATCAAATGCATTTAATTGAGGAACAGATATATATAATACATGTGTTAGTTCAAGATGTAGTTTAAAATAATTATTATAACTATTTTATAAGAAGAAAATAGATAAGGTAGATTAGTGAAAGTTCTATTTGATTAGAAAACCTATTGTCATTCAACAATTGTAATTTAAATAAAATGGATGAGTAGAAAATTTTGTCTATGCAGTAGGGAGAAGGGTAATTATTATAATTGTATCATTATGAAGAAGGTAATTCTTCCATATAAATAAATAATAATAGTATTTTAATTACAATACTAAAAAGCGGTATAAATTCTTCAATCATGCTATAAGAATGATAGAAGGATGAAAAAGAGTATTCTATGAAATCTCAGGGAATGATTATTTAGTTCATTGATAGATATATTGATTACCAGTGAATTATAATCCAAGAGATCAAAGTGAACTTTCAAATACAAAATGGAAATTCTTAACATTAGTGATATTGTTCATGTTTATCCTATGATAGATTATTTTTTTCCTTTATCATAGTGTTAAAAGGATGGTTTATGAGGGAATGGATCGTAGAAAAATATTGTGTTTTCCCAGAACATGTTTTGGGGGTGAACATGAGCATATCTCTAAACCTACCATGGATATGTGAGTTTACTAGTTTATTAGAGAATCAAACAACTATGAATTACATTCTCATTGGATTACTTATTTGTGAGTGAACAAGTTAAAATTCTTCTTGTTTTATGTTCTTTTTCATTCCTCACATTCTATAACAACCCTTCTCTCTATTTCACAATAATACATTATTTATAACATATTATTACACTTAATACAACCGTTATGATCAATAATTCTAGAGTATTTAGGAATTAGGTACATTAATTAAAAATTTAAAATGGAAAAAACAACAACTTTATTGAAAACCTCCCTAACTTGCTTAAACATATATAAGTATGGGATAACCTGGGGACATATGTAAGAAATTTTTGATCAATAATTCTTTGTAAGGGAATAAACATTTCATAATGTGAATAATGTTATACATGTTAGAAAATTGGCATATCAAAGGGGAAAAAGGTGTCAGAATCATAATCATGAATAATAAGGCCTAATATTGAAGGATAATCATAACATAGGAAATGTGGAAAAAACATAAAACAATACATCACAAACATAGGTCAAGGATAACTACCAAGACATCACGATAGAAGTATTCCTTTAAAATTATCATGTTCAATCCCTATCTCAACATGATGTCTCATGAGACTCTACAATACCCAATGCATTGGATTGCTATATAATTTTGGGAACACCTGTCACATTCATTTCATTATCAAGATTAAGTGGGCTACATGGATCAAAAATCTTGGAATCATTTATCATTACTTCAAATTACATAAACATGAAGTATAGGATAAATAATGTAATTCCCATGTCAATTAATTGTAATTTTATAAAGGTTAAGACCCTTAATTGGAAATGGGTATGGTATTTTCTAGACATTTGTTTTGAAATGGATAATCATGGTGATATTTCAACAGCATAATAGTTCCACTTAAAACATTATAAAAGGGGTTGATGAGAGATAATTCGGTCTATAATCATTTGGAAATAATGTTGGCAGTAATATGGGTATGTAAATATATGTCCCAAAATGAGTAATTGGAAATAAAAGGAATATGATAATAATGAAAAAAATATAAAGAAGAGAAGGTGTGGATTCATTTATAGAGTTTGTGACTCCAAATTCTCTGTAGGATCTTATTGAGAGCATAAGGGGTGCCTTGGGAGGACTCTAGAAAGGGTAGTAAAGATTAAGCACGTGATCAATGATTTTTAATAAAGATAAATGGTATTTTGGGTGGGTTTATATAGGATAGGAGTGGGGAATTGTTAATCATTTGCCAAACATCATTTTTGGAAACAACATAAAAAAAATAACCCAAAACAAAAACCATATAATGGGGGTATTACATGGTTTAGACAAAATGGGAGTGGATTTAATTATTTTATATGTCCAAGGTCCAAACATAATAAAATAATACCCTTGATTATGTGGAGGGGAGTCATTCCCCTAAAGATAGGATTATAAAACAAAAGATATATTATATGTTTTGGAGGATTCAAACTAGATTTATAAAATAAATAAAACACATAAAATAATCATAAAATACAATTAATTTAAATTAATTTTATTTCTAATTTACCTTTAATAGTGTTTATTAGAAATCTTTGGGGTCATTATGATTTCATAATACACAACATATATTTATGTGGTATATAATTTTTGGTTTAAAAAGTGAATAGCATAAAAAATTATGAAAAATTCACCATTGGAGAATATTGATGTTTTAATTTGAAAAATAATATTAATTTTATCTAAATAATTTTATAACTATACATATTTTTAGTTTTCAAATAAGAATCGCCATTTATTGGGAAATGATCGTTTTTTTTAAAATAACAATTTTTGAACACTTATAAAAATTACACTTGACTTTGTAAAAATAATACAATCATTTATATTTAATTAAAATTATTTAAAACCCATATTTTACTAAAATATTATTTATTTCAAAAATCTATCAACTCATTAAAATAAATTCCTTAAATAAATTTTAATATTATCCCAAAAATACATTTTTGATTTTATTTTATCAAAAACAAAATCATTTATAAAGAAACAAACATAATATTAAAATATATCCATTATATAAATTATTATAAATAGTCATACTTCTAGGGTATTGAAAAATACCCCTTTAATACACCAGTAAACTCCCTATGAGTAAGGTGTGTGATGGTGAGACTTTCATGGTTGTAGTTTGGTATATATAGATTGGGATGTGAGGTTAAAGAGCTTGGTATTCTCTATTAAATAGTTTGGCTCATTCTTATGTTCTTTGATCTCAGATTGAGCTGGGTCAATGGAAAACCTAGTGATATTATCTCCCTTAGATGATCTGATAAATGGAATTAATAGGGTACGATCCTACTAGTTTGGGCCATCGATTCCTTTCTATATGCCAATTGGATTTTTTAAAACCCTAAAATTACAATAAAATAGTGATCACTATTCAAAATTTTTTTTATTAACAGTAAATATGCTTAATGGTCATTTAAATCTGATAAGAAATAATAAAACCCGATTTTTTAATGTGTTTTTCTATATCTATATTACATAATAAGACATTTAATCAAAACATAATAGAAATTTTATTTGTAAAAGTTCAGGTTGTTTTATTATTCCACCCTTTAGAAATTTCTCCTTCAAAATTTTAATTTCACACGATAAAATAGATGAGGGTAATTCTGTTTCATCACATCCTCCATTTCCCACATTCCTTTTACAAACATATGGTTTCTTCACAACACTTTGACTAGGTACATTGTATTTTTCATATAAAATTATCTCAATGATCTAAGATCTTCACCGAATGGTCTTCTTTGAAAATATCATTCCCCTATGGTACCATACCTATATTGAGTAATTGTGAGGGGTTTTTTATATACATCCTAAAGAGGGATACATGGAATAAATCATGTACTTGAGATAGGTTAGGTAGGAGTGCTAGTCAACAGGCTACCACTCTGATACAACCAAGGATCTCAAAGGGGTGGATATATCTTTGACTAAGAATTCCCTTTTTCCCAAATCTCCTAACATTCTTCCACAATTTTGTCAGCCATTTTAGGACCTAATAGTTTTCATTCCCCAACATCATCCCTACATGTATGTGTTCCAAAACTCTTCCTATAATTGGCTTCATAATGACCCATTTGGATGCTCATGTGAAAATTGTTATTATAAGAGAACTCAATAATAGGAATATGTTGGTCCAATATTCCTTTGAAGTCAATTGAGAACTATCTCAAAATATCCTCATGTGACAAGATTGTCTAGTACGATTCGCCATTAGTTTGAGGGGGATAGGCACTACTGAAGTTCAACTCATTGTTTAGAGCATGTTGAATACATTCCTAGAGATTGAAGGTAAATATCATATATCGATCAGTTATAATCTACTGTGATAATCCATGATGAATCCCCATTTATTTAATGTATATCTACGTAGGTTGGATCAGCGAGAAGTCCCCACAAATTTCCATAAATTAAGATATCCTCGTAAGACAATCCACAACAACCCATAAAGAATTATTTTCTTGAGATCTCTTCATATGTCTGATGTCAATTTCCATGGTTATTTTTTCCCATTTCCATTTTAGTATGGGTAATGGGTGAATCACCCCTTATACTTTTTTCCTTTCAGCAATCACCTTCTAACATTCCATGAACTTTAATGTATATTCAGTGATATTCTTCATCATATTTTCCCACCAATAGTTATTTCATTGATCTCAATACATCTTTGTTCTCCTTGGGTGAATAGAGATGTTTATTCTATGTTAATTATTCAAAAAATATATATTTATCTATTGATTTGATTGTATACATATTCGTGACCCAAATATTATAACTAATTAATCAATAACATTGATATACAAGGTTTACCTTTTATTAAAGTTACCTCCTTCATCAGAATTCAAACATAATTTATCTAATAATAAGTTATCTTTTCCAAAAGATATGGTTGATAAATCATTTGTGAAAAGATTTATGATGTTACTTCATTTATGACTCCCATATCCATCCTCTTCACATATAAGAAGATCATAACCCTCTCAATTCTCATCAATGATATAATTTTTGGATCATTTTTTACTTAGAGAAACTTCTACATTATTTCCCTTATGAGGATGGTAGTAGATTGACTAGTAGTAGTCAGTTATCAGATTCAACCATCATCGCTAGTGAATACTCGGATATTTCTTTGTGAATATATACATGTGGATTTTTTAATCTATAAATATTTCACAATTATCACCAAATAGAAAATAATTTTACTATTTTAACGGAAAATATCATGGAATCTATCACTAGATCATGCGTTGGGATGTTCTGTTCATGAAAAATCAATATCCTTGAACCATAGGATATGACTATATTATTCTGTATTAACAGATATCCTAACCCTTCTTCAACAAATTTCTCAATACCCTAAAATGTTTTCCACTTGTGTGTAGTGTGAGCATAAGTGAAATATTAATAATCCTTTTCAACACCCTGACTATCTATTAATATTCATCATTTCAAGAAAACTTGACTCCCTTCTGAGTTATCATGGTTATTGGGTTTTATAATATTATAAAATTTCTCACAAATCAACAATAAAACTCTAATAGTCCATGGAATCTATGAATATCTGTCATAGCTATTGGCCTCAAGCATTCTTTAATTTCTTATTTTTGAATGGTCAGAAAATATCCCATTTCTTTTGATTATATTCCCCATTATTGAAAATTAATTCAAGTAGAACTTACATTTTTTATACATTGATGAAAGCTTCCCCATTCTTATGTACATTAACATATTTCTCAACTACTCTTCATGCTCCTCCTTTCTTTTTGAGTATATTATAATATCCTCTATAAATACTACCATTTTTGATGTTAATCTCAAAAGTCTATATTCATATTTTCTATGAAGATTTGATGAGAATTAGTGAGTTTGAATGGCATGAATATGAACTAACATTGCCCATACAATGAAGGAAATGTAGTCTTTGGGATTTTTTCCTTGTTCACCCTATCATGGTAATATCTCATCTGTATATCCACTATGGAGAAGTATTGTAATCCACATAGTGGAATGAAGAAGTAATCAATTTTTGGTAGAGGATACTTGTTTTTTACTCTGATCTTTTTGAGGACATGATAATCAATTATAAAGAGTATTGACCCATAATTATTTTTGTTGAAGAGGACTAGTGCACCCCATGGTGAAGCACTTGGTAATATGAACCCTTTATATGGATTATCCTATAGTTTTTTATTCAGCTCCTCATGTTCCATAATATCGATTCTATATGGAATCCTGGATAAGGGTAATGCCCTAGGTATAAGGTTGATTTAAAATTCAACCACTTGGCTCTAAGTAAGATCAAGCACTAGCTCATGAAACAAATCCACATATTCCATAATAATGGGTATGTCATAGAGGGTGATTCATTCTTTAGACTTAATCATTTGAGCTATATACACGTTCTCTAGGGATATAATATCCATTCTTCTGGTTTTGATACTAAAAAAGATACATCCTCCTCCAAACACATGTATGGAATCAATGATCAATTTATAATACAGGGAGTGATTTCCTTATCATAGAAATTTATATTGAATTTATACAGGTAAATCCAATCCATGCCTAGAATTGCATAATATTCTACCAGGGGGAGTTTGACAAGGTTCACTGGGAAGTTCAGCCCAAAAATTTGGATAGGGGAGGTGTTATATACATTGTATTCAATAATTACCCCATTTTTATTATCATTGATAACTCATCTTCCATGATTTTTGGTGTTGATTGAATATTTATACTAAACATTTGTGAAATAAAGGAATTCTTAGAACAAACATAAAAAAGATCATTCAGTATTCCTAAATGAATAACATTCATAACTATCACCACTTCATTTTCGGGATACACATCAATGATTGTGAGGAAAAACTCACTCCCTTTCTTCCATAGAGGTTGTTGGTTGTCTATGAATACCATTGTGTTAGTGAATTTTTTTTCAAAGTGACCTGGTTCCTTGTAGTTGAAGCAATGAAAAATTCACTGAGTGTTGACTGGAATATTCCTTTCCTCAATCGCCTTAGTGGGGTTCTCCTATCAGTAATTTTTATCTTGGTTCCCTTTCTTAACACACATAAATCACTTCCACTCCCCCTTAAGAAATTTATAGGGTTATTATTTCCGCACATTTGACAAGTTGGATGTTAAAATCTCTTGGAACCATTATATTTATTCATAAAACATCCTGAATTAAAATCCACTTAATGCTCCTTGTCCCAAAGATACACTGGAGATTCACGGATCCCCATTTCAATTTTTAGAAAACATCATACAATTTCCTCATAGCAATCATAGTCATGGATATCCAGGGTAATTCGTACACTAGGTTTTATCCCACTAAAGAATCAACCAAACTTGTACTGAAGGGTAACGAAATTATAGACGAATCTCATGTACGTCTTGTGAAGTTTTCGTCATACGCCATGATGGATTCATCATATTTTTTCATGAGGTAAAGGAAATACATTTCCATTTTAGGTTATATAGTATGAGTAAAATATTTATAAAAAATTATTTTCCAAAATTTCTTCTAGCCAGTCCCTTAGATTTCTTACTCGGACTTTATATTATTGATCAATATCTACCATTGATCAGATTCCACCTCCATTCAATAATGTGCTAATAAAAAATTCTCTTATTCAAAACATTTTTTTATGGATAAGATATTATCAATGTATTTGATCCATATATCATTGAATAAGAGAAGATATGATCCATTTATAGTAGAGGACATTGTTACATGATGGACTTAATTGCAGCTTTTTAATTCATAGGGGGATTTGGGTGCCCCTCATAATAGAGGTTTTTATTAAAAACCAAATTTATCTAATAGAGTAACATCACAAGGTTTATAATTATTACTCCCATAAGATTGGGAATCTCATTGGGGAAGTTATCACATTTCATACCACATTGACTTTTTACCTAATTCATCCTATTTCCATCTATTGGCTAGAAAAATGGTAAAATTAGCGAGGAATATTTTTAAACTATTAAAAAACATAAACGATAATTTTATGAAATTAAAGGGATAATTTATAACATTCATTTATTTCATTAAATTATGACTTTCAAGGATTCAATTTATGTTATCCATGATATAGTTCATAAAACATATTCTTGTGGAAAATTTTATATTCCCTTAAAAAGGGTTCATAATGAGACTATGAATTTATTGAATCACTTCCCCTTGGATTGCCAAAATAGGTGTGTTGTAAGGCCCATTATCTTTTACCTAGTTACACTACGTCTGGCCTCATACACCTTGTCAGAGTTATTACACCTACGTGCATCTTTTCCAGAACCACATCTACTTGTAGTTTCAAAAGAGGATGTATTTTATTGACATACCATTGAATTTTTTTTCTTATTCTTATACTTATCCCTAAGGCTTTAACTTTAGTTTTCTAATCTTAATCCCAAACAATATCTAAACCTTTATCAGATACAAACTATAACAACCCTTCTAATTATTTTACATTAATATATGATTTTTTAAAAAGGGTTACACTTAATAACACCTAGAATATTGATAATTTATTTTATTTAGGAATTAGGTAAATTAAATTAAATTTAAAATAGAAAAATCTTCACGCTTATTAAAAAAATCCATAAACACAGAATCATTAACATAGCTTCAAGAGAAATATGGTGAAATCAAGATGAAAAAATCACATAAAGGAATTACATTCACTCCCTATTTCAATATGAGTTCTCATGATAATATACATTACCCAATTCATTTGATCTCTATATAATTCTGAGCGTACCCATCACATTCACGTTATTCCCAGGAATAAGTGTGCCACTTGGATAATAAAACCTGCAATCATTTATCATAATATTTTATTCCAAGATCATGGATTGCGGAATTAATATATTTATGTCCCATGTCAATGAAATATAATTGTATAATATTGAACACCCTTGATTCAAAATGGGTATTTTATTCACTACACAATTGTTTTGGCATGGAAAAGCGCATTAAACTATCACCAGTATAACAACATCACTAAAATATTTCTAAAATGGATTGGTGAGAGTGAAAGTGTTCTCTCATTATTTTTACATAAAATTGGTTGTAACAGGGATGCGTATAGACATATCCCATCATTAGTAACTAGAAACAGAAGGGATACAATAATAATGAATTTGTTCTACAAAAGAGATGGTGAGGATCCCTTACTTTATTGTTGGACACCAAATGCTTGGGATGAGATTCTTGATAGACTAGGAGTTCCTTGGGAGGACTATAGAAAGGGTACGGTAGAGTAATTACATTATCCAAATTTTTTTAGTGAATACAAATGTGATCTTGGGTGGTATTATATGGGCAATGAGTGGGGATCTTCTTATCATTTCTCAGACATAGGATTATGACTCTATATAATCAAATAACCAAAAAAACCTCACCATGTTTTCCCCTGGTTTATTAAAAATGGGACTTGTTTATGTTAATTTACAAGTTAAAGTGATTAATTCGGTAAAATAATACCCGTTCTTAAGTAGAGGTGGGTCAGACTCTTAAAAAATGGTTTTTAAAACCTTAAAATATATTATATGTTTTTGATCTTTCATAATGGATTTATAAACTAAATTAGATAAAAAAATCATATTTTCTTAAAAAGAAACAAATATTTGGTCTTGGATACATGTTATAGTATTTGTTAAAATACTTTTGGGTTATTATGATGTTATGAAACACAACGTATATTGATACCATATTTAATTTTCACCCAACAATTTGACTATCTAAGAAAATTTTGAAAAATTAACTACTAGAAAATTTAGATTTTCAGATTCAAAAAATAATATTCAAATTATCAAATAGTTTTCAAAATATCAATATTCTCAGTTTTAAAATATGAATTGACATTTATTGAGAACTTCTCGGTTTTTTGACAATAATATTTTTTGATCCATTATAAAAATTACACTTGACATCATAGAAATTATATGATCATTTATACTTAATAATAATTATTTAATAATTATATTTTATTATAATATTATTTATTTTAAAAATACATTAACTCATAAAAATAAATTCCTTTATTGAACATGAATATCATGGAAAAAAATAAAATTTTTGTTATATTCTTTCAAAATAAAAATCATTTATAAAGTAAAAATAATAGTGTAAAAATATGTTAATTATAAAAATTAATATACATACACATATTTCTAGGGTATTGATAAATATCTCTTCCATACACTATAAAAATCCATAATAGTAAGGTGCTCGGTAGTGTGACATTCAATAGGTGGTTTGATGTACATGGTTTGGGATGCGATCTTGATGAGCTTGAAATTCTCTCGTATACATTTGTTCACAAGCTCAAGTTGTTGGATCTCACCCTTGTATTTTTCATGGGAAAATACCCATGAATAGGTATCCCCAATAAACATTCATAAATTGGATTAATAGGGTAAAATCCTACAGGCTGAGAACTTCACTTCCTTGGTGATTTCCATTTTGATTTTTTAAAACTGTATATTTATACTAATCAAGTGATCATTGTTCAATTACTATTTTATCAATAGTAATGAATATTAATGATCAATTAAATAGGATATTATATAATAAAACCAAATAAGTATAAGTGTCTTCTATAAACATATTACATAATAATATATTTAATAAAAACATGTGGGAAATTTTATTTATAACAGTTTTTGTAGTTTCATATTCCTCAAGAAAAATAGTCATAAAGAGGGAAAAGTGTTAATCTATAATATATGTTATAGGGGATGGTCATGTGAAATAATAATCATATTAACACATAATGAAAATAAAAAAATAAGTTATTCTTATATTTACGAGCATAGAACCACCTATGGGTATGAGAAAATTAAGGAAATGAATTTATTTAGGTGAATATTATTTATATTTATTCACACAAACTCTTAGGATATTTCTCAACTAATTCCCTTACGGTAATAAAATGTTGTATCAGAGCATAATTTCTCTTTAATAGGATTTATTTTCAATAACTATATATTATGTATTTTTTGTGTTAACGTTTCAGTTTGGAATTACATTCATTTAGGGATATCACATGAGGGAATTTTATAATGAATAATAAAAACACTAATGGAATTCCAAATTATGAAGTAGATTATGTAAAGAGAGTGACTCATATAGAGGAACCATGAACTATTAAGAAAAAATGTATGGATTTTTTTTATTGTGATATTATTCTGTAATTCAATGATTCTACAAGAAATGCTACAAAACCAAATTTGATAAGTGATACTAGATCTATCAATGATGGGTATATCACAAGGATCCATAAAGTGGTAGCATGTATTATATCTAAAGAGATAGCTCAATATCTACGAGAAGAAAATATGAATCTGAATAAAGAGAATAATTCTTAATAGATCCTTATCAAAGTGTTGAAAATTAACGATGAAAATTTGAAAGGATTGAATATAAGAATTATGGTTGTAGATACTGATATATGGGAGATAAATGAATCCAAATATGTGAAATTTTTAGAGATATCTTACATAGTGTAGATGATTCATGTAAATATAAAGAATATGGTCCACGATTCAAAATAGATTAAAAAATTGAGGATTGAGAAGGAAGATCTGGCTAAATAAATATCATAATTGGTTAAATAAATGAAAATACAATAAAAAAATAATGTGAAAAATAATGACCCCGCACATTAAATTAATTTGAAAATTGATGATTAAAGTGACATACTAGTAAAATTTAACCATGAATTGTAGGACGTAATATCATTTATGAGGAAACTATGGAATATTTGAATTCTTATCTTGAATCATAGAGTATGAAGATCTAGAAATTGGAAAAATATTTAAATTTGGCTAAGAAGTAAGGGTAATAATCTAATACCAATGGTAATCCTAACCATAAATCTTCACTACATTTATTTTTTTACTATCCCACTATAGGTGGTAATGAAATGGAAATATTATGATTTTTAGAGGTAAGGCATAAAAATATTTTCATGTATGAAATACCACATTGAATAGGAATTTTTTCTCTTAGCTAAGACGAAGCCTATAAAGGGAATGAAAATGGGAGGACCATGGAAATTCCTAAGAAAAGGGAAAATTGTGGTGGTGTGGGAAATATAAAAAAAGATTTCCTAAAAATTTTAAGGAAAATAATATCAGTTTCATAAGAATATATGTAGACATGTATAACCTTTGTGGAATTTAAGTCCACATTTCGAGTTTTTTTGATGAATTAGAATACATAAACTTTTGTGAAGCTGGAAGAAGATATTAAATACTATGCTATCAAGAACATCAAGTAAGGTATATTTATTATTGAAATAATTTATAATATGATAAGATTTTCTGTAGTGTAAACCTCAATGAAGTTATAGATAGAATGTAAAGAGACGTCCGATCATCACTCAATAATGAATCTGCTCCCATGAGAAATAATTTCATGGGAAAGTTGAGAAGTGTTTCATTTTGAAAGCTTCTAAAAAAGGAGTTTTAAATTTATTTGTTAGTCAAATATGTCTAAAATAATAATATTTGGAAGAAGGAGAAAATTCAAATGTTTTTAAATCTAAATAATACTATTTGAAATAAGAGTCATAAGTAAAGGAATAGTTTTAAAAAGTTACTAACAGTTACATGGAAAGACCAAGAAATAAGAATAAATGAAAAGGAAAGATAAAATTAATTAGTTTCAGGAAACCCTTGTTAGTAAGGTTGTGTAGAGAAGCATAAGTTTTTAATTTGATTATGAAGAAATTAATAAGCTCAATAAAGTTTAATGAATATTTGGATTCTATCAAAATCAATTAAAATCATAAGATAGACTCAAAAAAGGGAAAAAAATTGAGATGCATTGAAAAAAAAGATTCCTTAATTTGATGCGAATGATAGGTAAGCCCCTCTTCCATTGTCATTAAATGTTACCAATTGAGTTTGGAGTGGTGTCAAATTTTTCAGAAGACATAATCTACCCGGTACATGTTCTTGCAATGACTATATTATTGGGATAATTGAAATCCTATTTAAGCTAGATACATGATTAAGTGAAGACCCAATACAATTACTAAAGTTTTATATAGCTTACATAAGGAATCTGAAATAAAAAAAACATTTTAACTATTGGAATAAATGGAATATAAAAACCACATGTAATAATTATGTTTCTTGATGAAACGAATAAAGAATAGCCTGATCCATATGAAATCTATCTTATTAATAAATATTTTATGTAACCTGTGATATCATGTTGAATCATACCTTAAAAAAGAGATATTTGTATATGAAATTAGTGATGATATTGGAACAATAGTAGGGATTAATTTTTGTTTGCATGTTTATATAATCAAAATTAGTAACATATATTTATCTTTATAGGATAAAATATTTTTTTATACAATAAGATATTATAAAAAAATAGTGTCCTTGAATTGGAGATGAATTAAATATATATTGGTATAATGTCAATGGTTTAATTTATGGAGGATGGTTGGAGTAGATTAAGACTTATAAAAATGAAAAAACCTTATAATGTTTTGATTAACTTGGAATTCAAGTTGTATCACTAGTTCGACAACAATAAGTAATATCAATTGATCCATCGTGTGGTTTGTATCACCTAATTGTGTTTATAAAATTTTCACTATAATTTTTTTTTACAATTTAATTATGTCCACAATTTTTGTTTTTTTGGAGAAAGGGGATGTTTTTTTGCTCTAAGTGTAGTAAAGGAAAAATAATGGGGGACACGTGAATTTTTTATGCTATTAAAAAAATTTGATTTCTTTTATGGATCATAGGATAAGTATAGATAATGGAATTCCTGATTAATCAAATTTTATGTTTTAATTTAACTCATTTTAATTCTCTGAATAAATGTAGTTAATAATTTAAAAATTGGTTCAGAACTAGAAATGATGAGTGTTTTGGAGTTGGAAGGTCTGACTGTAATGTAAAAAAGTTTGTAAGAAGAATTGATGTTTAATCAAGGAGTGATTTTATACAATGGTTAAATGGTTTTAAATTCAAATAGTGAAAAAGAACTATATTCAATGGGTGATATATGTTGATCTAATAGATATTTTCTCATGGATTTCAAAAATAAATTTGGAGTTAAAAATAATTTGGAAACCGTGTAATATTATGATGAAAAGTTTTACAATAAAGAGGATTATTTCACTCCGTGAAATTCAAAATTAATGGGAAAATATTAAATTTAATCCATCTTATTTTATTTAAAAGGTGGATAATAAAGTCACATTAAATCTATTTTTTGATGATATAAGAATCATTGGATTTGGTGATATTTGATTCAATGTTATATTGTAAACTAAAAAATAAAGAGGATATTTTTGGATCATTAATTGATAGTGTTGGATTTATTAAAAATAAATATTTTGTTTGTAAAATGTGTTTTGTTGTGCTATATTTTTTGAATATTGATTTTAAGAAGCACTGCATAATCCAAAATACAAGAAATTTATGTTTCTAAACATGAGATAATATCTATTAGAATTCTTATTAGGAAAATATATATTAGATAGATACATTGGATAAGGGAAATAGGTAATGGGAATATGATGAATATTTAAAAAAATATATGGTTAACCCTGAATCTATGTCCACATAAGTATCTAGCCACCATGGACAAAGCCGATCAAGATCAAAACTATCCCTAAAACTGTGAATAAGAATTTTAACCCAAAGAAGACATATGTCAGCTCAAGCATAAGTAAATTATAGGTTAGTGTTCTACTGTGGGGTAATACCAATTTAGCTGTACATTATAGGGGGATAACATGATGAGTCTAAACTAGGTGCTTTCTCATCGAGGGTGAAATACAGTGGCCTATCAAATGTATTTTTGATGTGAGATTAAGGAAAATTAGGTACTATTCATAGTTAACGAAATTCATGGATATAAGGTTTAATTATTTTGTTTCATTAATCATACAAATATAATAACTAAGTATTCATGTGTGGAAACAAAAACAAAAAAATACCATGGTTCTCTCCTCACACTGCATATAAATACCATGGTGTGCAAAGATGCTTTTGAAGTTTGAAGTGTGAAGAATAAATGTTTCACAAACATGTGCTTCAACACATATGATGTATAGTGGAATTAAAGTGATCCTATATGTTTTATGGTGCCTTAATCATGGAGTATTAATGTGCTATATCTTATCAAGAACAATGTAAGGGATATAACCTTGTGTATGGGTGTAAATGTTTGTCCTAGTATTTCTTATGGATATTATCATACATTGAAAAGTCAATAGACATTTTAGAATCTAAATTATTTCACTCTGTAGAAGGGTAATGTAAAATTTATCCACAACAGATATTTTAAGGCCACTGCATCTAAATAAGAGTGTTGTTCTACAAAAAAAAATCTAATTGAGTTTTGTAGTTTTTGACACTATAGAGGTTCCAATGCCATGATAAATGAGATAAAATATATGGACCCATGATCCTAAAAAATGGATATTAAATATTTTTAGACAAATATTCATTAAATATAAAAACCAAATTCTTGAGGACCGTAATATTTTAGTGCATTTGGAAACATAGAACACAATATTCTTAATTTATGAAATAACATCATTGTCTCCCAAAAAGTTCACCACCTTTAGTAATCTTTACAGAAATACTATACATAAATATATTCTTCATAACTTTGGGAAATGAATCATAAGAGTGGGTGAGCTTTGATTCTTATTTTGAGTAAAAAAGGAGATATATAAGAATAAAAATGGCATAAGGGTTTGATAATGGGATCATAACATTCGAAATCCATACCTTTCATAACAAAGATTAAAATTTTGAGTCATGGCCGAAAGACTAGTAGCTTATAAGACAATAATGATAAGTGAATCAAAGAAAATGAGACATGAGAATATAAAATTATAATAAGAAACTGATTTTTCTAAAAACATAAGCATATTGATTATTATTTGAAGGCTTCAAATAAAGACATGCATACCATATTAGGCTTGGGATAACTGCCCATGTAACTGCTTCAATCTTGGGACAAGAAGCCATGTACCCTATTATTATTCTTGGGTAACCACAAATGTACACTCCTTTTTAGATTGGGGATAACCACCAGTGTACCCTTTAATCTCATAGAACATTTATTATTACCCAATCCATTAGAGGGAGATATAGATCTTATCTGTATCATGATAAAAACCATATTTATGTGTGTCACATGGTTATAAAACATTAAACATATCATAAAAATTGAACTTATATTGGTTTCAAAATAATTTATTCATGTCATAACCTATGTAAAAGAGATAGTTTTTATAATCATTTCATCATATCATCATAGAAATTTTTTTTGAAAAAGAAGTAGATTTCATAAGCATTTTATCATTGTATAACCCATGGAAGAGAAATCAATATCATAAACACAAATCTATCGAAAAATTTAACAATTTATAGAATGAATAATAGTGGTATCATTGTATTGTATACCCATTTAGGCATGGGTAACATCAATAGAGTTCACTTATATGAAAAATTATTTTCAACAGTCATTGAAAACATTTCATGAGGAAAATACCCTTTCCGAGTTGAAAAATAGACTTTTTAAAACATAAAACATTTTGAAAATATATTTGATTAAAAATAAGAATGAATAATTATAAATTATTAATCAAATAAAATGTTTCTCATGATGATGGAATGTTTTTTTCATTCCATACAAATTAAAACAATGAATCATTTCACATTTTTGGTGAAATCTAAATGGGCATTATGTAAGAACCCTGATTTTAAATCAAGAATGGATCCTTCAAATTTCATTATATTTCGTTATTTTATACCTAATATGGATGAATAATGAGTTAGATATGATCTAAAGAGTGTTCGGGGCTTGTTTAGAACCTAAAACCCATCCATTTGGGGGAAATGGGCATGTCACACGGTTAGAGAAAACCACACAGTTTGCTTCATAGTTAGATCTAAACACAAGAATGGTATGCATTTTTCGAGAAGATCTACCACTCACAGTTTGTGCATGACTTCTAAAACCATGTGGTACACCACTACCTACACGTTCATGTTCATGGTTGGAGCATGGTTTAGAAAAATGTGCAGCCAAAACATGCAGAGGATAAATTTTGGGTAATTTTAAATTTTTTCCTTAATGATCTAATTCTAAACCCTCTTTCCTCCTATACAATTTATCTTTGGGCTGAAATAAATTTTCTATTCTTTGGGAACATTTTATGGCCTAACCAAGGGGTCATGAGATATACTCTATCTTTAATTTGTTCGAGCTTCTGTTCATCACATTGGATGCACAATGGTATGTACTCGTGTCTGATTGAGCTATTCTTCATCTCTCTTTCTCTCAACCTATTTATCGAGGTGTAATAATTTTTAATATTTTCTCATATATACTCTATAATACTATAATTTATAGGATAATACTTGATGAGGATATTCATACAATCCCAAGTTGTGTGGTCTATAACTCATCCCTCATGTTCGTTGATTTTGTAATTTATGTGAGGGGCCTGCCGATTTTATCCAGTGTGTTTGTGGAATTTATATTCCATCCTTATACTAATTATAACTGTGTGGTTATTCTATTTCCAATATTGGGATTGGTTTTTGGTGGTCATGTCCATAACTCCTAACATCCCACCTAGGGTGTTATTTCATAATTGAGTTGGTAGTTTTGTTAACACTTTTTAGCCATCGATCATGTGTGCATGACCTTGAAAACAGTAATGTTAAGAATCATTATAATAATTTCCTTCTTAATCACGAAATTATGGATTGATTGTTCTTTGATTCATCTACTTGACCCACCTATGGTAAGTTCCCAAATTTATGCAATTTATGCAATTTATGTTATGCAAATCATTCTTATGTATATGACTCCACCTTATTAAATATCAATTAATGTTTGGTTACACATCCGTAGAACTCATTTACATGTTCATGTGAGGTAGAGGAGAGAGACTTATTAATTTATATTGAGTTAGATGGTTTTAATTAAAATGTTGCATGATAATTTTCCTTGTCAAACTACTGAAATTAAAGGCTTTAACCAAGTGAAATATTTTAAGTAATAGTTGTCATATGAACAAATTAATTGTATTATATTACATGTAAGGTGACCCATATAAATATGGAACATGAAATCATAATAGGAAGGCTTGAATCGTAATATCCATTTTATTCTTGAGGTAATTCCTTGGGTACTCAAGGATGTCAATCCAATTCAATGAATCTGGTTGCCTTGGGTGAGACCAACTTAGGAACCCGATCATTGTCTACCTCAGGATATCAAATAGGAAACCATAAGATCCCTTCATTACTATAACATGGTTCCTTGAAAATAATTCATCGATCTAACAATTAAATGTAGGTTCTATAGTAATAACCTATCAGGCCAAGTCATTTATTAGAACCATTTTACCTCGGAATAACTACTTAGACTCGATACGCATATTATGGTGGGAATTACATGGATGTTTCTCTTTCATAACACTCTAAACCCTAACCAATAATCAGTTACTATTGAGTTACCATAGCCGAAGGTATAGAAAACCATGATGATTACCTTGGAACAAATTTTTATTTAGTTATCAAACATAGTTAGCTTGTTACATCATGGAACCTTCACCATTTATACTATCCTAAGGTGATGTCAGTGCTGGATATGCCTCATGTGACCTATTAAAATGAATTTGTAATTTATTAATTGATTAATTGGTTACATGTTCACACCCCCATCAAAAGTATGATGTAGGTACTTGGGAATTTAGTTACATTATAATACTTTACTTTATATAATCCTTTATTCACACTATTAAATTTACATTAAATGAGTCAAAGGTTATAGACGACGTTAGTGGTGGATCAATGAGATTTATCACACACCCTATCTGGGATACATTGGTACCTAGGGAAGATTTGATGTCTGTAAGTGTAGAGAAAAGGAGAATTATGCTTCATAAATTTGATTTCATGATATTCTTGGATGGAGTTGATAGCAGATGACCAAGCTATAGCTCGGAATAAAATGGGATTGTTTATGTATTTACATTTCAACAATGGAGTTTTAATTTATTCATTATACTTTCTATCCATTATTTCCATATTCCTAATTACATTAAGTATATCATCATCATCTATTATATGTTATTCCAGTTGATTAGGTTTTTATTTATTTGTCTCTTCCGGGTATGCATTCTGTCTTCTTGTTTACATTTTTATTTACCACTATTTATAAAAATCTATTATTATACACTCAAGTAATGAGGGAATAGTCTCCCTACAGACACCCCTATTCCGTCGCTGCTCGTTAATAACGTCTAGTGTTCTTGGAGATGCGCTTGAGGCCATATGGCCCACTGGGATCAGGGCACCTCATATGTGGCATCCATGTCTGGGATGTCACAATGTGGTATCAGAGGGTTTACATTAATTATTTACTATTTGATGATGATATTCAAGAAATTAGAAATTATTGGGACATGGTCATAAGTTCTTCTGGGGAATCATAAACCCATGTTTGGGGTAAAGGCCATGTATCCTAAATTATAAATTTTGTTTTGATTTTTCCTATTACAGTTTATTTTATTTCATTGTTGGGTGACATAAATTCTATATAGAGTTTTTTATTATAATTCTAATTGAGAATTTCATTTCATAATTGGCTTGATGATATGATGGCATGGATAATTATTACATGAATCATTTTTGAACATAGAATTCTAATGTCATGCATATTTCTAGGCCATATATGTTCATATCACTGCATTTAATTGCTTGATATGCCAATGATTTTTGAGTGGTGATCTGGTAGTTATAATATTCATGTTCTGCTTTTGTGCTATGATTGTGTGATTTCCTATATCAATTCATGAGGTTTTATGGTCTATCATGGGAAGGAATGAGTAATTTACCAAATTAAACCTTTTATTAGAAATTCAAAAGACTCTCATTTTTAGTAATTAAGATTATGGTCCCTGATTCACTAGGAATGTCTTGAAGGAAATTTTATACAAGTTATAAGAAAATGAAAACATAAAAGTGGAATGGTTACACGTCTTTATGCCACCTTTCCATGATTCTGAAAGGTAAAGGATTGAACCTAGTAATTAAATGTTATATGAAAAAAACTTTTTCTATTAAATGATGAGGTAAGGTACTAATTGCCCTTCATATATGGGATCCCCATGAACTATTATCTGAGAACTTACCGATAGCTAGCCATCTATATTGTAGTGGGGGATATATGTATTGGGAAGTATGTTTTATTACGTTTAAATTCCTCTAGTGATGCTATATTTATGAATCTAAACTGTTCTAATGTGTGTTCTTGGTATTTTTAGACCAATTACACCATAAAGTCCTCATGTCATATTCTCAGAAATTGGTGACGAACATGATCCAAATGTGGTGGGACTAGATGTGCCAGACTTTTCTCTAGGAGTAATACTAGAGGCACCACCTATTGTATCTATTTTGAGAACTAATTCCCAAGCCATTGATAGTTTCCTATTTCTTTTGTAGTCCATGCATGGTGCTCCAACAGATGCACCTACAATTCTTGATCTGACTAATGAGTTGCAAATGCACCATCCACCCAACTTCTTATGGGTTGGTCGTCATTAGATTATTGTGTCTTTTCTAGAGGAGACCCTATCAATCATTGAGCATCTGAAGACACCTCTAGATTTTAGGGTCAAACATTCTTCTTACATGCTCTATAATTCAGCCAAGAGGTGGTGGGATGTGATTACCTAGGATGGTGCCATGGGGGCATGTTATGGGTTGATTTGCAGACAGCATTCGGTGACTAGTTTTTTCACCCAAAACTGAGAGTCGATAGATCTTGAGAATTGCTATATCTATAAAAGTTATCTATATGATTTATGGAGTATTCATCACATTTCATTTAGTCACACCACTTTTCACCACTTCTAACTAATGATGATCTTTTTCATGCTAGGCGATTTGAGGAAGGGATCTAGTATGACATCCATACTCATGTTACTATATTACACCTACCTTCATTCATTTAAATAGTAAATTAGGATCTTATACATGAGTTTAGGCTAAGGGACGGTGACAGTAACAGTCATATATGACCACTTCCATGTCAATCCAGTAGTTATAATGGTGGTATAAAGCATTCCCTCAATGTTTATGATCAGGTAAGTGGAAGCCATGGTACCCATGTTGGTATCTCTATATTGTGTCACCTATGTGGATTTATGGGGATTTTAAAATATAAATGTGATAGGGACCCACTGGAGTGTCAGGAATGATTCCATATGGGGTATCTTCAATATTTATGTTAGATATTTCTATCAGCTTCTAGTGGAAGAGGATCCAAACTAGTTCCGCCTTTAGGGGAATGAACAGTTACACTATTTCAAGAGGGGAGTTGGATTATAACCGGAAGGACATTCCATGTAAGAGGTTGTGGACATGGTAGCCAGATCCCTGATCCCCAGTTCTGCCAATAAATAAGTTTTGATCATGGTAGTTTAGCTGTTTCTCAGGTCTATCGATTAGGCCAGATGCATTCTTTACATCTAATACCCAAAGACCAGGCTTCAGGACCATCTACAAAATGAGATACTATTCTAGTATAATGAACTATAGTATCTGCTTTATTTGATATAGTTGATTCAAACTTGTTTATCTATTTACCAATCATTAAAATACATGGGATGGAAATTTTGAGTTACTATGGTGTAATAACCCTAGATACTCAATTAAGTGTACGATCAGAGAGAATACACCAGTGTAGGGACTGTCCACTTGAGGTATCTAGTTAACATTTATTATGGGAACTCTTTTTTATCGAGATAATAGGATTATATGTCATTCTAGGGAAGTTTTGGTTGGTTCTATATCACACATTTGTAGACTTCTGTTGTCGATGGTTATCATTCATATCACAATATGGATATAGTTATCTACATTAGGGTGAGTGGGATGTACAAGAATGTAGTTCTAGACCAAAGAATCATGATCAAGGTTGGGTAATGACCCATATTTCTAATCTCTTCAAGGAGGATCAAGGTTTAGGACAGGATGAATTCACTCCCGTAGTAGATTGTTTCATGGATGTTTTTACCAAAGAATTTTATGGCTTAATTACTAAGAGGGAGGTAGATTTTATCATACTTCTTGTTCCATGAGTTGAAAAAGTGTCTATTCCTCCATATAAGATGGAACTTGTGGTGATCCAACAGCTGAAGAGGATGTTAGAGGATTTGGAGGCCAAAGGTTTTATATGGCCCAATAATTCCTCTTGGGGTTCTCTCATGATTTCTCCAATTTGGCTGATGAGACCCTTTATCTGTTTTTTTATTACCGATGGTTGAACCACCTTTTGGTCAAGAAATAGTATCCACTACCTCAAATAGTTTATCTCTTTGACTAGATCGGAGGAGCTAGGGTCTACTCTATGATCCACTTAAGATCGTTATATAATTAGGTGTGAGTCAGACCATCCGAAATACCTTATAGAACCTTCCATATAAGGTATGGTCGGTATTAGTACCTTACTATGTCATTCAGTATTACAGAAATGCCCATCGTTTTCATGGCTCTAATGAATAGGGTGTTCCACCCCTATTGGGATTTTTTTTTCATAGTCTTTGTGGATGACATCTTGGTGTATTATCACACTCATAGTGGCAATGAAAAGAACCTTGAGATCATTCTGAGTACACAGAGATAAAATAATAATTATAATAACATTTCTAAGGGCCACTTCTTAATTGATAAATATCACTTCTTGGGTCATATTATCTTATTATTTGCGGTCTCTATTGACCCAGAGAAGGTGAGTGCAAAGGTTTCTCGGGAGAAAACAATAAACATGTTTGATATAAGAAGTTTCATGGGGATGTTTGTATATTATAGGTTTTTCATACATTAATTATTATTCCTTAATTCACATATTACTGACCTTACAAAGAAGGGTTTTATGTTCATATGGATAGAAGTGAGTGAGAAATCCTTTCAGGACCTAAAAGGGAGGCATGCCTAGACACCTATTATGACTCTACTAGAGCCAAACAATGTATATATCATCTTCTGTGAAGAAATTGGAATCGTTATAGGATTAATTGTGATGTAGAAGGATAGAATATTTGAATATAGATCTCAGATGTTGTTTCCTCATGAGATAATTACCCAATGCAAGACCTTGAGTTTTCACTAGTTGTCCATGCCAAAAGTTTTTGAATACACTATCTATTGGGTGAGTGCTTTATGTGGACCATAAGATCCTCAAATATATCTTTTAACATGGAGACATGAAACTCAAACAATGAATATGGGTCGATTATCTCCATTATTTTGATTTTAGGATTGCCTATATGACTATAATGGGAACTATAGTTACTGATGTATTGAGAAGAAAAACTCATGCACAAGCCATATGAGAAGCTAGTGATAAATGGAAGTTAGTAGCTCTATTTTCTAAGATTCATGTATTATTTCATGATATTAATGTGTAGTATTACCTATCATACATGAAAGTAACCTCTTCCCATCTCGAGAAGGTGAAGGGAAGATATTTTTCTGATCTAGAGGGCTTGGTTCTCTATGCAATTATATCAGGAGTATACCCACCTCATGATTGGTGTGTGGATAGAGATGACATCTTGCATATTCATGGGAATTTCTGGGTTCTAACAGATACGAAAATTACATTGATGCAATATTACCATGATTCTTAGTTGTATGCTCATCCTAAAATCTCCAAAATGTTTCAAAATTTGTTACACTAGTATTGGTTCCTTGGGATTAAACATTAGATAGCAGCCTTTATCAGTAGGTGTTCCGCCTTTCAGTTGGTGAAGAAGGATACTAGAGACCTATAGGCTTGTTACATCCACTTATAATCCCATAATGGAAATGGGTAGATATTTCAATTGATTTCATAGTTGGATTACCTAGGTCACTGGTGGGTAGTGACGTTGTATTGGTAGTTGTTGACTAAATAAAAAATTAAGACCACTTAATTTCTATTCGAGATAATTTATCCATTAATGAACTAGGATGATTCTGCATATGCGATATCATAAGACTACACAATTTCCCTCATACTATCATTTTAGATAGGGATGCTCGTTTGAAGTAACAGTTCTGGAAGAAATTATAGAAATATATGTGTACAAAGGTGCTTCTAAGAATATCATTTCAAGCTCAGAATGATGAGTATTCCAAATATACAATATAGATTCTAGAGGACATGCTCTAAGAAATTGTGTTTGATTTTAGTGGTTCTTCGGAGAATCCTTACTCTATTGTATAGTTCCCCGATAACAAAACCATTCAAGAGAAAATTCTGATGTCTCCTTCTGAGGACATATATGGTAGGCCATTCTGTTCAACATTGTGCTTGATAGAGGCTTGTGAGGTAGCCCTATTAGGTTATTGTCTTATATAAGATATTTAAAAGTAGGTTGATATTATCAAGAATTGTATGTATACTAATCAGTCTAGGCCAAAATCTTTTACCAATTGTTATCGATGACCCATAGAGTTTCAGTTTGGAAGTCATGTTCTCCTTTGAGTATTGCCTAGGAAAGGGAATAAATGATTACAGAAGAAAGGAAAGATATCACCTAATTTTGTTGGCCCATATGAGATTCTAGAAAGAGTCAGGCCGGTAGCCTATTGGTTGCTACTACCTAAGAGGAAATGTACCATGCCTGGAATATTTCTTGTTTTAAAGCTTCTCAAATATCAAGTCAACCCCTCTGATACGTTTGATCCCTATGAAGATGAGTTAGATGTTGATGGTACCTTTGAGGATTATTTAGTATGCATCATTGACTAGAGCATGAAGGATCTGCAAGGCTGATCTATCCCTCTAATATGGGTTCTATGGTAGAGCGACTACATACAGGATGAGACATTGTAGTGGTAGGTCCACGTTCATTCCCCGTGTCTAGATTTGTTCTCATATAGTGTTTCACCACCCTTGGAAGGTTAACATGGGGAAGAGTAACTTTAAGCTGGGAATACTATATGAATCTAGGTTTAATTATTCATTTTCAACCTAATATGGATACCTAATGAGTTATAAAATGTACCAATGGGTTATGGGGTATTTGTGGATCCCATAACCCATTATTTTGAGGGAAACGGTCCTGTCACGCTATTGGAGGAAACCATGTGGTTAGGCCACACAGTTCGATCTAACTGTGTGAACATGCTATATTTTTAGGTAGAGCCATCTTGCACAGTTGGTGTATGAGTTCTCAAACCATGCAATCTAACCATGTGGTACATCCCTTACTATAGGTTCCTATGCATGGTTGGTACATGGTTTGGAAAAACATGTATCCAAACATTGTACTGGCCTATTTTTGGTCAATTTTCAATTTTTCCCTCAATCATCTATTTTTAACCCTTCAATACTCTAATATAATTTTCCTACCGGATGAACTCCATTTTATCCTATTTTGTATTTTTTTAAGAAATTACCTAGAGATCATTAAATACTATTCATCTAGGATCCATTCTAGATTTTGTTCAAAATGTGGGATGTGCAATTGTAAGTACTCGAGTCTGTTTAAGCGGTTCTTCAACTCTCTTCATCTTGACCTAGTTATCGAGTTGTATGTGTTATTACTCTTTGATAATATCTATCCCATTGTTTCCTAATTAGATGGAAATACTAGATGAGGAGAGTCGTCAAAGCCTAAGGTGGGTGGTATCTAACTCATCCATTATGTTTGATGATTTTGGAATTGATATGTGGGGACCACCAATTTCATCGAGTGTCATTTTTTGAATTTATATTCAATTCTTATACTCATTATAATAATATGGTTAACCTCTTTCCATTAATGTGATTATTTAGTGGTTATTTCGACAACTCCTAACATCCCACATAGGGTGATATTCCATAATTGTGTTTTTAGTCTTTTTAACAATTTTGAGCCATTGTACAAGTGTGATCAAGCTTGAACATACTAATGGTAAGCCACATTATATTAATTTCCATTTCAGTAAAGAAATTGAGGATACCTATTCCTTATTTCTTCCACAAGACCCCCAATGGTAATTTCCTAATTATACGTAATTCCTTCAATTGATATTATGTCAAGAATACTTAAGTATACAACTTGGAATTATTAAATGTAAATAAATGTTTGTTTTCACAATAATATCACACCCTTACATGTTCATGGATGGAATTGGAGTGAAAATTACTTATTAAAATTGAATTACATGGTTTTAATTAAAATGTTTAATGCTACATGGTGTTGTCAAACTAATGAAAGGTGTTTCTTGAACCAAGAGAATTTGTTAATGTCACAGTTGTCATATGACCATATTAATTGTTGTGGATTTCATTTACGGTGATAATTATACACATGAAACATGACATATTTATAGGAAGGATTGACATATTTTATCTCTTGGATTACCAAGGTAATTCCTTGGGCACTTGAGGATGTCATTCCAATTCAAGGATAATGGTTTCCTTTGGTGAGAAATACATAATAACCTGAGACATTTCTACCTTTATAAGCCCAACATTACGCCATAAGATCTCTTCATTATTTTTATAGTATTCCTTGCATACACTCATTGAATCTAGTATTGAAAAGTAGGTTCCATGGTTACAGTCCATCGGGATGAGTCATTTCATATCCAAGTTTTACCTTGGAAGAACTCATTAGACACAGTAGGCATCTTATAACAAAAATTCCATGGAATATGTTCCTTGTATTACACTCTTACCCATTAGAATGACTAAATTACTATATAGTTAGTGACCAATGTGGTCTACGATTCCTTATTGATTACATTGGAAGTAATTACTGTATAGTTATCAATCACAGTTTCCTTGTTACACCATGGAAACATAACCATTTATACTATCATGATATGATGTCAGTAATGGTAATGACTCATGAGAAAAATTAATATAAATTGGAAATTTTATAATTAATGATCTGGTTACATGTTCAGATACCAACCATGGGATAAAGAATGTATTTTGGTATTTAGTAACATTGTATTTCTTTACTTATATATGCATGTCTGCACACTATTATATTTCTTCTACAC